>JBAMMX010000018.1:17627253-18235964 GCA_037126225.1 Dillenia turbinata | reverse complement strand
ATGACCTTGGCTTCTCAGTTGATGTGGTTTATGGTCACGTCAACTTGTGGGACTATTTGTTTTTTAGTCAAGTCAATTTATATACTTTCATGTCAACCTAATCATGTTCTTGGTCCATATTTTAGAGAGCATGTTATCCTAAGCCGACTTTAACTAGCCGAGTTGACTTTTAATGCGTAAAAGTTTAGATTTTAGGCATCGTCCTACTCAAGTCAACTTACCTTGTCCTCAGTCGACTCATAGTTCACCTTAAGTCACCTTGCCTCTCCTCCCAAGTCGACTTCTCCTTACCTGCAACCAAGGCAAGTCGACTTGTCTGTGGTGTAGGTCGACTTGCTTGTGTAATGTTCAATTTCAACAAGTTTTCTAGGTTTTAAAATTTCAAATAATTACACCTACTTGTTTTTAATTACTCTTAGCCATTATCAAAACCTGTTTTATTTAACATTATGTATCACTATTATCTTAATGGTCAATATTAATAAGGTCCAATAAAAATTTTAAAATTGATATTTGTATGCTAATAGATAGTGGATCTAATAATTCTTTTTGTGAGTACGGAGTTTGCTAGACACTAGGATAGGCCTTTGAACCCACTTGAAGAAGAGTTTTTGGTCATCACTCTTTTGGGGCAATAAGCGATTAGGGAATACCATGTATAAGGATTGTGAAATGAAGGTCGGTGAGCTAGCTCTTATAGTAGACTTGATTCCATTAGAGATGAGATTTTGATGCCATCCTGGATATGGATTAGCTGCATCTTCAATGGGCATTAATGGATTATTTCATGAAGGAAGTGGAATTTCCCAAACTGGGGTGTTCGACACTTGTCTTTGCTAGTGACGTGGAGTGTTGTCGAACTATGTGATTTTGGCACTTGAAGAATAGAGACTAGTGCATAAAGGGTGCAAAACTTATTTAGCCCACATTATTGATACCACGGTAGAAAGTCCTAATCTAAATGATGTTCCCATAGTGATTGAGTTTTTTGGATAATTTTTGAAAAAATTTCCAAGTTACCACCAATCTGGGTGTCCAGACTTCAACATAGATCTAGTTCCCAACACCACACCATTTTTAATCCCTCCATAATGATTGGCACCCATAGAGTTGAAGGAAGCAAGGTTCACTCTAAGAGTTATTGGACAAGGGTTCCTTCCAATTACCTCGCCTTGGGGCGCTCCTGGGTTTGTTTGTGAAGAAGGATAGAGCTCGGTTATGCATTGATTACCGACAACTCAATAAGGCAATGATCAAGAATAACTACCCTCTCTCGGAATTAATAATCTTTTCGATCAACTACAAAGGAGCTAGTATATTCTCAAAGATAGATTTGAGATCGAGTTACCATCAATTAGGGATCAAGGGTTATAATATCCATAAGACTACATTTGGGATGTGGCATGGGTACTATAAGTTTTTGGTGATGCCCCTTGGGTTGATGAATGCTTTTACAGCTTTTATGGATCTCATCAACCGAGTGTTTCATGCTTACCATGACAAGTTTGTCATAGTGTTAATCGACGACATTTTGGTATATTCCTAGAATAATGAAGAGTATTCCAAGATCTCCGAATTGCATTGCAAACTCATAGATAGAAGGAATTGTATGTCAAGTTCTCCAAGTGTGAGTTTTGGCTAAAGGAGTTGGATTTTTGGGACATGTGGTTTCCAGGAATGGAATTTTTGTAGACTCGAGGAAGTGGAGGCAATTCTGAAGTGAGAACAACCAAAGAACGTCACTGAGGTGAGAAGTTTCCTCATATTGGCAGGTTATTACCGAAGATTCATAGAAGAATTCTCGAAAATAATGGCTCCACTGTTCAATTTAACTCGGAAGGGAGTCAAGTTCAACTAGGATGAGAAGTACGAGGGTAGTTTCTAAGAGCTCAAGAGAAAGTTGACATCCACTCCCATCCTTGCTCTTCCTACTAGTGGTGGCAACGATTATATGGTATACAGTGATGCTAACAAGCAAGAGTTAGGGTACGTGTTGATGCAAGGTGATAAGGTGATTACTTATACCTCTCGTTAGCTAAAAAAGAACGAGATGAACTACCCCACCCATGACTTGGTGGTAGCTACCATTGTCTTTGCTTTAAAGATTTGGTCGCATTACCTATGTGGGGCCATCTGTAAGATCTTAACCGACCACAAAAGTTTGAAATATTTGCTCACACAGAAAGAGTTCAGTTTGAGGTAAAGAATGTGGTTAGAATTAATTAAAGATTATGATCTGGTGATAAATTACCACCCCAAAAAGGTAAATGTGGTCATAGATGCATTGAGTCGAAAGTCATCATCTAGTTTGGCAACTTTAGCGAGTTCTTACCCCTCTTGTCTTGTTGGATTCGAGCACTTGGAGTCGAGTTGGCCATGGATGACCAATGGTGCACTCTTGGCCAAGTTTTTGGTAAGGCCTACCTTGGTGGATCGTATTCAGGATTTTCAAGCAACCGATGAGAAATTAAAGAGTATAGTTGAAAAGATCCACAAAGGAGGAAGGTGATGAGTTCATTTCGGGAGAACAGGATTGTAACTTGTGGGAGATGCATTTATATCCCAAAGGATGAGGATCGCTGAAAGGCCATACTTGAAGAGGCATATTCCTTAGCTTATGACATGCTTTCGGGGAGTACTAAGATGTATTGAACTATCAAGGAGTTATATTTGTGGTTTGGATTGAAGAGAGATAGTCGAGTTTGTAACTAAAGCCTAGTGTGCTAGCAAATCAAAACTGAGTACTAGAAAGCGAACGATTTCCTCCAACCACTACTAATTTCCGAATAGAAATGGAAATATATTATCATTGATTTCGTGGTAGGTTTGCCACATACCACAAACCGTCATGATACCATTTGGGTAATTGTGGACCTTCTCACCTAGTCAGCTCATTTTCTGCTAATTTAGAACTCTTATCCCTTGGAGAGGTTGACTAAGTGGTATATCAACGAGATTGTGAGACTTCTTGACATCCTAGTGTTTGTTACATTGAACCCTGATCCTCAGTTCACTTCCCGATTTTGGCCAAGACTACAAACCGCTTTGGGGAGTAAGTTAAAATTTAGTACAACCTTTCATCTTCAAATGAATGGACACTTTGAGCGCACTATTCAAACCTTGGAAGACATACTTAGAGCATGTGTTATGGATTTTCAAGACAGATTGGGATCAATATCTCTCATTGATTAAATTTGTATATGATAATAGTTACTAAGCTAGTATTGAGATGTCACCCTATGAAGCTCTCTGCGGAAGGAAGTGTTAGACAATTATGTTGGGATGAGGTTGGTGAAAGAAGAGTTGAAAGTGTAGAGTTGATTGAGGCCGCCAAGGAAAAGATGAGAATGATTCGTAAAAGAATGAAGGTGGCTTAATATTGACAAAAGAGTTATGCTGACAAGAGGAGAAGGCTCTTGGAATTTGAAGGAGATATGGTGTTTTTTAAGATATCTTCATAAAAGGGCATAATTCAATTTTAAAAACAGGAAAATTAAACCCTCATTATATCGGCCCCTTCAAGAATCTGGAGACAATTGGAAAAGTGGCCTAACGGCTTGAATTACCACTAGAGTTACAAAGAATCCACAATGTATTTCATGTTTCAATGTTAAAAGAAATAGTTGCGGATTCCTCACATGTGTTAGAGGCTCCTCCGGTAGAGTTAAATTAGGACTTGAGTTTTAAGGTACAACTAATAAAAATTCTTGATTGACAACTCAAGCAATTAAGGAATAAGTAAATTCCCATGGTTAAAGTCTTTGTGGAAAAGTAACCAAATAGAAGAAGAAATTTGGGAGACCGAAAAATTGATGTGAAAACAACACCCAAACCTATTTGATGTGTAATTTCTCTTTAAATTTCGAGGACGCAATTTATTTTTAGGAAGTTAAGTATTGTAATACCGAAAATTCAATATTAGAAAATTTTTATTGAATTTTTATTTTTTTATGAAACACAAAGAGAAACTGGTTATAATTGATTTTAATTTACGAATGAAGACCTCATTAAGTTTTGTTGAGAGAAAAATATGTTTTGGAGATGATTTGGGATAATTAAAACCTACTTGTGGTCAATTAGGTGATGACAAGTCGACTTACCTCATGATAAGTCGACTTAGAGTTCAAGATTGGGTTTTGGTATAGAACTCACCAAGTTGACCTGAGCATGTGCCAAGTTGACTTGAGGAGATTTGGCATTAGAATTCATGACCTTGCACATGGGCAAGTTGACTTGCCTAATGATAGGTCAACTTATGCTTTCAAACTATGTATCTATAAGTTTACTTGCCTCCAATATGAGTTAACCCGCCAGATACAAGCCTCAGAAAACCATGTTTGTACATTAAGTAAGTCGACTTACCAAGAAGTGAGTCAGTTTGGTGGTTACACAAGAAGATATTTAGGTCGATTTGAGTCGATTTAAGGCCATGATAAACTAACATCAAGTCTGCGTGTTAGACAACAAGTCGACTCATGAGTGCAAAAGGTTGCGAAATGACAAAATGGGGCAACCAAATTTGAATAAAACTTAAATAAAATGAGGGATAAGAGGAAATTTCACACCACATAATAAAAAGGCTTAAAGAAAGCCTTCATTCTCACTTTTAATCGATCTCTCCTCTCTTTCTCTTCTCTCCCTTTCTCGGCTCACCCTCTCACTCTCCCTCTTAACACTCTCTCAATTCCTCTTGTAATCAATCTCACTATCACTAAACTCACTCCATAAAACTTTTAAACCATCAATCAAACCCTTAGATCTAGATAAATTTGGAGAAAAAGTTTAGGGATTACTCGAAAGGGAGAAAAACTAGGGTTTTTGAAATCCCAACTTTCAAGATTCAATCCAACCACAAACTAAACGTAAATTCTTCCTCTTAAAAATGAATTTAAGTTCTTTATTAATAGATTGAATTTTGTGGTTGAGATTTGAAGGATTGAATTTGGAGAGTTTAAACCTAGGGCTTGAAATCCTGGTGAAAATTCGGGGAAATGCACATAGGGATAATTTATTAATATAAGTGTAATGCATTTGATGAATTTAGAAACCCGTTAATGGATTTATGAAATTAGGGTTCTATAAACTTGGAGAAATTGAGTGACCCTAACCTTATGAATAATTATAAATAGAATTAGTGTTGAATGTCATAGGTTAAGGCATTTGGAATCTAAAGAGGAAACTAGACATCAAATTGATAGAGAATTGGGAGTGATTACTCTCTCAAGAGGTGAGTGGATAGATCATTGTACCATTAAATGAGAAAAATCATTTCCAAATTTCTGTTATAAATGGGTTTTTAATGATTTTATATGATTTTGTACTAGTATTTGTGATTGTGAGATGTCTCAAAATGAAAATTTAAAATATATATGCATCCATTAAAATTATAAATGAATATGTGTCATATTTGTTGGATATTTCACTCATGAATGTAGCAGTATGGTTTGATAATCATTTGTTGAAATCATGGTATATTGAATGAGTTTTGATTGGTCGTGAAAGGATGGTGCATGATATATAAATGGTTATAGTCATTCCCACCACAAGTGACCTAATAGAGTGATGTGGATAGGGGTTTATTGACAAAAGATAGTAGATGAGGCCTCTTACGCCTCCGTTGACCATCCAGATACACTACCAGTGAGGTACGAGTCAATGTTAAGGAAGGGGAAGGGGAGAGTAGTCTTATGTAAAGAGCGAATTAAGAACCCCTTGGTGGGTTTTCACACGGATTCGGCCAAACGTGAGGTGGAAGTAGTTTCTTTAGGGAGATCCATGATTTTTGAAAAATATGAAATTGTGGATGTATTCTTTTAACTATTGTGATTGTTTGAATTATTTTATATTCGATAAATTGTTAGAAATTTATGATTTGACTTTTCAGCACTCATCTCTCATTTATTGTCACAACTATGTTATTATGCTCTACTCACTGAGTATTTTCATACTCATCCTTCTTTTTTCATTTTTAGAATAAGTTTAAGTTTGGAGATCTAGTTGGCTTTAGTACTGAATTTTGGCAAGTCCTAGTTTTTGTGGATCTTCTCACTACAGTCTTGGTTCTTGCTTTGGCTGATATATTTTAGGAGATTAGTTGGACCCATATAGTGGGTATTCTTTTAAATTGTAATTAAAACTTCATTATGTCAACCCTCTCAGAATTCCAAACTTGATATTGTGCTTAAATCTTTTACGTTTTGTTCCACTCAATTTTGTTTTGAACTTGTGAAAATTTTAATAGATTTAGAATAGTCGGATTGACCACATGCAAACTTTTGAGAAAAGATGGGACTGAATCAATCTTTTGGATTTGGTTGAATTGTTTTGGAAATTAAGGGATATCGATGAATGCTTTGCACTATCTTGGAATACGGGTATGGTTTGTTATGTGCACGATTTGAGGGCTGGGGCATGGCAAAAAAGGTATGTTGTGGCATTGAATCAAGTCAGTTGCGTGTTGGAGATAAGTATTCTCAAGATTATAATTTGTTTCATTAAACATATGGAGATAAGATTTTTTAACTCCCCCGTTAGTTTTAATAACTTTACCACTCAAATAGAAGGTGAGGTCTTATGATAGTGGCAAATAGTGAACTTTTCCAGTTTCATTGCTATCTAATTCTTTTCTAGTTTCATTGTCAAAAAATATGAAGGACCCTTCTTTAGTGAAATATGAAATTGATTAATTAAAAGAAAAAAGGAGTATTGATATTTTGTGATACTTCCACATTCTATATTTTCTTAAAACAATTAGTCATCATATCTAACTCTAATCAATCACCAATCATGTGTATTGCATTGAACAATTGAACTTGTGAAACCAATCAATCACTTTTTTCATTTTTTTTTTGCATTTTTAATTTTTTTATTAACTCCAATGAGCATTTTAGGCGAAATGCAAGATTGATAAATAAATCTTATTATTGAATGAAGCAAAACAAGCTATCATGATATTTTTATCAGAATATATTATTTTTTCACATCAAAAGCATGACGCATTGTTATTGAAATTGGTAGATAGAACTAAATATTACAAAGAAATAATATTTTTCTCCCATTTTTATGTGGGCCAATCCTTTTTATGCCAGTGGTGGAACTGTATAACCTGTAAAGGAAACCACAAGCCAACATAAGCATGTGGTTAATAATTAAAAAAAAAATGAATTTATTGAAAATATAAAATAATAAAGATAATAAATCTTACTTCCACACTTCAACCCAGGAGGAACTTCAACCCCACAAGTTCGTGCCACATAAACGACTTTCTCCAAGCTTATAATGAGCTCAATAGGCGGAGTTATAAAGCTGCAAACGCATGGTATATCAGCCTTCTTGGCAACTGCGCAACATTCTTCAGATGGTGGGACCTTTGGCCCGGGCTTTAACACAAAACTTCTACATTTGGCAATAAGGTCTTGAACATCGGCTTCGCAATCAGCAGAGACTTGGCTGCCACCTGCAAAGAGTATCATTATTCCTACAACTACCATTAGAGACCATGCGCTAGTGTTTGAAGTGGCCATCTCTCCGTTGAACTGATTGCAAGTATTTCTTTGCCCTATTCTTTGACTTGTACCCATGTCTAACTTTTGGCCCCTTTTATAGACTTGTGTAGGTTTTTACATGGGTCCTACCAAAATGGGGTGATTCACCACTCAAGACTCATTCCCTTCTGGCTTCAGATTGAAACGAATAAATTGAATTTCATTTTGAGGTGTTGCGTGCTTTGGTTTAAATTTTATTTTCCCTTATAGAGAGAAGAGTTAGAATAGTAAGTGTCAACGTGATATTCGATTTGATCTTGCCGATTTGGTGAAATCCTGATACTTTTGAACCATAAAAATATAACAAATATTTGATATATCATTTAATCATAGAAATTAATAATTTTTTAACTTATTGGTGGCATTTTAATTATAACATTCAATTTAATGCATGCAGGTATTCTTTGTACATCTACGTATATTTTATTTTCTTTTTGCCATTGAATTAAATAACTTCCATGCTATTTAATTAACTATTATTTTATCCGGACAATCTTCTCGCTCTTCTTTCGAAACATTGAACTTGTTGAATTGTATATATTTCTTATCATTGTGCATGTGTTTTTATTTTCTTTCTCAAAACGTTGATCCTAATCCATACATATATTTTACCATTTCAAGAGAAAATAAATAATTTTTGATTCACCATTTATGAAGATCATGAATCCAATCACATCACACATAATTTTGACATTTAAAGATATTATTAAATTATACCATACATTCTATTTTGAATTAAATGAACCTATTAGCTATCGCTAGTTTTTGGTAACAATTTAAAATTTAAAATTATATATTCGACAAGCTTCGGTGAATTTGTGAGAATTTGTGAGTGTTTGGAAAGTGTGAGTTATTTTAATATTTTTCACAAAAAGTCACATATATACATAGTCACATATTATGTAAGGTTTGGTGAATTTTATTTATTCGGCATATGAGAAATGGTAAGAATCGGTCAGACATGAACGTTTATATCAAAATCTCATATTTTATTAGTTTTCATTGGCACTTTCTTATCCAAATCAATGAGATTTGATGCTAACGTTTGTCAGAATGACTCATATTTTCCTTAGTTTTTGTGGACGGTGTCTTATTCAAATTGATGACATTTAGTAAAAATTAGAAAAAATATTATCACAAGAAAAAGCTTTCCCCAGTGTGCTTCATATGCCATTTATACTTAAATTCATATTTGTTCTTTTTTTTTTACCAAGAGATGGAAAAAAAATACTATAGTCAAAATTCCAAAATCAAAATTTTAAGACTTATTATATGTAGAAATATTTTTACATTAACTAATACATTTTATTTTATTGAAAAAGATGCAGATAAACTCATTGCATGTAAGTGCAATTTTTTAGTACAAGTATTTATAAAATGGTTGATTTCATGTTTGACTTTTCTTTCATATTGTTGGGTGGGAAAAATTCAATTTATTAAATATATCATCAAGGCATATTTTCTGATTGTTGAAGGAAGTTACATTGTTGTAATATATTATAAATGTCACGCCCCGATCCTCGAATCGAGTACGCAACAACCGTCGCGTAATCTTGGTACACGAGTAGAACCTCCTCATATACTGGAACTCCACAAAATTACAAACCAGCATAATAATTCTCCCAATACACAATTTATCAAAATAAGGAAAGCATGTAACAATACACATAGAAAGTACTCCTCTGGTCCATTCCCTATACACACAAGCATGCGACGGCACACAATCGGAGAAGGGGATCCTGTACATGCACGCATGCGGTATGGCCATCCCAGCCAACCAGTACAAATAAAGCATTTAAAATATAAGAAATCCCAAAATATAATCACAGGATTTTATTAATACTTGACTGAAGAAATCAAGCTAATATCGGTAAAGTCCAAACGATATGAGATGTACAGAATTTCACAAATTCAAAAAAAGTATCGAAATTTAGAATTACAATCCAAATATCCCAGTATAGATAAAACAGTTTTCCAAAAATAGATCAATCAAAGAAAATAAAGCACAAATCAAAAATCATCGGATTTTACCAATACTTGCCAAAAACTCAGCCAGTATCAATAAAATCCGCACGGTATGGGATATACAAACTTCCCTTTCCATGGTTTTGAGAACTACGACTCTCCAAAAATCCTGCATTGCCAAATACCTATATAAGTCAGCAAAAATACTTCGCAAGCTCCGATATCGGATTCTCGAACTAAAAATCCTCTGAAAAATGTGAAAAGAGGGGTGAGTATTAGGGAATATTCAGTGAGTGGAGTGCAATGGTGTGATTGTGTTCATAAATAAGGGATGAATGTGGGACAGTCAAAGCATATCTCATAAATAGCAGTTCATATGCATAAAACATTTCAGTAAATCACAATTTACAAAATATGCATACATATCAATCATCTTTTCAGAAAATCTTGGAATCCCATTGAAAACACTTCCGTCTTAGGGTGGCCGAACCCAGACGAAAGCCCGCCAAAGATTTTTCTATCCAATGTTTTCAAAACATACCTCCATACCTCACCAGGGTACAATCCAGATATAGCACGACTTCGGCAGAGGGAAGGACGTCTAACTCCCCTGCACATCCAACCCCAAACCACGCTACCCGTCATTTCTCAATCAATCCATTTCACAACAATGTGCCAAAATTTTCCAACAAATAATCAATAGTCTCATGCCAAAACAATTCATAGAGTAATATCAAATAACATATGGTACAGAAGCATTTTTAAATACAATGGATGCATTCATTCTTCATAATCCAGTTCAGACAACCCACAGTCACAAAACAATTTGTATAAAACATATAAAACCTTTCAAAATCATTTATAAAGTGATTTTAAAACATGTTACTCATTTATAAACACAATGAACCATCCACTCACCTCTAGAGAGGGTATTCACTCTTTAATTATCAATCTAATTCGATTTGAGTTCTTTCAACTTCCCCAAATGATTAACCTAATCAAACATTACAATTCTCATCAAATAAAATCCCTATAACAAGGGTTTTCATATTTTTCTAATTTAATTTACCCTTAATTGCACATCCACAATTTCTAAATTCTCATTTCATCACCCGAAAATCATTTACATCTCTAACAGACTTTAAGTCCCAATATTTCTTGATTTTCTTCCAATTTCACATAACTATTAACACTTTTCATGCATATTTCGATTTAAACCTTGAGGAAACTACTCTATTCAACCCAACATACTTCTTCCATATCAAAGAGTCTAATTTATGAATTGTCCAACACTGAATTTTACTAATTATATATAAAATATCAAAAAATGTATCCTAAACGAATTTAACATATATTCTAACATATGCGATACTTATTACCCTAAATTTATCCTAAATTCAGTTAACAAATCGAATGGATTAGAAATCCCTCACCTAGGGTTTCTCGGTTTGTAGATCTAGCTTCCATTCGCCATTCAACTCATTTCGGGACCTGCAATGCTTCCAATACGAAACAAAGTTTAATAATTTAGTTCAATCACCTAGAAAAATCGAAACCTTAAAACTAAAAATCAGAAATCTGTTCTTACCTATGTAGAGAAGAATTCGCAGTCCCACGGCCTAGGGTTCTCCGAGGCCTGATGGTGGGTTGCAGCAAGGCTCTCGGCAGAGGGCAGAGAGCAGTGCGCAAACGAGTGAGAGAGTGAGCTCTGCGAGTTGTTGTGCGCGGAAGAAAGGAGAGAAACAGAGAGAGAGCTCTCTGTTCGCGCGGGAAAAGGGAGAACAGTGGGAAACAGAGAGAGTAACAGAGTGAGAGATAGAGAGGGAGAGTGAAAACAGAGAGACGAGTGAGAGAGAACGAAGGAGAAAAAGAGAGAGAGAACTGAGAGAGGGCGATCGAGAGAGAATAGAGAGATCGTGAGGTAGAGAGAGAACGATGGTGAGTTGAGAAAGAGACACAAAGACGATGGAGAGTGAAAGAGTGGCGGCGAGCAGTGGAGGAAAGAGGCGGAGATGGTGGTGGTGGTGTGCGATGGTGACGGTGGAAGACGGTGACGGAGTGAGGGTGAACGAGTGACAAAGAAATAACGAGGGGGAGAGAGAGCAGAGAGAGAAGCGACTAGGCGGTGGTCGGAGGAAGGTAGAGAGAGACGGGAGAGAAACAGAGATTACGGCGGAGAGAGAGAGAAACGAGCAAGAGAGAGAGACGGGAGGGAGAGAATTCAAAAATTAGAGTTTGTAACCCTAATGATTTGGGGGAAAAGGGAAGCGCAACGTTTTGGCGAAAACGCTGTGCTTCCTTTCACTTTTTTTTTTTAGTAATATATGTAAATAAATAAATTAATAAATAAATATTCATATATATATATTTTTTTTTATACTCACTTTTCACTAAATTTTAAGTTTCATAAAAATGGAGTTTACTACGATTCGTGAATGCGACATTTTAAATATATCAAAAATTTCAATTTAATACTCCAAAATCAAAAATCAATAAAAATAAAATAAAATTTTTCTATTATATTATAAAAATATTAACAAAATTTCTAACACCGAAATTTCTATGTTACAATAAAGCGCAGTTTGTAATAAATTATGGCAATATATTATCATGACACAATATACAAACATATGATTTTAAAATAATTAATATCATTTACACAAGATTAGCATTTCATTATAAATAATCTAGTACATTTTCTTTCAACAAAACCCACTAACTCAAAATAGAATTACAAAATAGAACTAAAATTTGAATAATATTATTCAACTTTACACAGATGTTACTTATGAGACTTCATGTTTTGAAATATTTAAAATATTTATCTGAAGAAAATATCAAATATATACTCACTTATCTCCTAATTCAGTAAGCGATCTTGACAATTAGCTCACTTGACAATGTTGTGTACCGGCACTTGGCAATAATATGTCACAACCCGAGACCCAAAACAGTGGATTAATTTCCAGCAGCCGTTGCCTTTAAAGAATATCCAGAAAACAGAGCATGCTGGTTACTAAACATCAGCAAGCTAGAGGGGGTAAAAATGGTGTAAATCAGATGATGAATGAGGAGACAAGAGGAAGAGAAGCTGGGGTTAGAGAGAGAGAGAGGGTAAACCAAAAGAGAGAGAGAAAGCAAATGAGTACCAATACAATTTCATGCCTCTACAATTCATTTTACAGGTATTTATACAAGTCCCTAACAAATCCTTAATTGTTATAACAACTCAACAATCCACAATTAGGATTAGTTATTCAACTGAATCTTGAACATCCTACTATCAAAATTAAGGTACCATTACAATTTTTCCCCCCGAAAAATCCCTTGTCCTTAAGGATGGGATGCTGGAAATTGAGCTCCTTCAACTTCTATCCTTTTTCTATTTCTTCATCGGTCATCTCACTCCCTTTCTTTTTCTCAGCACCTAATATGACATTTAAATGTTTAAGTTTACACCTGTGTCTTAGACTGAATTTTTCGCCACACTTTAAGGCTAAGATTGTTATCTCTTCAATGTTGTACTTCTTGGGATGTCAGCTTCTGCCAATGATTTCTAGAGAAGCTATCTCTTTGTGTATTATTATTTACTCCAATTGTGTGAAGGGTCATAGAGTTAAAACCTCTTGAATTTTTGCCTCCCACATTCCCCTCTCCAATATTCCAATCTTTTAGTGTTTCAGCTCTTCCCTTCGTAGCTAATTCTAAGAACTGCTCCTACAAGGTTGCTATCTCGAATGCTTGAAAGAGGGATTTAGGCTTCATCATCCTTAGTATAGGTTTAATTTCTTCCTTTACCCCACTTATAAAGCTGGAGATGAAATATGAGTCTGTCAGTTTGGGGATTTTATGTAGCATCAGCGACCAGAATATTTCAAATTTCTCCTGGTATTCAGCTACAGAACCATCTTGTTGTAACTTGTTAAACTCCTCAACCTCATCCTGCGGTCCATTGATAACAAATCTTTGACATAGCAAACTTGTAAATTCTTCATATTCCAATTCTTTTTTAACTTGTTTGAGTCCCTAATACCAAATCTTCACTTTGCCATCTAGGAACATTTCTACCGTTTCAACTTTTAGATGATTAGGTATTTGGTATACTGTAAAAAATTATTACATTTTCTTAGCCACATTTGAGGATTTTCACCTAAGAAAAGAGGGAGCTCCACTTTTGGTGGGTTTGGCATCATTCCTCATGGATGATGGTCTCTCTTGTGGTTGTAAATGTCTCCATTTGTGTGCTGTCTTCCATCATTGGGCGTGGGTAAGATTGGAGAGCTTAGACTTCTTTCTGTGCCATTTTCTTCATTCCTTTCTCGTTGTGCCATATTCAAAAAAGTACTAAAATGAGCTTCAAGATTTGCCAAGAAGACATCCATCATTTTGTTCTGTTCTTCGAATCTTTTATCCACATAATGCCGCAATTCATCAATTTTGGCTTCTTGCTTCTTGTATTGTTCTTCTTGAGTTCTTTATCTAGTTCCTTCTGCCATTTGGTCCTTTGGTCCAAGAACTGATTGCTCTGATACCACTTTGTTACACCCCGAGACCCAAAAAAAGTGGATTAAATTCCAGCAGCCGTTGCCTTCAAAGAATATCTAGAAAACAAAGCATGTCGGAAGGAAAACAAAGCATGCTGGTTACTACACAACAGCATTCTAGAGGAGGTAAGAATAGTGTAAATCAGAAGATGAATGAGGAGAGAAGAGGAAGAGTATGAGGTTGGACAGATTAGAAAGAGGAAGAGAGGCTGGGGTTAGAGAGAGAGAGAGAGAGAGAGGGTAAACCAAGAGAGAGAGAGAAAGCTAATGAGTACAATCACTTCCATGCCTCTGCAATTTGTTTTACAAGTATTTATGCAAGTTTCTAACAAATCCTTAACTATTCTAACAACTCAATAATCCACAGTTAGGATTAGCTATTCACCTGAATCTTGAACATCCTACTAACTAAATTCAGGTACCGTTACATAATATAAGCTTTTGTTTTTGCCTATGCTAACTAGGGGACACCAGACACGCTTTGCACATCTAAATTCTAGAGAGTCATTATCAGTTAACTCATTTTTCTTTAACATTTTTTTAAAAATTAAATTTAAATTACTAAATTAATGTAAAAAAATATTTGAACCCAATTTGATTTGATTCGGTATAATATAACTTTCTTATTATTTTGCCGATTTTTTTCTCCTACTTTGTTAAATTCGACATTTTATGTATACTGTATCATAAAGGTTTTTAACTTTTGATCAAACCAATTAACTGACCGATACGATATGGTATTTAAAAACCAAGATTTTCTAAAGCTCTACGGCAATGAAGAGTTGACCAATGAAGTTGATAAAATGCAGCATACATTTTCACAAAATGCTGCTCAAATGCGCCCTTTTAGGCACCGCAACTCATCATTTTTCAAATGTTCAACAATGACCCGTTATGGAGTCCAAATGTTACACAGTCAAATGGGCTTGGGCCCAGCCCCGAGCACAACAAAGTAGAACTAAGAGTATGAAAATATTTTAGTGGTGGCAATCTCCTCCCCACCTGGAGCACGTTATGATATGTATAGCACCACAAGAGCCCCTTACAATTTCTAGCAATCAATTGCAAGGAAAAGATCGAGAAAAGGGTCTATATGAGAGGTACGAAATTGAGATCTTTGCCTTAATTTTTTGGAGGAAGAAGAGTATTTTTTTTCCTTAATTTCATTATATCATTGACATAATCTCCAAAAAAAAGTATTTTTTTTCTTAATTTTATTATATCAATGACATAATCAGAGTACACAACAAATGCAAATGAAAAAGATGAGATTTTACCATTTAAATTTGATGCTGAATCAAATTTTATATTATAGTCTTCAAAGTTCTCTGATTGTTTTGCTATTGCTTCAATTTATTTATTTATTTTTTTTATATGGCCAAGATCAAGAAAACGGTTTGCATGCGACGTGCCAAATCGAGATCTTTGACTTAATTTTTTGGGAGGGAAAAGAGTGGTTTTGTTTTTCTTAATTTTATTATACCCATGACATCTTTAGAATACACAAAAAATGCAAAAGAAAATGATGAGATTTTACTATCTGAATTTGATATTGAATTAAATTTCATATTATAGTCTTCATAGTTCAATGATTGTTTTGCCACTGCTTCAATTTTTTTATATGGCCTCCATTTATCCCACATAGGACTCTATTGTGTGTTTATTTGATTCATGGTACGCCGGCCTCATTTGCATTTTAGCGCTCATGACAAATGTTTTTCTCATTTTCTCTTATTCAGTCTTTATAAGTAGCTTCCCATAGCTACCTTGAAGCTTCACAGTGATAACATTTCATGGTGTTTTGAGTTGCTTTAAACCAATGAATCTTGAACTCTTGTCTACTATGACTCTACATGCCATCATCCATCCTCATTTGGGATTCACCACAGTTTAAGATATGTTGAAAGGGAGAAGTATGGGTTAAAATATCCACAAGATAAAATAAAATTTGTTTTGGAGTCAAATTTTAATCTCTGTTTTTTTTTTTTCAAAAATTTAATAAAAACTTTTTGTTAGCTTATCTTCATCCATTTTTTATGCACATATAGGCATACTTTGCCATAACTTTGCCATGACTGGTTGCAAATCTGAATAAAGGAGGAGAATTGTATTAGATAGCCAACTTGTTTATTTATGAAGCCTTTACAATATTATATTAATATTAGGTTATTCCCCGATAAGAATGCATTACAATGTCCAACTACAGTATATCGGCAAGAACCGTTATATCTCCATGAGAACTTGGATCCAGTTTTAAGTATGAAGAAATCTCACATTTGTAGGGTCCAACTGCGATGTTTAGGCAAGGACCGCTACATCAACATGGTTTTTTTTTTTTAATAAATGGAAAAGAAAAGAAAAACTGATATTTTATGACAAAAAATGATGAGTGGTCAATCTATTTTATTTTAATATACTCTGGACCTATTTTCTAGGTTTTATTATTTTTATTTATATAAATTCTGTTGCTATTTTTATATGAACAAGTGGGCAAAAGGAACAATTTCGTCGAGATTCAATATCATAATATTGTCTAACAAAATTAAAAACTGTTATAATATGATATGAAAAATTATACTTTCTTAACATAAAGTCAATTTAGATTTATTTATAACATTTGATTTGGAAAAATTAAAAAAGAAAAAAATTAGCAAGGGCTCCAAAGGAAGCCAACAACCCTAAGAATCATAAGAGGCCACAAGTCAAGTTTTTTTGGCAATGCCTAATTTTCTTATATCTCCTCTAGCCATTTATTCATAAGAAAATTTTTTATGCATAAAACTATTTAAGAAACAATTTATAATAAAAATGGTTCACTGTGTTCAGAAATCGAAAACTATTAGTAAACTTTTGTTTAAATAATATTTTTGGATATCAAAAACCGTAAAGAGGATTGTGTAAGTAAATGAACTGCAATCCACCTAATTAGAAAATCAAAAAGAAAAAAGATCACAAAAATTTACCAAGAAAATAACAAGTTTGTAAATATGTTATTCATTTTCTTTATTCTATGTTGATTGAAATAATTTTAATTTTGATTCATGAATAAGAAATATAGAGATATATTAAGATAAATTCTTTTTAGAGAGTCGTTAACATATATATATATATATATATAATATCCCAACTGTGACATTCATGTAATGCATAGTAGTATTGAATTTTAGCTTGTACAATATAGCATATTTACTTTTTTAACAATAACAAATAATAATATATGAAAAATAAGGAAAATATGGACCAAGAATTATCTTTTTCTTGTGACGGGGAAAAATAACTTAGTTTGTTATTCTATTTTAACAAAATAAAATATTATAATTTAAAATTGAGATAATGAAAATAATTCCCTATCGTTAAAACATGAAGTGATCATGATTTAATAATATTAAAAATAGGAAACAATATAAAATATTATGAAAACGTAATGATCCATGACTTCAATCAAATATTGTAATTTGTTTAGTTTATATAAAAAAGTTATTGTTACAAATATGAAATAAACATTATAAATATAGAAATAAAAAAATCAAATATTCTCAAAATCAAATCAATATTGATATGCTATTCTTGTGTAAATGGTATTAATTATTTTAAAATCATAAGTTTGTACACACACATATATTGTATTATGATAATATATTGTCATAATATATTACAAACTGCATTCTATAATATATTACAACAATGTAACTTCTCCAACAACGTCAAGATATATTTAATAAATTGAATTTTTCCCACTCAGCAATATGAAAAAAAAGGTCAAAAAAGAAATCAACCATTTTATAAATACTTATACAAAAAAAAATGCACTTACAAGCAACGAGTTTATCTACATTTTCCCAATAAAATAAATTGTATTGATTAATTTAAAAATATTTCTACATATAAGAAGTCTTAAAAATATGATTTTGGAATTTTGACTGCAGTATTATTTTCCCCTCTCTTGGTAAGAAAAAAAGTGAACAAATATGAATCTAGGTATAATTGGCATATAAAGCACACTGGGGGTAGCTTTTTCTTGTGATAATATTCTTACTTATTTTCATTAAATGTCATCAATTTAAATAAGACAGTCCACAAAAGGTAAGAAAAATATGAGTCATTCTAACAAACATTAACATCAAATCTCATTGATTTGGATGAGAAAGGGTTTTAATTAGAAATAATAAAATATGAGATTTTGTGATAAACGTTCATGTGTTACCAATTCTTACCATTTCTCACATGTCAAATAAGTAAAATTCACCAAACCTTACATAACATGTAACTATGTATGTGAGACTTTGAGAAAAATATTAACAAAAACACTCACAGTTCACACAATTTCCCCCAAGCTTGTCGAATATATAATTTTAAATTTTAAATTGTTACCAAAAACTAGCGATTGCTAGTAGGTTCATTTAATTCAAAATAGAATATACGGTATAATCTCCATAAATGAAAAATTACATAGATATCACTTGATATATAATTTAATAATATCTTTAAATATCAAAATTATGTGTGATGTGACTGAATTCTAGATCTTCGTAAATTGTAAATAAAAAATTATTTATTTTCTCTTGAAACCGAAAAATATAAACATGCATTAAAATCAATGTTTTGAAAAAAGAAAATAAAAACACGTGCACAATACCAGGAAATATATACATTCATCAAGTTCAATGTTTTGAAGAAAGAGCGTGAAGAATGTCCGGATAAGTTAATAGTTAATTAATAGCATGGAAGAGATTTAAATCAATAGAAAAAAGAAAATAAAATATAAGTGGATGTATAAAGAATACTTACATGCATTAAGTTGAATGTTATGAAACAAAATACCCTCAATAAGTTAAAAAATTATTAATTTCTATGGTTATCATTTTGACACTTTCTATTCTGACTCTCCTCTCTATAAGGAAAAATAAAATTTTAGACAAAGCACACAACACCTCACAGTGAAATCCAATTTATTCATTTCACGCCGAACCCAGAAGAAAATGAGTCTCCAATGGTAAATCACCCCATTTTGGTAGGACTCATGTAAAAACCTACACAAGACTATAAAAAGGGGCCGAATGTTAGACTTTGGTACAAGTCAAAGAATCAGGCAAAGAAACACTTGCAATTAGTTCAAGGGAGAGATGGCCACTTCAAACACCACCGCATGGGCTCTAATGGTAGTTGTAGGAATAATGATACTCTTTGCAGGTAGCAACCAAGTCTCTGCGGATTGCGAAGCTGATGTTCGAGACCTTGTTGCCAAATGCAGAAGTTTTGTGCTAAAGCCAGGGCCAAAGGTCCCACCATCTGAAGAATGTTGCGCAGTTGCCAAGAAGGCTGATATACCATGTGTTTGCAGCTTTATAACTCCACCTATTGAGCTCATTATAAGCTTGGAGAAAGTTGTTTACGTGGCACGAACTTGTGGGGTTGAAGTTCCTCCTGGGTTGAAGTGTGGAAGTAAGATTTATTACCTTTATTCTTTTATATTTTCTATAAAATTCAATTTTTTTTTTTTAATTATTGACGACATGCTTTTGTTGGCTTGTGGTTTCCTTTACAGGTTATACAGTTCCACCAGTGGCATAAAAAAGGGTTGGTCCGAATAAAAATGGGAGAAAAATATTATTTCTCTGTAATATTTAGTTCTATCTACCATTTTCAATAACAATGCGTCATGCTTTTGATGTGAAAAAATAATATATTCTGATAAAAATATTATGATAGTTTGTTTTGTTTCAATCATGCATTTCGCCTAAAATGCTCATTGGAGCTAATAAAGAAAATTAAAAGTCCAAAACAAAAATGAAAAAAGTGATTGATTGTTTCACACGTTCGATTGTCCAATGCAATACCCATGATTGGTGAATGATTAGAGTTAGATATGATGATTAATTGCTTTAAGAAATTTTAGATAAAATATGTGGAAGTTTCGCAAAATTTCAGTACTCCTTTTTCAAAATAATCAATTTTTTATTTCACAAAAAAAAAAAAAAATCATTCATTTGTCCATCATTAAAACTATAAAAGTATTAGATAGCAATGAAACTGGAAAAGCTCACTGTTTATCCTTATCATAAGACTTCATTTTCAATTTGAGGGGTAAAGATATTAAAACTAACCGGAGAGTTATAAAATCTTATCTCCATACGTTTAAGGAAACAAATTCCAATGTTGAGAAGAATTGCCTCCTGGATGCAACTGACTTGACTTAGCGCCACAAGATACTTTTTTACTCATAAATGATTAACACACAAAAATTTTAATACCCACAAATCCCTAACCACCTGAATATGATGTAATGAATTGTTCCATTTTTTTTAGTACCTGACTTGATCACCACCCGATATCCGAAATTTTATCTCAATTAATTCGGATCGACCTGTTTTCAAATCTATGAATGGGAGGAGGTCTCCCAATGCGATTAATTTATGCTACAATGGAGACTCGTACTCGAGTCCATGGAAACAGAGTGTAGAGCCCTTTCCACTACACCTAACCCACATTGGTAATAAATTGTTACATTAGTATCTCTTTACTGAACCTTGACGGTCCCGTGACAATATTTAGACTTAGATGTACAATCAAAAGTCCTATAGTTGTGAACATTCTAAATATTTAGATTAGCATACTCGGATCATCATATTTAAATTAGCATACTCTAATTTATATCAATAATTGATTTAATTTTGATACATAATATTTTTTAAAATATTTTAAAAAGATATGATATCTTCTAATAAATAAAATACTTTCCTTAATTTTTTTTAACAATAAAATAGGGAAAATTGTTCTCACATATTATTTTTTTTTAATAGGGAAATTTTTTTAAGTCTTCGAATTTTAAGAGGAATTTGTACTAATTCGAGAAATTATTGAAACTTTATGTTTTTATGTTATTGAATTTAAGTGGTTTTATTCTTTTTTTTCGTTTACTATTACTGAACACTTAATTAATCTAAGTGATTTGACCTATAAACTCTGGTTGTCAAAAACTCACTTTGTCAATCCTTCATGTGCATAGATAATCGTGGATTCCGGTAAAACACCAAAAAAAAAAAAAAAAAAAAATCTATTGATTTAAAAATTATTAGTTCTTGGTTTGAGTTTTACTGGGCGTTGATTGCTTAGCAAAAAGAAAAATGAAATTACAGAAACCTTGGATAAAAGAGGTAGTACGCACACACACACAGAGATACATGTTAAAATGCCCTATCTAAGCAGATAAAAACTACCTACAAAATGCACTAAAATCATCGATAGAACCTTTTCCGACGGATGGACCTTTAACTGACTATATACCAGTCACAAAAGGTCTATCCTGACAGTTTTGATCGCCGTTGGAATATATTCTAGGTTTATACTGATGGTTAGAAAAGTGTTGGTAAAAGTTTCTGCATTTTATTTTCGGTTGGCACATGTGTTAAAAAAAGTTACTGCCATTGATAGTTGGTTAAAATAAGTATTAGAAAAAGTTATTGTCTTTTATCATAGGTTTGAAAAGCGTTGGTAAAAATTCCTAACTTATATCATTGGTTACCATGTGTTAGAAAATGTTACTATCTTTTATCGTCGGTTATCACAATTATTAATAAATGTTACTACTATTTATCGTCAGTTATTATGTATTTTAGGAAATGTTATTACTTTTTATCATTAATTACCACAAGTGTTAGTACATGTTATTGCCTTTTGTCGTCATTGTTACAAGTATTAAGAAAAGTTATTATCTTTTATCGTCCGATAGAAAAACGTTAGGAAAAATTATTGTCTTTTATCGTCGATTACCATATGTGTTAATATAAATTACTATTTAGTATCATCAGTTAGCACAAATGTTAGGAAGTGTTATTATCTTTTATCGTCGGTTATCATAAGTGTTAAAAAAATTACTATCTTTTATCATCGGTTAGAAAATCGTTAAGAACAGTTACTGTCATTTATTTTCAATTACCATATGTGTAAGTATAAATTACTATCTTATATCATCAACTACCATAAGTGTAAGGAAATATTGTTACTTTTTATCATCGATTACCACAAGTATTAGGAAAAGTTATTACGTTTTATCATCGGTTACCATAAGTGTTAGGAAAATTATTATATTTTATTATTAGTTACTATAGATGTTAGAAAAATGTTACTGTAATTTGTCGTCGGCTAGCACAAATGATAGGAAAATTTATTGTCTTTTATCATTGGTTATCACATGATATCAATAGTGACATTTTTTTCTTTTAAGATGGTGTAAATTTGAATTACTATAGATAAATTAAGAGATTACAAAATAAAAAAATTACAAAAATAATGTAAATATAATAAGGATTATATTAATATACAAAAATGATTGATATATTGATTTGTAACTAGAATGATGGATACATATAAGATTAAAAAAAAAATTGCATGCCCGATAACTGCATGTCTTTTGAGATACTCAAACAAAAAATGTTCACTTAGATCACCAAAGATATTATCATCACAATTTGAAGGTATAATCCTAGCATCAAAATCAAATAATTCCAAAACTAAGCTAATAATGAATAGTAATAGCCAATTTCATGCACAGTCTTTCATGTCAATCTATTTATAAAATTCAATAGTAAAATGAATATAATTACATGATGATAACAATAACAATAACAATCTGAATTTTAATCCTAACCATTGGAGTCGGCTATTTAAAAGACAAATATAGAATATAATTACATGGTAATATTGTAAAAAAATAGTTGTAAATGAAAATGTTAACAATGGGTTGGAGTTAGGTGGTAATGATGATTGTTGGCTAACTGTACAAATAATTTAAATTATTATTTAAAGACAAATGTAAAATTAGAAAGATTATGTTGAAAACCAGAGAAATGACATTCATACCTGAACACCATCAATAAACCTTGGTTCATTAACTAGCTTCATTAATTCATCTTGCTATCCACTTATAGCATACATAACAATATGCATAAGAACATTGCTCACCAATTAGTAAGATTATGATTTTGTTCCATTAATCGTTCCATCATAATAGTCACATCTTCATTCTCAGGTCAAGATAGATGCACAGATTTACGTTGTAATCGAATTGTAACCTTCCCTATATATCTGATTTGTCCCTCGAATTAGATCCTTTAACTTTAGATATGACGTCACTTCCTCAAGACAAATTTGAACTTTCTACTTGCCCTTTTTTACTACCAATAGACTCCATTCCACTTTTCACCATTTTCTATAAGAAGTATAGTGTGTAGAAACTAAACTACCATATGATCATATTTTACTTTTAATATAAAGCTCAGCTCCAGATGGTTTCATCCCGTCAGATTATGTCGCCTGTAATCATAACAAGAAACCACTTTGAAAAGTTATGTGGTAACATTAATTGCAAGTAAAATAAAATATGAATTCTTTATACCTTCTCATGTATGAGTTTGGCAAATGACTTCAATCCAAAGCAATGTGGATTAGCCAACTTTATGCGACATTCTGATTCTCTTTTATAAATTTCCTAGTACAGAGAAAAAAATATTAGTACAATAAGTGGATTGTATTATAGAGTATTAATAAATAAAATAAATAAATAAATAAAAAATTGGTAACTTGTACCTTTCCTTCATCACATAACCAAAAAAGTAATAAACTCTCTATATTGATTTGGATCAACCCTTTCGTCTTCCATTCTCTTGATATTTGCATTTAGAACCGCTTTGATTTCAGAATATTTTTAAAACTCTTCCATTTGTTACACAAGTTTCTAATAATCCATTTCTTTATGTCATCTTTGAGCAGTTTGAAAGTAATCTTTGACTATAATTAAAATTAAAGAAATATGTAAAAAATAAAATTAGATATATTAAATTCTCATCTATGCTATTGAGTAATAAAACTAGATATCTATACAATCTCTCATATGTCATCTTTATACTCTGTTGGCATGTCACACCAAGCCTTATAGTTTATTGAAGCAATCAAATGCACTCTGATTATAGTGCCAAGGAATCTGGTAAAGATCATACCATCAATTATTATTGGTTAATTTACTTTATTCATTTCAACTATTATGCGCATTCCTTTTTCTAACTAAACATCTTGATAGCATTGGGTCTCTACGTTTCTTAACAACTACTCAAAATAAAAAATTAAAAATAGATAATTATTTGACATCATGTTAATATTAAATCTCAAATTAAAATGACTGTTTATTTTTAAATATAGGGTAACATCTTCGGATGATTAGGCTTTTTCAGACTGAAATTTTTTTTGAAATCGTTGTGATTTTTCATGGTCAACTACAATGCTTATCCATCATTTAGTTCATTTCTATTTATAGATAGAAAATTTTAAAAGTTTTCAAATGCCCATCCCCAGAACAAACCAGCAGAACCCAACACAATAGAGTGAATTTTTTATGAAAAAAATGTGATTACCTTTTGATGAAACTTTGCAAAGTCGTTGTTCATCTTGTAGATTTGTTGGTATCTGAATAGATTTTGTTGGTGTCTGGATATATGTTATAAAGAGCTTCAATGAGAGTTTGAGTGAGTACTTTGGATGGTCAAGAGGCTAAAAATATACTTGGATGATTATATAGATTTTAGGGGATGGAAAGCTTTCGATTTTTGGTTGAAAATATGTTTGGTTGAGTGAGAGCTCTCGACAGATTATGAGAGATTTCAAGGAAATGAGGCTGCAAATATGCTTGGTTGAGTTATAATTTTTAATGGATTTTGAGAGTTTTGAGGGGAGGAGAGTTTTAATGATTTCAAGGAAATGATTTAAAATACATTTGGGTTTAGTCATTTGAATGTTTTATTTTCACAAACAAATTTTCAAATCCTATCCGTTTTTAGCCTTTTGTCTCTCTATAAATTTTTTTGCCCTTTTTTCACACTTTTATTCTTTACTCGCCTGTTTTTTTATTACATACTTTTTTCCACACTTTTAGTCAATACCCGTCATGTGTCTTTCCTATATCATCACGATTATTATGTTTTATTTAGATTGTTTAAAAAATCACCACTTTTACTATGTATTATAACTTTATTATTACATTTTATACAATTTTTACGACTTGTTACCATGTTTTATAGATATATCAATATATATCATGTTGAGCTAATGTCACTTCATAGTCCCAATCACTATATTTAACCATCAACAAAATCAATAGTGGTATTATGCTTTGTATATGAAAGAAACCTAAAACAGTGAAGAGGTTTATTTGAATTATTTTGGTACAAATTGTGGATTTAAATAGAATCTAAAGACTCATGGTTAATACATAGCAAATAAGTTTGAAGTTTGTAGAGGAATAAAAAGATGCGTTTCAACCGCATGTGCTTGTGGTTGGCCACTACAACGCGGTGACACTTGTGCTGCGATCAACCGAGCGAGTGCACAAGGCGCTCATGGTAGACCGCACAAGCGTGCATGGTTGGCCGTATGAGCACAAAAGGTGCTTGCGATGGGCTGCAGGAACACTCACGGTTGACTGTTTGTGCTTTCCACATTAGCCATTGAGCTTTTGTAGTGCAACTATCTGGGATTGATATTGGCAATTTAATTTAAACCCAATTTGTTAGATTATTTTTTTTTATTATTTTCAAATCTAGTTTTCACTTAAATTTTCATCATCAAAACATAATTTTGTCAATAGTATAAATAAGAAAAAAATTCATAGTTGTCACCATGCTTTACAATCGTATTACGACATATTATGCACTTGTTAACACCTAATATCATGCGTTATAGAAATATCACTTCATATCATTCACTTGTTACTACTTGTTATCATGCATTATAGCTATGTCACTACATATCATGAGTCGAATAAAATAGAGAAGACATCAATGATTGCATAATGTATAAACAAAATCTTATTATACTTCATACGTATATGTATCCTATCCCACTCTATCAACCTCATCATTATCATTCATCTATGTTGATATATTTTCTTCATCTTCATCAATATTAGTCTGAACCCACACCTGATTGTCTGAATTCAGATGTTGATTTATTGGTTCATGACCCATGTCAAAGCCATCATTTATGCCTTTCATCAGCTACATAAAATACCTTCTTTGCTTGGGATGCCAATACATAAGGATCATCCAGCAAATTGGCATCCATATGATTTAAATAGGAGAAATTCACAAGTGTTGAGCCAAATTTGTCCTTCTTGTATCCTCGTTGTAAGTTGACCCAATTATATTGAAATAACACATATTTATATATTCCATTATAGTTTACTTGAACGATTTGTCTTAACATTCCATAATTATTAACTTTACTTTCAATTGGCATTTTATCCCTCGTACTTACATAACTAACATCATCCACTTCTCCTAAATTCTGAGTTTGAATGCACTTCTCATGATCTTTTATACGAAATAGGTATCCATTAATTACATACCCATTGTAATTTCTAATCAATAGATTTGGTTCACGAGTAATCCATTTAACTTCATTTGTAATATTTTCAGGGTATTTTGAATTCGTAACTTAGAAAAGAAATCATATAAATAGAAAAAATTAATAACACTAGAAAAATTGATTATTGATATACTTACACAATAACTAAAACAGGTACTAAACTCTTTACTATGAAGTTTGTTAATTTGGAAAGTATTTAATTTCTTCCCACGATTTGTTTTTCGAACATGTTGTATATATTTCTTTCGTACAAAACAATACATATATATTATTAAATGACATTAGAGTTTAATAATCATAAACATTATTATCACAATGTATACTTACACTCTAAATGATACAATTGACTTATTGTTAAATTGTATGTATCAATGGCATTACTATAATGATTTCTCATCAAGACGAATTCGAGATGCTTTGTCGTCTTTTAACAGATCTGCGTATCCTTACTCCTATAGGCCTTCCAATAGTTTTTATTGTGGATTCATGTTCTCCAAAGGCAATCTGCTTGTCATCATTTTGCAATGAATGATCGAACCCTGTTTTAACTCCATCTAAATACCTTGAACAGAACAGTAAGAACTCGTTTGCTATATACCCTTCTGTAATTGAACCTTCAGGTCGGGCTATATTACGTATATAGGATTTGAGTTGAAGTAAGTATCTAAATATACATACATATACATTGTATTATATACAACAGATACATAGCATATATCACATGTGTGTATGATTGTTAAATAAATGATCATAATAAAATGAAGTTTTCAACTAGATACCTCCACTTATATGTCAATGGTCCTCTAATCCTTACTTCACTTACCAAGTGCACGATCAATTGTATTATGCTCGTAAAAAATAAAGGAAAATCATTTCAAGCTTGCACATAATTTGCGAAACCAATGTCTCTGGTTGCTCTAGTTTTCATGGGTCAAATACCCTAGAGCAAAGTCATTTAAAAATGTTGCAAACTTTAATGGGTCAAGTACATAATTTGTGAACTTTAATGGGTCAGCATTTAAAAATGTAGCAAACTTTTTTAGCTCACATATAATTTGTGAAACCAATGCCTCCAGTTGCTCTAGTTCTGATGGGTCAAGTACCCTAGAGTAAAGATATTTAAAAATGTTACAAACTTTAATGGCAGTAGAGCTGACATAGTCAGGCAGTAATTCACGGATTGCTATAAGAATAAACTCTTACTTTAAAATGTGATAGTCATGACTCCTTAGATCTATTAGCTTCTACTATTTCAATTGAATACATCTAGAGATGTTAGCGAAACACTCGTCACGTAGTTTTAAGTCCTTCAAAACCTTGAGAAATGCGGCTTTCTCTTGCAAGGTCATTTAATAACACGCTTTAGGCAAAAGTAGATTCATAGAGTTTGGTCTATGTATTACGTATAGGTCCTTTCTTATTCCCATCTCTTCAAGATCAAGTTTAGCCTTATAATTGTCCTTAGACTTTCTTTTTTGTCCAAGAATTGTTCTAACAATTACATCAAAATAGTTTTTCTCAGTGTGCATCATGTCAATATTGTACTTAATTAAAAATATTCTCCCAATAAGGCAAATGAAATAATATGCTTTTTTTTTTTTATCTTTGCATGTCATTGGGACTTGCTAAGTCAATCTCATCTAATTCTCGCAGTACATTAGTTCCAAATTGTGGCTTGGGAGCAACTCTGAATACTTGTATCCCATTAAAAGAATGTTTATTATATCTGAATGGATGAGTTGACTCCAACCATTTTCGATATTCCATATAATAGTACTTTTGGCCACGACATAACCATTTGAAACATGTATCATATCCATGTACTGGATATGCAAATATACCTTTAGTACTCCATCCAAACAAATATGTAGGGAAGTCATTAATGGTCTACAACGCTGCTACATACATTTTAAATCTTTTACCAATTGAAAAATCAAAAGTGCCTAGACCTTTGTGCCATAATTCTTTCAGTTCTTCCATCGATGGTTACATGTACACATCTATCCTATCTCTAGGACTTTAAGAATCAGGAATAAATAATGTGAGTATGAAATTTGCAGATTTCATACATAACCAAGTGGATAGGTTATATGGTATAATTAGCACTGGCCAAGTGCTATGCATAACGTTTATTGTTTTAAATGGATTAAATCCATTTGCTACTAGTCTCATCGAATATTTCTTGGGTTAAATGAGAAGTTAGGGTATAGAGAATCAAATTCCTTCCATACAAGAGAATCTACTGGGTGTCTTAGAAGTCCATCATTTGTTCTCTTATCTTGATGTCATCTTATCAAACAAGCAGTTTGGGCACATGTAAAGAGACTTTGTAATCTAAGAATCAAAGGAAACCATCTCAATATTTTGATAGTTTCTTTCTATTAACATCTAGATCTCAATCTCCATCTGCATTTCTTTTCCATCTAAGAACACCACACACAAAACACACATCGTCTTTATCTCTATCTCTCCACTACAACATGCTATCTTTAGAGTAGGCATGTATTTTCTTGTATCCTAACCTTAAAGTTAAAATAGTTTTCTTCACTTCATGGTAACTATTTGGCAATATGTTTCGATCGGATAACAATTCTGCTAGAAACACTAACAATAAAGAAAAAGATTTGTTGGTCTATCTACATAAACACTTTAAATTGTATATGTGCACAATAGTTGCAAGTATAGTGTATTTCGAATTTGGATATACTTATTTCTTGGTATCTTTAAGCAATTTATGAAACTTATTTGAAGTTGGCTCATCTACGTTGGATGCATGAGAAGTTGATTTATCTATGTTGGACGTATCATGTAAATGTGTAAATGCATCATGTAATATACCAAACATGTCATGGTTAAAGAGATTATTATTACTATTTGAGGGGTCATCTACGTTGGATGCATGAGATGTAGATTTTCTATTACTGTCCTCATGATATATTCACTTGTCATAGCCACGTGAATGAACACTATGTGTGTAAGAGATCTCAATGTGTTAAGCATTTAAGACAATGACATAATATCTTCCCATCGATGGATTGAATATTTACAAATGCAAATTTAAGAAATGCATTAACCCTGACAATAAATTCGGTACTTGCTCTCGATTAAAAATACATCCATGACTTATCTATGATATTACAAAAAAATATGAAAGAATAGCAATAACAATATATAACATGTTACCTACCTTTGCAAATTCTTTTGTACAAGCCAATTCTAAAAACAGAGGAATAAATTCACGAACAAACATAAGAGGAAATTGTTATTGTACAAGTGAAATGCTATTACACAAAGGAGAAAAATGTTATTGGCACATAGGAAGAGAACTTTGATTAAATTTGTGCCAGATGTGGTTACTAGTTGTGGGACTCATGGTATAGTTTTAAGATGTATATCTCTCATTTGTCAACTGTTAAAGTCAACTTTTAAAATTATTGTTGTCATTATCTCATTGGTTGTAGAACTCATGGTACATCTCTTCTCATTGTTATCATTATTTGTTGTTCTTTCTTGAGAATTTATTATAATTACAATGATTGCTATTTTTGTGTCTTCTTTTTGTCTCACATGTGAAAAGGCTCATTGTAGAAGAATCTTTTTTATTTCCATTATCTCTCCAGTGGCTAAATATTGGACATCATCTAGTATTCATAATTAATATTACATTGTGTAAAATTATATAATATTGATAATTATATTATGTAACATTTTATAATAATGATAATTACAAATTTTGATAATTATATTATTTAAATTGCTAATATTGATAATTATATTATGTAATATTATATAATATTGATAATTAATTACGTCCTGTAATGTAATTTCATTATGTATCATTATATTTCTAATGTGTGAATTGTTATAACATTATATTGTAACACTATATTATATAACAATTGGTACAAACGTCCAATTGGTCAATGAATTGTTATAATATCATATTGTAACATTAAATTATGTATTAATTGGTTATAATATCCAATTGGTTAATGAATTGTCAAAATTTTATATTGTAACACTACGTTATGTAGCATAATGTTATTACATTTAAATAACTTTCTCTACTCATCCAATGCATGAGAAAACTACAATATTACTTGATCTAACGGTGAATTACAATGCCACTTCAACTTATCACAAACTGGTCCAACAGCTGGCATTACATAATGTTATTTAGCATTACATATTGTAATGATATAGTAATGTAACATTGGCATTATGTTTTTGGAAAATCAATGATGCATTTGTATGCCACAAAAACAATCTCAAGTTGGTTCATTTTCTTTCACGTTGTCAATCTCAAATTGGATAAATCACATTTCATCCAACGGTTGGGCCAAACCTTGAAATGGACATATCGTACTGCAATTGATCCAATGGCTGAGGGTAATTGATTGGATGTCCTTTCAACTTAAAATTATATAATATTAGTAATTACAAAAGTTATGTAATTACAAATATTGGATATTATGTAACATTATATAATATTCTGCATCACTGATTTTATATAATTACTAATATTAAATATCATGTAACATTATTTAAATTACCAATATTGATAATTAATTATGTCATGTAACATAATATTATTATGTACCATTATATTTCTAATGTGTCAATTGTCATAATGTCATATTGTAAAACTATATTACATAACAATTGGTCATAATGTCTAATTGATCAATGAATTCTCATAATTTTATATTGTAACACTACAATATGTAACATAGTGTTATTACATTTAAATAATTTCCTTTACTCATCCAACACATGAGAGAATTGCAATGCCACTTGATCCAACAGTGAATTACAATGGCATTTAAGTTTATCCAAAATTGGTCCAACTGCTAGCGTTACATAATGTAATTTAGCATTATAAATAGTAATGTAACATTATAAATAGTAATATAACATTGACATTATATTATTGGAAAATCAATGGTGCATTTGTATGCAACGAAAACTATCCCAAAATGGTTTCTTTTCTACTATGTTGTCAATTTTAAATTGGATAAATCACATTTCATCCAACTATAGGGGCAAACTCTTAAATGGTTGGATGTTCTTTCAACTTAAAGAGAATTGGGAAAAGTTATTTGACATTATAGACATATCACACTGCAATAGGGGTAATGTCCTTTCAACTTAAATAGACATATCACACTACAATTTGGGCGTAGTTAACATCTAATCCAATAGCTAACATTATGTAGAGGACCATCCTATGGGTAGGGTGAATAAGAGTTAGAGGGAATTAAAGGAGGGAAGTTATCAAGGAAAGTTATGTTTTTAAAAGCAGAGGAGAATTTCTAAAGCTTTCAATGGTAAAACCCATTTCTAAGAAGATGTAGATGGTGAATCCCATTTTTAAGAAGCTTTTGACAGCAAATCATTTTTTTTTTTTTGAAAAGGTTTTGATGATGAATCCCTTTCGTTAGAAGATTTTTGATGACAGAACTAGAAATGGGGAAGAAAGATCAAACCAGTGGATCTTCCAACAATGAGGAATATGAGACTTCTACATCCTTTCTTAATGCATCGGAGAAAGATCTTATTGGATCAATGAAATATCTTTCTAGATATGTTGCTCGGGAGAATTTCTATGTCTCCTTTAACATCTTTTTAATGAATGGATTTAGATATAGTGGTTAACGATGTTTGTGCAATGATGGGTTTAATTGGTTTAGATGTAGTAATTAATGATGTTTATGCAATGATGGGTTTAGTGTTTTTCAGTTTAGTGTTTTCTTAGTTTAGTTCTTTAGTTTAGTGTTTTGGGTACAAATTTAGTCTAGTGTTTTTTAATTTAGACAAATTTAGGGTGCAACAGTATTTAGGTCTTTAGTTTAGTGTTCTGGGTACAAAATTAATTTAGTGTTTTTTAATATAAGCAAATTGTCACTCTTTCTCTATTTTGGTCCCAAATTTTGAATATATTGTTATAGTCCCAATTTCTGAATATCTGTTCTCAATTTCTAAATGTTATAATGAGTAGGTCACATTATAGAAAAGAATACTTTTCAAAGAACGAAGTCAAATCGACCGGTGGGTCTCAATTTTTGCATGCAATGATGGTACATTCCTATTATATGATCAGTTTTTATGTTATGTATCATTACATAATGTTAATAACATTATGTACATTTATGTGGAATAAACTGAATGTGTTCAAAAATGGAGGGAACTAAATGAAGATGACAAGGAGAAGTACAACAAAACCGCCAAGCAAATAAAAGAATTGCTTGGGGTAAGGAGGTTAATGATGTCGGTTCAGACAAGGTGCTCTCCTAACTAAGTGAAGGAGTTGGTTTTTGCCCTTAGTAATGAGATGAAACATGCAGTAAAAGATATGGGATTTGGCAAGCTTTTCAAGTTTAACTAGTGATACGCTCAACTAAAAGTTGTGTAAAGAATTGGTAATGAGGTTTGAATTGCCGAGAAAATGTTTTTACATCTGTCCAAATTAGAAATTCAGGCTTACACTTGAAGAAGAAGGGTGAATCTTAAGAATCCTCTGTACTGGACATGCTATTTTGGGCAGTTCATCTTTTGTGGTCGAATCCATAGAAAAGAGGAAGTGCTTCTCCAGACTAAAGCATACCCAGCTAAAAGAAGAGATCCGGACTGAAGATGCCTCCTCCCCCAGGTTCAAAAGATACTTCTTGTTATTTCTCCTTGGATGCTTTTTATAATTGACGGTGAATGTGTTCCCTGTTTCCAGACACCTTTCGGCTACCATTGATATCGACAATGCTGGCCAATACAACTAGGCCAAATTTGTATTACAATGGTTAGTCGACAAGGTGTGCCTATTTAAAGATCTTGTGAAAAGATGAGGAAGAGAGGAGGAAGAGAGGAAGTGATAATGTGCAAATTGTTGACTTTATTGATGATATTATGGTTTGATTTTGCACTGAATAATGTTTTAATAATTAGTTTTATTGATTTTTATTTTTAACAGATTGAATTTGAAGGTTTGGATCAAAATAGGTTTAAAGAGGCAATGTGAAGTTAAATGGAGCAAATATCTTATTGGGTCTTGAAGAAGAGAAGAAGTTTGAGTTTATTTTTAGTTAATTTTAGGAGAGTTTTTATTTTTTAGTAAAAAAATTATTTTTAGTAAGAGTAAAAGGTTATAATTTTACCTATTGGAGGAATCCTTATTTTGTTGAGAAAAGATTTCCTTTTGAAAAAAGGAAACAAAAACAGAAAAATGAGACAATTTCAGAAAAAGAGGCTACTGCTCATTCCACAATTCCTAAAAGGGACGACACTATTCACGTGTACTATTTATTCAAAAAGAACTAAGGACGACTGCATTATTCTTCTTCCTCTCGTAGAACCCTTTTTTTCTTTTTTCTTTTTTCATTTTATTTTCTTTAGTTGAAAACTCACCACCATGAGTGATTAATTTATTTTTTTCATTCTAGGAAAATTTTTATTCGATTGTCTTCACTATGAGGTTAGGTGCTTAATTTAATTTCTTGCCCTTTTAATTCAAGTATGCATTGGTTCTTGATTTATTTACATGAAATTTTAATATTGGTTAATCTGACAATTTAATTCAATATTAATTTTTTTATTGCTATCCAGGATTTTAGTGATTTGTAATTATCATAAATGAATTATACAAATAGCAACTAGGTTATTTATGTTTATGGGTCTTTTACCAATATTCATGTTTAACCTAGGGAATTGATGGAACAAAATTAAATAATTACGACTATCCCAATTATTTGTATTTTGGATTAATTATTTTCACAGAGCTTAATACTAACATTATATTGATATGGAATGCTATCGTGCCCAGTCGATTAATAATAAATTTTGATTGAATGTTAGATTCGATCAATTAATTTAGGAAAACAAAAAATTTATTATGGCTATCCTAATAAATCTAAGATTAAATGATTGAATTGCAAGATAAATATTTTTAATATATGATCAATGAAACAATTGAATGCGATGAACTCTTGGATCAGAGTTTTGGTAGATTGATTTTTTTTAATATTTATTATTTTCATTGTTAATTTGTTTCTTATTTTTTTTAGTTGTTATTTTAATTTAGGAATTTATTTGACAAACCCCATATCTTTATCTTTAACACTTAACTAAGAAATTAAATCAATTTGGTTCCCTTAGAATTCGACCTGATACCACTATTACTATAAATTTATCGCATCGGGGAATCAATATTAATTTTGAGAGTTTCGACAACCCGTCAAAATTTTGGCGCCGTTGCCGGGAAACTACATTAATTTATTAGTTTGTATTTTTCACTTGTTTATTGATTTTTGAAGAGAAAGAAAAGATGACAGGTCGTCAAAGTACTTTGAAAGAGTTAGCTGCACCAATTTTGAACCAACAACCCTTGTGCATCAAATACCCAGCTCTTGAGGTAGCAGTCGAATACAAATCTGGTTTGATTCACTTACTTCCTATTTTTCATGGTCTTCCAGGTGAGGATCCATATAATTATTTGAAAGAATTTCATGTTGTGTGCTCGAGCATGAAGCCCCAAGGTGCGACTTAAGATCAAATAAAATTAAGAGCCTATCCTTTTTCTCTAAAAAATAAGGCAAAAGATTGGTTGTATTATTTACCCTCTGGTTCAGTTAACACATGGAATGGAATACAGAGATTAATTTTAGAGAAATTTTTTCCTGCATCTAGAGCTACTAACATTAGAAAGGAAATATGTGGGATCAAACAATTTGGTGGAGAAACATTATATGAATATTGGGAGATATTTAAACAACTTTGTGCTAGCTATCCGTATCATCAATACCGAATCAGCTCTTGATTCAATATTTTTATGAAGGACTTCTACCCATGGATAGAAATATGGTAGATGCAGCCAGTGGAGGAGCTTTGGTTAATAAAACACTAGAAGAAGCCAGACAGTTAATTTCAAACATGGCAGAAAATTCTCAACAACTTGGGATGAGAGTGGATGGAGCTACAAAATGGGTTAATGAGGTAAGTCACTTGAATTTTAAAAATCAAATTTCTGAACTAACTGCTTTGGTCCGTCAATTGGCTGTAGGGCAATCACAAGTAGTCAAGGTTTGTGGCATATGCTCAATTCCCAGATACACTACAGATATGTGCCCATCCCTACAAGAAAATCCTACTCATCAAGCAAATGTCGTAGAAGGATTTTCTGGTCAACCTCAAAGGAAATACTACCCCTATTCCACTAATTATAATCTTGAATGGAGAGATCATCCAAATTTAGGCTATGGGAATTAAGAAGGACAACCAAGACATATATCTCAATTTTTTAACAGACCATCACCAATACCTACACAATCTTCTAATTCAGGTATGTCTTTAGAAGAAATTGTAAAAGCTCTGGATTTGAAGAACCAAATTTCCCAACTAGCAATCTCGTTTAGTAGGTTGGAGACATAAAATTCTAGAAGATTTTCCTCACAAATGGTGGTGAATCCCAAAGAGAACGTTAGTGCAATGACATTAAGAAGTGAGAAGGAAGTTCATTCGAGCTCTACCCCATGTAAGAAGGTTGATGAAGGGAAGGATATGGACAAAGAAGATGAACGCATGCATCAAAATTGAATCAAGGTAACATTCGAGTCCTCTTCACCTAACACTTCTACTGCAATTGTACTACCTTTTCCTTATAGGTTGGAGAATCCAGAAAATGAAGTTAAGAAGCCAAGAGGTGATGAGATAGGTGAGAATATGTCTGATGTGATTAAGACAACTTTACTCGAAAAGTGTGCGGATTCAGATATGTTCACTCTTCCTTATGTTATTGATAAGACTAAAATTGAGCATGCCATGCTAAAATTAGGAGCACCCGTTAATATCATGCCTTACTCGATTTATAGTGTTTTAAAATTGGGTCCCTTAAAAGAAACTGTGGTTGTTATTCAGTTAACTGACTATTCTTATGCTCGCCCAGAGGGGATTATTGAATATGTTTTGGTATAGGTTAACGAATTAATTTTTTCAACTAATTTTTACATCTTGAAAATGGAAGAAGACACTATCATAGATTCAGCTCCATATCTATTAAGAAGATCATTCATGAAAATATCAAAAACAAAAATAGATGTGAATGAGGGTACTTTTTCCGTCGAGTTCGACGGCGAGATTGTTAAATTTATTATTTTTGATCCTACGAAGTACCCAAATAAGTGTCAATCAATTTGTTTTGCTGATATTATTGATTTAATTGTACAGAAAATTTGTGAAGAAGAACATGTTATTAATTTTGATTCAAATACGCAATTAGATTTGAAAGGGAAGTTATATGAGGCTCCCAAGTTGAAGTTGAAGCCTCCTTGAAGAGAAACAAATTGAAAACGTAAAGTATAAAGACATTAAACAATTGCGCTTATTGGGAGGCAACCCAATATTTTTCTTGAATTTGATTTAGTTTATAGTATTTTCTCATTTAATTTTGGATATTTAATTAGTATCACTTATCTCTTCTTTCAAATTTTACATGTGCCCAGTGATTTTCCCATGCAAGGACTCAGATCGAGCAAGTCAGAAATTTGAACAGAAACAGTCTTTGCATTAAGAGATGATCACGCGATTTTCAAAAGGAGAGTTAGAAATTTGGATAGAATCAGTCTTTGCATTACCAGATGATCACACGGTTTTCAAAAGGAGAGTCAGAAATTTGGATAAAAGCAATCTTTGCATTACCAGATGATCTTGCGGTTTTCAGAAGAGAAACAAAAAAATTTTTGGTAAAAGCACTCTCTCTTTACCATATGATCATGTGGTTTTAAGAACTCTCATCTTCACCTTCGCGGTTCAACCTTTTCAAAACCCTCCGTGATCTCACCATCACCATAGGGGACTTTTCTCTCTTTTCTCTCTTTTCATTTTCCTATTTTTATATATTGTATTGGGTGATTTTCTGAGACTTACTGCGAGTTCAAAATTGTGTTAGTTTTTTCTGAGTTGCATGCTAGTTTCTTTTCTCTTTTCTTACCTTTTGCATACATTGAGGATAATATAGCATTTAGGTGTAGGGGAGGATTTTATGCATCCATGTCATTTCTTTTATTTTCCTTGGAGCTTTGTACTCTTTTGATTTTTGTTTGAAAATAAGTTTTGAGTTAGTTTACATTGTTGATTTGAGTTAAAACGCATGAATGAGACAAGTGTGATTAGTTGTTTTTGGATAAAAATATTTTAAGCATCCCATTGACTTTGATGATTGAATTAGATGAAGATATACAAGATTCGATACAACATTGTACACTTTTGTGAGATTTTGAGCCTTAAGAGCATATCATCATCTTTGTTCTAATTTTCCTTCGTGAGTGTTTATCAATCATAGTGTGCTTATTCTAGAACTTGCTTTATTATATATTTTGAGACCACATCCATGAGTTCATACATTAATATGATGGGATAATTAGGTTTACACATTTTAACTATCTTAAAAAGACCTTCCTGTGCATATTCATCCCTGTAGTGAATCAAATTGAGCCTTTATCCCTTTTACTTTATTTATAACCTCATCAATTGACACATACCCTTCTTTTTGCGCTTAACCTTCTTTTTGGTCTTCATATCAAAGAAGTTTGTGATTAGAGTTTGAATGGGTGGTTATTTGTACAAGGGAATGAGATAATTTTATTTTGGGATTTTTTTTAGAAATTTATTCATATCATCTAGGAGATTTGTGTACGCATTACATATTCATCCTCGAGATTGTTATTTGATTGTTTTTCAAAAAAAAGAAAAGAAAAAGGAAAAAAAGAAAAAAAAAAGAAAAATAATTCCAAGAAAATTGAGATAAGGGAATTTGAAAAAAAAAAACAAAGAAAAAAAAGCTCAAAAATTTGGATCAAGGAGTAATATGATCTTGCTTGAGATATTTTTCTTTGGGTTGATTGTACTTCTGTTATGGGATGGGTTTGATAATAGGAATATTTTGTAATCTTTGACATGCTTCTTTGGTATGCATTACACATCATTTTTATCTTTTACCCTACCTTTACCCAAACCAAATTACAACCCTTGTAAAGGCCCCGGATTTTTATTTTGAATTCATATAGTCAGTGATGGAGATTTGATTAGTAAGCAAACTTATGGTAATGACATGTTATGCTTTGATTTTGAGAATATTGATAAATTCCCTAAACACTTTGAGTTCATAGAGTGAACTCCTTGTGAAAGTATTGAATCTTGATACATTGAATTCTGATGAGATTATTGAGTCTGTTGGGATAACTATATTTTCTTTTAAAAGTTATGAAACTATGATCACTTATTTTCTGGATTATTGTTTTGGCTTGAATGTTTCAATGTGTGCTGCTTAAAATTATTGGATGATGAATTGAATGGGGAAGGGGTGAAGAGAAAAATAGTTGAGAGGCATTGGTATAGTAAATGATTGAGGATAAGTATTGGTTTGGTGTGTGGGAATTTGATAATGTGCAAATTGTTGAATTTATTGATGATATTATGGTTTGATTTTGTACCGAATAATGTTTTAATAATTAGTTTTATTGATTTTTATTTTTAGCAGATTGAATTTGAAGGCATGGATCAAAATGGACTTAATGAGGCAATGTGAAATTAAATGGAGCAAATATCTTACTCGGCCTTGAAAAAGAGAAGAAGTTTGAGTTTATTTTTAGTTAATTTTAGGAGAGTTTTTATTTTTTAGTAAAAAAATTATTTTTAGTTGGAGTAAAAGGTTATAATTTTACCTATTGGAGAAATCCTTATTTTGTTGGGAAAAGATTCCTTTTCGAAAAAAGGAAACAAAAACAGAAAAAGAAGACAATTCCAAAATAAGAGGTTGCTGCTCATTCCACATTTCCTCAAAGGGACGGCACTATTCATGTCTACTATTTATTTGAAAAGAACCAAGGACGGTTGCATTATTCTTCTTCCTCTAGTAGAACTTTTTTTTTCTTTTTTCTTTTTTCTTTTTATTTTCTTTAGTTGAAGACTCACCATCATGAGTGATTAATTTATTTTTCTGATTCAAGGAAATTTTTATTCAATTGTTTGTGAGGTTAGGAGTTTAATTTAATTTCTTGCCCTTTTAATTCAAGTATTCATTGGTTTTTGATTTATTTACATGAAATTTTAATATTGGTTAATCTGACAATTTAATTTAATATTAATTTTTCTATTGCTATTCAAGATTTCAGTGATCCGTAATTATCATAAATGAATGGTACAAATAGCAATTAACTTATTTATGTTTATAGGTCTTTTACCAATATTCATATTTAACCTAGGAATTTGATTGAACAAAATTAAATAATTGCGGCTATTCCATTTATTTGTATTTTAGTTTAACTTTTTCACAGAACTTAATGCTATCAATATATTGATATGGAACGCTATCGTACCTAGTCAATTAATGATAAGGTTTGATTGGATGCTGAGTTTGGTCAATTAATTTAGAAAAACACAAAATTTATTACGCTTATCGTAATAAATCTAAAGTTAAATATTTGAATTGCAAAATAAATATTTTTAACCTATGAGTAGTGAAACAATTGAATGTGATGAACCCTTGAATCAGTAGATATGAACACTTTTCTTTCCTCTTAATCTCCGAATGCAATTTATTCAAATGGAGTTAATTGCATTTTCCTCCATAGGGTTCTGCACTGACAGTAGATATCAGCTTAATAAGAGTAGAGACGTTTTATTTCCTTTGGTCAAAAGATAAGAGCCATTGGACGTTTTCTATTAAGCTAACAACTTTTTCTCTTTTTTTTTTCTTAATTAAAATATTTTAGAATAAATGGAAAATTTGATACTTTTTATGTTAATGGTAGGCCTTCGCAATTAATATTTTAATTAACTCCGACAATTTCAAAACTCTACTGTTTATTCCAGTGGATCCCTCCACGGTCCACTGCATCATTTCGTATGCTGATTATGTATGTGATTTATAGTTTTTTGTTATTAATTATAATCATTAAAAAAGTTTTATGTAGGAGTTTAATACATAACATTTAATAAACTTAATGAGAATACTAAGCCTTGTGTCTCTCTCTCTCTCGAGTAGTGGCAGACCTAAGAAGGGAAAAGGGTGGACAATTGCATTCCCTCGATTTTATAAAATTTAATTAATGTTTATAATTAATATCCTTTTTGCATCCACTAAATTATAATTTTAACCCCATTTATCTTTTTTAAAAGTCACCCATTTAACTAAATTCTATATAAATCTTTTTTAAATAATCACCACATAAAAAAAAATCATCACTACAAAATAAATACACTATTTAGACGGTCAAAAACCATCAACAAAATATACTAAAACTATCAGCAAAACTTTCTTTGACGGATGGACCATCAGTTGGGTATACACCAGTCGGGATAGGTGTATCTTGATGGTTTGAGTTACCATTGTAGCATGTCATGTATGTATTGTAACGATAGAAAAGTGTTGGTAAAATTAATGATTGTATCGCCAGCTAATAGGGTATTACGAAAAAATAAGTGTTTTATGATCGGTTACCATATGTTACGAGATATTACTACTTTTATCGTCGATTACCATTGAGTTAGAAAATGTCACTAATATTATCTTCGGTTATCATGTGTTACGAGATATTACTATTTTCATTATCAGTTATCATTGTGTCAGGAAAAGTCACTAATTTTATCATCGGTTACCGATGTTACAATTTTCATCGTCAATTACCATTGTATTAGAAAATATTACTGATTTTATCATCGGTTATCATATGTTATGAGATGTTACTATTTTTATCATCGATTACCATTCAGTTAGGAAATGTTACTGATTTTATCATCGGTTATCATAAATTACGAGATGTTACTACTTTTATTGTCGGTTACTATTGAGTTAGGAAAAGTTATCGATTTTATCATCGGTTACCATATGTTATGAGATATTTTTGCTTTAATCATCGGTTATTTTTGAGTTAAAAAATATTATTGATTTTATTATTGATTATTCTATGTTACGAGATATTACTATTTTCATCATCAGTTATTATTTAGTTAGGAAATGTTTCTGATTTATCATCAGTTATCATGTGTTACGAAATGTTATTACTTTCATCATCAGTTACCATTGATCATCTGTTGCCATTGAATTAGGAAATGCTGATTTTATCATTAGTTACCATGTATTATGAGATGTTACTACTTTTATTATTGGTTAATAAGATGCGAGTGCCAGTGATCTGTGTGGGCGTGCGCCTGCACATGGGGGCAGGCGCTAGCCCCTCGCTTCGATGGGCACCCGCATATGGGAGTGGGTGCCAGCCCCCCTCTTGTGCGGGCGCCCGTGTATGGGGGCTCGGGCACCAGCCCCTCTCTTACACGGGCGCCTATATATTGGGGACGGGCGCCAGGCTAGTCTCCATATGTTACCACATGTTGTATATCATTGGTCACCATATGTTATCATATGTTACCACATGTGTTACGTGTTATCATATCATCAGTTATCACAATATTACTATTAGCATCATCGGTTACCACATGTTATCACATGTTTCTGCTTTGTATACAAGTGTTAGTATAAGTTACTACTGGCTCACATGTGTAAGAATAAATTACTATTTTGTATCATTGTTTACTATAATTGCTTGGAAATGTTATTATCTTTTATCATTGGTTACCACAAATGTTAAGAAAAGTTACTATCTTTTATTGTCAAATTACCACTTGTGTTAATATAAATTACTACCTTATATCATCGGTTAATACAATGTTATTGCTTGTTACCACAATATTATTGCATGCGCAAAAATGTTACCATCTTAAACCAAAAATGTTCTCTTCGATCACAAAAAATATTATCATCACTCGAAGGCACAATTCCAGTATGAAAACTAGATAATTCCAAAATTAAAAAGATAGTGATCACATGATCTTTTATTTCAATCTATTCATAAAAATCAAAATTAATATCATTACATAGTAGTAAAATGAATATAAGTGCAAGCTCACATTGTAAAAAATGAATGGTTATATATGAAAATATTATCTGTGGGATGAAGTCAGGTAGTGATGATGATGGTTGGATTCTGCACTTCTAGCATCTAGTATAATAAAAATAATTTGTATTATTATTCAAAGACAAAAGTAAAATTAGTAAGATTATCCTAAATACAAAAAAAAAAAAAAAGCCAAACAAAAGTGAAATTAGTAAGATTATGAACTTTCCTTTTTTTAATTCCCAAAACATCTTAACAGCTCGTGACCTCTACATTTCTTGACAACTACTCAAAATAAAAATTTAAATATGAATAATTAAAAAATTTCTTCCTCAAATTAAAATGATATGTTTAGTTTTAAACCTGGATAACATCTTGGGATGATTGCAGACTAAACTTGTTCTTGGTGTGGTTGTAATTCTTCGTGGTCAGTTATAATACTCATCCAAATCTTTCAAATACCCAAACCCCAAAATAATTTTTTATCAAAAAAATGTGATTAACTATTGATAAAATTTTGCAAAGAGAGTTGAAGGTTTAAATGTGTTAGGGGAGGAGAGCTTTCGAGGTAATGAGAAGTTAAAGTTTTAATGGTAAAATTTTTCATGGATGATTTATAATATATCACTTTCACAAAACAAATTTCAAAAGGTGCCCATTTTACACTTTTTTCCTGCTTCTTTTTTCATTGCCGCACACTTTTTTTCCAACTTCTTTTTTCATTACTCGCGTTGTTCTTAATTCCTCACTTTTTTTTTTAACTTTTAGTCAATACTATCACATGTCTTTTCATATATCTTATTTTGTTGAAAACATCACTTACTACATGTAATTTTTACTACTTATTATCTGCTTTTACTATTTTCATGCAAGCAAATGCCTGTATGATCCCCTGCCATAAACCCATTAATTATGCTCATTTTATTAATAAAAAATAACCAACATAAAGTTATTAATAATATTAAATAAATTTATTAATTTAAATAGCATAAAGTTATTAATATTATTAATTTAAATAATATAATGATATGAAATTAATAATTTATATAATATAGTATAGTAATTTGATTTGTAATTAATTATGTTGGTATAATTAATTATATGATATTTAATATTATTTAATTATGTTGATATGATTAATTATATTTGCACATAAGTATGGTTATTATATTGAAAATCACAAAGGCACTCTAAATTGATACCTCTTGTCAATCCCATAAATCATATTTCATGACAAACTTTAAAGCATTTAAATGAAATTACTAATAGGACACATTATTTATAGTAATAAATATAGTAATTTATAGTAATGTAAGATTGATATTATTATATTATTTGAAAATTATGCATTTGTATCTCAAAAATAATGCCAATGCCAATGGCACGAAACCAATCCCAAATTTTTTGCATATCGTCGGATAAATCACATTTTATCAATTTAACAACTTGCTAAAGAAATCCAATAGTCTACTAATGTTTTAATTAATATATGCATATCCTAATGTATATGCTAATAGTTATATAATAGTTATATAATACTAGTATAATATAATAATATATTGTAATATATAATATATAGTAATATATAGTAACGTGTACATAGGGCTGATACCCCATTCGTGGGCACTCGCGCAAGTGTGGAGGCATCAGCAGCCTGGGTGGACGGGCACTCGCGTAGGAGAATGGGCGCCAGACCCCCGCATGCGCGGGCGCCCACATATGGGGGGCGTGTGCCAAACCCCTGCGTGCGCGGGCACCCGCGTATGGGGGCGGGCGCCAACCCCTTGTAAGCCGATTCCTCATAGTTAATATTAATTCTTTATTTTTTTAATATTTTAATTGATAATTAATATTAATTAATATTATATTATATAATATTTATAATTACTAATATAATATAAAATCATGTAATTAATAATATACATTATTACTACATTTTGATATTAATACATTTCAAAATGTAGTTCAATTTTTGGTGTTATCATTTGTTACTATGGTTCATACCATCCAAACCATCCATACTAGATTTACTTGGTTTTTACCATGTTATTATTACTTGTTACCATTCATATTATAGCTACATCACTATGTATCACATATCATTGACGCTATTACCATTTGTTATCATGCATGCATTAAATCAATTCATATCTATCACTTATTATTACAACTTGTAGTTACTTGTTACCTCAAATATATAATTATATTATGAAGTAGAATAAGAATAGAGAAAATAAATTAATTCAAGTAGAATAAGAATGGAGAAAGTAAATTAATTCAAGTAGAATAAGAATAGAGAAAAAAAATTAATTCACATAAATGAAATATAATATAATTACTATTCATACATATACTCATCGCATCCTACTCTATCACTCTTATCATTAAAATTTTTTGATTAGATAGAGTGTTGAACTGAAAATGTGTTTAGTTGAGGTTTAGATCTGTAAATTTTTTGGTTGAATTAAAATTTCTATTGTGAGAACTTTCAGATAGCTTTGAAGGAAAAGAAAAACTTGAAGTTAATATAATATACTTGAAATGAGCCAATTTCAAAGCCCGCCAATGCCCCTCTTTTTTTTCAGCGATTTTTTTAACATTATTTACCTAAACTTTTTTCATTACCCACGTTTTTTTTTTCACACTTTTTTACCTGCTTTTTTTACATTACAATTATTACCTTTTTTTAACAATTACTCGCATCTCATATATACTTTTAGTGGGTCACATGCCATGTAAATTCATATTTTTTATATTTTTAGTCGGTGACATGTGTTTCATTTTATACAGTTTTTACAATTTGTTGCCATATAATTTCATAATTTCATGCAATTTTTACGATTTTTACTAGGTTAAGTAACTTAAAATATATAATACATGTCTTTGATTTTATACAATTTTTACAACTTGTTATCATATAATTTCATAATTTCATGCAATATTTACAATTTTTACTAGATTAAGTAACTTAAAATATATATATAGTCACCCTACTTAATTTAAAATTTATTATTAGAATTAGATTATTTTCAAATTAAAATTTATCATGAAAATCTAAATTCTTTTTTTCGATAGGATCCACTTTATTAATTACCACTTGCTACTACTATGCATCATAGTTAACAATAAAATAGACATTTCTATGATGCAAATTAGATGAAAATTGTAGAATATATTTATAACTTATGATATTAAATACAAATACAAATACAACACGTGTTATCATATTAAATGTAAACGCAAATGCTTTGCACAAGCAAAAGAATAAACTTATTAATTAATTAATTAATTAATGTGTCTTTAAATTAAATATCAACTTTGAAATTCAAATAATATTGACAATTCTTCTCTTTTTTTAAAAAATTTTTGGTTACATATAAAATTATATGTTTTTGATTCTTAAATTGCTTATTTTAAATATCAATTTTGAAATTCAAATAATATTGATAATTCTTCTCTTTTTTTTTTGAAAATTTTAAATATCAATTTAGGTTTTAAATATTACTCCTATATATAGCTCCAATTGGTTAGTAAGTGGAGTGGCAAAGAAATTGTAATTTAGTTATTTTAAATATATAGTAATAATAATATAGTAATTGTAATTAAATAAATACTAATATACTAATATACAACGAAAACAATGTATAATATAATATTAATACATATATAGCATAATTTATAATAATACATTGTCTCTCCAATTACCAACATAACATAACAATAATATATATAGTAATATATAGTAAAATATAATAATATATAATAATAATATATGGTAGTAATATATATGGTAGTAATGTATAGCAATATATAATAATATATAGTATCAATATATAATAATATATAGTAGTAATATGTAATGTTAATAATACTTTAATACTAATGTATATATTAATTGTAATTAAAAAATATATTGTACTATGCTAATGTATTAAAATATATATATAGTAATATATAACATAACAATATATAATATAATATAATATAATATAACAATAATAATATATACTAATGTGCATAGTGCCCCATAGGGGACGGGTGCTAGCCCCCGCTTGCGCTGGCGCCTATGCATGGGGACAGGCGCCAACCCCCTGCAATTGCGGGTGCCTGCGGATGGAGGTGGGTGCCAACCCCCTGCAAGCGTGGGCCTCCGCGGATGGAGGCGGGCGCCAGTCCTGTGTGCCGACTTTGATAATTAATATTAATTTTTTATTTTTTTTAATTTTCATTGATAATTAATATTAATTAACATTATATTATATAATATTCATAATTACTGATATAAAATCATGTAATTATTAATATACCATTATCTAAAATATTATCTAAACTATTAGTAGATTTGATAATGTAATTTTAGTGCTTGTTATATCTTTTATTATCACTTGTTAGCATAGTTTATCATTTATTACCATACTTTATCACTGTTACAATTTATTACCATTAATTACAGGCATATCACTTTGTTATTATTTGTTACCATATTATTATCACTTGTTATCATGCATTATAGTTATATCATTACATATCATTTATCGTATTATCACTTGATACATTATAACCACATCAATAAAATAATATCATTTCATATCATGCATTACCTCTTATTATCATTTATTACCACTTGTTATCATATCATATCATGTATTATTACCAGTTTTCCATTATATTATATTATGAAGTAGAATGATCACATAAATGAAATGTCATTATATTACATTTCATACGTATACGCGTCTCATCCTACTCTATCAACCTCATCATCGTCATTCATGTATGTTAATTTAACTCCTCCATCTCCATCTTCAATATTAGTCTGAACCCACACCTGATTGTCTGAGGGGTTAGTTTCTGAATTTAGATGTTCATTTTGTATACATTCATGACCTCTCAATTGTTGACATCTCCATTGTTTTGCACAAGCCAATATAGAAATACATATATTTGTATATGAAAATTAAAAAATAAAGTAAAAATCAATGATTGATTTTGGCATAAATAAGTTTTTGGCACTATTTTATAGAGCCAAAAAAGTTATTCGTATTTCATCAATTCAAACTAATTAAAGAAGCAAATATGTTATTCGCACCAAAAAATGGCGCCAAAAAAAAGTTTAACATATCAACAATTAAGATTAATTGATTAACTAAAATTAATATTCTTATTTATTTTTTTGAAATTTATATAAAATTATATAATAATGATAATTAATTCTTGAATTAGATTTTTTTAGTTCCATATAAAACTATAATACTGATCACTTAATTATGCTTAATTATATAAAATTATAAAATAATGATAATTAATTTTTGAATTAAATTTTTTTCATGTAAAACTATATTATATAATATTGATCACTTAATTAATCTATAAATTGTTTATTTTAAATATTAGTCCAATTGATAATATTAAATTAGTAATCCGATAAAATGGTGGTGCAATAAAATTGTAATTTGACATAGTGTATATAATAATAATATAATAATAATAATGTATAATAATATAGTTATTGACAACAACAATATATAATATAATATTAATATATATATACATTGCACAATTGCCACCCTAATTACCAAATATAGTAATATATAATTATATTATACAGTTTTAACATATATTACTATATAGTAGTAATTTAATAATGTATAATAATATATTAATTATAATTAAAAAATATATCATAATTTGTTAAAAATATAATATTAATATATATTATACTAATATTATAATATATACAGTATAAAGTATATACACCAGGTTGAAGCGCACGAGACTATCGGCCACCCCCATCCGCTGGCACCAGCACCCTGTGTGGGTTGGCGCCCATGCATGGGAGCGGGTGCAAGCCCACCATGTGTACGGGCACTCACACATGGGGGCAGGCGTGTAGCGGAACCACCAATAGCCATAAGCAGCACATGAAAAGTTTGCACGAAAGGACACGAGCAAAAGATGCAAACGAAAGACCACGAGAAAAACACACCAACTCGAAGGGAGGTTTGCAAGGACAAATTTTCGAAGGATGTTCGTAAGGACATATCTATGAAGGAGGTTCGCAAGGACAAATCTCCTCAACCAAGAGCCACCAATGAAGAGTCATCGTCCGAGAAAATGCCACAATTTGAGAAGTCCTTTAAGTATCTAGCAAGGCGCTAAGGCAAAGGCAAGCATTGCATGAGCAAACTCATATGATGCCCAAGCAACCGTTCACCAATGGATGCGACCCTTGAGCCAAAGGTCACGACCTTTCATGTCACACCGGGCTGCAGTCAAGCAAAGGACACCATTGCACAAAACATCATTGAGCAGCAAACACTTATGCACAAGCAAAGAGATGCAAAGAAGCAGAGGCAATGCAGCAAGGAGGAAAAGACACCAACAAGACACCAAGAACCAGTCTGTGTATGTACAGCACATGAAGAGATGCAAAACACAAGCGAGGCAACACTTGAGAAGGTGTCTAGAGCCAAAGGAGTCATGCTAGAACATGTAAAGGCACCTCTGGGTAGTGAGCGGGCAGCAATGAACCAAGTCAACCCTTTACAAATGCACAAGGACAGTGAGCAGTCTGCATTGGCCGAATAGTCACCAATTTGCACCAATACAGTAGCAGCCCAAAAGCCACTAGTCTCCAGGGCAATAATTACTTTAATGAATAAATTCTATGTATTTTTCTGAGGGCACAATTGGTGTAATAATGGCAAAAATAACTACCAGCAGTTATTAGGACAAATAGAGTCTTTTAGTCCAAAAAGGGTCATGAAATGAGACCTTTTCCATCCCTAGCCTTCATCTATAAATACGTAGGGCATTTCCCTTTGTATTCAGACCATTCAACAAGTTTCTTACCAATAAAATACCAAAAATACTTCTGTATTTTCGTCCCTTTACATCTCTATGAGAGAATGTGAAAATTAGAGCATAGGAATCAAGAGTTGGGCCGCTGTTTTTTGACGCCCTAACCTTCCCTAGTTCGACGCAACTTGAGTGATCCTTAGGCGCAGAGTTGTAAGGCCATACGAGTGATCCTGCGGAGCAGTGTGGCAAGGCTTTTAACCATTGAAGAGCAGCATTTGTCTAAGAGATCCCTGCGGTGCAGGACAAATATTCTCCCAAGGCTGTGAGTCATATCCCCATTACTTTTCTAAGTCTATCCTTATTCAAAAACACCAAAAACATTCTGCCATTATTTTCTTTCCTATCTTTTCCTTAGTTTCTTAGTCTCTTTAACATTTCCTTTCTTTCCATTAGAAAGCCATCCCTTGTGCATAGGACATAGGTGCCATACAGCAAGGTTACTCCACCCATTACATAGGTTCTCTAGCCTCCCTTAGTTAAAAAATCATAGAATCCATTGGAGGACATCTTAGGGTCCCTTCCAATTTGGTACTTTCATTGAGAGAATTCTGTTGGGAGGAATTTCATTATGATTATTTCATCCAATTCTTTTATTTTTAATTTTTAATTTCTTTTGTTTTCTTCTGGACAACATTCTATCCATTTCATCCTTATGATCCCTTGAAGAATGTACCACCCATACTTTTCAGAAAACGATTTCAATTTTCCTACCATTCATTTTTGTTTATCTCTTTATAATTGATTCAGCCATCGACAATTGGAATCCACTTGTGATTGAGTCATTAGTCTAGTCCTACCATTTTTTTTCATTCTATCTTATGAAGAGAATTCTTCATTTCCCTAGTCATAGTCCCCTTGTTTCCTCAAAGAAACATCCTGTCAACTTTTCATTCTATATACCCTCATAGCACAACAAGAGAGACTTCTACACCAAAAAAGAATTCAGCAAATCAAGGAGTCAGAAGATCGCAGGACCCATATGCACCAAAGTTTTGATTGTATGGAGTAAAAACTTGCCACCATAACAAGCATTATTCAAAATATGCTGGAGGATTCATCATCATCCGGGTGATCCCAGAATTAGGAGTGTCACAATATCCACAACAAACCTTCCTTCAACCATGAAGAAGTATGACAGCCATCAGCCATTTTGAAGCAGAACAAACCATGCAGTAACAACAAAGAGGACCAACAAACAATCATTCTAGAGCATGACAAACCCTGCAATATTAACCACAAAAAAGAGGACCAGCAAACAACCATTCTGGAGAAAAACAAGCCATGTAGGAGCAGTAACAATGAAGTAGCCCATGTTGCAAGAAACCAATCGACAACCAGCAGGAGGCATTCTAGAAATGTCATGGTGCAGAAATCCACAAGGAGGACTATCCAAGAGTCACAAACCGAACCACAAGACAATGGACAGCATCATACAAAAGCAGAATCTCAGGCCAAGAGACATGATCCAAGCTACCATCCAAAGATCATGTACCTCAAACCCTTCAACCTCTATCCTTCACACCCACTGAACCTAAACCTGTCCCTTCATTTCCTTACCCCAATACTCACCCTTTCAGCCTTCCATCCGAAAATACACCCCTTCATTTTACTACCCAAACTCACACCCATCCATTTCCCTACACAAATACCCAACCTTTCATGACCCCAACCAAGTATACACCCTTTTATCCTTATACCCCAACATATGACCTTTTGTCTTATGTCCCTTATACATAACCATTTATTCTCTAATCCCAACACTTACCCTTCTATCCCTTTAGCCCTCAACCATACACCTACCTGTGTATCCCTTCTACACCTCAACCGAATAGTCATACCCTTCAGGGATCATACAACCCTACCAACCACAATTTTCATTCCAATTTGGCCGAGAAGGTACCTATCAAAAGGGAACCACCTGATTAACCTCAACCTTATCTTGTGGCCACAAAGAAGATGAAGCAACCAGCACCTCAGCACGTTGATCAAACCAAAAAAGGCTCATCAAACTCCACAGCCATGTCTCATAAATTGTTGCCCGGACACACCATCATCACCAAGCAGCAACTACCATCAAGGAGGAGCAATTGGCATCCAGAAAGAAGCCCATTGATGCCAAGCAAGATGCAGACCAGTAAGATCAAGTGTCATTTATCCATGCAGAGAAAAAAGCAAGGTAGTCCAAAGGTTATTGTCCCAAGGAGGTGATCACAAGTGACCACAAGTGCAAACAGCCACAACCTTTCATTAATGAGCCTAGTGAAGATGAAGAAATACAACTCAAAATGGAGTCATTTGAAGAAAATCCAGATAAAGAGCCACCAAGTGATGAAGTACCATTCATTTCTCCATGTCTTAGCCAAGATTGAAGATCCAAAGACTTTGAGAACCAAGGCGCAAATTGGGTAGCAAGTAGTCACCATTTTGATCGACAATGGTTCACCACTCAACTTCATCAAGCAAGAGACAACAAGAACTCTACAACTAGCCATGGAGCAAGTCACACCATTGAAGTTAAGATCGTAACCGGAGAAAGACTTCAATGCTCAAAAGTTCATCGTGGAGTCACCATCGAAATTCAAGGGTACAAGTTCAAAACTGATCTTTATTTACTTACAATGATTCAGATTGATGTAGTTCTTGGAGTATCATGGCTCGTAACATTTAGACGAATTGTCATCGATTGCCCAAAGAAGCAATTGGAGTTCATGCATGAAGACAAGTGGATCAAGTTAGAAATGCAGTTGCAGTCCATATCAAAAGGCAACCAGTCCACAATCATGAAGAAACCTGTTCGAAACATCAATAAAATGAAGAAAAAGGAGCATATAATTACCAAGAAACCCACAGCGAAAGGCAAGAACCAGCAGCCGTAATTCACCAACAAAAAGACACCTTTCAAGGCACCATATGGAAGGCCACCATCCAGCTTGTCTACATAAAGCAGCGGATCATCATCACATGCCAATTTAAAGATGCAAGATGAAGTATCATGCCCTTCCAAGGCCAACCAGCAAAGACTACAAGCAAGAAGGCCAAAATGTATTGAGTTCGACTCTCAACAAGGGCACATAGAGTTCCTAGTAGGCAAGAGAGTATATTTGAGGAACCGATTCACCAAGAAGAAACACAACTCAAGGAAGATCCGAAGAGGAGACCATTCAAAGAAAAAAATGTAGCCCAAGTGGAAGAGTCACAACCAAGGCACATGGATGACCTGCCACAAAAGCTATCCTCTCAACTTTGAGGACAAGGATCATCTCCAAGGAGGGGTGAATGTAGCAGAACCACCGATAGCCATGAGCAGTGTATGAAAAGTTTGCACGAAAGGACACGAGCAAAAGGTGCAAACGAAAGGCCACAAGCAAAAGACACCAATTCGAAAGGAGGTTTGCAAGGACAAATCTTTGAAGGAGGTTCGCAAGGACATATCTTTGAAGGAGGTTCGCAAGGACAAATCTCTTCAACCAAGAGCCACCAATGAATAGTCATCAGCCGAGCAAATGCCACCATTTGAAAAGTCCCTTGAGTATCCAGCAAAGCGCTCAAGCAAAGGCAAGCATTGCATGAGCAAACTCACATGGCACCCAAGCAACCGTTCACCAAAGGACACGACCCTTGAGCCAAAGGTCATGACCTTTCATGTCATACCGGGCAGCTGTCAAGCAAAGGACACCATTGCACAAGATATCATTGACCAGCAAACACTTATGCACGAGCCAGGAGATGCAAAGAAGCAAAGGCAATGCAGCAAGGAGGAAAAGACACCAGCAAGACACCAAGAACCAGTCCGTGCATGTACAACACATAAAGAGATGCAAGACCTGAGAAAGGCAACACTTGAGAAGGTGTCTAGAGCCAAAGGAGTCATGCTAGAACATGTAAAGGCACCTCAGGATAGTGAGCAGGCAGCAATGAACCAAGGCAGCCCCTCACAAATGCACAAGGACAGTGAGTATTCTGCATTGGCCAAAAAGTCACCAATTTGCACCAATACAGCAGTAGCCCAAAAGCCTAGTCTCCAGGGCAATAACTACTTTAATGAATAAATTCTATGTATTTTTCTAAGGGCACAATTGGTGTAATAATGGTAGAAATAATTACCAACAATTATTAGGACAAATAGAGTCTTTTAGTCCAAAAAAGGTTATGAAATGAGACCTTTTCCATCCCTAGCCTTCATCTATAAATAGGCAGGGCATTTCCCTTTGTATTCAGACCTTTTAACAAGTTTCTTACCAATAAAATACCAAAAATACTTATGTATTTTTGTCCCTTTACATCTCCATGAGAGAATGTGAGAATTAAAGCATAGGAATCAAGAGTTAGGCCACTGTGTTTTGATGCCCTAACCTTCATTTGTTCGACACAACTCGAGTGATCCTTAGGTACAGACTTGTAAGGCCATACGAGTGATCCTTGCGATGCAGTGTGACGAGACTTTTGACCATCGAAAAGCAGCATTTGTCCGAGAGATCCCTATGGTGCAAAACAGGTATTCTCCCAAGGCCATGAGTCATATCCCCATTACTTTCCTCAGTCTATCCTTATTCAAAAACACCAAAAACATTCTACCATTATTTTCTTTCCTATCTTTTCCTTAGTTTCTTAGTCTCTTTTTCATTTCTTTCTTTCCATTAGCGAGTTATCCCTTGTGCATAGGACATAGGTGCCATGCAACAAGGTTACTCCACCCATTACATTGGTTCTCTAGTCTCCCTTAGTCAAAAGTTCATAGAATCCATTGGAGGACATGTCACGCCCCGATCCTCAGATCGACCACGCGACAACCGCCGCGTCGTCTCGGTACATGGGTAAAACCTCCCCATCTACCGGACTCCGCAAGGCTATCAAATCCACAAGAATTCATCAAACTCATAAAATTCTTCAAAAACAAGAAATTTCAAAATCAATACACATGCAAGGAGCCCATCCGGCTCATCAAGGATGTACAAACACACACATTGACACACATCGGGGAGTGGGATCCTGTACATGCAATCATACATTAGCACACATCGGGGAGTGGGAACCTGTACATGCACGATTACACAGCAACACACAACGGGGAGCGGGAACCTGTACATGCACGCATGCAATGTGACCATCTTGGCCACTCTGAAAGCATTTAACAAACAAGAAGTCCCAAAACATAGCCGTGAGATTTTACCAACACTTTCCCGAGGAAAACAGGCCAATATTGATAAAATCCTAACGTTATGAGTTGTACAGAACTTCACAAAATCAAAGAAAAAGCATTGAAATTAAGATTTACAGTCCAAATGTCCCAGAAGAAGATATAAACAATTTTCCAAAACTAGAGAAATCAAAAGAAATAAAAACAAATCAAAAATCGACGGATTTTATCAATACTTGCCAACAACTCAGCTAGTATCAATAAAATCCGCACGACATGGGATGTACAAACTTCCCTTTCCATGGTTTGAGAACTATCAATCCCCAAAAGTAGCCCTGCCTGCCAAATACCTATACAATCCGCAAAAATACCGTAAGCTCGTCGAGTAGGCTCCCAACTAAGTCTCCTCTGAAAAATGGGGGGAGAGAGGGGTGAGTATAGGGGTATACTCAGTGAGTGGAGTGCAATGGTGCATTTGTGCTAATAAATAAGGTGTGAATGTGGGGCAGTCAAAGCATAACTCATAAATCATCTCATATCCATAAAATCATTTCAATAAATCACATTTCACAAATATGCATCTATATCAATCATTTTTTTTTATAAAAATCCTGGGGTTCCATCGAAATATGCTTCCGTCTCAGGGCGGCCAAACCCAGACGAAAATCCGCCAAGGGTTTTACTATCCAATATCTCAAAACAAACCCCCTTCCTTGGCGTTGGCTCGTGCCTCACCGGGGTGCACCAGATATAGCACGACTTTTGCGAGGGGAGGGACGTCTACTCCCCCGCACATCTAAACCCCAAACCACGTCACCCCGTCGGGTCGCTCCGTGGTGGGTATATGACTATAGTCATCTACGGCACCCTCCATTTCTCATTCAATCCATTTCTCAACAATGTGCCATGATTTTCAGCAAATAATCCACAATTTCATGCCAAAGCAGCTCATAGAGCAATATCAAGTATCACATGGCACAAAAGCATTTATAAATACAATGGATGCATTCGTATTTCACAATTCGGGTTCAGACAGCCCACAATCACAAAACAATTTGTATCAAACATGTAAAACTCTTTCTAAATCATTTTCAAAGCAATTATAAAACAGGTTTCTCATTTATGAACACAATGAACCGTCCACTCACCTCTAGAGAGGGTATTCACTCTCTATTTCCGAAATCAACTCATAACGACTCTTCTCGAGTCTCCAAAGGTCAACCTAGACCAATCAAGACGAATAAAGATCAATTAAAGCTCTATTAAAGGGTTTTCAAATTCTCTTTTTATGTACAATAGCCTTAACTTGCATAATTACGTTCCAAAACTTTCGTTTCCTCAAGCTAGTATCATTTCAAATCACCAACGACTTTAAATTTACAATATTCCTCAATTTTACCCATTTTCTTCCCGAATTCCTTAATATTAATTTAATTCACGCCAATTTCAATTCAAATCCCAAGAAAAACTACGTAATTAAATCAAATACAACTCTAATACTATCTACGACTTTCTCACATGCTTCACAGTCCAATTTACATCAAATTCTAGACCTAACCTCAATAATTTCATACAAACACTTAGGGAAATATATTTCTTCCGAGTCTCATACATTTCAGAATATATATAGATATAATTTCTACCTTAAGTCAACAAATATGATTCGAATTACTGAAGGGCTTGAAAATCCCTCACCTAGGGTTTCTCAGTTTGCAAACCTAGCTTCCGGCCGCCGGTGAATTCAAGCTCAAACCCTAGCAATCGTTAGAATTAAACCTTGCTAAGAATATTCAAATCCTAGAACTAAAATCAGAAACTCTCTTCTTACCTATGCGAGAAAGATTGGCAGGTCCCACGGCCTAGGGTTTCCAAGGCTCTGCTATGGCCGCTGGTTTGGTTTGTCGACAGTGGAAAGTGCTCCCAGTGAGCACTGCGAGAGAGCAAAAGAGGAAGGCAGTGGAAGTTCTGCCATCGCGCGCACGGGAGAGAGAGGGAGAACTTTGTTCGCGCGCGGGAAGAGAGGAAAGAGAGGGAGAATCGCCCGCTCGTGCGTGGAAGAGAGCGACCGAGAGATGGTGACCCGCGGTGGTTCGCGGTGGTCACGGTGATGGTTGCGCACGGTGGAGGGAGAAGGCGCGAAGAGAGACTGTGGAATAGAGAGAGACTGAGGGACAGAGCGAGACTGAGAGAGAAAGACGAAGAAGGAGGTGGAGGTGGTGGTGTCCGGTGGTTGCAGTGGCGGAAGAGGGTGGTGATGATGGTGGCGAAATCGTGAGGGAGAGGGAGAGCGTCGAAGAGAGAGACGAGAGAGTGAAATTCGATTAGGGCTATTAGCCCTAATCAAATTGGGGAAGATGGGGGTGCTGCGTTTCACCCCGAAACGCAGCATCTCCTCTTTCCTTCTTTCTCCCTATTTTTTTTTTTTTTTTTTTTTTTTTTTTTTATATATAACTATATATATATATATGTATTTTTGTTTTTCTCATCACATTGGAAGTTTTAAATTTACCAAAAATAAAAATACTGTGAATTTGTAATACGGCATTTCAAATATACCAAAAATGTAAAATAAAAACCCCAAAATCGAAAATCAATAAAATTCGAAATTTTTTTACTTTATTATAGAAATATTTACAAACTACTTAACGTCGAGTTTCCGGTATTACAACTCTTAACCCCCTAAAAACAAATTTCGTCCTCGAAATTTCAAAATACAACTCATACATCAAAGAGCTGCGGATGTTGCTTCCGCATTAGTTCTTCGGTCTCCCAAATTTTCTGAAATTTAGTCTGTGATAAGTTTCTAAGGAAATCACTCTCGTCTCAATTGTACAAGTGCTTGGTTGTCCTTTTAAAATTTCCTAGATATCTCATTTTGATTTGTTCAACCCCTCAAGCAATATACCTTTAAGCACCTAAACCTATTCTTGTGCTCATTTACAGCTATGTAATTGATTACTCGCAAATCATGATATCTGAATGCATCGTATATATGTATGCACCTACACTCGCCACCATATGATAACAAAGTCTCCAATCCCCCAATTTCAAACTACAAATACATTATCTTACTCTATAGTATCTCTCAAAGTATTGATAGAAAAACTTGTCTTAATCCAATATGAGTATTGGGTAGATGGTATTCCTTGAGATTGAGATTTCTTTAATGTCCTTTTTCAAATTGCAGCAATTAAAGTACAAAAATCAATAGTCTCTGAATCACTTTGTTTGTTCTAAAACCTTGAAACCTTGGATATAAAAGGAGCAACACTTTCTCGATTAACACATTCCTCAACAACAATTGGAATAGGTCTCCACTTTGTATCTGCTACAAGGCATTGTAGAAGATCAAAACTAAAGTCTTTCATACACATGTCACACATATCTGAAAATACTATCATTGAACTCGACCAATTCAATATACCTCAAAATTTCATTTACAGACTTTCTTACTTCTAAATGGTGCTCAAGTAACCATGCATAAACATTTCTGCCTATATGCTTATAAGATTCACCTTTTCAATATTGTAAAAGCTAGAAGGGTCCATATTATCTCATATTTCCATTTAAAGGATACATCTATCCCAAATTAAAGTTTATCTTAAGAACTCTAAACAACTATAGCAGACTGAAACACCAAAGAAATCTCACTACAATATATAAATCCCGTAAAGACTCGTCATATTAATTTCTCCAAGGTGACTGCATCAAACTTTGAGGAAGCTGCCACTGGTTTCCATATCCTCCAATTTTCAAACTAGACAACAAAGTTTCTTGTTATCAAGATCACTTAAGATTAAAATTCTTTTCTAAGATGCTGCTCATCCAATAAAAGCAATGTCCATTACGAATATTATTATTATTTTTTTTTTTTTTTTTATAACCATCGAAACAAAAAGCTTTCCCCCATATTTATCGAAAGCATAAAATGGCAATTACTTGAAAGAAACATTCAATGCTTACTAAGACCATTCATCGTATGGTTAAAGATTTTGGTGTCACCCAATACTTATAGCATCTCTTTTTAAGTACTTGTCTTTCTTGGATGATCATCAATAAAAATAACAATATAATTAAATGCCAAACTATGAATAAAAGTATACCAAAAGTATAAGTGGAGGCTCAACCATAAGTTTTGGGTAATACTCCATAGAGTTCCACAAGATGTTTCAATACATATTATTTTCTTAATTTCAAGTCATTTGAAGTGAGTTATGTTTGGGCTGCTCAGCCGTAATTGAAAATGTCTTATTCTACCTTGACCTTTAATGTACACAGAAACTCCATGGTGCTTAACATACTGGTAACATCTCTTTAAGTCTTATAGCTATCACCACAACATACAGCGCTCTCATTCTGCAAAATATGCCCCAAAACAGATTCAGTTAACTTGATTTCCTCATTTAAACCCTTATCAACTACCACCTCCATCATTCATGTTCCCTAATTTTCTTCAAGAGCAAATTGTCATCAGACCCCATAAGACTCGGTAGATCTTCCTCGTGATTCCTACCTATTCGATCATCAGACTCCTCAAAATTTTGCATACAACCCTCGGTCGAACATCTGTTTTACCCATACATTTTTTTTTCCCACTGTATTTCACACCCTCGTCCTGCAGTAAAGCCTTAAGAACCTCTCTCAAAACATACAATCCTCTATTCTTTTATTCTTCTCACCATTGGGTAAACAAACTACCTCCCTCGAAAATAAACTCCAAGAATAGACCTCCATTGTTATGACTCCTACTCACCTAGAGGGCACGAGTGTGCTCCCTAAATGCCTTCACCCAAGACTGATTATTCAATTGGTCATAAATTCTATCCAAAAGACCACTCATCAATCTAGTACAATAAAAGTCTGGAAACAAGGCCAATGCATCTTCCCTTATCTTCCACCAATTGGCAAAAATCTAAATTATTACCAATTAAGCAAACCTCAAAAACCTTTATTTTGACTTCGAAAATTGACATTTGGTCACAATCAAAGATCATAATAACTAGCAATAATAATCACCTTGAACCTATTAGCATTATCAGAAAACCAAAGGAATAAAATTCACACTTCCTAATCAAAGCATCAAAGTGAAACCATTCCTTTGCCTCCCACCGTTAGTAACTCAATGGTAAAACCTCCTATTACAATCCCTTACTTACAGAAAAATGTTGGAGCATATGCTTGAGAAGTATGGAATAACATTCACCATCTATCAAAATTAGGATGTGACATTTGCACGAAAGCATATTCGGTTGAGAACCAAGCATGTTAAATTTTGACATTTTCTTAGGAAGAAATCTACACGAAAGTTCTTTTCCACCACAATATCCAATTTAAAGATCAACATCCTCATTTGTTCATCAGAATATCGCAAAACTTTATCTATCACAAAATTGCTCTACCACTCTAACCATTCTTTAAGTTCCTTGTGAGATAGCCATATGTTTCTTAAACTTGAAAGCAAATCAGATTGAAGTGATGTAATAAAAATTCGAATGGATGGGAAATGATGAGAAGCATTTCAAATGCGAAGGTCATACTTAAAATTAGGGAGTTAAGACTCCCAGTTGTTTAAAGCAAAGAAAATAATCAATGCAAAACACTACAGTTCTGTCTTCTCACATAGCCCAAATTACTTCATTCTTACACAAGAGAATGTCTTACAACTCGCCATCCCAAATCAAAGAGCCATGCTAATCATACTATTAGTACCTCAAACCCCATTTAGTTTTTCAAAAGAGAATCTTACCACACTAAAGTCCCTATTTAGTGATTAGTCCACTAACTCATGCAAATCTAAAGACAATGTAGGGGCGAACTTATAGTTGATTTCTCTAAAATTCTTCATTGAATACATGATATACACCTCTATGAGTTTCTGAAGGCTCCTCAATTATACATATACACCAAACTTCTAATATCAAGATATAAGTCCGAGGGCCAAAACCACTACTAAGATCCCCAATATTTGACCAAACAAGCCACAGGAGGTCTTGAGTCACAATTAAGTCACCAAATATTTCATTTGGGATTCCTTATTCATCATCCAAAAATAAAGTTCTACAAAGAGGTTCTGAACTTAGCAATGTAAAATATGAACTCATCCAAGTGCTTAACCCCCTAAAAATAAGCATTCCTAACTTCCTAGGAAAACTATGGAATGTTCTGTACATTCTCCGAAGATCTTTTAAAGATCTTACATTTCTTTCAAACGAAATAAAACATTTTAAAGCTTTTAGAAAACTTTTGGGACATTAGAAATACACTTGAAATCATTTCAAAATATTTCAAAACCATCAAACTTTTAAAATCGTAAACCTGTGCTCTGATACCAATAAAGTTGTCACGCCCCGATCCTCAGATCGACCACGCGACAACCGCCGCGTCGTCTCGGTACATGGGTAAAACCTCCCCATCTACCGGACTCCAAAAAGGCTATCAAATCCACAAGAATTCATCAAACTCATAAAATTCTTCAAAAACAAGAAATTTCAAAATCAATACACATGCAAGGAGCCCATCCGGCTCATCAAGGATGTACAAACACACACATTGACACACATCGGGGAGTGGGATCCTGTACATGCAATCATACATTAGCACACATCGGGGAGTGGGAACCTGTACATGCACGATTACACAGCAACACACAACGGGGAGCGGGAACTTGTACATGCACGCATGCAATGTGACCATCTTGGCCACTCTGAAAGCATTTAACAAACAAGAAGTCCCAAAACATAGCCGTCAGATTTTACCAACACTTACCCGAGGAAAACAGGCCAGTATCGATAAAATCCTAACGGTATGAGTTGTACAGAACTTCACAAAATCAAAGAAAAAGCATTGAAATTAAGATTTACAGTCCAAATGTCCCAGTACGGATATAAACAGTTTTCCAAAACTAGAGAAATCAAAATAAATCAAAATAAATCAAAAATCGTCGGATTTTTTCAATACTTGTCAACAACTCGACCAGTATCAATAAAATCCGCACGACATGGGATGTACAGACTTCCCTTTCCATGGTTTGAGAACTATCAATCCCCAAAAGTAGCCCTGCCTGCCAAATACCTATACAATCCGCAAAAATACTTCGTAAGCTCCGTCGAGTAGGCTCCCAACTAAGTCTCCTCTGAAAAATGGGGGGAGAGAGGGGTGAGTATAGGGGTATACTCAGTGAGTGGAGTGCAATGGTGCATTTGTGCTAATAAATAAGGTGTGAATGTGGGGCAGTCAAAGCATAACTCATAAATCATCTCATATCCATAAAATCATTTCAATAAATCACATTTCACAAATATGCATCCATATCAATCATTTTTTTTTTATAAAAATCCTGGGGTTCCATCGAAATATGCTTCCGTCTCAGGGCGGCCAAACCCAAACGAAAATCCGCCAAGGGTTTTACTATCCAATATCTCAAAACAAACCCCCTTCCTTGGCGTTGGCTCGTGCCTCACCGGGGTGCACCAGATATAGCACGACTTTTGCAGAGGGAGGGACGTCTACTCCCCCGCACATCTAAACCCCAAACCACGTCACCCCGTCGGGTCGCTCCGTGGTGGGTATATGACTATAGTCATCTACGGCACCCTCCATTTCTCATTCAATCCATTTCTCAACAATGTGCCATGATTTTCAGCAAATAATCCACAATTTCATGCCAAAGCAGCTCATAGAGCAATATCAAGTATCACATGGCACAAAAGCATTTATAAATACAATGGATGCATTCATATTTCACAATTCAGTTCAGACAGCCCACAATCACAAAACAATTTGTATCAAACATGTAAAACTCTTTCTAAATCATTTTCAAAGCAATTATAAAACAGGTTTCTCATTTATGAACACAATGAACCGTCCACTCACCTCTAGAGAGGGTATTCACTCTCTATTTCCGAAATCAACTCATAACGACTCTTCTCGAGTCTCCAAAGGTCAACCTAGACCAATCAAGACGAATAAAGATCAATTAAAGCTCTATTAAAGGGTTTTCAAATTCTCTTTTTATGTACAATAGCCTTAACTTGCATAATTACGTTCCAAAACTTTCGTTTCCTCAAGCTAGTATCATTTCAAATCACCAACGACTTTAAATTTACAATATTCCTCAATTTTACCCATTTTCTTCCCGAATTCCTTAATATTAATTTAATTCACGCCAATTTCAATTCAAATCCCAAGGAAAACTACGTAATTAAATCAAATACAACTCTAATACTATCTACGACTTTCTCACATGCTTCACAGTCCAATTTACATCAAATTCTAGACCTAACCTCAATAATTTCATACAAACACTTAGGGAAATATATTTCTTCCGAGTCTCATACATTTCAGAATATATATAGATATAATTTCTACCTTAAGTCAACAAATATGATTCGAATTACTGAAGGGCTTGAAAATCCCTCACCTAGGGTTTCTCAGTTTGCAAACCTAGCTTCCAGTCGCCGGTGAATTCAAGCTCAAACCTGTAGCAATCGTTAGAATTAAACCTTGCTAAGAATATTCAAATCCTAGAACTAAAATCAGAAACTCTCTTCTTACCTATGCAGAGAAAGATTGGCAGTCCCACGGCCTAGGGTTTCCAAGGCTCTGCTATGGCCGCTGGTTTGGTTTGTCGACAGTGGAAAGTGCTCCCAGTGAGCACTGCGAGAGAGCAAAAGAGGAAGGCAGTGGAAGTTCTGCCATCGCGCGCACGGGAGAGAGAGGGAGAACTTTGTTCGCGCGCGGGAAGAGAGGAAATAGAGGGAGAATCGCCCGCTCGTGCGTGGAAGAGAGCGACCGAGAGATGGTGACCCGCGGTGGTTCGCGGTGGTCACGGTGATGGTTGCGCACGGTGGAGGGAGAAGGCGCGAAGAGAGACTGTGGAATAGAGAGAGACTGAGGGACAGAGCGAGACTGAGAGAGAAAGACGAAGAAGGAGGTGGAGGTGGTGGTGTCCGGTGGTTGCAGTGGCGGAAGAGGGTGGTGATGATGGTGGCGAAATCGTGAGGGAGAGGGAGAGCGTCGAAGAGAGAGACGGGAGAGTGAAATTCGATTAGGGCTATTAGCCCTAATCGAATTGGGGAAGATGGGGGTGCTGCGTTTCACCCCGAAACGCAGCATCTCCTCTTTCCTTCTTTCTCCCTGTTTTTTTTTTTTTTTTTTTTTTTTTATATAACTATATATATATATATGTATTTTTGTTTTTCTCATCACATTGGAAGTTTTAAATTTACCAAAAATAAAAATACTGTGAATTTGTAATACGGCATTTCAAATATACCAAAAATGTAAAATAAAAACCCCAAAATCGAAAATCAATAAAATTCGAAATTTTTTTACTTTATTATAGAAATATTTACAAACTACTTAACGTCGAGTTTCCGGTATTACAGGACATCTTAGGGTCCCTTCCAGGGCGCCAGCCCCATGCGTGCGGCGCCCGTGCTCCCCCACTACGTATTTTTATTTTTTATTGCAAAAAAGTGATATCATGTAGATTCAAACCTAATACCTAAGTCCACCAATTGAATTGTGACATTCACTATACCACAATATCTTGTGTGTGTATGTCTTTTTTTTTTTCTTTCTTTCCCACCTTTTTCCCCTACCCCACTCTCACCTCTCTTTTTTTTTTTTTTTTTTTTTTACCTTATCTTATTCCCACCTCTATTTTCTTTTCCTTCACCTCTTTTCTCATTGAACTTTTCTTATTGTTTAAATTAGATTTTAATATATTTAACCATATTATTTGAATGAGGTTTTGATGTATTGAATGATACATAATATAATGTGATACTATAAATAAATTATGACTTATTAATATATTAAGTATTTAGTAAATTTGTGATTAAATATATAGATCTTTTAAATTATTAAGATATTATGATTTAAATTTATTTGTGAGATTATGTCACCATAACATAATCCGGTCTTTTATGATAAGAATTAGTAAATGATAAAGATAGTGATAGCAAGTAGATAGTAAATAGTAAGTGATGTTTATTAATTTTTAGTTAATTTGTTAATTTATTAAATTAAAATAACATTATATAGATATATTTTTTATATTTCAAATGTATTATATAGTTTATATACATTATTTAATTTTCAGTATTTATCATAACGATATCAAAAATTGAAATTTTATTGATTTTATAAAAATTTTTGAAAGAATATTAAAAAATAAGATCAAAATTTTTTGAGTTTATATTCTTTTTTAATATTTTTATTGACTTTTAAAATTTTATTTTATAGATGTTTTTATATTTTAAAGAACATTTTTTTTAATTTTTTTATATTATAGATATTTTTTAATAGAAAATTTTAATAAATGTTAATATTAAAAAACATTTTTAATGTTATTTTTTAATATTTAAATATTTTAGGTGTCTTTAATTTTGTGAAATCAATTTTTTATTTTATATTTTAGATGTTTTTAGATTGAAGTGAAGAGAGAGTATAGAGAAAGAGATATAGTTGAGCGCCAAATTTGGGAGAAATTTGGGTGTCAAATTTTTGTCGTTAATGATAATTAATATTATATTATATAATATTAACAGTTACTATCATTATCATAAATTTAAAGTACATTATATATATAATTGGTTAATAAATTTTAAAATTATATAATTTTAAGACCTATGTGGAGCCCGTGAGGGTGTGTGGACACCTGTGTTACCATTATTTAGTTAGGTTGAGTGATAGTTTTTTCAATAGATTTTGAGAGTTTGGGGAGGCGATGAGAGTTTTAGAGGGAATGAGAGAATTTTAATAGTTTTAAAGATGTTCACCGCCTTATTTTTATAAAAATTTGAAAATATGCTCTTTTTTTAAAATTTTGTCTCCCTCCATTTTTTGGACACTTTTACCCACCTACCTACTTTAGTTTTAGTTTTAGGTTATTCAAAAACTCACCATATGTCACATGCCACAAATGAGTATTGTAAATAATCAATTATATCAACATATCATACATATCACTGTTGGTTGATATTATACATATCACACTTTTGGTTGAATCACACTTTAAAATTATATTACAAATTATTTTAATTTTAATTTAATATTGTAAATAATCAATTATTATTAAAAAAGTAAAGAAAAAATATTAAAATAAATTTTTGATAAATATTTCTCCAATAAAAAGAAAAGAATGTTAATTATATTATTATAAATAATTTTTTTTCAACCAAAGAAAATAATATTATAAATTTCTAATATTGTAAATAATAAGTTATGAGAATATAATGGTGTAATTAATTATGTTGATATAATTAATTATATGATGTTTAATATTATTTAATTATATTTGTATAATTAATTATGTTGGTATATTAGTTTTGAATTTTCTATAAAATTATATAATATTCTCATTTTTTTCTTATTTATTGTATTTGTTGAAATTTATATAAAATTATATCATATAATTAATTTTTAAAATTTACTTTTTTTGTTTTTAATGATAATTAAAAATATCTACACGGGGTCTCATTACCACTACTTACTACCGGTTACCACCACTTATCACCAATTACCACTACTTACCACTACCACGTGGATGACCATATTATCACTACTTACCGCAAATTACTGCTACTTACTACCAATTACCACGCAGGTGCCCACGAGTATGCCTACGCCCACCAGTTACCATTACTTACCACTAGTTACCAATACTTACCACTACTATGCGGATGCCCGTTACCACTACTTACCATAAGTTACCACTACTTACCGGTAGTTATCACTACTTAACACTATCTCACGTGCGCCCGTGAGGCTATGTGGGCCCAAGCGTTACCACTAATATTTTTTTATATTTCTTAACATATATAATATTATTCATAATATTAATAATACATAATTGGTTAAATAAAAATTCAAAATATAATATAATATAGCATATATATATAATCAGAAAATTCATAATATAACATAACATAAACTCTTTGCAATTGATCCAATGGTTGGAGGTTAATTAGAACAAACTCTTAAATGGACATCTAGGATAAATAAGCATTGGAGAGAATTAATGGTGGGAAGTTTTGGAGAGTGGCAAATTATAGTGAAAAGTTAGGTTTTGAAAGAGAATGGGGAATTGAAGGAGGAAAGTTAAGTTTTTGAAAAAAAATTTGTGCAACAATTTAAGTTAGGCGGGGAAATTGGTTCTTTCGAAGGCGAGAAGGCGAGAATTGAAAGCGGGTAGTTACTACTAGTTATTATTTACCACAATTTAACTTATCACTATATTACTACTGATTATCGTAAAAATACTACTATATTATTACTAATTACCACTATATTATTAATATTAATTATCGTAAACTTATCCATAATTTAAGTTACCACTATATTACTAATAGTTACCACTAGTTATCGGTTATCACTAATTACTACTATATTACTATTAGTTACATTATACCACAATTTAACTTACCACTATGTTACTATTGGTAATCACTATATTACTACTAGTTATTACTATATTACTATTAGTTATCGAAAACTTACCACTCTATTACCACTAGTTACCTCTATAGTACTATTACTTATCATAAACTTAACACAATTTAAGTTACTACTTTATTACTACTATATTACTACTACTTATCCTAAATTTACCATAATTTTAGTTAGCACTATATTACTATTAGTTATCATCATAGTTTATTATAAAAATTTTAATATGTATGCCTACCTATAGTACCACATTTATTGACCATAACAAATAATCAATCTAATTGAACATCCCTTTTACAAATGGTGCATTAAATAGGTTAGTATAGGTATAAAGTTATACAGATGAAATGGTTTAGCCATTAGTAAAGAAAACACATATAGAGACTCTTTTTAAACCATCACTAATGGTTGCCACATTTATCAATGATAAGTAACAACCGTTCAAATGACAGATGATATTTACAGACGGTAAAATATATCAATCAACATAGATGAAAAATTTATGCAAACGGTATTGTTAAGTAGACAAAAAAGAAGAGTTATATAAAAACTGTTTTCAAATTGTTTCTAAACACTGTTATATTTAAGGACCACAATTGATAACCGTTAAAATTGAATATCATTTTTATAGATGGTTTTGATATTTTGTGGACAGTTGATAAACTTCTTTTGATTGAAAATTTTACACCGTCGGAAAATGTATATATTTCTAAGCGGTTTCGTCAAAAGCATCTCGAAAGATTATAAAATACAGATAATATAGTTAAATAAATAGTAAAGAAAAGTCATATAGAGACAGTTTTCAAACCGTTCATAAAATTCTGTCATATTTATTGACCACAAATAATAACTGTTAGAATTGAGTAAAATTTATGAAAACGGTATATTTAAGTAGACAGTAAAAAATGTCATATCGAGAATGTTTTCAAATCGTCCTTAAAACTCTATTATGTTTACTGACCACAAATGATAAACGTAAGAATTGAACATAACTTTTAAAAACTATATAATATATGAGTTAGCATAGAGGTAGAATTTATGCAGACAGTATAGTTAAGTAGATAGTAAAGAAGAGCCATATAGTAACTATTTTAAAACCGTTTTTAAAATTTTCACATTTATTGACCATAAGTATTAACTGTGATAATTTAACATCATTTTTCACAGACAGTTGTGCTACCTTTATTGACGATCGCTAAACTTTTCCCAATGGACAATTTTATACCATTGTTAAATATATATATTTTCTAACGGTTTCATAAAAAACGTTACTATAGAGAATAAAAAACCGTTACTAAAGTTCACTGATAATGAAAATTACCATCACTATAGCGCTTTTCTTCTGTAATGCATACATCGCTATTGTATGGATGACTGTTTTAAAAAGCAAGGTCTTAATGAAATAGTTTTGGCAAAATCTTACTTATAATTTTAAAAGCTTAAATAACTCAATATCAGAGACTATTGACGTAAGTCATGTCAATGCAATATAAAATATTAAAAAACGTTTGAAAATAAATATAACATCAATAGTGTTGATGTAGAGAAAATAATTTCAAAATAATTTTAAAATTAGAATTATTTTTTAAATTATAACTAAATTCTTTCTATAAACTGTATTGATTGGACGTCAAGGATAAAAGCTTTCCGCCAAAAAAAAAAAAACTTTCATATTTTTTGTTCATAAACTTTATAAATTATGTCAAAAAAATTATATAATTGTACTTGTTGAGAAATTAGAGAATTGAGAAATATTGTGTTATTCAATATAATTTGAATGGTACATAATTGTTTTGATACACACACAGCAGGAGGAGTACACCACGCATTGCACGGTGTGGAGTTTAAATTTGGCTGATGTGCTCCTTTGTTAAAAAATTATTAAAACATTAATTTAAATTTAAATTTATAAGATTAAAAAATTAAAATTTGTTAAACAAATTATGATTGTTTACCATAAAGAATTATAAAAGCTTGAATATTTTTTTATGCATTTATTATTTTTATCAAATATTTCAATTTAACATGCACGCCAACGCGGTCTACTGTAGCTTGCGCGGTCCATGTGCTGTGCAAATTCTTTCGCCTTTCTTTTTTTTTTTTTTTTGGGATGAAGTGGAGTTAGTGCATTAAATGGGCTGGAATGTGACCGTGTCCCTTTCTTTGGAAGTGACACATTTTATTTCTTTTTGGGCTTGGTTAATTTTGTGTTAAAAATTGCACCTCTCACTTATTCTTCTCTCAATAATCTATATCTATTTAATATTTAATATGGGCTAAAAATATAATGCATATACTTATTTAATAAAAAATCTTCTCTTTATTTTTGCAGGTCATAATTTTACAACTTTTAAATTATTTTAGTTTTCAATTTATCTCCTACACAATAAATTAACATAATTATACTTAGTCTCCACATAGTTTCCACCCAAACGTAAATTGAGGTATTTGATGCACGATAGAATTTGATTTCTATATGTGAATTTATATAAGAATTTATTTTGCTCAGTAGAATATAGATTAGAGGGTAAATTACGTGGATAATTCAAGAAAGAAAAAGTCTAGGTTAACTAAGGGATATAAATTGTTAGGGATAATATTTTTTGAAAGCAAAAAGTGTATAAATTTAGATACCTTAATCATTTTGGTGTATAAAAATAAAAATATAGTCTAAAAATATATGACAAAGAAAGTTCTAGAAACTTTATTCCACATATGATATGTGCTCAACAAGAAAAAATGAGGGCAAAAAATTACTTTTTAAGTCTCAAATCCTCATTTGAGTAAATTTTTGTTTTGAATTTTGTATGTTTGTCTTTTAAATCAACCATAAAAAGGTGAACAACAAATATTCAGCAAGGACTAGAAAAGTCAAGAAAATTTTGTTGCTATTAAAATTATTCAACACAAGATCTCAAAACCAAACAAAAATTCAACACTCAAATTTTTTAATATCTTTTTTTTTAAAAAAAAAATCAGCCTATATATATATGTACTCCCCCCACACTTAAATTAAACATTGTTTTCAATGTGTAAAGTAAATAAAATAAGAATAATGAGAAAACAAACTCTCCTGAAACTTGCAGCCTTCTCTTCAGTAACGATTTCTTTCCTCTCGTGCGAAGGGTTTCTTATGCACCTCCCAATAAGCATCATCCTTTATTGTTTTCGTAGACATAATCTCATTATTTCAACTTGACTTATAGATCGGTCCAGTCTATCTAAATTTCAACTTGCCTGGTATAAACTTCAATCTTGAATCAAATTGACGTACTTTTTGGCTCACCATGAACTGGTTAAATTTGAGACTTTCCTCAACACCCAAAGATTCTTACAAGCTCTCATATCTTGTAGGAAAGGTACCTGGATTTGTATCCAAAATAGCACATGCATCAACAAGTTCACTATCTAGAAAATCATGCTTCCCATGCAACGAACTAGTAATACAATTTTCAAGAGGATCTTTAGTATAAAAGATATTCAGATCATGTTCAACAATCCTTTCAACGTAATCAGGCTCAAAATTGACTCTAAAGATTTCTTGTGTATTAAAATTTTTCATTGAATTAAAGTCGTCAAACTCAATTTTTTTATTATTAACTCTCAAAATTAATTTTTCATCAGAAACATCATTCAAAGCATGTATTGTGTTTAAAAAAGGTCGACCTAAAATCAATAAAATACACTCATCATCAAAAACCATATCCAAGACAACAAAATTGAGAGGAGAAATAAATTTATCAAGTTTGACCAAAATATCCTCAACTATGCCTCTTGGATATTTAACATTCCTATCACCTAATTGTAATGAAATGTTAGTAGGTTGACAACCTTTTAACCCTAACATTAAGAATGCAAAATATGACATGACATTGACACCAGCATCTAAATCACATAAAATATCAAAGAAAAAAATGAAAAAACTAATTGCACAAGGGATAAAAAAACCTATCTGGATCCTTTAATTTCGGTGATAACTTCCTTTGTAAGATTGCCAAACACTCCTCCATATGCTTGAATGTTGAAACTTCATCCAACTTCCTCTTGTTGGTAATCGCGTCCTTCAAGAACTTCCATAGCTTGGCATCTACTTAATTGTATCCAACAGAGGAATGTTGATATGCAGTTTCTTAAAAATTTCTAAAAATAATTCAAATTTCTAATAGCTTGGCTTCTTCTTGATTCCTTGGACTTCTCATTAGTGGGTTGGTTGATCTCTTTCTTTGCCTCTTTTTCTGCTCTTTTGTTTTTTAACTGAATCAGCTCCTCTTATAATTTTTTATCACTCCTCAATGTGATTGCCTTTGCCTACTCTCTAGGGTTCTTTTTGGTATCACTTTGCAGTCTACCTGGCATAGAGGAATAAAATGTGTTAGCTAATTGATCAATCTTTTTTTCAAGCTTCTCAATCCTTTTATTTGTTCCTATTACCAATCATTTGATTACCAACTCCCATGATGTCTTCTTTTCCCTTTGTTGTGGCTGCGGATTTGAATTAAACCCTGGTGGATTGTTTAATCTTTGTGGTGTCCCTTGACTTCATAAAAAATTTGGATGGTTTCTCCACCTAAGATTATACGTGTTTGAGTAGGGGTTATTCTGAGACTTGCCAAAGTTAGAAACATAGTTCGCTTACTGTACTTGCAGACACTCAGAAAACATGTGAGTAGATTCACCACAAGAATCATAATATAAGATTCGATTAGTCATAGCATTAAATTGATTGGTTTTCATGACATTAATCAATGAATCAATTTTTCCACTAAGCATGGTAAGACTGTCAACTTCATGCACACCAGCTTTCTGTATAGGAATCCCATACTCATTAGACCAATCTCATAGGTTTGAAGTCATATCATCAAGTAATGCACATGCCATATTATATGACTTGCTCATTAATGCAACCCTAACCGCAGCATCAATGATAATCTTAACAGGGTGTAAAAGACCACCATAAAAGGTTTACAAAACTAGTTAATCAAGTATACCATGATATGAATATTTTCTAATCAAATCTTTAAAACATTCCCAAACACTATATAAAGATTCACCATCAAATTGCCTAAAACTAGTAATATAATTACGTAACTTAACACTTTTATCAAGTAAAAAGTACTTCACTAAAAATATTTGAGACAAGTTTTCCCAATTTGTAAAATGATTAAGAGGGAACAAGTTAAGCCAAACCTTTTCCTGAGAAAGGGAACAGTCGTAACCTTATGGTGTCAAGGCTTACTCCATTTAGTTTGATGGTATCGAAGATCTCCAAGAAATTCTTTAGATGATTATTGGGTTCCTCAAAAGTTTATCCTCTAAACCGATCAAATTACATCATGACAATGAGACTTGGTTTAAGTTTGAAATTGTTTGCTTCCACAAACGTTCGTGCAATGCTAGTCCACATGTCCTGACGTATGGGCATCGAGAACTTTCTCATCACTCTATTCTCTTGATCCATTGCTTCCTCATGCTCCTTGTATTGTCTAGCCTATTTATGAGTAGTTCTTAGAGTCTTCTCTATCTTAGGATCAAAATCAAGTAGGTCAAGGCTTTTCAATTTTAGCATATACCCTATACGGATAAAAAAATAGCAAAAATTATATCTCTAAAATAAATTGTAAAAACCACTCTAATAAATCTAGATTACTTATATGTAAGTAAAAATCACAAAATAATGGCAAACAAACACACAAAAAACACCAAAACAATTAACCAAAAAAACAAGAAAATCACGAAAAAAATCATAGAAAAAAGGGAAAACTAATGAAAACGATGGAATTTGGTTAAGATAAGGTGGTACCCATGATGAAGCTAAGGTTTTTCTTAGTAGCCAAAATCCTTTGGAACAAGTGGTTGTTTAACCCTAAATTAAAAATGCTTTCTCAGAAACTAAAAATTCCCAAAAAATCCCTATCAAACTTCCAAAATGCTAATCTAAAACAGCAACAATATAACCTAACCCTTAATTTGAGAAAATAAATAAGAAATATTAAAATTCAACCTTAGGGAAAATTTAGCAACAACACCAAAAAACTTAATATACAAAAATATCCCTAGCAACAACACCAAAAACTTGATGTGCGATTTTTAACCCAAAAATTTAGGCAAGTGTACCCTAGTCGAATATTGTGTATAGAGATAAGAACAATTGTCATTCACACAAGGATATTTTATATTACTAAGTATGAATAAATCTATTCTAAGTTGGATAGATCAAATCAAGATCGCAAAGATTCTAAAGAAAACTAAAATCAGAAGATGAAAACCCTAATCAATAAAAAACCCTAATTATATAAAAACCCTAGATATTAATTTCATCTATTTTAACTTTTTACACTGTTGAATCTTCTTAATTCCTAAGTTTATTGGCTAATGAGTTATTGATGATAAAGACAGATTTCTCAAAATTAAATTCACCCAATAGTCATGTAATGAATCCCTAATTTGACTAACCAAAACCAATTAGTCATGCAATGTTGATTAATTGGATTGCATTAAGTTCTGTGAAAATCTATAATTCAAGGTTTCCCCTAAATTCTCACACATGAAATTAATCCAATTGTCATGCTCATAATCTCATATGGATTTTATTATTCGGACTAACCTCATTCAATTATATTGATCATGAATGTATTCAACTCCAATTATCAAAGCATCGGGCCCTATAATGTTTAAAGTATTAAGATTAATGGTAAAATCTCATCAAACAATAGCCATACCAATCAAACCTTAGGGAAAGAAATAAATCAAGCCATTTAATTAATCAAACCATTTTTTGCACAACAATAAATGTGGAAGGCGTGTGCTATAGAGGCGGCTACTAAGATTTGTAAACTGGTGAGGGAATGAGAGGAATAAAGAAGGAGGCATGAATAAAATAAATCCCTATGTTGTCAGGCCTACTACTATTTTTATAAGGCTACAACCTTAGATGAAATTAGAAACTTGATACTTGACTTTGAATTGGAATGCTATTGTTGGGATGATAGAATCTCTTGTTTTCTCATAAATTTGGAAACTTCCTTCTTGTCTTGATTCTAGAATAAATTTTGAAATTGTCAGCAACTTAATTTTCAAATTTTCAACATTTAGTTTCCTTTTTTGGCAAGAACTTGACTTCCAGCACTACAATAACTTCGGCCCAATTTTCAGATATGCTCCTATATGAATCAATATCTGGACTCTTCAATTGGATGTCGGAACAAAATATTATACCTAAAATACTGACAGCTGCTTGTCCTATCCAATTTTAAAAAGTAAGCTCAAAGATTCTTAAATCATTAGCCATAAAATTAAATCAATGTAATATTATAAAATATGGCTTAAATCAGTCCTAAAACACATAAATAAAAGCTAAAAAATATAATTCAAGTATGTAAAAATATTGCCATCACTACAGTAGTTACGTGTACAATCAGTCATTATAAAACATCTTTTTCATTCATAGTTAAATTACGAAACCATATCACGACCTATATTTATCTTTGTGTTAATTGAACATCAATCAACCATGTAATGTAAATCATATAGCATTAACATGCCAAATTTACATTTCCAGTATCATCGTTTCAAGAGAATATATAACACTCAAACTAGATTATAAAACCATTTTTAAAAATAAGATTTCAAAATATATAAAATCATTTCTCATTAAACAACACACAAATGCCCCACTCACTATTTGGGGAGGATGTGCACTCCCACAAGTCCAGATCCTCAACTCTATCCTTGGTTAAAGGACCTTCACCTAAATGTTATATAAATCATAACATAGAAGTAAGATTAGACAATTATTCAATGTAAACATGAAGCTAAATGCATGATGTGCAAATGAGAAATGTGTCTCTATTCCTATAACATTCATTAAACCCCACTTAAGGCTCATTCCTACTCCAATTTCATCGGTTTCACAAAAAATGACTCATTCCTAACACTTATATGTGTTAGATAAATAATCATATCTCAAACTAAAATTCTCGAATTGTGAAAATTCCAATTTTTTCTTAAAGATTTGAAATGAAACAACAATTTTCATGTTTATAACCTAAGTCTATTCCAAACACACAAAAACATTTAAGTCCATGATGTGATTGCCCTAACTTCATAACTCCAATATGCACAGTTATAGGAAAATGGTTATAACTTTCGCTATACATATCTAATTCACATGATTCAAGTCTCAAATTAAAGATGAGTAGCTAAATCTCCCTTGAAGACAACTCAAATTCATAGCAAATTTCATGTCCGGAACAGGGCAAAAAACAAAGCATTTTATAGAACATGCTCTCTTGAAAAATTCACTAGAAATCCGATTTCCAACGAAATATCTATTACAAATGCCTATGTGTAGAAGAAGTTATGACTAAAAGATCACAACAAGCACAAACTATCTATTATGCAAAAAAATCAAGGGTTTCAGCTTATCTAACATTCTATCATTCTTATAAGTTCAGATCATTAGTCCATACTTTTCACCATGATTTCAATGATAACTCAAAACCTAAAACCATGAATTTAAGGTTACCTTACACTTAGCTTAAGAGACTCCCTAGATCACTTCTTATTTTGCTTCCTCGGTATCCTTGTTTTTTCAATGTTTTTAGCTTGATCTAAAGACTTTTCATGTCATTTTATACTTCCTAGAGGTTGTGTATAAGGTATATATAGATGGGAATAGCTTATTTCAAGTTTAATTGTTGATTTTGATGAAGTTTGAGGAGGTTTTGTGAGGAAAAGAAATAGAACTCGTGGCTAGGTTCTAGAAGAAGAGAAGTGCTCTTTGTTGTCTCTTTCTCTCTCTCTCTCTTTATTTCTCTCTTTTCATTTTCTCGGCTTAAGCACACTCACACATACAAACACTCACTTTATTTTTATTTCATAAGAGTAACCCATTACAAATGAAAGAAACATTAAATGCCACCAACCCCACTTAAGACACTTTAAGGTTTTCTATCCAACACTTCAAGTATACTATCCCACACTTCAAGGCAAGGAAAGAATAAAATGTAATAACATGGGTGAGGCTTTTTTTTTTTTTTTTTGGGAATTTGTTAACTCTTAACATTGGTCTCCAAAATGAGTTCAAGAAAATTGGCCTCCAAAATTTTTGGGCTTCACCACTAATTCACACTAAGTCTAATTTTAAATGTTAATTCATCCAATTTCATGGTTTAAATTTACACTACCAAGGTTCACCCTATGGAGTACAATACATTAGTGCAAATAATCATTGGGTTCTGTTTTTACATTAGTCAAATTATGGATTTTATTACATGACCATTAGATGAATCTACTCTTGAAAAATCTGTCATAATCAATAATAGTTCATTAAACTATAAAGTTAAGGGATAATATTCTCATGAGAATGATACTTAATCTTTGATAACATGCAATTTATTGGATTTATTATTGTTATCATGGTTTGAATTTGAATTGTTTAATACCCTAATAGTTGATTTTATTGGTTTTTATTTTTAGGAGATTGAAATTGAAGACTTGGAGTAAATTGGGCTTAATGAGGCAATTTTGGAGCTAATTGGATTTAAGAATTTTTATTGGGCTTTAAAGAATAAAAGCTTGAATCTTGATTTTAGCATTTTTAAATCCTTATTTTGTTGGAGGAACACACCAAAGGGAATTGATTCCCTAAACGGCAGCTTGAATTTTGTTTCCAAAATGAAAACGATGCTGGCGGCCATTCATCAGGGAGCTCTTTTCTCAAAAGCAAAGAAAGGGAATGGCTGCTTATATTCCCAATATTTCTACAAATTACGCCTATTCACCAATTTTATAATTCTTTAAGAAGACAAGGCCACCATATTTTATTTTCTTTCCAAGAAAACAAGGAGTCGGCTGTCGAATATACAACAATTTTTCTAAACAAGAAGGGGAAGCTACTATTTATTGGAGAAAAAAAAAAGACGATAGCTTCTCATTTTTTTGGCAACAAATATGCAACTTTCCTAAGAAGGCACCACATCCACAACAATTTCTAAAAGGAGGGCCAGCTGCCCTTCCTTTCATTCTTTCCAAACTCCACAAGGACAGCTGCACTTTCCAGAAACCACAAGACCTTGGACAGCTGCTGCTCATTCCACATTCTCAAAATGGGAGGCTACTGTTCATCATAAAAGGGACGCAAGGGGCTGCCAGCTGGGGGTCATTCCTCTTTTCTCTCCTAGAAAATATTTTTTTCTTGATTTTTATTTTTTCTTTTGTTGAAGACTTACCACGATGAGTGGTTAGTTTATTTTATTCTAATTCAAGGGGAATTTTATTCGATTGTTCTGCATTGTGAGGTTATGTTCTAAATCTAATTTCTTGCTCTTTATTCAAGTAATCATTGATTCTTGATTTAATTTTAAGGAAACCTAATATTGGTTAATCTGATAATTTAATTCAATATTAGTTTTTCTATTGCTATCCAAGAATTCAGTGATCCGTAATTGTCATGAACAAATGGTACAAGTAGCAACTAGGTTATTTTGTTTATGGGTCTTTTACCGGTATTCAATTGACCTAGGGAATCAATAAACCAAAATTGAGTAATTGCGGCTATCCCAATTAATTATATTTTGGTTTAACTGTTTTCACAGAACGTAATGCTATCATTATATTGATATGGAATGCTATCGTGCCCAGTCGATTAATGATAAGTTTCGATTGGATGTTGAGTTTGATCGATTAAATTAGGAAAACGCAAGATTTATTATGGCTATCCTAATAGATCTAAGGTTAAATGTTTGAATCACAAGAATAATATTTTTAAGCAATGATCAATAAGACAATCGAATATATGAACCCTTAGATCAGTAATTGATAGATTAATTTTCTTCCTTAACTTTTAGAATTTTGCATTATTGATTTGTTTCTTATTTTTAGTTTTTTTTATTTAGTAATTTTTATTTTAGCAAATTGTTTGAAAGCCCCCACAACTTTATTTTTAACATCAACTAAGAGATTAAATTAATTAGTTCCCTTGGGATTCGACCTAATAACCACTACTACTACAGTTTGTTGCATTGGGGGAATCAGTATTAAATTGAGGGTTTCGACAACCCGACCAATCTTATTATCATACACAAGATTCGATTAGGGTATATTTGACTGAGTTCATGGTGTTAAAATCCTGTACCAAGTTTTTGGCCCCATTGCCAAGGATATCATTGTATGTCAATCAAAATAATTTTGTTTGAGATTGGATACTGTCTTTTGTATTTCTTGTTACTTTCTTTTTCATATTTCTTGGTATGAGTCTTTTAGGTTATACAATCACTGCTTATGATAATTGGATTCGATTTCGAAATTTCTAGAGTAAACTGTTCTCCGAGAATTGACTTAGGATCTAGGGATTTGCAACTACTTTTTCCAAAGGATTTCGGTGTGATAATCAAAACTCATGATATAACCATGGGAACTACCCTATCTTGGCCATATTCTATTGTTTTCATAGGTTTTTCAATTTTTCTTTAATTTTTGTCTTGATTTATATGGTTTTTTGATTTGTTTCTTGGGTGCCTTTTGTGCATTCTATTGCTGTTTTTTCATGATTTATACTTTTATATAGGTAATCTAGATTTTCTTAAGTAGTTCTCGCAAACTATCCTAAAGATCTAATTTTGTACTATTTTTGGGTGTTGATACGGTACAGTTGAGATTGAAGAGACTTGACCAAACCGAATTTGATCCTAACTAAGAGAAAACTTTGAAAACGAATCTTAAACAAGCTTGAGAAGTTAAGAAAGAAGTAATGGCTTAGGATAATAGAGATATGTGGGAGTATTCAATGCCTAGACTTCAGGATGTATAGACTAACATTGCACGTCCTGCCATGAAAGCAGACAACTTTGAATTTAAATAGAGTCTTGTTGGCATAGTGTAGGTAGATTAGTTTAGTGGAGAAACTTTTAAAGATCTAAATAGTCATTTGAAAAACTTTCTTGAGATCTATGATATAATCAAGTTGAATGGAATTAGCCCTAATATAATAAGATTTTGATTATTTCCTTTCTCTCTTAGGGGAAAGGCAAAGGTATATTTTAACTCATTCCCTATTAATCACTTTACGAATTGGGAAAATGTATCTCAAACATTCCTAACTATGTATTTCTCACCTGATAAAATGGCTAAACCATGTAATGATATTACTAGTTTTAGACAATTTGAGTGTGAATCTTTGTATAATATTTAGGTGCATTTTAAGGATTTAATTAGGAGATGTCCACATTATGGTATATATGATTGATTAATTTTGAAACTTTTTTGGCGGGCTTTTGCATCTTATTAAAATCACCATCAATGTTGTGGCTAGGGGTGTATTTATGAATAAATTTTGCAATGAAGCATGTGTATTACTTGATGATATTGCCTCTAATCAATATGATTAGTCTAATGAACGTGAAATTCCGGGATAAAGAGTTGGTGTGCATAAGACTGATAGTTTTACCATAGTTAATGTAAAAATTAACTCCCTGATTATTGCAATAAAAACTAATTAACTTAATGTTGTAACTAATCAGGTTTACTCTTGTGAATTAAGTGGAGATTTTACTTATATGGTCTCTGAGTGTTTGTAGGCACATGAAGCAAACTTTGTTTCTAACTTTGGCTGGCCATAGAGTAACCTTTACTCCAACCATACAATCTTGGGTAAAGAAATCATCTTAACTTTTCATGGAGTCAAGGAGCACGAAGATTAAATAATCTACTAGGCTTTACCTCAGGAAATCCACAACCAAAGGAGAACAAGGCATCATGGGAAATGGTAATTAAACACTTGGTAATAGTAACAAGTGAAAGGATTGAGAGTTTGGCAATCACAATAAATGAAAGGATTGAAAAGTTTGAAAATAAAATTAATCAATTGACTAAAGTCTTTCATTCTCATGTGTTAAGTTGACTACCAAGTGATAATGAGAAGAATCCTAGAGAGCAGGCCAAGGCAATTTCATGAGAAGCGAGAAGGAATTACGGGTGGCATCAATTCGGTCTAAGATTAAAGAGGATAAACAAGAGGTAGCGAAAGAGATCAAACAGACTACAAATGAGAAGTTCAAATCACCGAATTCAAAATGGGGAAGCACTTTATTTTTGAGTTAATATAAACCCCCTATCACTTTTCCTAAACATCTTTTATGAGCCAATGTAGAAAAGTAATTTAAAAAATTTTTAGAAATTTTTAAGAAATTATACATGAATATTCCTTTTTTCGATCCTATCAAACAGATTCCAAGTTATGGGAAATTCTTCAAGTATGTGATTACTAACAAGCAAAGTTTGATGAGGTTTTAATGGTTAAACTTACAAAGGAGTGTTTTATAATTCTGCAAATGAAGCTATTGTAGAAGCTCAAAAATTCAGAGAGTTTTCCTATCATTTGCACCATTGGTTTCACTGATTTTTCTATTGCTTTATGTGATCTTGGTGCTGATGTTAATCTAATGCCATATTTTATATTCTTAAAGTCATGATTAAAGGAATGTCCAACTAATATCTCTTTACAATTAGCTGACAGGAGTGTAAATTATCTGAGAGGCATTGTTGATGACATACTTGTTAAAGTTGATATATTTATTTTTCTATTGGCTTTGTCTTTTTTATATAGATGATAATGAGTGTACTTCTTTGATTCTGGGTCAACCTTTTCTTGCCACCGCATGAGTTTTGATAGATATTTGTGAAGGGAAGTTGATTCTGTGAATTAATGATGAAAAAATTAAGTTCAATGCCTTTTATGCCATTAAAAAATTTTGATAAACAAGAAGTTTTTAGACTTGATTGCATTGATAGGATTGATAAGATTGCTGAACATGATTTTAATGTCTTTTATTCTAGTGTTCTTATTGAAAATTGCATTGCTAATTCAATGCATATGGATCATGACTTCCTAGACAATGATAATCTTAAAGCATGTGTTGCTTTGAGCATGAATTTAGGTAAATTTCAACCAAAAAGGAGGCTTCATGTAGGTAAAGAAATGAAGAAGCAGTTAAATGAGTTAGAGTAAGGAGAGCATGAGGTATATGAAAGTGTCATGCCCCGACCCTTGGATCGAGTGCGCGACAACTGCGCGATATCTCGGGATACGGGCAGAACCTCCCCACAGTCCAGGACATCGCAAGGCTATCAAATCAATATCTGTTTAAAACATGCTTTTCCTCAAAAATATATTCCCAAGTAAAAGAAAATTTAAAACGCAACATGTTGCCTCAATGCATGGATAGACAACAACTCGAGAGTTTCAATTTATATTTACATAACATAGTTATAGGCATCCCAATAAATTGTACAATAGTCATTCTATGAACCTCACAAATATATACATCATCAAATTTCATAGTGGAAGAGTGACTGATACCATACCCAAAGCTCAACGTCTCCAAAAGTATATCAAGTGTATCGAAAGTCTCACGATACGTTTCCCTGCCAAATCTACTTCTATCATCGTGATAAAGTGAGGGGTGAGTATTATGTGAAAGTACTTAGTGGGTAAGGGGATTGACATTATGTTATCAATAGTATGTGTGAGCACGAAATGTCAAAGCACAATTTAAAACATAAATGCATTATAAAACAATCGTGACATTTCCACAAATCATGTAATCACATGTCACATATCATAACTTCCACTTATGCATCCATTAACATTATGAAATGATATAGAGCTGGCCAATAAAATATCCTCGACAAGGGTCTACCACGACCAATGACGGGTGCATTGGGGGTTTTTCATATACAAGTACAAAAAAAAACAATTAGCTCTCTGCCCCAATGTTGGCCACAGGCCTCAATAGGTAACAACGCACACAAAATAAATCATGTATAGAATCCCGCCCGGAGCTAGACAGTGGCGTCATACATGTCCTCCCCGATTTGGTTCATCCGGCCGCAACTATACATATGATGTTTGGGGATACCTCCTATAGAAGCGTATCCGGACACAATGGGTGCCTCTACAAATTCCATTTGTAACTACGATAGTCCATCATGGATATCATCACATCATCACAACACAAGTAAACAATCTGGCCTATACATTTCATCAAAGCAAATCAAATTAGCGTGCCAATGCAAAGGAGGGATATAAATCATGTCAAGTTCTCAAAGAGTGGTACAATGTCATTTCAATACACTTTATGGATGCATAACATTTAAATCAATTTTTGAGACATTCCAATGATCACAAAAGAAACATTTGTAAAACATTACCAATCTCATGCTTCCACACATATCATAAAACCATGTCATTTTGAAAAGCTATAAAACATGGATTTTTACTCAATCAGTAACATAGCATCAAAGTCTCACTCACAGTATACGGGAGGCTATGTCACTCCTTATAAAGCACCACAGGGTGTTGGTGCATTTGGTTGACCACCCCTTAAGCCACTAGGGTGATCTTAACTTGGTTGGCTTCTTGGTTTGCCCAAATCCAATTTGAGGCATGCATTGCGGGAATAACATTCCTTCCCACATTGGTATCATGTTGGAGGTTCCTTGTAAGGGCCGAAGTGAAATTTCTTGCAATTTATGCAACAGTCCTTTTTACTTCCCATTGACTTCCTTCCGGACATGGCACTAGGGGCAGGAGTTCCAAACTTGGGTGGCCATTGGCTTTTTGGAATGCCAATGGAATCGAAAATGGAAACACAGCCATAGGAGCCCATGCTCCTACTCTTCTTGGGGCTTTGGTCTGAAGTGAATCCGAACCTCCTTTTTTTGCCATGACTCTCTCTCACTTCCCCTACTTAGCCACCATTTTCTTGGCCCTCAAGGCCAATTACAACATGTCTTTATATGTATGGGCTTCAGTCATCAATATCTTCTCCCTTATTCCAAATTCAAACTCGCTTCCAATGTAGCACACAAGGACTCTTTGGAGTTAGTGACTCCAAAACATATGTAGATAGCTCCCTAAGCTCCATTTTATATTCGATCACTGTTTTATCCCTTTGTGTCAACTTGAAAAGCTCCTCTCTTTTTTGAGCTCGGTGAAACCAAGTGTGGTGCTTCTCATTTAAGTCCCTAAGGAATTCGCTCCATATGGTTAGGGTAAGAGATCTTTCCTTCACATTCACCCACCAAGTGTGAGCACCCCTGTCTAATAACTTCACGGTTTCCTAAAACTTCATTTTGTTGTCAAGCATCATATTGGCAAAGCTTTCTTGGACTCGGCTAATACAATCTGTGACCACTACTTTCTCCTTTCTTGACGTTGACTCATACCTTACCGGTGGTACAACTGGATAATAAGACATAGGTGTAGGAGGCCGCATCTACCACCCTTTGCCAACAAACCCTAACCATGTCACCCTGTTGTGTTGTTCCATGGAGGGAATGACTATAGCCATTTACCATCATGTGTACCATCATTTTACAAATATTTCAATCTCATCCAACATGCCATGATTTTAACAAATGATCACCAAACCATATCACAATATTCATGAATATAATTTCTAACAACATATGACACATATTTATTCACAATTACATTGGATGCATACATATTTTAAACTCCCATTTTGGGACATCCCACAATCACAAATAATTTGTATTAAAATCATTTAAAATCATTTATAAGAATATTTTGAAATTATTTTTCTTATTTAAAGGTACAACGGTCTATTCACTCACATTCTGAGAGTGTAATCACTCCCAATCCACAACTAATTCAATGTCTAGTCTCACTTTAGGTTCCAAATGCCTTGACCTATGACATTCAACACCAATTCCACTACTAATCACTTATAAGGTTAGGGTTAATAAATTTTTTCCAATTCAATGTGAACCCTAATTTCATAAATCTATCAATCCATATTCTAAGTTCATCAAATACATGTCACATGGATCAATAAAATATTTTTATTCACACTTTCTCCAATTTTTATCATATCACAGATCTTATGTCTATATTCCCCAAACTTATTCCCTCAAATCTCAACAACAAATTTTAATCTACTAATGAGGAAATTAAATCCAAATTTAGGAGGAAGAAATTACCTCAATTTCATGGTTGAATCGAGACTTTGACGTTGATTCACGAAGAACCCTAATTTTCCCATTTTTGGATCAAACTCTAAGTTTTTTCCCAAATCTATCTTTATCCAAGAGTTTGATTAAAGGTTTGGAAGTTTTATGGATTGGGTTTAGTGGAGATGTAGTTGATTTCCAGAAAGATTGAGAGAGGGAAGGGCAAGTGGGATAGTGAGAGAGTGAGATGGTGTGTAAATGTGAGAGATAGGAGAGAAAATGCGAGAATTGTGTTTAAGTGCCCAAATTATAGCGGAAAAATCTTTTACCATTTTGCTTTTTATTAATAAGAGTTTTACCTGAGTTTTGTTGTCTTTTTCGTCATTTTATATCGACTCATAGTATTAGATGTATTGATATACAAGAACATGCTCTTAGAAGATCTGTGGTAGAGATTGCATATATTGACTTAAAGTCTTGTGTATATCGACCCAAGGTAGTATTTATAGCAACCTATTATATTGGATATATATCAATATACAATAACATACTCTTAGAAGCTTATTACAGAGCTTAAAAGTATCAACCCAAGGACTCAGTATATCGACTCATGGATATCAATGTATCAACTTGCACCTTAGGTTAGGTCGATATACCAATACACTCATAAATTCATTTCTGAGACAATCCCGGGAGCATATCGGTCCTCACGTAACTATATATCAACCGACAATGATTGAACTTTAGAGAAATGTTGCTACAAAAAAATTATATCAACCCGTTATCAAAATGTTTTGACCCTATCTATATATTCTAGTAACTCATCAAAAAGAGATTCATAGACCTTTTTTTTAATACATCATAACTAATACAATTACAAATTTTTTTAGAATTATATAAAAGAATTTACTGAAAATTCTAATACCGAATTTTCGGTATTACAAAACTTAATCCCCTAAACAGAAATTTTGTCCTCGATATTTAAAAGAGAATTATACATCAAAGAGGTAGGGATAGTGTGTTCTCATGGCTATTCAACATTCTCATGAGTTTGAACCCTTCTCATCCTTCTATATAGTGGCTACTCCACCTATCCTTTATGAAATTTATTAGATCTATATGAGAAATCCATTTGTTCTCAAACCTAAAAGGAGTAGGACCGTAATTAATGTGATTAGACTTCACTTCTCAAATGCTTCTTGTAAAGTTCTCATATCCTGGAATTGGAATTCAAATTCCCACCTTTTAGAGGAAAAGAAATAATTGATACCAGGTGCAATACTTCAACCCTTGACTATAAATCATATGGGCATTGGAAAGAGGAATACTTTGAAGCTCACAATTTATAATGGAGGAATCAAAGAAATAAATATTAGATGTATCCATAAAGTTTCTTCGAAAGTAATCCAATGACATTAAAATTTCTATCCAAACACCAATTCTGAGTTCATATCCCAAAGGACCCATACAACTTCCAGAATAAATGACGAAGTCTCGACCTAAGATATTGTTTCAAACCAACATTAACTAAGATCAATAACATAAAGGATGGAGAGGGAAAATATCAATGAAAACTATAAAAGCAATCTAAAGTTCAGATGTCCCAAATAATAATAATCTTGTCCAAAGACCCACTTGATGGGAGACACTCCAAACTCTTATTTCTTGAATCCCAAAGGCATTAATTAGTTTAACATCCACCTTAAGTTTGGTTTTTGTGATATAGACAATATCAAACTCAAAACTTTTTCCTTCACCTTTCAATTCTTTCTTTCCTATTCTTCCCTTTATTACCAAAAAAGTATTAACATTTCAACTAAGGATTCCCAATAATCAGTTTCCTTATCCGTAAGCATCTTTGCCAAAGATACACAATAAATGAAATATAAGCATAACAAACCAATTATACTTTCAGACTAACTAGGAGATAAGTATTTGAATGTGGACTGCATAAGAATAAACCAACACTATATTTAAAATGTAAAGTAGGCCCAATAATGATATAGGGAGTAATATAACATACCCAACTAGATCTAAATCTAATTGGTTGAAACAAAAGACCCTGGCATCTATCATATAGTCTAACGACTTCTTTTCCTTTGCTTTCTACCAGACTAACAAAGTAGGCTAAAAGTGAAAATAGTTACTATAATTTCTTTCTTTCTTTAATTCAAGTTTCAATTTACTAAGCGTAAGATATTCACAATGTCCACCCTACAAGTAGACAAATAGAAGATCAAAGAAATGTATGGTTCACATAGTCTTCATTTCTCTCCTAGTAAAATAGCACTAGACAAGGTTCCCACCATCATGCCATTCAAAAAAATTTTGTCCACCTCCACTGGCACAATAAGAAAGAAAAACCTCTACTTCTTTGTAGATCTAGACACTGACAAAGGATTGGGGACCAATGTCACATGCAACCAAAAGAGCATATTTGAAGATTTCAGATTCATTGAAAGAACAAACTCATAATTTTTTTCCCTCTTTGGGACCCCTGATGTACCTCCCAAACCTCATACACACGATGAGGAGCTTGTGACTCTTTAGTGGATAGTCGGTCATGGTTGAAGTATAGTTCTTTGACACAAATATTCTTTAAATACTCAGACCTCTAAATAAATCTAAGAAGTCATTTACAAAGTAAGCCTCTCTTCGAGGACAAAATAGACATGGCCACCAAAATTGCAATCTTTTCCTACACTTGAAAATTTTCTCTAATAGTCTGTAAAATAAAGGTCTCTTTAGCAGGAGAATATCATTGACAACTGAGAGACACATTGATGTTCTTTATTTGATGCCAAGAGAATCTGCCGGTCCATGAGTGTTCCATACACAAGAATCCTAAGATTGCAATCTATTAAGTAAAGATTTTAGTTGGATTCATGAGTTTATTTCTTCCAAGTCTTGCTATGCTGTGATACATCCAATTTCCACACTTCTATGCAGCACTCTCCAATGCACTCCAACCATCTTGCAAGTGTTTTGCATTCTCAACTAGGCCCCAATGAATCACCTTCTCAGCATCTTAGGATCATGCATTGCAAATGACTAAATCAACAGATAAAATAATATTTCATCATTCCCTTGACCATCCATGAAAACTCATGACTAATTTCTTTTACTCTCCTGTCATGCCTCGACTCTCCCATTGAGCACGTAATAACCGCCGCGTTATCTCGGCATACGAGCATGACCTCCCCATATACCGGGATAGTGCAAGACATTCCAAATGTACAATAAATCTTCCAAAACATAAAATCCATCAAAACAAGAAATCATATATACAAAACAGATGAACAGGGGCCCATCCGACCCATCCCTGTACACACATGCATGCATTGGCACACAATCGGGGGGTCCCTGTACATGTATGCATGCAGTGTGGCCATCCCAACTAATCCAGAATTCTCAGACGGTTTATAAAATTTTTAAAACCGGAATAGTAAATCGAAATCCATCATTGTAATCCAAATGTACCAGTACAAAATAAAATATTTTTTCAAAAATAATTTCAAAGAAAAGAATGAAGTCCCAAATCATAGTTATCGAATTTTACCAATACTCGTCGAAGAATTCAACCAGTATCAGTAAAATCCATACGGTATGAAATGTACAGAACTTCTTTTCCATGGTCCAACGATTTACAACTCCCAAAATAATTACATAGTCCATAACTACCCAATTCCAACAAAATAAACCTCCAATTAGCACTAATAAGCGTCGTCCCTCCATACTTTCTTTGAAAAATATAAAGGAGAGAGGTGAGTATTTTAAATACCGAGTGAGTGGAGTGCAATGGTACGTAGCATATAAATGAGAGTTGAGGGTGGTGATGCCAAATACATGTATCAAATCTAATTTAATGCAATAAAGAAATTCATTTACATAAAATCATTCATATCAAACTACCATAACTCATATAATCAAACCAAACAGTCCATATTCATTTTTCCATAATTTTGGGGTGTGCCGGATTTTTTTTCGAGGGGTGCCACTACGTCATCCGGTCAACTTGAGTGGCTCTCCAATCCACCATCTCCAAGCCTCTAATTTAATCACAAGTTAGCTCTAACCACACCGCCCTGCTGGCCAGGTTCGTGGCAGGACACAGACTATAGTCTTTTTCCAGCACCATTTTTCCAAATTTCAATTCGCAAACCAAATCATGCTCAAATTTATAGTAGAACAACATTCAACAATTCGCATGAGCATTCATTTGAACATAGAGCAAACAAATCAATATTCAACTCACGAGTCATGGATTTGTCACAAAATTCATTTCAGACTCACCACAATCACAAAATAATTATAAATTCATTTCAAAATCAAATCTGCAAATCATATTAAAATCATTTACTCATTTATACGATACATAACCATCCACTCACCTCTCGGGAGGGTATTCACTCCCTATACAATATTAGTACCAAAGAATCTCTTTTCAAACTCCAATTGATTGTCCTAAACCAACAATAACAATTTTCAGGTAATTTCTCCTCAAATTTAAGGGTTTACAAATTTTCCCTAATTTTATTTAAACCCTAATTTTGAATATTTTCTTGTTCTTGATCTCATTTTAACATTTGGTCATCAGTTACATCATTATAAAATTCTTATTCTCAACTCTTCTGGATTTTCCTACACTTAGAAAATTTTTTCTAATTTTTCTAGAATTAACATAAACCTAATTTTTTCTAATTTCTCCAATTCATGAATGTATATTTTAATTTCATCAATTGTAACTCATTTATATGTAAATAGAATTTCCAATTTCATTTTCCCTAAATTCACTATTCACAAAATTTCTAGAGTTTCGATTCACTAACAAAATTCCATAATTTTCTTAGTAATAAATGTAAATTTACGATGAGAATCTCTAAATTCAAGGTTAAGGATAAGAGATTACCTTGATTTTGGGGTTAGGTTGGATCCTGAACAAACCCTAAATTTTTCTTCTCCCTTCCTTTTCAATCTTCTTTTTTAGACTTCTTTTTCAGACGACCGAGGGTAATCGAAGCACAAATTGATTTCTTGAGAGAGAAATCAATAGTGATGGAGTGGGATGAAGATATAGAGAGGGGAGAAGAGAGAGTTTGCGAGAGTTCTCAAAAAATGAATCGAACTCCCTGAAACGAAAATAAATTTTCTTTTAGGGTTAATTGAATTAGTTGAAAAGTGGGATTATCTTTTTACCCTTACCACGTTTAAGCTCTTACTAAGGTTTAGAGGGTAATTTTGGTTTAGAGGGTAATTTTGGTCATTTTCCATGTACCGGTTCCACTGTGAGGCCATGCTCTCTCTCTCTCTAACCGGTAGAACTGTGGGCCATTCTCTCTCTAAGCGGTTCCACCTCGAGTGTCATGCGGTTCCACCGCAAGTGCAAATTTTTTTTTATCTACATACATTTTATTATTATTATTATTTTTATTATTATTATTACTATTATTTTCACTTCGTGGAACCATGAGCTTGCTTCCATATCCACAGTTCCACCGCCCCTCACAAAGAGTTGCAATTTTTTTTTCTAATAAATCAATTTGTCTCATGAATCTATTTATGCTCTCTTCCATTAGCTTTGGCCTTGGTTTGATCTCATAGCCTCACATTTGTCCAAAAAGGTTTTAGCCACTTAACCAATTCAACCTTTATTATGTTTATAAACTACAATACATTTACCCACTTACCATCATTTTTTTTTTTAATTATACAAATAATCAAAATTGGAAAATTTTCAACACTTGGCAATTTAAGCAGGGTGAAAAAAAATTCAAAACATTAAATTTTTTGGTGTTACGATTCGATTGTAAAATTTCAACATCTCCCAATATTTACAAAGAAAAATTGATAATTAAATAAATATTTTTCTAAAACCGAGTTTTCGGTGTTACATTACTTAACCCCCTAAAAGCAAATTTCGTTCTCGAAATTTAACAATAAAGTTTATACATCAAATAGGGTTCCAAGTCTCTTCTTCAACCCGATGACTCTTCCATTTAACCTTGACGATCGATAGGAATTTAATTGTTCCGTAACCCCTTGACTTGTTAATCAAGAATGGCTATCAACTTCAAAGTTCAACTCTTCTTTTAGTTTAAATGGGTGGATCTTGAAAGATTTGACAAATATTTCTTTAATACTAAGACATAGAATATATTGAGGACCTTTTATCAAATTTGGGTATTATCAATCAACAAGCCACTTTCAACTCTTAGTCATAGGCCTTCTTGATAAAAGAGCTATAGTTAATCTTGATTGATAAATATGGCAAGATTATTAACCAAAGAATCTTAGATTTGGCCAAAGGATAAAATTAGGAGACCATTTAAATAAGGAACATGAATACTTCAAACTTCATACTCAAATCTAATGGAAGATAAATCTACTTCAAATAACTAGAAAATAGAAATTCTACTTACCGACGTGGACTATCACACCGTGATTATAGTGCATAGTCGAAGCACATATGTCTCAAGGTGACATTTTATCACTCTAATTGTACGTGGATGTTAGAACTAATAGTTTTGGATTTTGAGGCCACTATCGAATTAATAGGGTAAAGCAAAAGGGGTTCTGGGTCACCATTGAGCAATTAGTCACCAAGTAATACTCACTTGAAAAAACTCCATGAATCAACAATCCTACAATATATCCCATTATGCTTTCTTCCAACCCTTTCCAATGTCAGACCCAACTTAACCTCCATCGACCATCCATGGAAACAATATACTTAAAAACAATTAAAATGGTTAAAATCGTAAATCCAACTATTTATAATGTATTACCCTATAGTAGGGTGTTAACAAAACTTGCAAGAATTCTCAATAAAGTTTCTCGGCGAATGTTCTCTTCAAAATCAACACTTCACCAAGGTAGAGAAACTTAATTATCTTAAATATGCATGAGATAATAGTGAGGTTGGCATATAAGGGAATCCTTATACTCAAGGCAATGTTTCCAGGATTGCACTACAATCAATATTTAGAATTAAACTAGTAGCAATCAACTCACATTTAAATATTAAAATTTTTATCATTCTTCCTATTGACCTAAAGGCAGAAACTCTATGGTCACAAACAAACCTCTCATGAGACCCTCCTCAAGGTATTATCAAACCAAATCTCTATACTGATGTGAAATGCAACTAAGTTATAGTGTATAAACTTCAAGAACATATATCAGGCCATTTATCATTTAGTTTCCAAAAGATTTTATAAATCTTTGCAAGAAAATTTAGACCAAATTGCTATGATACAAATTTTTTTTTTACACAAAGCTTCTCAAAGATCAAAGACTCTAGGTCTCCAAGTGGATATATCAACCATTTTTGTTGTAAACCATTGTGTCAAAGTAATGTTGTTGTCCACAATTTCTTGTCAACTTAAAATCCAACATGTGCGTATTGTCCAATTTGTAAACAGCAAGTTGTATTTTTAAACCCAAATCAATTGCATATTGATACACTTTTGAAGACATTCTATAATATGATTATAAGCTATTTCTTCAATTTATTTAATTACAATTGCATCTTTCACTTTAGTAGTAATCAAAACTTTTCTTACTACATAGAGAAAAAGGTGCCAAAATGCTCCCATTACTCTCCTAGTTTGATGCCTCTCTATGCACATGTTTACAATTGCAAATTTTCAACATCATAATTATGTTCTTCAACTCCTCGTGAAGATTATACTCGAAAACACTAGAGTGCATGGAGCCCCTTTTCTATGGCTTTTGAAACACTTGTCACCATGTACCCTTTCAATTTAACCCACCTAAAAACTTTATTTTCACTAAATTGTATAAATCCGGATTTTGCAAGCTAATTTGTTTGACCATTTGAAGAATTATTTTTTTTTTCTTTTTATAAATTTCTCCAAATCACCATGATAACACCATATAAATGCCTAAGCCTAAAGAGGCATTTACATCAAACTCAAATTCTCAAGGGCCATGGATTTGTCCACTGGCCATGTTCAAAATTGCTGGCAAGAAGGTATTTGCCACCTATAGTTCTCAGTTGATTTAATATGAATTCAAGATGTCCAACACATTTTAATTGAAGCCATAATGCACTTTGATTCTTATTCACTGCACAACTAATTATTATAAATGTACCTACGGCTCATTAGCTTCTACAAGATGCCAACTCAGCCATAGCCAAATGGGGCTGAGTGATCCCCTAATCATTGGTTTACCAAAGGATTTGGATAATATACCTCTAGTATAGGGTCGTGACCTCTCAATAGATATCTCCATAGGTTAAATATATCTATATTTATCTTGTCTTTACTTCTCTCTACATTGATCTACTAATCTCCTTTTTAATTCAGAAATGACCAGCACTCTCTCTAAGTTAATTTTTATTACCACAAAATAGTCCATGATGCCAAGAGAACCAACCCACTTCATTATTACAAACAATAGTATACTTATATAATTGATTTCAAATCACCAAGGAAAAGTTCTCAAAAGGTTATAAGTGTTAGATGCTTAAAGGATTCTCCATAATTTATTGTATAGCAACAAATTTTCATAACTCTAAACCTGAAGACTATTTCAAAAAAAAATATCATGTTATATCTGTTAAATTGAGAACTATAAATAAATAATTTCCTTGAAGAACATAAGTGCCAATAATCATCTGCAAGATAAGGGACTATATGAAGTAGTACAACTTAATCTCATCCTATCAATTATGTTAATTCTATTTATTTAAACAGAGTTTATGAATGTCTTGGAAGACAGTTTCCCCCAATTTCTCATATGCAAATGACTGATAACTTACTACTATACCTCACTAGGAATCATTGTTTACCAATACAATACATTGGACCCTATTATAGCAACGAATAAATCCTTTTAGTCTCATCTACCAGGGACCCATAAAAAGTTTTATCAACTCTTATTCTTTGACACTATACATAGAAATGATAGAACAAAATCTTCTTATGAGTCAGCATCTTGGGATATTTATCTTTTGTCACAAGGCGTCGATGATTACAATTGTTCTACATTGACTTACGCCATAAGACAAATGATTTGTAGAGTTTCACACCACCAACTATCAGACCACCAAGAAGTGTACTAAAACCAAAAATATAACACATTAAGGATGCACATACACTCTAATTTCTACTATAAGCTGAATGTTTATGATTCTATCTTCATGTAAATATTATTTATTAATTCTGTCCTCTTCTTTATTACCAAGAGATGAATAAAAGAAACTTATGCTAGAATGATGGCCTAAAGAAGTCAAACACCCATATTAGAGGGAAATACTTTGGATCGAGTGGGCAGATCTTTACATTGGTCAGCTACAAACATATCATATCATCGTGAGTCAAAATAGGTATAGTTATATACTCTAGACATCAATTTTTTTTTTAATTAAAGATCTCTTAAAATGAAAAGAACCTGACACATTAACATTTACATGTACTCAAATCCAACATGGACTCTGCAAATAAAAATTCTCATATGATAGTTGTGTTGATGTATTATAAAACCCTAGCATAGCAACCATTATGTTACACTACACCATTGCCCCTTGAAGTGACTTTTACACTACAACCTAATTAAGCATCCAAGAGGCTTAGCATAACATTTATCACACCCAATGCCATTTTTCATAGCCACTACTTGACATATGCTTCAATCACCATAGTAATCCATTGCTACAGCCACTATTTGATTCAAGTTTCAATCACCACAGTAATCCGTGACAAAGATGACATCAAAGAAAAATGTACAGTACCTTATTTTTCCTATTTAAATGATCTAAACAAGGTAAATATATCCAAATGTATTCCTATTTCATAGATGGGGGCTTGCTTTTCTTGTTGGCCATTATGATCATTGGGCAAATGTGTTAGGAAGACCACAAAGAAACTATATATACTTGATAAAAGAGAAAATACTATTCTTAACTTACTAAGTTAGAACTTAGACTAGGTATTTAACCCCTTAAAAATAAAATTGATCATATCCCTTAAGAATCCATAGAAGGTTTTTGTACATCTTTTTGAAAAATCCTTTTAAAATCTGAAATTTCAAAAGAATAATACTTTTAAAACTTTTGAAGAACCTTTGGGGACATTTGGAAACATTTCAAACCTTTACACCTTTTAAAATCGTGAACCTGGCTTTGATACCAATAGAATTGTCACGCCCCGACTCTCTTGTCAAGCACATAACAACTGTTGCGTTATCTCAACATACGGCTATGACCTCCCCATATACCGGGATAGTGCAAGGCAGTCCAAATGTACAATAAATCTTTCAAAATAAAAAGTCCATCAAAACAAGAAATCATATATACAATACAGATGCAAGGGGCCTATTCGGCCCATCCCTATACACACATGCATGCATTGACACACAATCGGGGGATCCCTATACATGCATACATCCAGTGTGGCCATCTCAGCCAATCCAGAATTCTCAGACAGTTCATAAAATTCATAAAACCAGAATAGTAAATCGAAATCCATCATTGTAATCCAAATGTCCCAGTAAAAAAAAAAAAACATTTTCTCAAAAATAATTTCAAAGAAAAGAATGAAGTCCCAAATCATAGTCGTCAGATTTTATCAATACTTGTTCGAAGAATTCAACCAGTATCAGTAAAATCTACACGGTATGAGATGTACAGAACTTCCTTTCCAAGGTCCAACGATCTACAGCTCCCAAAATAATTACATAGTCCATACCTACCCAATTCCAACAAAATAAACCTCCAATCAGCACTAATAAGCGTCGTCCTTCTATACTTCCTCTGAAAAATATAAAGGAAAGGGCTGAGTATTTTAAATACACAGTGAGTGGAGTGTAATGGTACACAGCATATAAATGAGGGATGAGGGTGGTGATATCAAATACATATATCAAATATAATTTAATGCAATAAAGAAATTCATTTACATAAAATCATTCATATCAAACAGCCATGACTCATATAATCAAATCAAATAGTCCATATTCATTTTCCACAATTTTTGGTGTGCCGAAATCATTATCCTGCCTATGGCCATTGGCAGGAACTGCCAAAGGATTATCTACAACTTTTTCATAAAAATCCCCTTCCCTTTGGTGTTAGCCCAGAAATTTTTTCGTGGGGTGCCACCACGTCATCCGCCGACTTGAGTGGCTCTCCAACCCACCACCCCCAAGCCTCTAATTTAATCACAAGTTAGCCCTAACCACACCGCCCGCTGGCCACGTCGGACTCGGACTATAGTCTTTTTCCAGCACCATTTTTCCAAATTTCTATTCGCTAATCAAATCATGCTCAAATTTACAGTAGAACAACATTCAACAATTCACATGAGCATTCATTTGAGCATAGAGCAAACAAATCAATATTCAACTCACAAGTCATGGATTTGTCACAAAATTCATTTCAGACTCACCACAATCACAAAACAATTATAAATCCATTTCAAAATTCATTTCAAAATCAAATTTAAAAATCATATTAAAATCATTTACTCATTTATACGATACAAAACCATCTACTCAACTTTCGGGAGAGTATTCACTCCCTATACAATATTAGTACCAAAGAATCTCTTTTCAAACTCCAATTGATTGTCCTAAACCAACAATAACAATTTTCAGGTTATTTCTCCTCAAATTTAAGGGTTTACAAATTTTTCCTAATTTTATTTAAACCCTAATTTTGAATATTTTCTTGTTCTTGATCTCATTTTAACAATTGGTCATCATTTACATCATTATAAAATTCATATTCTCAACTTTTCTAGATTTTCCTACTCTCAGAAAATTTTTCCTAATTTTCCTCGAATTAACATAACCCCAATTTTTTCTAATTTCTCTAATTCATGAATGTATATTTTAATTTCATCAATTGCAACTCATTTATATGTAAATAGAATTTCCAATTTCATTTTCCCTAAATTCTGTCACGTCCCGAATCGGGATCGTGAACAGTCGCCCATTGCCCTAGATGCCGACTGTATTTCTACAAAAAATCGGGCAGAACCTCTCCATAAATCGGAGGTCTCTCATGTACAATTCAACCTGTTTAAACCTGTATAATTCAAAATCATTCTGAAAATAAAACAAATGGCCATCCCGACCTCTCAAAAACCCATCAACCACAGCAGACATCCAGAACAACGCCAGGCCAAGTAAATCACCAACAGTCCTAACCACAGATCTCTACTATCATGCCCAACTAGAGCATGAGTAGCCGCCACACCGAGCGGACCTAAATTTTATATAATATACAATAGTTTCCCAAGTAAAGAATTTAAATGTTTACAAATGCTTCAATGCGAGCATAATATGAGAGTTTCACAACAATGTCCATAATTATTACAGTCATCCCATAAAAATATACACGGTCAACTATGGACCTCAACAAGACCTCGCAGGGTCGAAAATAAAATACGTAATTCATCCTTCAAATCTAAACTCAAACCTTACCGTCGAGAAGAATCAAACCCGCCTAGGATCAACTGAAATCTCTAGACTCTGAAACGTCGCTCTAGCACAACGATCCTGTCTGAGGGAGGAAAGAAGAGGGGTGAGTATCTATGGGAGGATACTCAGCAAGTGAGGGGAAGGATATCGTGCTATCAATATCAAGTGTGAACTTGGAGTGTCAAAGCATTTAATACAATATCGAGTATATGAAAATAGCGTGCAGTTTTAAACATATCTCAAGGCACACACCAGAAAATAACATATGCATCCATCCAAGTATCAAATCACATGAGAAGAGCGGCCGAATAAATAACCCCAGCAATGGTCTACCTCGACCAAGGACGGGCGCATTGAGGGTTTTCACAATACAAATATCAAATAATGGCTCTCTACCCCAATGTTGACCACAGACTACTCCAACTAACCTGTAAATAATAATAATAATAATGATATACGTATAAATAGTCAGCCGTGTATGATGCCCCCGCCCAGTACTAGACAGAGATACAACTCACGTCCTCCCCCGATAAGGGTTCAACCTGGGACAACCATACACACGACAATCTGGCGGATACCTCCGACCGAAACGTATCCGGGTATAAGGGGTGCCGCTACCAGACGTCCTTCGTAGCTACGGAACAATATCAAATCAGTCGGGCACGTGGCCCCATGCATCCCAACACCATATCAGCCGGGCATATAGCCCCATGTATCGTATCATAATATCAGCCGAGCATACAGCCCAAAAGGTACGTATCAATCCATTCAAAGCATGTGCCAATGCAAATGGAAGCATTAAAACACGTCAATATATCAAAAAGGTGGCACATAGTTCAATTTTCAAACTCATGGATGCATATCAATAAAATCAATAATTGAGACACTCCAATGGTCACAAAAATATGTACATATACTTATTAAAATCCAAAAGTTCAATTTTCACACGTATAGAAATCATGTCATTTGAAAATCGGTAAAACATGGTTTATCAATCAATAGTAGATGTCGTAATCCCACTCACAGTATGGGGGAGGGTAGTGCACTCCCCAATAATACCACGAATCGAACCAAACTCGACTCCTCGAGTCTCTAAGAAAGTCAACCAAATCAAATCACGAATTTCATTAATTTTCTGACTATTTTAAGGATTTATCATTTTCCTTAAGTTCGTACAAACCCTAAACTATTTAATTTATAATGTACTCCAATGTAATCAATTTCATTCCATTTATAAATAAATAACGAAATCCAAACCAATCTCAAATAAATAAATTTCCTACAAATTGGAAAAATCTTTGAAAAATCATACACTTTTCAATTCACATCCGTTTTCTTCAAACCATATGTCATTTTAAAGGTATTGAAGCCTATTTTCATAATACGTAAATTGTATCTTGATTTCCTATATGCAAGACAACTTATAATGGAAAAGACTACATATATCATTAAATTTAAATCCCAATTTCCAACTGTTTTCATGCATACATCGAATTAAACTCTAAGAGAAGTCATTCTAATCAATTCGATATAATTCTATTATCCAAAACAACCCAATTTGTATAACATTCTATATTTAACCTAATTAATTACATATAACGTCAAACACGCATTTCAACTCTATTCTAACATTCATCCTAACATATGCAATACACTCTTACTCTAATTTACCCTAAATTCGTCCAAATAAATCGAATAGGTTAGAAATCCCTCTCACCTAGGGTTCCAAAATTTGTAGCCTAAATCGAACGCCTCCTCAGTCCATTCCAAAGCCTGCAAAAGTTTCAAATTTGCATTAATTTCAGAAATCTAAACCTAATTCCTAAGAATGTTTGAAACCCTAGAATTTGGGTTAAAGTTTGATCTTACCTTTGCAGTGAACAAGGCACAGTCGACCTAGGGTTTCGGTTGGGGCTTCCGCAGGTGCCAGAACATGCTCGCAGCAGAGGGAGAGAAGTGCGCGCGAGCGCGTGAGCAGGGGAAGCAGCACAGCGGTTGCACGTGCGGGAGCTGTGGCGCGCTGCAGTCGGGTGTGCAGGGCTATCGCGCGCTGTAGTAGCGCACGCAAGGAAGCCATCGCGCGCGCGCAGGGAGATAGATAAGGAGAAACAAAGAGAGCAGCGCGTGCGCGCAGGGAGAGAGATAGGGAGAAACAGAGAGAGCCGAGGAAACAGAGGGAGCTAGAGAGTGAGAGAGGGGGTGTCGGTTGGGGGTTTGAAGGCGGCGGTGACGGCCGCTCGCGGCGGTGAGAGAGACGAGAGGCCGAGAGTGATTCGCGAGAGGTAGAGAGAGAATGCGAAGGAGAAGGAGAGACAGAGTGTTAGAGAGAGAACCAAAAGAGAGTGGGAGTGAAAGATTGGTGGTCATGGGTGGTTGATGGTGTCGGAGGCGGCGGAACATGGCGGAGGAGGCAGAGGGAGAAATGGGTTTCGGTCGAAGGAGGGCGAGAGATCGAGAGAAAGAGGGAGGGAGCGTGATTGTGAGTGAGAGAGAGCCGAGAGAACAGAGGGGAATAGAGAGAGAGAGTGATCGAGAGAGGAATGGAGATGGTGGTGGCGGCTACGGTGGTTGGTGGTGGAGCACGGCGGAAAGTGGCGGAGGAGGGCGAAGACGAGAGATATCGCGGGAGAGAGAGATGAAGAGAGAGAGCGATTGGGAGATATAAAGAGAGAATCGAAGAGAAAGAGAGAGGATAGGGAGGTGGCAGTGGCGGTGGCGGTGGACGGTCGCAGCGGTGGCGGTGAAGGCGAGCGGCGGGTGAGGGAGGGCGACGGCGAGGAGAAAGAGAGAGAGGGAGAGAGAGTGGGAAAAGGGTTAGGGTTTTCTAACCCTAACCCGTTTTCTTTTTTCTTTTTCTTTTTTTTTTACTATTATTATTATTATTATATATTTAATACATATATATATAATATTTTATAAATGAATAGATAAGTAATTGATAAATTAATAATTAAATAATTATTCATATATATATATATCTTTATACCCATTCTATATTTAAAGTTCAAATTTTTATCCAAACAAAATGTACTTCGAGTCGGAAGCACGAATATTTTAAATATACTAAAAGTTCGATTTAACAACCCCAAAATCGAAAATCAATAAAAATTAAATAATTTTCCATATATATATAAATTGAGGATAATTTTATTTAAATCTAAGAACGGAAATACAACCGTATGAACACCGCAGTGTCGGCGTTACAAATTCACTATTCACAAAATTTCTAGGGTTTCGATTCACCAACAAAATTTTATAATTTTCTTAGTAATAAATGTAAATTTACGATGAGAATCACTAAATTCAAGGTTAAGGATAAGAGATTACCTTGATTTTGGGGTTAGGTCGGATCCTGAACAAACCCTAAATTTTTCTTCTCCCTTCCTTTTCAATCTTCTTTTTCAGACTTCTTTTTCAGACGACCGAGGGTAATCGAAGCACAAATTGATTTCTTGAGAGAGAAATCAATAGTGATGGAGAGGGATGAAGATGTAGAGAGAGGAGAAGAGAGAGTTCGCGAGAGTTCTCAGAAAATGAATCGAACTCCCTGAAACGAAAATAAATTTTCTTTTAGGGTTAATTGAATTAGTGGAAAAGTGGGATTACTTTTTACCCTTACCACGTTTAAGCTCTTACTAAGGTTTAGAGGGTAATTTTGGTCATTTGCCATGTACCGTGGGCCATTCTCTCTCTAAGCGATTCCATCGTGAGTGTCATGCGGTTCCACCGCAAGTGCACAATTTTTTTTTTAATCTTCATACATTTTTTTTTATTATTATTATTTTCACTCGGTGGAACCGTGAGCTTGCTTCCACATCCACGGTTCCACCGCCCCTCACAAAGAGTTTCAATTTTTTTTTCCTAATAAATCAATTTGTCTCATGAATCTATTTATGCTCTCTTCCATTTTGCTTTGGCCTAGGTTTGATCTCATAGCCTCACATTTGTCCAAAAAGGTTTTATCCACTTAACCAATTCAACCTTTATTATGTTTATAGACTACAATACATTTACCCACTTAACATCATTTTTTTTTAATTATATAAATAATCAAAATTGGAAAATTTTTTGGTGTTACGATTCGATTGTAAAATTTCAACTTCTCCCAATATTTACAAAGAAAAATTGATAATTAAATAAATATTTTTCTAACACCGAGTTTTCGGTGTTACAGCTCCACTTCTGGCAAAAGAATCCTATCAGACTTTATGAGAAGACAATTTTATTTTAAAAAATATTCTATCAAGACAATCGATTGTACTTCCTCCTCATTATAATTCTCATTTTACAAGAAAATCCAAAAACTTAGGAAGATATTCACAAGTATAAAAGTTTGAACTTAGATCCCAACCTTCACATGCATATATATTACATTTTCTACAAATTTATTACGTTTTGTGCAATTGAAGCATCCATCAAACTAATCTTGTCAAAGCAAACAATCAACTTATCGCTACTGTCTTGGTTCAAAGTCCAACTACATATTTTTTTTTTCAAAAGACGACTAAAATAGAACTCTGTGCCCCAAACATTTTAAAAGGAATGTGCGAAAGCTATACTTACCCGAAAAGTTATTTTTAATCTAAATGCAATAGTTACTACCATGGACCTTTTAACAACAAATGTGAAAAGGAGCTCATGGATTTACAATGACCATGTTCTTCCATCGAAATTCATGCCGAAGAGAATTAGGTTAAAAAAAATCTTCTGCCCACTTTCCAAACAAGAGGACCATTCATATCTAGAAAATTACCAAGACTTAAATCCCTTCAATCTTTTCATAGCATTTTACAGATCTTGACTCACCATTACCACTTCCTAACTAGAAAGATTTCCTTGTCATTTTCTCAATTCTATTTGTTACCTCAACTGGTGTAGTAAATAAAGACATAAAATATAGTGTCCTTCGATTGGACAAGAAAGCATGAAACCCCTAGGATACAACATAAGAACTACTTTGCACTCATTTAATCTACAACTAATCTTATCTACAAAAGGGTCAAAAAGAAGTAGATCTAGGATTATTTCCTAGCGACACAACTAATAGTTTTTTGGCATAACCTATTGAGGAAGTAACTCATCTATGGTCTCTGCCCAAAATATCTCAGATAAATAAAATACATATATTTTATATGCTTCTAAGAGTAGCTGCAATCAATAGGACACAATTACATGTATATTTACTGAGTTTACCTCCAAATAAATTTGTATCATTTTTGGCCAAGTTGCAGTCTTGACCCACAGAATTGGCCGACCATGCTAGACAATAGAGAGGCCAAAGAAATGTGGTGAGCTTTATGACAATGTCATTATTAGGGCTTGTGATCAGTGGCCGTGATGAGTAAGAGAGAGATAGAAAGAATTCCAAACCCTAACGCTACCTAATTTGCCATCAATATTCAAACTCTACCCTCTTTTGGTCTCTATAGGATTGAATATAGTATTTCCCTTTGAAAGTTTTAAAAAAAAATTTTGCAAGTAAGAGGAGTAGAAATCCTACATTTTACATTCTCCCAATAGAGTGATCACCAATAACTCTTTATCAAGAGGGATCAAGAATCAGTTAGAGTGCTTAATAAACCCCGTACTTACAAATGAGTTACTAGACCCACATCAATCACCACCTATGCATCAACTCCAAAAATACTAATCATACTTAATAAAATAAATCACAAACATTTATCCAATCACAACACATACTCACAAATATGACAACCAAGCGTATTCAATCCTGTATCTCAATTATAAACAATTCCACATTGCTATGCCCATTAAACATGTATGCCAAACTCCTAGCATCAAGATATAGTCTTAGAGACCAAAATTACTACTAGGGTCCCTTACCATTTGGCCAACAAGCCATAATCAAAGGAGATCCTTTGTTACAATCAAGTAACTATTTATTAAGTGATATATCGCCCGAGTTATAGAGGTATGGTGTGAAAAATTCATTTTGAATTCCTCATTCTTCGTTAGGAGATATAGTTCTACAAAGAGAATTTAAATTTAACGAATGGAATAGGAAATAAATTAAGTGCTTAACCCCCTAAAAAAATATTATTAACTTTCTAGGGCCCATGGGAGGCTTTCAAAATCATTTAGATCACTTTGCACATTAATCTCTTTCAAAATAGTTTGAAAACAATTGAAAACCTTTAAAATATTTGAAAAACTTTTCAAATGTTTTAATACATTCTCAAATAAAAAAGCTCACCTTTGATACCAATAAAGTTGTCATGCCCCGACCCTCGGATCGAACTCGCGACAATCGTTGCATTACCCTAGAATACGGATAAGCTTAACCTTTACACCAATGTACCATAACATATTCGTCGATATCCATCCATTTTCCAAATAATTCAACAAATCCAATAAATCAACATATATTTATCACACAATCAAAACACTAGCCCAATCTATCTTTGTTCAAAACATGCATGCATAAGGCCAGTTCAGCCATTCAAATCAAATTCATAGAATGTAAAACAACTCCCTACTCAAGGGATCCTTATCAAAAACAATTCCCAAAAAGAAATTTCAAAGAAACAAAAAGAGGTCCTCAATAAAGGTTTACAAAACCAAATAAAATTTAAGTCTACAATCAGCGAAAATAGCATTCAAGATAGTTTTTCAAAATAGTTACAAAACTTGCCTCTATTTGAGTTCACTAATACCTCAAACCAAAAAAAAAAACTTGTACTCAAAAAAATCCACTGGAATAATCTTCTTAGAATCTGGTACTAGGCAATTACAAGTCTCAATTATGCTTTCTCTATAAAAATGGAAGTAGGAGGGTGAGTATAAATAATACTCAATGAATAGAGTGCAATAGCATAGTTGTGATAATAAATGAAGTGTGAATATAGGAATATCAAAATCCTCATTTTTAGACATGTAAAAAATTTCAAATTATTAGGATAATTAAAAAGAATACATCCACAATTTCATATTTTTTTAAAAATCATGAGATCTTCTTAAAGTTTGGTCAAACATTGGTCGAAGTCTGCCAAGGGGTTTCAATTTTTTTGCGTTTTATAATATTACTTCCCATTTTCTTGACATTGACTCGTATCTCATCGGTAATGCAATCGAATAGTACAACGTGGGTGCTGGAGGTTGCGTCTACCATCTTTGCCAATAAATCTTAACCACATTATCCTATCAGATCACTCTGCGGGGAGAATGACTATAACTATTTACTATTACATGCACCATCATTCTACAAATATTTCAATCTCATCCAACGTACCATGATTTCAACAAATGGCTACCAAACCATACCATAATATTTATAAATACAATTTCTAGCAATATATGGAACCTATTCATTTACAAATACATTGGATGCATATATATTTCAAACTCCCATTTTGGGGTATTTCAGAATCACAAATATTTGCATAAAAATCACTTAAAATCATTTAAAACAGTTTATAAAATAATTTGAAACTATTTTTCTTTTTTAAAAGTACAACGGTCTGTCTACTCATATTTTAGGAGGGTAATCACTCTTAGTCTATAACCAATTCAAAGTCTAGTCTCACATTAGGTTTCAAATGCCTTGACATATGACATTCAATATCAATTCCACTTCTTATCACTTATAGGGTTAGGGTTAATCGATTTTTCCCAATTTAATATGAACTCTAATTTCATAAATCCAACAATCTATATTCTAAGTTCATCAAATACATGTCATGTGCATCAATAAAATATTTTCATTTACATTTTCCCTAATTTTCATCATATCACAAAGCCAAGACCTATATTCCCCAAATTTAATCCCTCAAATCTCAATAACCAATTTAATTCTACTAATTAGAAAATTAAATCCAAGTTCTATAGGAAGAAATTACCCCAATTTTGAGGTTGAATTGAGCCTTGGACATTGAGTCACAAAAAACCCTAATTCTTCCCTTTTTAGATAAAATTCAAAGTTTTTCCCCAAATCTGTCATTATCTAAGAGTTTGATTGAGAGTTTGGAAACTTTATGAAGTGGGTTTAGTGGAGATGTAGTTGATTTCAAGGGAGATTGAAAGAGGGAAGCGCGAGAGGGACAGTGAAAGGTGAGAGGGTGTGCGAACGTTAGAGATGGGAGAGAAAATTAGAGAGTTGTGTTTAAGTATCCAAATTATAGCAGAAAGATCTTTTACCATTTTATCTTTTATTAATTAAGAGTTTTAATTAGGTTTGATTATCTTTTTCGTCATTTTGTATTAGCCCGTAGTATTAGATGTATCGATACACTAGATCATTTTATTGGGAGATTTGTGACAGAGATTGTATATGTCGACCTTAAGTTTTGTGTATATTAACCTAGAGTAGTATTTATAGCGACTCAACAGATTGGATATATCAATTTACAATAACTTGCTCTCAGAAGTTCACTAAAGAGTTTAAACGTATCAACCTAATGACTTAGTATATCGATCCAAGGACATCTATGTATCGACTTGCATCTCAAGGTAGGTCAATATACCAATATACTCAAAAATTCGTTTCTGAGACAAATCCCCTAAGAACATATGGACCCTTAACTATATATCAACCTATAATAATAAATTTTAGAGAAATATTGTGACACCGAAAATTCGGTGTAAGAGATATTCTGTAAAATGTCTAGATAAATATAAAGGAAAATTTTAAATTTTATTAATTTTCAATTTTGAGGTATTAAATTAGAATTATTAGGTATATATAAAATGTCGTGTCCGCGATTTGCAGTGAATCCCACTTTGGTGAAATTTAAAATTTAGTGAAATTTGGGTATGAAAACATATATATATATATAAACATTTATTTATTTATTTATAAATTTATTTATATACTAAAAAAAGAAAAGAAAAAAAAAAGGGAAGGAAGCACAGCGTTTTGGGTCAAAACGTTGCACTCTCTTCCTCCCCCAAATTCGATTAGGGCAAGAAGCCCTAATCTCTCTCTTCCTCTCATCTCTCTCTCTCGCTCTCTCTCCCTCTTGCTCGTCGCTTTCTCCCTCTGTTTCTCACCCTCTGCCTTCCTCCGCCGTGTCTACCTCACTCATCGGCGAGCTCCACCACACGCGGCCGCTCGTCTCCATCTCTCTCACTCTCCTTTTCTCCCTCTCGTGCGACAGAGCTCTTTCCCTTTCTCTCTCCCGCACGCGCGACTGCAGCACTTTGTCTCCCTCTCCCTCACTCGTTCACTCTACTCTCTTTGCCACAACAATTCCTTGCTGCGACCTCCACTAAAGCCCCAAGCAGCAGTTATCCACAAATCCTCAGAACCCTAGGCTGAGACTGAACCCCATTCTCTACGTAGGTAAGGACTGATTCCTAATCCTAGTTTTAGGGTTTTGATTTGTCTAAGTAATTAGGTCTAATTGATAAACCTTGCTTCGGTTAAGAAGGACTACAGATCACGGATTGGATTAAGGAGGCATTCGAACAAGGGCTGCGAATTATCAAACCCTAGGTGAGAGAAATTCTAGTCCCTTCGATAATTGAATGAATTTAGGTTGAATTTAGAATCAAAGCTTTGTATATGTTCTAAAAATGTGTGGAATTTGAAGAGAATACATTTTCCTGAAATTTGATATGTAATTTCTAGGGTGACATCTAAATTTTGCATGAATTTAGGCTGATTAATATGAAAGAAACGTGTTATATGATATTAAAACTTTGTTGGGTTAATTAGAATAGCTCTCCTTAGAGTTGATTCGAAATGTGCATGAAAAACATTAAAGTAATGTAAATTCAGAAGAAATTGGGAATTTAAGTCATTTGTGAGCCAAATAGTCCTAGATGGATGAAACGATAATCTAGAAATATGATTGTGTAAATTAAGGTTATATTAATTAGGAGAAAATTTGAAAATCCTTTAATGAGACTTTATTTGATGAAATTGTGATTATTGGTATAAGATAACACATTTGAAGATTGAGAAGGGTAACCTGGGATTAAATTACGGAATTGGGAGTGGATACCCTCCCCAGAGGTAAGTGAATACAAGTTTACGGTTTTGAGTGAGAAAATATTTTATACTGATTTTATAAATATTTCTAAAATTGTTTTAAAATTGTTTTATGATTGTTGAATGTTCCGAAAGGGGATTTGAATTACCAAATACATCCATGTGTTGTTCAAAAAAAATAATGTGGCATATTTTATTACTTGTGTTGAATGCGACTGATGGAACTTATGCACTGAAAATTCATTTGTATAACTGTTGGCATATTTTTGTATATGATTTGATAATTACGAAATGGTGTTGTGTGTATGGTTAATGGCTATAGTCATTCCCTCCACGGTGTGACCCGACAGGGTAACGTGGTTGGGTGGTTATTTGGACGAAGAGGTAGCTGCGCTCAAGAGGTGCCTCTAAATCTTTCCCTTCAGACTAGCCTGGTTGCACCCCAGGGGAGGCCCGAGCCAAAGCCAATGAAGGGGGTATTGTGTATGATTGATTGACGTTGATAAGAATCCCTTGGCGATTCCACCATTGGTCAGGGCCAAGTCTTTGGTGGAAAGATTTTGACAACCCCGTGATTTTGGAAAATAAGATATGATGGTTGGATGCATATGAATTATTTACCATGTTTTGTTGAGATTTGTTTACATTGAGATTTATCGATGCGATTATATGATTTTGAAGAAAACATTTGACATGACCACAATCACCACTCATTCATTATCACAACATGCTATACACTCACTGAGTATTCCCAATACTCACCACTCTCTTTTAAATCTTTCAGAGGAAACTTAGGTCTGTGACAGAAATTGGAGCTTGTGAAGGATTATCCTGCTGACTCGTTTAGGTATTATGGTGATGTAAGGCTTATTTTGGTTTGATCTGAAATCTATGGAAGGGAAAACTTGTACAATTTTTTGTATGGATTTAATCGATACTTGTTTCGTATATATGAGGAGCAAGTATTGGTGGAATTTTTACATCGTTTATGTTGAAACTTGTTCATTGTCGTTTAAATTCCATTTTTGGTAGAAAACTTACTATTTAACTGGAACAATTGGATTGAAATATTTGATTTCAATATTTACTTTCAGATTCATGAAGTTCTGTACATCTCGTATCGTTAAAACTTTACTGATGTTGGCTTGTTTTTTTCAGGCAAGTATTAGTAAAACCTTACGACTATGATTTGTGATTTCATCTATTTTGAATTTGGAATATCTTTGGAATGCTTTATTTGTACTGAGAATTTTGGAATGGCTGGGATAGCCACACTGCATGCATGCATGTTGTCACGCCCCGATCCTCGGATCGACCACGCGACAACCGCCGCGTCATCTCGGTAATGGGCAAAACCTCCCCATCTATCGGGACTCCTCAAGGCTATCAAATTCACAATAAATCATCAAAAGCATAAAACTCTTCAAAAACAAGAAATCATAAAATCATTACACATGCAAGGAGCCTATCCGGCTCATTCCTGGACGTACAAACACACACATTGACATATATCGGGGAGTGGGATCCTGTACATGCAATCATACATTAGCACACATCGGGGAGTGGGAACGTGTACATGCACGAGTACACAACAACACACAACGGGGAGTGGGGACCTGTACATGCACGCATGCGACGTGACCATCCTGGCCACTCAGAAAGCATTTAACAAACAAGAAGTCCTAAAATATAGCCGTCGGATTTTACTAACACTTATCCGAGGAAAACAAGCCAGTATCGGTAAAATCCTAACGGTATGAGTTATATAGAACTTCACAAAATCAAAGAAAAAGTAACGAAATTAAGATTTACAGTCCAAATGCCCCAGTACAGATATAAACAATTTTCCAAAAATAGAAAAAGCAAAATAAATAAAAACAAATCAAAAATCGTCAGATTTTATCAATACTTGCCAACAACTCGGCCAGTATCAATAAAATCCGCACAGCATAGGATGTACAGATTTTCCTTTCCATGGTTTGAGAGCTATCAATCTCCAAAAGTAACCCTGCATGTGCCAAATACCTATACAATCCGCAAAAATACTTCGCAAGCTCCGTCGAGTAGTCTCCCAACTAAGTCTCCTCTGAAAAAGGTGGAGAGAGGGGGGTGAGTATTGGGGAATATTCAGTGAGTGGAATGCAATGGTGCAATTGTGTTCATAAACAAGGGTGAATGTGGGGCAGTCAAAGCATATCTCATTTCATATACATAAAATCATTTCAATAAATCACATTTCACAAATATGCATCTATGTCAATTTCCTTTTAGAAAATCATGAGGTTTCATCGAAAACACTTCCGTCTTAGGGCAGCCAAACCCAGACGAAAGCCCGCCAAGGGTTTTTCTATCCAATTTCTTAAAACAAACCCTCATCCTTAGCGTTGGCTCGTGCCTCACTGGGGTGCACCAGATATAGCACGACTTTGGCAGAGGGAGGGACGTCTAACTCCCCCGCACATCCAAACCCCAAACGACGCCACCCCGTCGGGCCGCTCCGTGGTGGGAATATGACTATAGTCATCTACGACACCCTTCATTTCTCAATCAATCCATTTCTCAACAATGTGCCATGATTTCCAACAAATAATCCACAATTTCATGTCAAAGCAGTTCATAGAGCAATATCAAATATCACATGGCGCAAAAGCATTTATAAGCACAGTGGATGCATTCGTATTTCACAATCCAGTTCAGACAGCCCACAGTCACAAAACAATTTATATAAAATATGTAAAAATCTTTCAAAATCATTTTCAAAGCAATTTTAAAATAGGTTTCTCATTTACGAACACAATGAACCATCCACTCACCTCTAAGGAGGGTATCCACTCCCTATTTCCACAATTAATCCAAATCGACTCCTTTCGAGTCTCCAAAGGTCAACCTAGACCAATCAACACAATTAATCATCAATTAAGGCTCCATTAAAGGGTTTTCAAGATTTCCCTCTTATTTAAAATAGTCTTAATTTACGTAATCACATTTCTAAACTCTCGTTTCATCAATCTAGGATTATTTCCCTTATTAATGACTTTAATTTCCAACATTCCTCAATTTTTTTCCCATTTTCTCCCGAATTTACATAATCCTAATTTAATTAATGCCAATTTCACTTCAAACTCCAAAGAAAGCTATACGAAATAATCAAACAAAGTTCTACTACTATCTAAGACACTCTATCATGCCACATGGCCTAATTTATATCAACTTCTAGATTTAACCTAAATAACTTCATACGAAATTTCAGGAAAATATATTTCCTTCGAATCTAACCCATTTTCAGAATATATATATAGACAAAATCTCTACCTAAATTCAACAAAATAATTCGAATAAATCCCTTACCTATGGTTTTTTTTTTCGCAGTTCACAATCCTCGTTCAAATGCCTTTTCAGTCCATTCTAAGACCTGCAAAGCTTCCAAATTCGAAATTAAGTTCAGAAATTTAAACTTAATTACTAAAAAATTTTGAAACCCTAGAGTTAGGGTTAGGAATCGAACCTTACCTATGCAGGGAAAGAATCAAAGTCGCAGTTAAGGTTTTTGGATGTCCATTGAGCACTGATCTAGAACAGTTTGTCAAAGAGGGATGCTCGCACAGAGCATCGCGCGAGCGAGGGAGAGAACGCAAAGTCTCTGTCGCATGAGAGTAAGGGAGTCAGGGGAGTTCTGTCGCGCAAGAGAAGAAATAGAGAGAGAGACAGAGAGAGAGGGTGACGGTGGCAATCTGTCTCTTACGGCAGTCGGAGATGGAGAGTGGAAGAGAGTGCGATGGAGACAGAGAATGATAGAGAGACTAAGAGATGGTGTGAGAAACTGAGATAGAGAGACAGAGAGATGATGAGAGATGAGATGAGATGTTGCGATGGTGGCCGCGTACGATGGTCGAGCCACCGTGAGCAGTAAAGAGAGCGACGGAAGAGAGAAATAGCGAGAGGGATAGAGTGCAGGGAGTGTGAGAGAGAAATTAGGGCTTTCAGCCCTAATTGAATTGGGGAAAGAAGGGACGCGGCGTTTTGGGTCAAACGCTTATCTCTCATCTTTCCTCTTTTTTTTTATATATATATATAATTAAATAGTTAAATAAATGAATATTCAAATATATATATATATTTATTTTTTTTAACCCATTTTTCACTAAATTTTAAATTTCACGAAAGTGGGATTTACTACGAATCGCGGATACGGTAATTAAAATATACAAAAAAAAATTAAAATTAATACCCCAAAATCGAAAATCAATATAAATTTAAAAAATTTTCTATTTTATTATAAAAAATGTTTACAAAATATTCGACATTGGTTTTGCCGGTATTACAACTCTTAACCCCCTAAAAACAAATTTCGTCCTCGAAATTTCAAAATACAACTCATACATCAAAAAGTTGCGGATGTTGCTTCCGCATTGTTTTCCTCAAGTCTCCCAAATCTGTTCTTCCACTTGATTATATTCTCCACAACACTTTAACTATAGGAATCTATCTATTTCTCAACTGTTTGAAACTGCCAACCTTGTATTAACACAAGTTGCACTTTGAAACTCAGGTCTGGATTCCATTCTGTCAGAGGAGCTTCCTCCACATGAAATGGATCCGACAAATATTTCTTAAAATATGTTAGGACTGACATATTTTAACTTCAGAATCGACAACTAAGCTATCAAGACTCCAAAACTATAAAAATTCCTTAAATTATCTTTCAAAAGAGACTTTAAATAAGAAATGTCCACTATTATGTCATGTCTATATCAATTGCAGATCCAAAGATAGAGAAAATCCTTATATCCTCAAACTTAAGTATGACGAAATGTAAATCAACCTCAATATGGCCTAGACTAAGTGAGGAAATTTAATCCACTGACAATATTTGAATGCTTCCAAGTTTTAAATCTCCAATTCTTAGTTAGATAACTCTTATAATCAAGGTATTTCTATCATGATCATTCTCTATCACTTTAGTATCATGCAATATCACCAATATTCTATCCAAATTAAATCTAGTACAAATATTTGCATATCACCCGGTGTCTGCATTAATACCCCCCAAATCATCAAAGTAATAACCACTTCTAGTGCCTCTTATATTTATCACTATTGCACTTTAGACATTACAATCTTCCCATCTACATACAGTGCTTTCAATACAATTTTTCTATTTTCTTAAAAACCCCGAATTGATTGACTTAGCCAATATGCAAGTTCCTCTGCTCTTGAAATCAAATTTCTTCTTTCCAAAGAAATATTTTCAAAAATACAAATTCTCTCGCATCAATTCTATAATTCCAGTTTCTGTTCATTCTATGATAACTCAAAAATTTCTATTAGAACCAATGCCTCCTACAAGCCATTTTACAACTACGATTTATACAGTCACAAAAGATACATCATAAGAAGTTGCTTTGCATTCATTTAATCTACTACTGATCTTATCTACCCTGATCAAAATTCCTTATAACTCTCAAGTATATTTAGCACATTGAGGATATCCTTTCTACCCTCTTAAGCTATGGACAAATCCCAAACTATGAATAAAAGTATACCATAAATATAATTGGAGACTCTAGGACCAATAAGCTTTGGGTAATACTCCATAAAGTTCCACAAGATGTTTCAATACCTATTATTTTCTTGATTTCAAGTCATTTGAAGTGAGTTATGTTTGGGCTGCTCAGCCAAAATTGAAAATGTCTTATTCTACCTTGACTTTTAATTTACACAGGAACTCCACCCTGTATCTGCTACAAAGCATTGCAGAAGATCAAAACTGAGATCCTTAATACACATACCACAAATATTTGAAAATACTATCATTGAACTCAACCTGTTCAATATACCTCAAAATTTTGTTTACAAACATTCTTACTCCTAAATGGTGCTCAAGTAACCATGCATAAACATTTCTGCCGAGATGCTTGCAAGATTCACCATTTCAATGTTGTAAAAGCTAGAATGGTCCATATAACCTCATATTTCCATTTGAAGGATGAATCTACCTCAAATTGAAGAGACTTTACTTAAAATGGTTATCTAAGGAACTCTAAATCACTACAGCTAACTGAAACACCAGAGAAATCTCACTACAATGTATAAATCCCATAAAGGCTCATCATATTAATTTCTCCAAGGTGACTGCATCAAACATTGAGGAAGTTTCCACTGGTTTTCCATATCCTCAAATTTCCAAGCTAGACAACAAAGTTCCTTGTTATCAAACTCATCTATGGTTAAAATTCTCCTCTAAGATACTGCTCATCCAAAAAAAAAAAAGGCAATGTCCATTACGAATATTATTTTCCTAAATAACCATCGAAGCAAACTACCAGTTCATATGCTACAATTGTCAAAAATGCTGCATTATATACATGAAAGGTTTAAGAGAAAGAACCATCCCTATGTGCATTGCCCACAACCATAGCTAGTTAAAGTACCTTATAGTCACATCATTTTTCCTAGTGTCTCACAGTGCAAATGTATAACATATATTTACAGTATATTGAAGAAGATGACCATAACAACAAAAACTTGAACATTCAACCCGCTTTACTAACAAAGAACTTCCCAAATTAGCACAAGTCAATCTTTTCAAAGTGCAAGAAACTCATAAACAAGTGCGAAATACTTGGATTTAGATTGACAAGCCTACTGAAGCACGGTCAACCAGACATATTCATTGAAAGGAAAGCTTATATGCTCAATAGAACCTGAACCAAGCCAGGTAAAGAATCCAAAATGTGAATAGATGATAGTTACTTGAAAGAAATATTTAATGCTTACTGAGACCATTCATCGTATGGTCAAAGGTTTTAGTGTCACCCAGTACTCATAACAACTCATTTATTTTTTAAGTGCTTGTCCTACTCATCTAAGTTTTAATGGATCCATTATAGATTGGACGAAACATTTGCGTATGGCCAAAAGCTACTTGCAGTAAAGATATTAAGGATTGTAATCAAATGTGTCATCTTAGTTTGGAATCTATAGAAAGCAATAGAAAGATAAGTAATATAACCATGGGAAAAGACAACCTTTGATAAATTTAACACCAGTCACAATATGGTGCATATATTGAATTTTAATGGCTCTAAACTTACAGGCATTAATTCTATTACATTCGCTTAAGATATGATCAAAATTGTCTTATTGAAGCTATGATTACCATCTTTGGGAATTGCTGAAACGGAATGATGTCAGTTGGAAGTCCTCAGACCTACCAACACTAATCGTCTTATTAAAGTTGTAACTATTATCCTAGAATTTTAATGCCTCTGGACTTAAGGGCATTAATTTGACTTTGGACATTCATACTACAGTAAGAACTGAATGCTTATGCTTACATGGTCTTATGGTAGCGAATTGCTTGCTACACTAGCCTTGCATGTAGCAACAATAGCTAAATAGTATAAAGGACATACTTTAGATGATGAATACAATTTATAATCATATCAACGATAAGACTGATTTCTTTAAAAATACTAAATATGTATAAAGTATGTAACAACCTCAACATGAAACAGCTTACATTCTGTAACCTATCTTTTAAGCATTTTCTTCCTTCTTTCTTCTCTCTTTAGACTAGCCCTCTACAAAACTCTATATATAGATTGCCAGGCCCAAATCTTAACCATTAACAAAATTAATAGGAATTTCAATAATGATAGAATCCAAAATACTAAAGACAACTATCAGCCCTCTTCAAGTTGCAAATCGAATTTGTTCGATAATAGTTGACCTTTAACATCACCAAGATATTAATACCAGTAAACATATTTACAAAATTCCATTAATCATTGTTATATGCTTGAAGTCACATTACTATTTTCACATTGCTCAATGTTTAACCGACAAATTGAGCACACTAATCCTTTACTAGCAATTCCCCTTCTATCAAAATCATAAACAGACATTTCGCCCACATCATGTCCATCATCATAAGCAACAAACAACTCAAATCCATCTAAAATGAGTCAATCATTTGTAACAAAAGAGATGCCCATAGCAGTTCAAATCCACCTAAAACCTGTATTATGACTTAAGGCTTGTTCATCATGAGTTACATTCTCATATGCCCATTTTAAGAAATCTAAATGTTAATTGCGTCTTAAATAAATTACCATAAAACTCCTACTCCCAGACTAATGATTCTCAATAGTTCATTCACTCAAAATTACTTATTATATCAATTAAAATAAACCACAAAAATATTTATCAGACTCCAACAACTATTCTTAGAATGATGCATCACTCGGGTTGTGGAGGTGGAGTAGAAAATATCCTATTTGGATTCCTTACTCTTCATGTGGAGAGCAGACTCTACAGGGAGGGTCTAAACTTGACAATTTAAAATAAATACTAACCCAAGTGCTTAACCCCTTAAAAAGAATATCTCTAATTTCTTAGGAAAACTATTGAAAGTTCTGTACATTCTCCAAAGATCTTTTAAAAGATCTTACATTTTTCAAAAGAAATACAACATTTTAAAGTCGTTTGAAAACTTTTGGGACATTTGGAAAACAATTGAAAACATTTCAAAATCATCAAACTCTCAAAATCGTAAACCTGGGCTCTGATACCAATAAAACTGTCACGTCCCGATCCTCGGATCGATCACGCAACAACCGCCGCGTCGTCTCGGTACATGGGCAAAACCTCCCCATCTACCGGGACTCCGCAAGCCTATCAAATTCACAATAAATCATCAAAAGCATAAAACTCTTCAAAAACAAGAAATCATAAAATCATTACACATGCAAGGAGCCCATCCAGCCCATTCCTGGACATACAAACACACACATTGACACACATCGGGGAGTGGGATCCTGTATATGCAATCATACATTAGCACACATCGGGGAGTGGAAACCTGTACATGCACAAGTACACAACAACACACAATGGGGAGTGGGGACCTGTACATGCACGCATGCGACGTGACCATCCTGGCCACTCAGAAAGCATTTAACAAACAAGAAATCCCAAAGCATTTAACAGACTTTCCTTTCCATGATTTAAGAGCTATCAATCTCCAAAAGTAACCCTGTATGTGCCAAATACCTATACAGTCCGCAAAAATACTTCGTAAGCTCCGTCGAGTAGTCTTCCAACTAAATCTCCTCTGAAAAAGGTGGAGAGAGGGGGTGAGTATTGGGGAATACTCAGTGAGTGGAGTGTAATGGTGCAATTGTGTTCATAAACAAGGGTGAATGTGGGGCAGTCAAAGCATATCTCATAAATCATTTCATAGACATAAAATCATTTCAATAAATCACATTTCATAAATATGCATCCATGTCATTTATCCTTTCAGAAAATCCTAGGGTTCTATCGAAAAACACTTCCGTCTTAGGGCGGCCAAACCCAGACGAAAGCCCATCAATGGTTTTTCTATCCAATTTCTCAAAACAAACCCCCTTCCTTGGCGTTGGCTCGTGCCTCACTGGGGTGCACCAGATATAGCACGACTTCGGCAGAGGGAGGTTCGTCTAACTCCCCCGCACATCCAAACCCCAAACCACGCTACCCCATCGGGTCGTTCCGTGGTGGGAATATGACTATAGTCATCTACGGCACCCTTTATTTCTCAATCAATCCATTTCTCAACAATATGCCATGATTTCTAACAAATAATCCACAATTTCATGCCAAAGCAGTTCATAGAGCAATATCAAATATCACATGGCACAAAAGCATTTATAAAGACAGTGGATGCATTCGTATTTCACAATCCAGTTCAGACAGCCCACAGTCACAAAACAATTTATGTAAAACATGTAAAAATCTTTCAAAATCATTTTCAAAGCAATTTTAAAATAGGTTTCTCATTTACGAACACAATGAACCATCCACTCACCTCTAGGGAGGGTATCCACTCCCTATTTCCACAATTAATCGAAATCGACTCCTTTCAAGTCTCCAAAGGTCAACCTAGACCAATCAATACAATTAATCATCAATTAAGGCTCCATTAAAGGGTTTTCAAATTTTCCTCTTATTTAAAATAGCCTTAATTTACGTAATCACATTTCTAAACTCTTGTTTCATCAATCTAGGATTATTTCCCTTATTAATGACTTCAATTTCCAACATTCCTCAATTTTTTTCCCATTTTCTCTCGAATTTACATAATCCTAATTTAATTCATGCCAATTTCACTTCAAACTCCAAAGAAAGCTATACGAATCAATCAAACAAAGTTCTACTACTATCTAAGACACTCTATCATGCCACATGGCCTAATTTATATCAAATTCTAGATTTAACCTAAATAACTTCATACGAAATTTCAAGAAAATATATTTCCTTCGAATCTAACCCATTTTCAGAATATATATATAGACAAAATCTCTACCTAAATTCAACAAAATAATTTGAATAAATCCCTTACCTATGGTTTTTTTTTTGCAGTTCGCAATCCTTGTTCAAATGCCTTCTCAGTCCATTCTAAGACCTGCAAAGCTTCCAAATTCGAAATTAAGTTCAGAAGTTTAAACTTAATTACTAAAAAATTTCGAAACCCTAGAGCTAGGGTTAAGAATCGAACCTTACCTATGCAGGGAAAGAATCACAAGCACAGCTAGGGTTTTTGGATGTCCATTGAGCACTGATCTAGAACAGTTTGTCGAAGAGGGATGCTCGCACAGAGCATCGCGCGAGCGAGGGAGAGAACGCGAAGTCTCTGTCGCGCGAGAGTAAGGAGACAGGGGAGTTCTGTCGCGCGAGAGAAGAAATAGAGAGAGAGACAGAGAGAGAGGGTGACAGTGGAGATCTGTCTCTTACTGCAGTCGGAGATGGAGAGTGGAAGAGAGTGCGACGGAGACAGAGAGTGATAGAGAGACTGAGAGATGGTGTGAGAAACTGAGATAGAGAGATAGAGAGATGATGAGAGATGAGATGAGATGTTGCGATGGTGGCCGCGTACGGTGGTCGAGCCACCGTGAGCGGTAGAGAGAGCGACGGAAGAGAGAAATAGCGAGAGGGATAGAGTGCAGGGAGTGTGAGAGAGAAATTAGGGCTTTCAGCCCTAATTGAATTGGGCAAAGAAGGGGCGTGGTGTTTTGGGTCAAACGCTGCATCTCTCCTCTTTCCTCTTTTTTTTTTTTATATATATGTATATATATATATATATATATAATTAAATAGTTTAATAAATGATATTCAAATATATATATATATATATTTTTTTTCACCCATTTTTCACTAAATTTTAAATTTCACGAAAGTGGGATTCACTACGAATCACGGATACGGTAATTAAAATATACAAAAAAAATTAAAATTAATACCCCAAAATCGAAAATCAATATAAATTTAAAAATTTTTCTATTTTATTATAATAATATTTACAAAATATTCGACATTGGTTTTGCCGGTATTACACATGTACAGGAACCCCCTTCCCAAATATGTATGCTGACGCATGCTTGTGTGAATAGGGATGGACCGGATGAGTCCTTTGCATGTGTGCTATCTATATGTTATCTTATTTTGGATGGATTTGTGTATTTGAAGACTTATTGTATTGTTAAGTAGTCTTGTGGAGTCCCGATATATGATGAGATTTTACCCGTGTACCGAGACAACATAGCGGTTATCGCGTGGTCGATCTGAGGATCGGAGCGTGACAAATATTGTCGTTGAAAAATTATATCAACTCATTATCAAAATATATCAACCATCTCTATGTATTATAGCAACTCATGAAAAGGAGATTCATAGATTTTTTTTTCAATACATCATAGCCAATACAATTCAAAATCTTTTTAGAATTACATAAAATAACTTACGGAAAATTCTAACACCGAATTTTTAGTATTACAAATTTACCCTTCATAAAATCAAGAGTTTCAATTTGTTTCATCTATCCTTTTTCCATCATTTTATCTTCACTCCAAACTTGATTTCCAATGCATTCAATCACAAAAAATATATAATAGTCCAGACGAAATTCATAAAGCTCAATTTAACATACGATAATCTATACAACCAGTTCTCCTGGCATTTTACATGAGAAAAATTCATTAAAACCTAGAATACCGAATTTTTTGTGGTTTTGAAAACAAAAAAGACAAATTGAAAAGTGCAATATACAATGTAACATTGCTAGGGTCTTGCTCCACTCTCCTAACGGTAATGGTTAAGGGTTATTAAATACTCCTTAAATTCCTCAATTTACTTGGAAAATGAAAAATTAAAACCCAACGAAATATGGATCAAAATACCAAGACAATAGCAACATGTAGCAATTTAGACTTATAGCAATTCCACCACAAGTAAAAAATGCATTATTACTTTATTTTGATGGTTAAGCTAAACTATAAATCAACACTAAATCGTAAACTCTAAACAATAACAAATTATCTGACAAGTAAATGAATTCATTTCATGACTCAATTTCCCAATCAACTGAGGATTGTCAGAACTCCGGACACATTTATCAATTCTAGTATTTTTATTGGAGATGCCAACACAGAAAATTTTATTTAGAAGGGGAGTTTAGAAGGGGAGAGAGGGAGAGAGTGTGTGGTTTGGTAACAATAATAAACTGTTCTTATTAATGAAGGGCACACCTTTATTCATTACAAATTCGTTGGTATTAATATTACAAATTCCATAAATTATACATGTTATGATAATTGGAATGGTTCTAATTTTAAAATTGGACGATTTTAATTTAGTTTCAAATTTCAAATCAAAAGATTAGTTCTAGTTTAATTTTTAATTTAGTGATTCGTTCATGATATATATATTTTTTAATAATTTTACGGTTCTTTGTCTTTTTTATATTTTTCGAGGGTTTTCGGTTCAGGTTTCTGAAATTAAGAACCGAAGCGGAAAAGGGACTCAATGGTTCTGGTTGCAGAACCGAATCAGAACACCTCTCACAGTTTCGATTTGTTCTGTCACGCCCCGATCCTCGGTTCGACCACGCGACAGCCGCCGCGTTGTCTCGGTACACGGGCAGAACCTCCCCATATACCGGGACTCCGCAAGGCTACAAAAACAACACAACAATACACACGCGAGGACCCCTCCGGTCCATCCCTGTACACACGAGCATACATCGAGGAGAGGGAACCTATACATGCACGAGAGACGATGTGGCCATCCTAGCCACCCAAAATTCTCAACAAAAACAATCGGAGGACGCACCGGTCCATTTAACTCAAATCAGCACACACACAAGGCCAACCCGGCCAACCCAAATCACATGCACGCATCCGGTCATCTCGGCCTTTCAAAAATCGAATAAAGTCCAAATGTCCCATTTATACAATAAGTTTTTACCAAAATGAAATTTCAAAGAAAATGAACAAGTCTCTCTTCCATGGATTTCAAATCAAACTAAAATAACCTTACATCGCTCTTATACCTAACACGCTAACGGATGACTCTTCACAAGCTCCAACTGTTGTCACAGACCTGAACTTCCTCTGAAAGGTTTGAAAGAGAGGGGTGAGTATTGGGAAATACTCAGTGAGTGTATAGCATGTTATGATAATAAATGAGTGATGATTGTGGACATGTCAAATATCATTCTCAAAATCATACGGTCATATCAATAAATCTCAATATAAACAAGATCTCAACAAATCATGATAATTAAATCATATGCATCCAGTTATCACATTTTTGTTTTCCAAAATCACGGGGTTGCCAAAATCTTTCCACCAAAGGCTTGGTCCAGACCAATGGTGAAATCGCCAAGGGATTCCTCATCAATGTCAATAAATCATACACAATACCCCATTCCTTGGCTTTGGCTCGGGCCTCCCCTGGGGTGCAACCAGGCTAGTCCGAAGGGAGGGATTCAGAGGCACCTCTCGAGCGCAGCTACCTCGTCATCCAATATAACAGCCCAACCACGTCACCCCGTCGGGTCGCTCCATGGAGGGAATGACTATAGCCATTATCCTTGCACACAGCACCATTTCATAATCATTAAATCATATACCAAGGTGTGCCAACAGCACCATTTCACAATCATCAAATCACATATCCAAACGTGCCAACAGTTATTCAAATTCTCAGTACACAAGTTCACATCAATTGCTTTCAACGCAAGTCAATAGACATGGCACATCATTTTTCAAATAACACATGGATGCATTCGGTGATTCAAATCCCCTTTCGGGACATTCCACAATCATAAAATAATTTTAAAACATTCGTAAACTCATTTGAAACATTTTGTAAAATCAGTATAAAGTATTTTCTCACTTAAAATCATAAGCATGTATTCACTCACCTCTTAGGAGGGTATTCACTCCCAATTCCGCAATTTAATCCAAGGTAACCCTTCCCAACATTCGAATGGGTTATCCTATACCAATAATTACAAATTTCATCAAATAAAATCCCATGACAGGGTTTGTCATTTTCCTTAAGTTTGTACAAATCTTAATTCCTCAATTTTTGGATATACTCTAATGTCATCGATTGCATTTCACTTATAAATAAATAATCAATTCAAAATCAAACCTGATTCAACCCTAAAACCAATCAAAGTCGGAAATACACTTAAAATAGATAAATTTCCTACGAAATGGAAAAATCTTTGAAAAATCATATACTTTTCGATTCTCATCCGATTTCCTCAAACAATATGTCATTTTCAAGGTATTGAAGTCTATTTTCATAATATAGAAATTGTATTTTGATTTCGTATATGCAGGACAATTTAAAATGATAAAGACTGCATTGATCCTTAACTTAAATCCCAAATTCCGACTGTTTTCATGCATTCGTCAAATTAACTCTAAGAGAAATTATAATCAAGTCAATACGATTCTATCCTCCGGAACAGTCCAATTCATATAAAATCCTATAATTAACCTAAATAATTACCTAAAATCATCGGGCAATGCATTCTAATTGAATCTAACATACATCCTACACATATACAACATTTCTTATCCTAATTTACCCTAAATTCATCCAATTAAATCAAATAAGTTAATAGTTTACCTCACCTAGGGTTTACTGCAGTCCAAAACCCTTACGCCCGTGCAACATTCGATTCAATCCGAAACCTGCAATACCTCCAATTTGAAGCAAAATTTAACAATTAGTCCTAATTACTTAGAAAAATCAAAACCCTAGTTCTAGGATTAGAAGTCAGTCCTTACCTGCGCAGGGGATGAGTCGCAGTCTCATCCTAGGGTAACCTAAACCTACTGCTCCTATCGGTTTGGGGCTCTGCGACGGTCGCACAAGAGGGTTGCAGCGGCAAGAACACCATGCACAAGTGAGCAAGGGAGAGGCAACCGACAGCGTGCGCGGGAGAGAGAGGGAAGAACTCTGTCGCGCGAGAGAAAGAATGGAGAGAGACTCGAAGAGAGTCAGAGAGTGAGAGAGCGATTCGACTGACAGTGAGTGAGAGCGACTCGAAGGGAAGTCACGATAGAGAGAGACCGTGAGAAGAGAGTGAAACAGAGGTGCAATAGAGAGATAGAGAGAGAGAGAACAGAGAGAGTGATAGAGAGAGCGATGGTGGCTTGCGGTGGTCGGAACAATCGCCGGTGAGGCGGAGAAAGGCGAAGGAGAGGGAAGAGTGGCGGAGAGACGAATCGGGTGAGAGCAGAAGAGACGAAGAGAGGGAGAGACGAATTGAGGGATCGATTAGGGCTGAAAGCCCTAATCGAATTGGGGAAATGGGGACGCGGCGTTTCAAGTTGAAACGCTGCGTCTCCCCCCTTCTTTTTTTTTTTTTTTTTTTTTTTTTTTACAAATTAATTAATTAATTAATAAACAATTATCAATATATATATATATATATTTATACCCTCATTTTATTTAAAACTCTAAATTTATCATCAACACAGAATGTACCTCAAATCGGAACACGGATATATATATATATATATATATTTTAAATATACCAAAAATTCCAGTTCAAAACCCCAAAATCAAAATTCAATAAAATTTAAAAATTTTCTTTTATATTTATCTAGACGTTTACAAAATATCTTTAACACCGAATTTTCGATGTTACATGTTCCTCATGGTTAGGTTCCTAGTTAGGAATAGAACTGCTGGTCATGTGCAGTGGGAGCCCACATTTTTGTACATAAAGAGTTTTCATTGTTTCCACGTCTTGCCATGTTTAGAATTGGTATGGTTGTGAAGCAAGGGGTAGAGTATACAGGGAAAGAGGGGAGTGAACGATCTGTTGTGGCAGCGGAGAGTGAACTGTATTCTAACGGTTTGTCTGAGCAGCCAGTTCTGTTTCCCCGAAAGCATTGCCACCAATTTCTCATCTTCTTCCAACTAACCCTATGTCAATTCTAATCCTCAAAATAACAAAAACTGAAGTTGAAGAATAAAAAAAAAAAAATTAAATTCAACAAAACACAAAAGAGAAAATTAAGGAAACTAGGAACCCTCCTCCCCCCCTCCCCCCACAAAAAAGAAAAAAAAAATAAGGAGAGGGATCAAACCCAGAAAATTTCAATAAAAATTCTAGGTCGTTTGGTAACCATCCCTTCCCCCGGTCTCCCTCTCATTCATGAAGGACAAGAAGGGTTGAACTTGTTTGTAACATGCGGCGGACAAGCCATACGTTGGTATTATGATTTGACAAAATTGGAATCCGTAAATGAATGAATGTCGTTGCCGAGGCCGCGCTCCAATTCGGATCCTAATAACCTGTCTCCCTCCATGACCAAATATGATGCCACCTCTGAAAACTTCGATAAGAAAAAGAAGGTATCATGATTCTCTTTCTTTGTTTTTCCCATTAAATTTTCTTTTTTTTCCTTTTTCTGGTTGAATTGTTTGTGCAATGTAGTCTTTCATTCCAAAGATCTTTAGTACAAAGAAAAATGGAAAACATTGGGACGATGTTCTACTTCGACCCGCAGGTTGATACTCTCTCTGTCTCTCTCTCTCTCTCTCATACACACACACAAACATTGTTTAATTGGGATCTCTATTTTGTTTGACAGATTTTGAGGATAAGACTGCAGCAAGGAGGCAGGCATTCATGGAAGCGGCTCCCATCATCCGGAAAAGTTTCTCAGGTACCCTCCCATCTCTCTCCTTGTTTTTAATCAAGACTCTGACATTCAATTGCCGTGTGATTTTGTTTGCCCATAAGGAAATATTTGGCATTAGAGGTGGCTTTCCTTGTGAACTACATGGATCAAAGGTCAAGGATGTAGAGATTTCGAGAAAACCTAACAATCAAGCGTGATGGTATCTGTTTTTATAAGTTTAATATCAGATAGGTGATCATTAGCCCACATGATATTAAATTAATTTTTTTTATGAGGGGAGTCCATTTCAATAGAGCGTCGCTTAAGTGTTGCACTTCCTTTTGGGCCTGGCGCAGCGAAATTAAAAAATAAATAAATAAATAAATTTCAAGGGCAGCAAATGATACGAATATATACCAATAGCTCAAACACATGCAAAAATATCTGAGAAATAAATGTATTAATTGGACTTTCTAACCTTTTACTTATTTTAAAGGCAATTGCCAAGGGCAACCTTGAACACTTGGAAATTGTTATGCACATGAACCAAGATGGTTCCTCCAAAGGTAGAGAAGGGTAAAGGCAGTGCAGGTTTTTCTACAAGAAGAGATTTTATAAAATCTAAACATTGACAATATTGTTTATTAACTATTTTATTTATTTTTTTAAGCAGCGTTGGAACCGAATTTGACGATTGCAAAAAACAAAACATTATATGATGCAGGTATTTATATTTTGAAAACGCCATAAAGTATGAAGCAACCCTACTTGCACAGTGTACGTATTTGGGTTACATACAATGAATCTCATCCTTTCACAACAATGAAAAATCACCACGTTAATGCCATTGACAAATGTTCACAGAGAAAGAGAGAGTTCCCGAAAACCCTGTAAATGAGGTGAAGTCGAACTAATGATCACTTGGCACGTACCCCATGTTAAAATTAAGGCCGTCTCTAAAAGTCTCTTCCTTATCTCATGTGTATAATTTGGTTGTTTACCTAACAATAGTGACCTTATATTTTTGACGCCATGTTTATTAAATAACAATAGCATAATAATGTATGGTTATAGGAATGGCCCATGTGTCTTATGTTGAAAAATAGGAAAAATATGTTAAAGCCTCCAACAGCATAGAAAATAAAAATCATAATGTATGGAGTTCAACGAATTTTATTATTTCTTTTGATTTTCAAATATATTCCTACATGCAATTTCAGAGAGACATGGGACTATCGAAGGTCTAAACTTGACAAACTATGAACTATCCATGGCAACGGAGACTCAATTCCATGATTTTAGGTACGTAAGAGATCCCTCCCCCGCTCTCTCTCTCTCTATTATTGAGCTTCTTTTTCATATTTGAGAGGTCGTTTAGCAGTAAATTTATCGCCTTTCTTTGCAGGATATTTGTTGGAACTTGGAATGTTGGAGGAAAAGCTCCTAACAATGGACTCCATCTTGAGGATTTCTTGCAGGTGGAGGGCGCCTCAGACATATATGTCCTGGGGTATGCTGAATTTACGTTAAAATAAAATTTTCTCAAGTCACAACTTTAACACGGTTTTACAAAGAACAAAAGAACAATTTGTTTTTCTTTTTTTTTTTTTTTTTGCTTTTGAAAAATGGTTATTGTAAAAGAACATGTTTATGGCAAATAATCATACAATTTGTCTTTAGAAAAAAAAAAGTTTCAAATTTTTGAATGCAAATCCTCTATTAGCCCTCGCACGATGGGCATTATATTTTCTAATTTTTTTGATAGTTGGATTATTGTTTTCCCAATTGCCAAACATTTTTATTAATATGACATAAAGATATAAAAAATGTAAAAAAAAAAAAAGGACTCTTTAAACTGTTAATGCTAACTATAAAGATAAGAGTTTTTAAAATTAAATATCACCTTGGAATTTGAATTATTTGACATAAAATTCAATCTTATTGAAATAGGCTCACAGTGCTCATATGTTTCAGGTTTCAGGAAATTGTTCCTCTAAATGCGGGAAATGTTTTAGTAATAGAAGACAATGAACCTGCAGCAAAATGGCTAGCGCTCATATGCCAAGCTCTCAACAAACCGCAAGATGAGAATAGTGCGAATGACTCTTCAGATTCAAGCCATGGCTCAAAGTCACAAAGCAACAAGGATTCAAAGTCCAAATTTTTTAACAAGCCAAATCTGAAAGTCCTAGCAAGGAATTGTAAGGTTAATGGTAGTCTTGTCAAGGCTTGTAACTGTCCTTTCGAGTCAGTGGTCGTGCCTAGAAGGCAACTTGATGAACCTTTAAACAAGTTGGATTATTTAGTGACTACAAAACTACGGGAAGATAGTAATATCGAAGGATTTCTAGCCACTGCAGGGATACCTACCACGACGAACCAGTTGAATTATAGACTAGTCGCAAGCAAACAGATGGTGGGGATTTTTCTCTCTGTGTGGGCTAAAAATGATTTAGTTAAACATATTGGACATCTCAGAATTTCTTGTGTCGGAAGAGGAATTATGGGCTGCCTGGGCAACAAGGTGAGTTGATCTTACTCCTCTTTTTCCCTTGTTGGAATAGATATGGTCTTCGGGAATTCACTAGAATCAATGTGAACTTAAATTTAAGAAAAATCTATCAGAAATGATAAAACATGTTATGGGTATCTGCTAAGCTAACTAGTGATATGTGAGTTTGTCTCGGAATCTGTGGACACCTGTTTCGATACTAGTGAACCTTTTAAAGCGGTGATTCTTGCAGCTCCTCTGCATAACATCGAGTTTAATTTTTATACTTAATTTTCAATTCTGAATTTGAATGGTTTTGATATTATTTGCAGGGATGTATATCAATAAGCATGACAATATTCCAAACAAGCTTTTGCTTCGTGTGCAGTCACTTGGCTTCTGGAGAGAAGGAAGGAGATGAGTTAAGGAGGAATGCGGACGTGGCTGAGATTTTAAAGAGCTCTCAATTTCCCAAGATTTGCAAGAATCCTACTAGTCCAATCCCAGAAAAAATTCTGGATCACGAGTATGTATGTTCATATATATATATATATATATATATATATATTTGTATATATGTATATATATTGAAAAATGAACTTTACCTGCTCAATATAGATAATGATCAAATTTATGTGGTATTTGACGATTGTAACATGTCAAAAATTGCAGCCGGATAATTTGGCTGGGGGATTTGAATTATAGAGTGTCTTTGGGCTATGAAGAAACAAGGGCACTGTTGGAGGATAATGATTGGGACACGCTACTTGTGAGAGATCAGGTTTGTCATGCCCTTCTTTCCTTTTGACTTTATGTTATGATCAAAATCTCCTGATTGCATGGTTGACTTGCACAGTTGAATGTTGAAAGAGAAGCTGGAAGAGTATTCTCAGGATTTAAAGAAGGTCGAATTTTATTTGCACCCACATACAAGTACTCCCATAATTCAGATTCCTATGCCGGTGAAACAACCAAGTCCAAGAAGAAGCGACGAACCCCTGCATGGTCTCTCTCTCTCTCTCTCTCTCTCTCTCTCTCTCTCTCTCACACACACACACACACTCAGAGAAAGGTATTTGTGCACAACTTCAATGATTTGGCACTATATATGAAGTATTGTATTTTTAACTAATATAGGCAATGTTATTTCAGGTGTGACAGAATTTTGTGGCATGGAAATGGGATAGAGCAATTGTCATATATACGAGGAGAATCAAGATTTTCAGATCATAGACCTGTTTGTGCAGTTTTTCAAGTTGAGGTAGAAATGAGAGCCAAAACCTCCAAATATAGGAAAGGTTTCTCATTTGTTCCTTCAAGAGTAGAATATGATGATTCCATACCAAAAAGACATAGCTTTTATGACTAACAAATTTTTTAGACCTCAGATGTTCAACTATCCAATAACTTGGTCTCTTTCAAAGTAAAATGTCTTTCTTTTTTCTTTTTTTTTCCCCATAACATGTTTTCTTGAACTTTGGTAAGTCATATAGGTCAGACTCCTTTGTGTAATATCAAATTATGAAAAATTGTACTGGAAAAAAATTATAAGCCAAATCATCTCGTATACTATCTGCAGATAGCTTTTAAGGAAAAATCTCACAAACATATGCTTAGATTATTATTTAGTATTTGTACATATATAGGCGCACACAGAAAACATCCAGGGCAACACTATTCCAAGATTTTCCTTTTTGTTGTTTCCATTTCCCTCATCTTGCTCGTATACATAGTGTCATTATTTAGCTATATGCAGTCACGTAGCAAAGAAACAAGACCCATGTGCTAAGATATATAAATGAGCTACACATCAAGTGACGATGCTCTCTCACCTAAAAATAACCAGTGTTTCAAAGTTGTTCTCTCTAAAGTAATATCTCAGATTTGGTACTGAACTCGTTGGGCTTTGTCCTTCTCATTCGCATCCTAAATCCCAAATCGACTTCATTCCATCTTGGTGGGAAGTGTCTTCACTAGGACTTGGACTATTTGAGATGACGTTCTGACTTTGAACCCCAAATGCTTCCTTCATTAATTCAAAGTGATCTTCACCCAACCAACCAAACCCCCCACCATATTCTCCACATGAGCTTCCACCAAAGTCTCCCATTTCATTAATTTTTGCACTTGCTTTGAAACTCTCATCAACGTATAATTTCTCAAAACCCAACTTGTATCCACCAATTCCTTCTCCCAATAATGACCCCATAAATTCTTCTGCCCTAACATCGCAATCGTAGGACTCATGGTCAGCCCTATAATTTTTCTTGCTCCTAAACCCCAACTCCGAATCTGCCCCTATCTCAAACATGCACTTCCGTTTGTCGCTGCTACCAAGTGTGTTTTGGAAAAAAGCCATGATTTGATCTAATTCCTCCTTTTTCTCCTCTTCTTTGGATGGTGAGATCTGGAGAAACTTCTCGGTGAGTTGGAGAAGTGCTTCTTCTTGATTGACAACATTACACCAAGTACTAGTCTCTCTAGCGCTCATCTTATCTTGCAAACACTTGGACTGCCTCACAAGCCTCCTCATCCTATCCAAATCAGGAGACATGTGCTTTATAATAGCGGCCAAAACAGTGACTTTCCAAGCCTTTTTCAAATCATGAGGCTTCTTATAAGGAGGTATCCCTTGTTCCGAAGCCACATGACCTTGTTCACCCCACCAAGTCTCCCTCCCTGTAGGCCACCAAGGTGGTGCCAAACCCATGTCTAGTGGGAACCTTCTTTGTGGAGGAATACAGTGTTGTATCAAAGCTGACAGTAGTGATCCCAGTGTTGTGTCTTGCAAATCTTGAAGCAAGTGCATTTGGGAAAATACATCAACGCCTTTGCCTTCCATTTTGTCCACAGTTTGTGCAACCGCAGGAAGGAATGCAGATATGGCAGCCGGCGCCTTCTTGTCAAACCGGACTTCCTCTCTCCACCACTCCCGGAGGCTGTCGGAGGAGCCGGTCACCGGTTTTCCCTTCTCCGGCACGATGCCATAGACGAACCCTTGTGCTTTGCACACCTCCATGATCTTCACCATGTACTTGAGGATTGCATCTTGTGCTCTTGACATCTTTTTGCGGCGAGATTGCTCCAATTTGGTTGTTGACTCTGGGTGATCACCTGATTCGTTGATTATGCACTTCTCTTTGAGCTTTTGCATTCTCATCCTGTCCTTCCACATCCTTCTCTTGAGCTCTTCATACCCTATTTCCTCTTCTTCTTCTTCCTCTTCTCCATCTTCTTCTTCTCCTTCTTCCACTATATCACCAGGGTTTTGAGGATCAATCTCTCCAAGGATTTCAACCATGATTGATAGCTTTACTTTAGCTATAGCTACTAATATCAGCGAGCCAACTTTTCAGAACTGCTGAATGAAAAGAACAACATGGCGGTGGTAGATGTTGAGAAGGGTTTGGGAAAATTTTTTAGGTGTTGAAGACAAAAAGTTGATGGGAAAGGAGATGAAGGGATTGGGTACAAATGTAAAGCACTGAGAGGAGTGAGAGTGCTGCAACTGTTGGGGAGGAGACAGGAAGAGGGAACGTCAGTTGCATAGGATGCATGCTGGACACTTGTTGATAGTTATCAGGTGCTAGTTCCCATACTGGAAGTCATTTAATGTGCGCATGTTTGGGCCACCGCTTAGTCTGACCTCGGCTCTTGAATAGAATGAAAGGGAACAAAGGGCCAAATTGGTCTTGGGCAGAAGGCCGAGACGGTAAAGGGGAACAGATCGGTCCAAGCGAGGGGTGTTAGCAAAATAATAAATCACGCACTATGCTATAATTAAAATATCTAGTGAAGTAAATAAAAAATATATCTATTCTTATGATTTGCGATAATGATTTATAATTTGCCACGAATAGAAAGATAAAAGCAGAAAAGTGGAGAATGAAAAGAAACAAGTCGGGAGAAAACAACTTGTATTATTTATATGTCGGAAAGTTTACATAAGAATTTTATTTTTGGGATGACTAAATTTATAAAATAAAAAGAATACATGTGATGATGTTCAGGACTACTTCAATTACATGCTTAATTCTCAAAATGGTTATCTAATATAATAAAATGATTAGTGATTATTGAATGATAATCAAATAAATTTATGGGTATCAATATTCACAAAAATTATAAAAAAAAAATTCAAAATAATAATATTGAATATTTATTAGGAATGACTATAATTTATTAATATTAAATAATTAAAACTGGTACAATATAGTAGTGAAGATATACAACTCCTTTTGGAGCCATAGAACGTTCCTTGCAATCTTTAGATTTTCTCACCTATCTTTTCTGTTAGATACACTGTCAGCATATAGTTGCATATCTTTCTCAGTGTTTCTATATATGTAGATAATAATTCTTAAATTGCTATCTTGCATTTTGTATATTTTGTTATGATCTAATTTCCGATTTCGTATATGTTTCCATCTTTTGTTAGGGTTGTGACCCCCTAATATTTTAGAGAATAATATTGAAATTAGCTAGTCTCATGTTATTTTTATTTAGTTAAATTGTAGTTAGATGTGGATCCCAATTTAAAACATTGTGTGTTTATGACTCTAATTTTTAAGATGTAACACTGAAAATCCGGTATTACAAATTTGTATTAAATATCTTTACAATATAAAGGAAAATTTTAAATTTTATTGATTTTAAATTTTGGGGTATTAATTTTGAATTTTAGATATATTTAAAACATCTGTGTTTCCGATTCGAAATACATCCTATTTTGATAAAATTGGAATTTTAAATATAAAGTGTGTATAATAAAAAAAAGAAAAAAAAGATATAATAAAATAAAAAAATAATAATAATAAAAAAAAGAGAAGAGAGGAGATGCAACATTTTGCCCCAAAACGCTGCATCCCCCTTAATGAAATTAGGGTTAGAAAACCCTAATTCTCTCTCCTTCGTCTCTCTCTCTTTCCCGAATCTCTTTTCCTCGATTCCCACCACCGCACTCTCTCCTTCTCTTCTGCCTCCACCTCTCACTGGCGGTTCCTCCGACCACCGCCACCGATACCGCCTATCCGCTCATCTTTCTCTCTCTCTGTTCTGGGTAGTTACGATTAGGGTTTCATAGTCTCCCTCTCTCGTCCCCAATTCCTCGTTGTTCTCTCTCTCTGTAATACCTCTCACTTTTGCTCTTGCCCTTGCTTCGTCATTCTTCAATGTCAAGTTGGATTGCGATCTCTCTCTCTCTCTCTCTCTCTCTCCCCTTCTCTCTCATGCATGACAGCTCTCCCTCCTTCGCTCGCTCACGCGCTGTGCTCTCTGCCGAGAGCTCTTCTACCACCCACGCTGAAGTCCCTAACCTAACGACCTGCAGACCTTCGAAGGCCCTAGGCCGCGACATGCACTCCATCCCCTGCACAGGTAAGGGCGATTCTCTGAACAGTAGCCCTAGGGTTTTGATTCTCTCCGTGATTTAGCCTAACTACTAGAATTTGTTTTGGGTTGGAAATACTGTAGGTCTTGGACTGAACTGAAGGCTCATAGGCTATAGGGCTGCGAACTGTGAAACCTAGGTGAGGGAATTTCTAATCCCTTCAATAACTGATCAAATTTAGGTTGAATTTAGAATGAGACCCTTGCATATATATCCTGAAAATATGTTGAATTCGAAGGAAATGTATTTTTCTGAAATTCTATATGTAGTTATTAAGGTTTAGTCTAGAATTTTACATGAATTAGGCTGTCTAGTATGAGAGAATATGTTAAATGATAATAGAACTTTGTGTGGGTTGTTTAGAATAGCTTTCTCTGAAGTTTGATTGAAATATGCCTGAAAATATTAAGGTTATGTAAATTCGGGAGGAAATTTGGAAAAACTGAGGAATATTAAGAATTAGAGTCATTGGTAAGGCAAATAATTTTAGATTGATGAAATGAGAATCTAGAATATGAATATGTAAATTAAGGTTATATTAAATTAGGAGAAAATTTGAAAACTCTTTAATGGGTCTTTATTTCATGATAAATTGTGATGATTGGTCTAGATTTACCTTTTGGAGATTCGAAATGAGTCATTTTGGAGTAATTGTGGAAATAGGGAGTGAATACCCTCCCTAGAAGTGAATGGATGGTTATGTATCGTATAAATAAGTAACTGATTTTTATATGATTTGCAAATTTAATTTTGAAATGAATTCATAATATTTTGTGATTGTGGTGAGACTGAAATGAATTTTGTAACAAATCCATGACTCGTGAGCTAAATAATGATTTATTTGCATCGTGTTACTTTGACATACTCATGTGAACTGTGAAATATTGCTCTACTTTGTGATTGAGAATGAATTGATTGATAAATGGAAAAATGGTAATATTGTGCTAGGAAAAATGATTATAGACTAAGTTTTGCCACGGACTGGACCATCGGGGTGGCGTGGTTAAGGCTGGTTAAATTAGTTTGGGGGAGGTGGGTTGGAGAGTCTCCACAGGCTGCCGGATAACGTGGTAGTACCCCATGGAATTTCGGACTAACGCCAAGGTAAAACGGGAATTTTATAAAATTGTGAAAAAAAACCCTTGACGGGTTTTGCCAATGGCCATTGGTGGGATAATATTTTCATCACACCCCAAAATTATGAAAAAATGAATTTGGACTGATTGATTTGATTATATGAATCATGATGTTTTGATATGAATGATTTTATGCAAATGAATTTCTTTATTGCATCAAATTATATTTGATATATGTATTTGGCATCACCACCCTCACCCCTCATTTATATGCTGCATATCATTGCACTCCACTCACTGGGTATTTAAAATACTCACCCCTCTCCCTTATATTTTTCAGAGGAAGTATAGAGGAACGACGCTTACTAGTGCTGATTGGAGGATTATTTTTGTTGATTTTGGATAGGTATGAATTATGTAATTATTTTAGGAATTGTAGATCATTACTCCATAGAAAGAAAGTTCTGTACATCTTATACCATGTGGATTTTATTGATATTGGTTGAATTCTTTGGATAAGTATTGGTAAAATCTGAACGAATATGATTTGGGACTTCCTTCTTTTGTTTGAAATATTTTTATAAAAATTTTTATCTTGTACTGGGACATTTGGTTTGTAATGTTGGATTTCAATACTTTCTTTCGGTTTTGTGAAATTCTGTACATCTCATACCGTTTAGACTTTATTGATACTGGCTTGTTTCCTCGGACAAATATTGGTAAAATCCGACGATTATGATTTGGGATTTCATTCGTTTTGATTGGACTATATTTATAGATCTTGATATTTTACTTCAGATTTGTAAATTATGAAATGCTTGAGAACTCTGAATTGGCTGGGATGGTCATACTGCATATATGCATGTACAGGATCTCCTCCCCAAATATATGCTGATGTATGCTTGTATGTACAGAGATGGACCGGATGGGTCCTTTGCATGTGTGATATTTTTATGATTTTTTGTTTGATAGGTTTATTGTTTTGGAAGTTTTATTGTAAAATTGGAATGTCTTGCGTTATCCCGGTATATGGGGAGGTCATGCCCGTATACCGAGATAACACGGAGGTTGTTACATGCTCGATGGGAGAGTCTGGGCTTGACAATTCTATTGGTATCAGGGAAGAGGCTCACGATTTTAAATGTTTAAAGATTTGAAACGTCTCCAAATGTCCCAAAAGTTTTTTAATGGATTTAAAAGCATTTTTCTTTTAAAAATCTCGATTTTTAAAGATTTACTTTTAAGAAATATATAAAAATTTCCATGGATCCTTGTGGACTAGGTTTAATTTTTATTTTTAGGGGGTTAAGCACTTGGGCTAGATTCTATTTTAATTGTTAAATTTAGACCCTCACTGTAAAGATTTGCTTCCCGGATGAAGAATAAAAAACTCAAATGAGATATTTTTCACTCTACCCCCACAACTCGAGTGATGTATTGCTCTATGAATAGTTTATCTATTGTGATTGAAAACCTACCTTGGCTTATTTGGCCAAATAATGAGTACCCTTGTAGAAATTCCTTTGAATCAATATCTTGATGCTAGAAGTTTGATATACTTGTTTAATAGGCATGGCAATATGAAATTACTTATGATTATGATATAGGGTAAAATACTTTTGAGAGACTGTAATTGTGAGTAGATATTGGGGCTTGATAACTATTTTAATGGATTATCTTATTAGGTATGATGAGTATTTTTGATTTAGTGCATGAGTGTTAAATTTCATGGGGGCTAATAACTCATTTATAAATATGGAGTTTGTTAAGCACTTCAATCGATTGTTGACCTCTCTTGACAAAGGATTTTGGATGTTACTCCATTGGAAGAATGTGAGAGATAAGACTACTCCTCCTACTGAGGAGAATTTTTTAAAGTTTCTAAATCGGTCCTATAGGGACCAAATGAATGTAAGAGTCTAAATATTGATGGCAAATTAGATGCGACTAGGATTTGAAATTCTCTCTATCTCTCTTACTCATTATGGCCATTGATCACAAATCTTAATGGTAATATTATCTTAGAACTCATTGTATTTCTCTGACCTTTATATTATCTGGCAAGGTTAGCCAATTCTGTGATCCAGGACTACAACTTGATTAGAAAGGGTGTAAATTTAGTTAGAGATAAAATTAGTAAATGCACTTGCAATTATGTCATGTTGCTTGCAAATGCTCTCAGACACATATGACTTGTATGTATTCTATTTGACCGAGATGTTATGGACAGAGGTCTTAAAAAGGTAGTAGATGATTGTTAGAGTGAAATAGAAGATGGAGAATTTCAAGTGCATCATAAATTCAAAGAGCCTCTGAAAGTTGGATAAGGAAACTTTTGGAAATATTAGGGTAAAGAAGAGTACTACCCTTGATCAGATGGATGTTTTATAGGTTGGATATTTAAAGTGCTTGCTTATGATTCTTATTTGTCAGAAGGTGAGTTTTAAGTAAAAGGTAGGGCCTTTGTACTCATTTTATTTACACATTCTATTTAAAATTTACAAGCATTATATGTTTCCTCTCATGATAACGTAATCCCTTCCTATTTTTGAATGTCATCTTCAGACAATGCTAAAGAGGTTAGAGGTTCTTGGTATAAATTAAAAAAGAAAAAAAAGGGAAATGAGGGTATGAAAAGTATATTTATTATGAAAATTAGTGTCTTTCTCTTTTGATAGTAATGTTATAAGACTATCAATAAGTATTATCAATTCAAGCATTAACTATTTTAAATACTACATGAATTCAAGATTGTTTGAACTATATTGTATGGAATGTGAATTTGGTACATTAGGCAGAATGAGTTAGAAGTTGGTAAGAGTAGACAGAAATGATATTGGTAGGAATTGCTAGAAAGTTCATTCTAATCGTCTATAACCAATGATTATGATCCTTTGAAGGGATATTCGTATTGTGAGGATAAGGTTACTTTAAATTATTGATATGAGAGGAGTAGCATTATCATGGTCGAAGAGATCTTTTTGTAGAAAGATGCAAAATTACAAATTTAGAGAATGAAGAATTTGTTGTAAAAACAAATTATTTCTCTAACATACAAACATCTCCAAATGAATTGATTCAATATTATTTTCAGGATATAAGGTACATAGTTGAATTGATATTTAAAGTGTTGATTTCTTATATGATTACACTTTGCACCCAAAATAATAATATTTACTTTGAAGTTTAGGAAGTTATTTGTACTACAAGGGATGAAATAACTGGTGAATTGGTAGGTGATGATTACTACAAAGAAAGTAAACTTAAAGCTAGGCATATGTGATAGAATAATGAAATTCCATATGGAAAAGTATCGTGACATAAAATATTGTATTGTACAAAACTATGAGCAAAATTATGTATACCTTGATTTCGATACTGCTAAATCTCCCATTGAGGAATTATTAGTCCTTAAGCATATAACATCATTAGAGAATTAGGAAAAATAAAGAGATACTGAATAATAGGTTCAAAAGTAGATGGAGAGTTATGCAGATGTCCTACTATGGTTGCATATGGCTAAGTTAAGATGATTAATGTGGATATACTTCAAAAAGTTGGAAATGCTATAGGTGAAAATGAAATTTTAGTTTATTTTGTTGATGTCTTCCCCTCTATTTAATGTCAAATGTATTACAGCATGTATGTGGTTTATAGATAAGTATACCACCCATAGATATAGAACTAGTACCAAATTCTATATAGAATGAGACATGGAAATTGTTATCATTTAGTATTTTCTTGAAATTTAGTTCAAATAGGAAAGTTGTATCGAAAGCACTGTATGCAGATGGGAAGATTGTAATATCTAGAGTACAATAGTGATAAATATAAGAGGCACTAGAAGTGGTTATTACCTTGATAATTTGGGGGTATTAATGCAAACACTGGGTGATATGCAGTTATATGTGCTTGATTTGATTTGGATAGAATATTTGTGATGTTGCATGATACTAAAGTTGATTGAGAATGATCATAATAGAAATACCTTGATTAAAAAAAAAAAAGTTATCCAACTAAGGATTTAAGATTTAAAACTCGGAAGCATTCTAATATTATCAGTGGATTAAGTTTTTTCACTTAGTTTAGGTCATATTGAGGTTGATCTACATTTCATCATACAAAAGTTTGATGATATATGGATTTGTATACCTCTTACACTAAGTCTTTAGACTGTGGCTGTCATATGCACCATCTTAATGGAGATTATTGAGTTTTAGCTATTATTATCTTTAGGAATATATGTATTTTGGTTGCACTCATAGTTCATGTAATTAATCTTGGAAGTAGGGACAAATGTGATTTTCTACTATCTTTTTCTCATATATCTTTCATTCTAATACCTTATAAATTGTGTCTCTCTACCTTTGGATCTACAATTGATATGGACATGACATGGTAGTGGTCATTTCTTATTTAGGGTTTCTTTTGAAAGATAATTTAAGGAACTTTCATAGTTTTGGAGTCTTGAAAGCTTAGTTGTTGATTCTGAAGTTAAACCATGTCGGTCCTAACATATCATAAGAAATATTTGTCAGATCCTTCTCATGTAAGTGAAACTCCTCTGATAGAGTTGAACCCAGATCTGAGTTTCAAAGTACAGTCTGTGCAAATACTAGATCGGCAGCTCAAACAGTTGAGAAATAGGCAGATTCCTATGGTTAAAGTGTTGTGGAGAAATAATCAAGTGGAAGAGGAGACTTGGGAGACTGAAAATTCAATGCGGAGGCAACACCCGTAGCTCTTTGATGTATAAATTGTATTTTGAATTTCGAGAACGAAATTTCTTTTTAGGGGATTAAGTGTTGTAACACCGAAAATCCGGTATTAGAAATTTGCGTTAAATATCTTTATAATATAAAGAAAAATTTTAAATTTTATTGATTTTCGATTTTGGAGTATTAATTTAAAATTTTAGGTATATTTAAAACATCTGTGTTTCTGATTCGGAGTACATCCTATTTTGATAAAATTGGAACTTTAAACATAAAGTGTGTATTAAAAAAAAAAGAAAAAAAAAAGATATAATAAAATACAATAAAAAAAGAGAAGAGATGAGATACAACGTTTTACCCCAAAACGCTACGTTCCCTATAATGAAATTAGGGTTAGAAAACCCTAATTCCCTCTCCTTTGTCTCTCTCTCTTTCTCGAATCTCTCTCCCTCAATTCCCACTGCCGCGCTCTCTCCCTCTTTTCCGCCTCTCTCCACCTCTCACTAGTGCTTCCGCCGATTACCACCTAGCCGCTCATCTTTCTCTGTCTGTTCTGGGCAGTGAGGATTAGGGTTTCATAGTCTCCCTCTCTCGTCCCCAATTCCTCGTTGTTCTCTCTCTCTGCAATACCTCTCACTTTTGCTCTTACCCCTGCTTCGTCATTCTTCAACGTCAAGTTGGATTGCGATCTCTCTCTCTCTCTCTCTCGCCCCTTCTCTCTCGTGCGCGACAACTCTCCCTCCTTCTCTCCTTCGCTCGATCGCGAGCTGTGCTCTCTACCGAGGGCTCTTCTGCAAGCCGCACTGAAGTCCCTAACCCGACGACCTGCAAACCTTTGAAAGCCCTAGGCGACAACCTGTACTCCATCCCCTGTGTAGGTAAGGGCGATTCTCTGAATAGTAGCCCTAGGGTTTTGATTCTCTTAATGATTTAGCCTAACTACTAGAATTTGTTTCGGATTGAAAATACTTTAGGTCTTGGACCGAACTGAAGGCTCACGGGCTATAGGGCTACGAACTGTGAAACCTAGGTGAAGGAATTTCTAATTCCTTCAATAACTGATGGAATTTAGCCTAAATTTAGGATGAGAGCCTTGCATATATATCCTGAAAATATATTAAATTCGAAGGAAATGTATTTTCCTGAAATTCTGTATGTAGTTATTAAGGTTAAGTCTAGAATTTTACATGAATTAGATTGTCTAGTATGAGAGAATATGTTAAATGATAATAAAACTTTGTTTGGGTTGATTAGAATAGCTTCTTTGAAGTTTGATTAAAATATGCCTGAAAATATTAAGGTTATGTAAATTTGGGAGGAAATTTGGAAAAATTGAGGAATATTGGGAATTAGAGTAATTGGTGAGGCAAATAATCCTAGATTGATGAAATGAGAATCTAGAAATGTGAATGTGTAAACTAAGGTTATATTAAATTAGGAGGAAATTTGAAAACCCTTTAATGGGTCTTTATTTGATGATAAATTGTGATGATTGGTCTAAGTTTACCTTTTGGAGACTCGAAAGGAGTCATTTTGGAGTAATTGTGGAAATAGGGAATGAATACCCTCTCTAGAGGTAAGTGGATGGTTATGTATCATATAAATGAGTAAATGATTTTTATATGAATTGCAAATTTGATTTTAAAATGAATTTTGAAATGAATTCATAATGTTTTGTGTTTGTGGTGAGTTTGAAATGAATTTTGTAACAAATCCATGTCTTGTGAGTTGAATGATGATTTATTTGCATCGTGTTACTTTGAGATACTCATGTGAACTGTAAAATGTTGCACTACTTTGTGATTGAGTATGAATTGATTGATAAATGGAAAATTCGTAATATGGTGCTGGGAAAAATGACTATAGTCTAAGTCTTGCCACGGACCGGGCCATCGGGGCGGCATGGTTAAGGCTTGTTAAATTAGCTTGTGGGAGGTGGGTTGGAGAGCCTCCACAGGCTACTGGATAATATGGTAGCACCCCACAAAGCTCTGGGCTAACGTCAAGGTAAAAAGGGAATTTTATAAAAATGTGAAAAAAAAACCCTTGGCGGGTCTTGTCAACGGCCATTGGTGGGATAATGTTTTCGACACACCCCAAAATTGTAAAAAATGAATTTGTAATGATTCATTTGATTATATGAGTTGTAATGGTTTGATATGAATGATTTTATGTAAATGAATTTCTTTAATGCATCAAATTATATTTGATACATGTATTTGGCATCACCACCCTCACCACTCATTTATATGTTGCATACCATTGCACTTCACTCACTGGGTATTTAAAATACTCACCCCTCTCCCTTATATTTTTCAGAGGAAGTATAATGGGGCGATGCCTACTAGTGTTGATTGGAGGATTATTTTTGTTGATTTTGGGTAGGTATGAATTATGTAGTTATTTTGAGAGTTGTAGATCATTAGTCCATGGAAAGAAAGTTCTGTACATCTCATACCGTGCGGATTTTACTGATACTGGTTGAATTCTTAGAGCAAGTATTGGTAAAATCCGAACGAATATGATTTGGGACATCATTCTTTTATTTGAAATATTTTTGTAAAAATATTTTATCTTATAATGAGACATTTGGTTTGTAATGTTGGATTTCGATACTTTCTTTCGATTTTGTGAAATTTTGTACATCTCATACCGTTCGAACTTTACTAATACTGACTTGTTTTCCTCGAGCAAGTATTGGTAAAATCTGATGACTATTATTTGGAACTTCATTCGTTTTGATTGGATTATATTTATAGATTTTGATATTTTACTTCAGATTTGTAAATTATGAAATGTTTAAGAACTCTGGATTGGCTGGGATGGCCATAATGCATGTATGCATGTATAGGATCCCCTCCCCAAATTATGCTAATGTATGCTTGTATGTACAGGGATGGACCGGATGGGTCCTTTTCATGTGTGTTGTTTTTGTGATTTCTTGTTTGATTGGTTTAAGGTTTTCAAAGTTTATTGTAAAATTGGAATGTCTTGCGCTATCCCAGTATATGCGGGGTCATGCCCATATAGTGAGATAATGTTGCGGTTGTTACGTGCTCGACGAGAGAGTCGGGGCGTGACATGGGAGATGTTTGTTTAGTAGTTATTTTGGTACTTGAATTATAGGATTTCTAGTTTAGTTGATTTGTATTTAAAGTTGGTTCGGTAGTCAATAAGATGTACATCTTTCCAAATCAATATCTCCAGTGCCTATAACTTGTTTGACATAAGCTCTCTTTGATTCTACCTCTCTATTTTCATTGTTGTAGAGAGAAGTTTGTGAGAGCATAAAAGCCAATTTATTTTTAACATCACCAACAAAGTTCCTATGGCTAGAAACAACAACGTTGGCATCAATCCATCAATTCATTCCATTCCTATTCTTAAAGGTAATGGATATGAGGCTTGGAGTACCAAAATGATAACTCTCTTCATCTCTCAAGACTGTGGGAGCTGGTAGAGTATGGATACAATGAAGTGGGAGTTTCAACTGAGGTTCTTGAAGATTACCGAAAGAAAGATGCAAAAGCCCTTTTCTTCATTCAACAAGCTATGGATAAAGCCATTTTTCCCCCACATTGAAGCAGCCACTAAGTTGAAGGAAGAAAGGGACATCCTTCAAAAACATTATCAAGGTACTTCAAGGGTGCAAATTGTCAAGATGCAAACTCTTTGTCAAAATTTTAAGAGTTTTTTTTATGAAAGATGAAGAATCTCTTGATGCTTACTCTACTAAGCTATCAAAGATTTATCAAAGATTGTTAATCAAGTGCATAAATGTGGAGAGGAAGTGTCTAAACAAAAGGTAGTAGAAAAAAATTTTGAGAAGTTTGCGCAAGAAGTATGAGCACATAGTGGCTACCATAGAAAAAGCAAAAGACTTAAGTAAACTAACTGTTGATGAGTTGTTTAGGTCCTTACAATCTCATGAAGAGAGACTAAAGGAGCAACGAAGAATACATTTTACACAAAATTACAACTGTCCAAAGGAAACTCCAACAACAATGAGTCAAGCAACCAAAGGGGTGGTGGTGGTGGTTATTCTCATTGTGGAAAGAGAGGTACCAGAGGCGGTGGACATTTTGGTGGTCAAAATCAAAATCAAAAAGAGGGGGAAAAGATTGGTGAACCTTGTAAGTTTCAGTGCTATTATAGTAATAAATTTGGTCATATCAAAAAGTATTACAAGTTGGAAGAAAAGCATGTCAAGTTTTTTGAGCAAGAGGCAACCAATAAAAGTGAGAGTTTGTTTATGACTTGCCATTCTGTTATTATACGCATGCCATTCTGCTACTATGTACTTGCCGAATGTTTGGTACATCAACAATGGTTGCACAATCATATGACAACAAATCAGGAAGGTTTTATTAATTTAGATCAATCAATGCAAACCAAAGTGATGATGGGAGACGACACTATTTGTGAAGTGCATGGAAAAGGTGATGTAAGAATACCATTCGGTGATAGCAAAGATATTAAAAGTGTCCTTCATGTCCCTCATTTGAATGTAAATTTATTGTGTGTGGGTCAATTTGTGAGAACAGCCTACTCACTTGTTTTTAAGGACTTATCATGTAAAGTTTTTTCAAGCAAGAAAAATTTATTGTTCAATTTTTCATCGACAGTAATATACTGGACGGTAAAAATAAAATAGTGGTCAGAAGATAGCAATCTCTCAGGGGCAGCCACTACCATGGAAATCAAAATTAAAATGAATAGTCCAATAAATGTTAAAACTCTACCGAATAACTTAATTTCTCATAGAAAGGTCAATTTTTACTGAACACAAGCCAAATTCCACTAAGCACCAACACTCTTATAGCTAATCACTTAAAATTAAGAGTCTGTCGATCAACTTCCTATAGGATTCCTGAACAACTCAAAGAGCAGAAATTCACATTTATATCTAAATTAATTATTTCTCTGATATTTTCACAAAATATAAAAATTTTCTAATAGCCTATTTAGAGTTAATATCACCATCCAGGCTTGTCCAGTATTACAATTCTTAACCCACTAAAAGAAAATTTTGTCCCCTAAATTTTATTACATATTATTCCTTAAGCAGTTGGGGATGTTGCTTCCTCATCGTCTCCTTAGATTCCCAAATCATCTCTTCAGTATGGTTGTTCTTCCATAGAATCTTAACAATTAGGATCTTCTTATTTCTCAAACTTTTAACCTATTTCTCCTGGATAGCCACCAATTGGACTGCAAAATTTAAATTTTCCCTAACTCAATGGAAGCAGCTTCAGGGACATCGGATGATTCTAGCAAGTACTTCTTTAGTATAGAGACATGAAAAACATTATGAATCTTTTCCGATTCTAAAGTCAATTCTAACTAATAAGCTACCTTCCCAATCCCCTCTATGATCTTAAAGGGACCAATATAATGAAAATTTAGTTTTCATTGTCTTCGAAATCGAATTACTCCCTTCCAAGGAGATACTTTCAAAAATACCAGGTCATCAATATGAAATTCCAATGGTTGTCTCTAGCTATCGGCATAACTCTTTTACCAGTCTTGATTTGTCTTTATTCTCGCTCTGATCAACCTCAGCTTCTCAATAGTGACCTCTAACAACTTTACACTCTCAATCTTTCTTTCCCCAACTTCATCCCAATACAATGGAGTTCTACACTTCCGTCCTTATAACGGTTCATATGGATGCATTCTGATACTAGTTTGGTAACTATTATTATAAGCAAATTCTATCAATGAAAGGTGCTAATCCCAGCTACCCTAAAAATCCATTACAGAGGCTCAAGCATGTCTTTTAATGTTTGGATTGTGTGTTCTGATTGCCCATCGGTTTGAGGGTGAAAGGCAGTGCTAAATTTTAATTGAGTGCCTAAGGATTCTTGTAATTTTGGCCAGAACTGAAAGGTAAAACAGGGTCACGATTAGACATGATCGACACCGAAACCTCATTGAGTCTCACAATTTTGTCAAGATATAACTTAGCTAACTTTTCCAAAGAATAGATATTTGGATCGGCAAGAGTGGGCTGACTTGGTAAAACGATCTACGATCACCCAAATAGTATCATATATACTTAGTGTACGTGGCAAACCAATTATAAAATTCATAGTGACATGCTCCTATTTCTATTCAAGAATTGGTAATGGTTGAAGAATACCAGCAGGCCTTTGGTATTCAGCCTTCACTTGCTAACATGCCAAACACTTTGATACAAATTCAGCAATCTCTTTCTTCATTCTCGACCACCAATAAGTCTCTTTAACCATTCGGTACATCTTAGTACTTCTTGGGTGCATAGCATGTGCCAATGACTATGCTTCGTCAAGAATAGCTCTACAGAGGTCAATGTCCTTGGGAATACAAATTTTGTTTTTAAACACATGTATTCAATCCTCTCTCATTCTAAACTCACCTCCTTCTCCATTATTGACTTTTTTAACTCTCATTTTCAATTCCTCATCAGTAGCTTGTAGCTCTTGAATACGATCCACTAAAGTTGCCCTAACCTCAAAACTAACTAATAATGCACCTTACTCATTGCTTGCTAATCAAACTCCAAAAGCTCGGATGCTAACGAAACATGAAATGTAAGAATTTCCATGAGACTCCAAACGAGATGAAGACTTCCAGCTCAAGGTATCGGCAACTACATTGGCCTTACCAGGATGGTAATCCATCATCAATGCATAATCTTTAATTAGCTCTAGCCATCTTCTTTGCCTCAGGTTCAACTCCTTTTGGGTGAGCAAATATTTCAAGCTCTTGTGATCGGTAAAGATTCTACAAGTCTCCCCATATAAATAATGTCGTCATATTTTCCAGACAAATACAATCGCAACTAACTCAAAATCATGAGTAAGATAATTCTCTTCATGCTTCCTTAGTTGACGGGAGGCACAGGCTATCAGTTTATCATTTTGCATTAACATACATCTCAATCCTTGTCTACTAGTATCACTATAAACCATATATCCACCTCCACTTGATGGGAGAGTAAGGATAGGAGTCGATGTCAATCTCTTCTTGAGCTCTTGAAAGCTAGCTTCACACTTAGCCCACTCAAATTTAATTTATTTTCTTGTTAATTTAAACAATGGTGCTGCAATTTTGAAAATCTTTTAACAAATCTCCTATAATATCTTGTCAATCCAAGGAAACTTCTCACCACTTTTACATTTCCCAATTTTTGCCACTTCAAGATAGTTTCAACTTTCTTTGGATCCACAAATATTCCTTCACCGGATACTATATGCCCAAAGAATCTAATGTCTCTAAGTTAAAATTCACATTTGAAAAACTTTGCAACTAACTGCTTCATCTGAAGAGTTTGCAAGATAATTCTAAGATGCCCCGAATGTTTCTCATCACTCTTTGAATGCACCAAGATATCATCAATAAACACAATTATAAATTTATCAACATATGAGTGAAATACCCCATTCATCAAATCCATAAATGTAGCAGGGGTATTTGTCAACTCAAATGGCATCACTAAAAACTCAAAATGTCTATACCGAGTCTTGAAGGTAGTCTTATGCACATCACTCTCTTTGATCCTCAATTGATAATAACCTAATATCAAATCAATCTTTGAGAAAACACATGCCCCTTGTAGCTGGTCAAAAAGATCATCAATCCTTGGAAAAGAATACTTGTCCTTAATGGTAACTCTATTTAGTTGTCGGTAATCAATGTATAATCAAAGAGTACCATCTTTCTTCTTCACGAATAGGACTAGTGCACCCCTAGAGGAGGAGCTTGGCCAGATGAATCCCTTATCCAGCAATTCTTAGCGTTGCGCTTTCAACTCCTTTAATTATATGGGTGCCATCCTATAGGGTGGAATAAAGATTGGTGTGGTGTCAGGAACCAAATCAATGGCAAATTCAAACTCCCGGATTGGAGGCAAATCAAGTAACTTGTCTTGGAAGACATCTGCAAACTCATTTACCACCGGAACATCCCTCAAGTTGGGACCCTCTACCGTGGTGTCAATGATGTGTGCAAGGTAGGCTCTAGATCCCTCACGCACTAGCCTTCTTGCTTCCATTGCTAAAATCAGATAGCTTGCCAAGATCCGTCGCTCACTAGTAAACACTAGTGGGGGACACACTAAGCTATGAAACTCCACCTCCTTAGTGAAACAATTCACTGAGACTCGGTGAAGGTGCAACCAATCTATACCTAGTATGACATTGAAATCTCTCATTTTTAAACGAATCAAATCCACCTCGAGGATTCTCCCCAATCATCACATCATAACCCTTATACACTATGTTCCTAATCAATTGCTCACCCAATAGAGTAATCATCAATAATTCTTCATCAAGGGAACTTAAGGATCTATTAATATGCTTAGCAAACCCCTACTCATAAACGAATTATTTGAACCCGTATCATGACATTACACCACATAATTATAAACACACCATTTGTTTTCCTACAATAAAGATTCTTACTTCTAAACATAATTTTACTTGCATACTAATCACATGTATGAAAATACATAAGATTTTATAATTTATGGTCCTAGGCTTATAGACTATAATGGTCCAGTAGGGTTTAAAACCCTTTGGTTTAGAGGATTCTCGGTTACTGTTGAGTACTCACCTATCGGGTGGGTGCTGACTTGAGGGAATTCCATGGGTTAACTACCTAACGACCTATCCCTAACTCACTTATCACATAACAACTAGTTTAACAACTTTCTACCCTACTATACACCACAACATACTTATATATACATATATAGTTAATTTTAAATCATCAAAGAAAAGTCTAAAGGAAGCTAATTATGACCACATCTAGGTTGGTCTGGGCTTCCTTATTTGTCACAGCATAAACTCTAGTATGAGTCCTTGGTTGTGAGCATTAGGGAGGAATAGCCACCATGTTACTCCTGGTCCTCGTTTGTAAAGCAATATTTATTAAATGAATGGGAGTGTTGGCTTAGCCACCCATGGATTCACTACGGAGATCTCAGCCAAGTTGGCTTCCCATCCCAACTCCAGCCATGTGCTGCAGAAATAACCCTCCTTTCTGTATTGATAGCACATTTTAAGTGCATGACAGAGCCTGAAATGGTACTTTCTACAATGTTTACACTACTCATTCTTATTTCCCGTTGATCTACTCCTAGAGGCGGCACTAGCAGTGGGTGACCTAAAATCAAACAGTCGTTGCCTTTGTGGAGTACCAACAGACTCAATAGCCGAGACTCCATCATAGGAGCCTGTGTTCCTACTTGGCTTGGAACTCTAGCCCAATACAAATTTGGTCCTTTTCTTTCTTTGTCCCTCTATAGTCCTTCCCTTTTCCTCTACCATTTTCCCTTAAGACCAATTCCAAAACATTTTTATAGTTATGGGCAGAGATCATGAACATCTTCTCCTAGATGGACAAATTTAGACCCTTTTCAAATTTAAAACGCGAAAACTCATCATAAGTCACCAATTGCGGGACAAATGAGGAAAACCACCTCAAATCTGTCTAATATTCCACCACAAACTAGTTGCCTTGGCGGTGATGAAGAAACTCTTTCCTCTTTAAATCTAGGTGGAATCGAGTATAATATTTTTTATCGAATTCTCTAAGGAATCTGCTTTAAGAAATGGGTGCTGCAAACCTCTCCTTGAGGTTGTCCCACCATACTTGGGTATCTTCATCCAACAACTTTACAGTCGCCAATAGCTTTAACTCATCATCAAACCTTATGTTGGCTATGGTCTCCCGAACCCTATTTATCCAATTTTTAAACACCATTGCATCACTAGTTTCAGAAAAGGTGACACATCCAAGTTGTCAGGTTTCTTTAATCAATTTAGACAATTTGATGGTGGGGTGATTTATAGTGTAGTCACTGAAATGGGAGGGATAATTAGTGCTGTTGGAGGGGTCGGTGGAACGGTCAGGCTCGATGGAGGAGGTATCGGTGCTTAAGGTGGGGCTAGGAGATTAGCACCATAAATATTTCACCACTCGGTCCATTGTCAAAGGGCATCGAGTAGTGGCAGAGGAATCCTAATTGGAGGAGCCGGGTGAGTAGTAGTTGGCGGAGGAGATGGAACATGTGAAGACAATCCATACTTATACTCACAAGGAAGAATTTCATTTGCATTTCTCATTGTTCATCTAGGAGGCATTGTGCTATAAAAGAAGAATACTATTATTAGCTCGCCAAGTTAGGAATTGGACTAGGTGCTTAACCCCCTAAAATAAGAAATCACTAGTCTCTAGGACCCATGGAAGGTTTCTGAAAATCTTTTAAAGAAATCCTTTAGACTCCAAAATTTTCAAAAAAAAAAAAACGTTAATGTATTTGTAAAACTCTTGGGGACATTTGGAAGTATTTCAAACACTTAAAGCATTTAAAATCATAAGTTTAAACTCTAATACTAATTGAATTGTTATACCTCGACTCTCAGATCGAATACGTGACAACCGTCGCGATACCCCGATACATTAGTAAACCCCACTCTATGTCCTTAGATACCATAAGGCATTCCAATAGCTCAAACATTTTGAAATAAACTTGAATCATCCACCAGCCCACCCAGCAATTTCAAATAAATCTCAGGTAGTTAAAATAAATTCATCAAACGATCCAAATGTTCTAATAAAACCAATAAGTCTTGCAAAAGAAGGTTTTCACCGAATAAAGAAAGTTCCAAATTATGAAACCAAGTACTCAATAAAGCCAAACTTTTAAAAGATTACAAAACTCCCTCCATGGGTACAGTCTACATAGTTTCCAAATTGGTCTCAAAGCTGCTGCCTATTAGGGATCAACAAAAATAATTTCTTCCATTCGAAGATCAGAGGATGAATAAGTCTTCAAACTAAGCTCCCCTAAAAGAGATAGAAAGAGATGGGTAAGTATAAAATACTCAATAAGTGTAATGACATGTTAAACATAAAAGAGGGGTAAGGGCGGTTGTACCAAATGAGCATATCAAAATCATATAATTGCAATACTAAATGTCATTTGCATAAAAAAAATTTAGAACAAATCTTCCATGAATAAAAAGTTCCCATCACAATCAATTTCATTTTTCCCATTCAAATTTTCTTGAGGTTTGCCGAAAACATATTTTTACTATTGAATATTGGTAAAATCTGCCAAGAGTTTTTTTTACAATTATTTTATAAAACATTTCTCCATCCTTGGCGTTGGTTTAGAGTTTTCGTGGGGTATAACCACGTCATCACAGCCAGCTTGAGAGGCTCTCCATCTCGCCACCGCAAAGTTGAATTTTAACTCAGTCTTTACCACTCCGCCCTATTGGTCTTGGTCCGTGGAAGACTTAGACTATAATCTTTTTTCTATGCACCATATTACAACATTCATTTCACATTTTAATCTCATAGCTATTCACAATGGAGTGAAATTTCACAATTCATATTCATAATTCATTTGTAACATGATACAAACAATGTAAGAAATCAAGAGTAGAGTCATGGCTTGAACAAATCACTTATGTTGGGCACACCACAATCACAAACATTTTACAAATCTATTTCAAAATTTCATTCCAAAATTATTTCGCAAATCATAATTAAAATCATTTTTACTATTCATACTCAACATAACCATCCACTCACAATATAAGGGAGGGTACTCACTCCCAATTTCATCCACAGCAAGAGCCTTGCTTTGATTAGCTTTGTCCAACTCCTAAGGATAATCAAGTAACAAATGTCATCAATATTTATCATTCCATGATAACCCATAACTCTAACATCTAAAATCTAACTTTCTCTGACTCACGATGACACAAAATCTTCCAAATTTAGTTCATCAAATTTCCACATAAAACTCCAAAGTCATGAAGGAGGATAGTAAACCCAAATTAAGAATACGAAGATTACCTAAATTTTTTCCATCAATTTTGATTCAAACTATGCAACCATCGAACTCTAGGTTTTCTCTCACTAAAAAATCTCAAATCTCTTACAAGATCTAACTTTTTAAAGAATGAGTTATGAGTTTTGGAGTCTTTAGAGTATGGGTTTTGTGGTATTTTAATTGATCTTTGATGAAAACAAGAAGAGAGAGAGAGATAGCGTGTGAGCTGAGAGGGAGAAGAGAAAAAGAAGAGGTGAAATTTGGCCTTCGTGGGTTCTGGAGTCCCAACTCCACCTTTTATCTACAAATCAATTTCCCTTATTTACTTAATTCCTCTCTTTCACTTCTAACTTATACACAACATGTCATTTTTTGTAATCTGGATCTCAACCCAATGAGTTGAAATAGTTAAAGTTTTATTTGTTGGGAAAGATGTAATCAATGATGGGCAAAGAAAGTGGAAGTGGACGCTAAAAACTATGGAAAATACATTTAAAATAATAAAATTTTTGGAATATTTATGAATAAGAAGTTTGCATTCCATGCTAGCGTAAAGTCTTTTTGAGAGTTGGAGGTTCATGGCTCAATTTCCATCGGTTACCGAACACAATTTCACAATGGCAAAGGCGAATGTTCTAACATAATATCAACAATTAGAGAAAGAAAGTGCCGATCACTGAGGAGACACATTTACACATAGAAATACATTAGAAGAAATAATAAAATATGAAATATAATATATATTATGCATATTATGATTGAAGTACTTGGATGGCTTGGTGGAGAAAAACTTTTTTGGACCACTTAGTGGTCTTGGGTTCAAACCTCAACGATGGCGAGTGACGATCAGAATCAAAGAAATTTTTTTTAAGTACGTGTGTGTGTGTGTGTATAGGGGGAAATTGAAGGGATCTACAGTGCAAAGAAGCCTCACAATTGGGATCCTAAGGAGTTCCACTGATAAGTAAAAATGCAATAATCACCGAGGAGAGGAGGAATAGAAAATGTTGAGTTCAATCAATATACAGATGAGAAATATATATATATATATATAAATGAGACAAAATGCCGATGGATTTATGAAAGTGTTCCAACACCAAGAAGACTAAGGGGCATATGAAAATCATTGATAGATAAGTACCGACAGGAGGTTCAATTTGTCACCAATAGTAACAAACTTGGAAGACCGAAGAATCAATGTGGAAGCAACATCTGCAACTCTTTAAAGTATGAATTGTATTTTTAAAATTTCGAGGACAAAATTTATTTTTAGGGGGTTAAGTGTTGTAATATCGAAATTTCGATGTTGAAAATGTACTATGGAATATTTTGATAATTATAAAAGAAAATCTTAAATTTTATTGATTTTCGATTTTGGGGTATTAAATTGAAATTTTTGAGTATAATTAAAACGCCCGTGTTGCAAATTCATAGTGCATTCTACTCTTGATAAATTTAGAAATTCAATATGATGAGAGTATAAAAATATATATATTTGTATTTATAATTAATTTAAAAAAAAAAGGGAATGAAGGAGAGAAAGAAGGGAGACGCAACTTTTCAACTCGAAACGCCACGTCCCCCCTTTCCCAAATCGATTAGGGCTTTCAGCCTTAATCAGTCTCTCTTTTACTCTCTGCACTCTCTCCCTCGCGATCTCTCATCTTCGTCTCCCTCTTCGATCGATTCGCCCCCTCCTCTGCCGTGAACAGCCTAGCTCCAACCACTATGAGCCACCGTCGACTGTCTCTACCTCTCTCTCTCTCTCTCTTTCTCTGTCTTTGCAGTATCTCTCCCTCTCTGTGTCGAATCGCTCTCTCTCACACACTCTCTCTCTATCACTATCTCACCATCTCTCGCTCTCTCTCACACCATCTCTCAGTCTCTCCCTTCCATGCACAAACGGAACGTTCTTCTTCCCTCTCCCGCACGCAAAGAGCCCTCACTCTTCTCCCCACTCATGCAGTGTTCTCTGCGAGCAACTCCCTTCTGCCACCTTCGCGGAAGCCCCAAGCCGGCCGAACCGCAGAGCATTGAAAACCCTAGCTGCAACTGTAATTCTTTCCCTGGATAGGTGAGGTCCGATTCCTAGCCCTAGCTCTAGGGTTTTGAATTTTCTTAGTAAATAACTTTAGATTACTAAAATTTACTTCAAATTGGAAGCTTTACAGGTCTCAGAATGAACTGAGAAAGACATTCGATGAGGGTTGCGAACTGCAAAAAACCCTAGGTGAGGGATTTTCAGTCCCTTCAATATTCAAACTATTTTGTTGAATTTAGGTTGAGAATATGTGTAGATACATTCTGAAAATATGCTAGATTCGAAGGAAATAAATTATTCTTAAAATTTTGTATGAAGTTATTGAGGTTAAATATAGAATTTAATATAAATTGAGCTGTGAAGTATGATAGAATGATTTAGATAGTAATAGAGTTTTGTTTGATTGGTTTGTGTAGCTTTCCTTGGGGTTTGAATTGAAATTGGTATGAATTAAATTAGAATTATGTAAATTCGGGAGAAAATTGGTAAAATTGAGGAATGTTGGAAATTAAAGTCATTGATAAGGGAAATGATCCTAGATTGATGAAACGAGAGTTTAGAAATATAATTATGTAAATTAAGGCTATTTTAAATAAGGGGAAAATTTGAAAACTCTTTAATGAAACTTTAATTGATGATTATTTGTGTTGATTGGTCTAGGTTGACCTTTTGAAGATTCGAAAAGAGTTTATTTTGGATTAATTGTGGAAATAGGGAGTGGATACCCTCCCTAGAGGTGAGTGGATGGTCCGTTGTGTTATAAATGAGCAAAACTATTTTAATTCTTTTGAAAATGATTTTTGAAAGATTTTTACATGTTTTATATACATTGTTTTATGATTGTAGGATGTCTGAACTAAATTATGAAGTATGAATGCATCCACTGTATTTATAAATGCATGTGTGTCATATGTTATTTGATATTGCTTTATAAATTGCTATGATATGAGATTGATGATTATTTGTTGGAAATGATGGCACACGATTGTGAAATGGCATGTTTGTGAAATGATGGTGCACGAGTGTAATGGCTATAGTCATTCCCTCCACGGAGCGACCCGACGGGGTGACGTGGGTGGGGTTTTATTGCGAGGGAGGTAGACGCGGCCTCTTCTCTGCCACGACGGACTATCCGGATTGCACCCCGGTGAGGTACGAGCCAACGTCAAGAAAGGGGGTAGTATTTTGAAATACTGAAATGGAAAACCCCTTGGCGGGCTTCCGTCTGGGTTCGGCCAAACCTAGGACGGAAGTGTTTTCGATGGGACCCCAGGATTTTCTGAAAAAATAATTGATGTGGATGCATAGTTTGTGAATTATCTTGATTTACTGAAAATGTTTTTGTATATATAAAGTGATGTTTATGAGATATACTTTGACTCTCCCACATTCACCCCTCATTTATCACACAATTATACCATTGTACTCCACTCATTGAGTATTTCCTAACACTCACCCCTCTTTAACATTTTTCAGAGGAAGCTTAGGTTTGTGCTGCAATCGAAGCTTGAGAAGGCTTATTCGCTAACTGATATAGGTATTGTAGTGAAGCAAGGTTATTTTGGTTGATTTTGAAATCCATGGAAGGGAAAACTTATATAATTCTTTTGGTAGGGATTAAATCGATACTTGTTTCATATATAGGAGCAAGTATTGATGAAATCCTTACATAGTATGTGTTGGAGTTTGCTTGGAACTTGTTTATTTCCTTTTAACTTCCATTTTTGGTAAAGCTCATTGTTTGAGGGGGACATTTGGTTTGTAATATTGAATTTCGATACTTTCTTTCGATTTTACGAAATTCTGTACATCTCATATCGTTTAGAATTTACTGATACTGGCTTGTCTTTTTCAGGCAAGTGTTAGTAAAATCCTGCAACTATGATTTGAGACTTCTTGTATGTTAAATGCTTTATTTATACTGAGAAATTCTGGAATGACTAGGATGGCCATATTGCATACTTACATATACAGGTATTGTCTCCCCAATTGTGTGCCGATGTGTGCTTGTGTGTACAGAGATGGACCAAATGGGTCCGTTGCATGTGTATTGTTATATGATTTTTCTTATTTTTGATGGATTGTGTATTGGGATGGATTGTTGTACTGTTTGTAGCCTTGCGGAGTCCTGGTATATGGGGAGGTTCTGCCCGTGTACCGAGACAATACGGCGGTTGTTGCGTGCTCGATCCGAGAATCGGGGCGTGACAAAAGTAGCAGTTAGGAAATAGCAATCTCCCAGGGGCGGCGGCTATCAAGGAAATCAAAATTAAAATGAGCAGTCCATTAATGTTAAAATTCTACCGAATAACTTAATTTCTCACAGAAAGGTCAAGTTCTACCGAACATAAACCAAATTTGACCGAGCACCGACACTTTAGTAGCTAATCAAAATTCTACCGATCAAGTGTCTGAGAGAATCCTGAACAACCCAAACTGCAGAAAGTCACATTTATATCTAAATTAATTATTTTTCCCATACTTTCACAAAATATAAAAACTTTTTGGTAGCTTATTTAGAGTTGACATCACCATCCGGATTTGTCAAATGTTACATGAAAACTTAACAAGTCATCTCAATGCAAGAGTCCATTAATCAAATCGAGGATGAAGTGTTCTTCGAAGTGATTGGCCAAAAATGTCCGGAGAGGGTTAGAGGTAAAGGGACAAGGCCAACACCTATAGTTACTACGAAAAATCATCATCTTCTCATATAAAGGCTAGCTCTGCCCAATAGCTAGTTGAGGTGCACTGCGAATTGAAGTAAACAAAAGAAAATTTTAATATCTTTTTTCATTTGTTTACCTCAAAATTTTCACATGTCAAAATGCCTCCTGAAATGTGGGAGCAAGTAATATACTAACTTTTATTCTTTATATAATAGAAATTATCTTATGTGACATTTAAAGTGACTGTTCTCTATAGGGTGATGATGGTTTGACTGGTGAAGGTGATGGCTTTCATTCCGTCAAAGGGAGTGGTCTTACGTCTTGAGAGGTGATGCACATTTCGTTTATAATTTGATGTTAGTTCATTAACGTTTTCTTTTGTAAGCTTTTCTACGCTTTTATTAATAAAAATTTTAATTTTTTATTTCAATATTCTGTGTGGATGGTTATTATTTTCCTTTTTAAATGTACATTAAGTTTGGATAATGAGTTATTTGTGATTTAATGATGATGGGTCCATTATATTTGTTTGGAGTATAGTGTGTTTAATGATTGATGGCTGATGATTATTTGTATCTTTGATCATTGATTTGATCATTGATGGATATTTATTTAAAATATGAAATATAGATGAAGTTTGGAATATGAAGGGTATATTATATTTGTCTGAAGTTAGATGGTTGATGATTATTTATTATTCGTTTGAAATATGAAGTGTTGATGAAGTTTAGAGCATGAAGTGTATATTATGTTTGTTTGATACTTGATACTTGATAGTTGTTTATTTATTTAATGATTGATGGTTGTTTGTTTAATATATAAAATGTCGATGAAATTTGGAGTATGAAGTGTTCATTATATTTGTTTGATGATTGATGGCAATGTAATGATGGACAAGTTTGGATTTGGAGCTAAACCAACCATTTTTTAAAAAAATATAAATAAATAAAAGACCTAGTCCCTGCTGACGTTTCACGACTAAACGTAGGCAAGTGTACATGGATTTTCCGATGTTTCAGCAACAAAATGTCGGCAAATCCTTTTGCCCTAACTGACGTTTCATGTCTAAACATTGACAAATGCTCACACGTTTGCCGACATTTTTGTGCAGAAGTGTCAGCCAAGATCTAATGCTTTAATGATGTTTACATAAGAAGCGTTGACAAAGATTTAAGGCTTTGTTGACGTTTGTAAATGAACATTGGGAAATTCACGGTCTTTTATTTTCATGATATTTTACCCGACATTTTTCTTTTTTGGCTAAATTCCTTAATGATGGTTATAAAACGACGTGAAGAGTTAAAAAATGTCAGGCAAGACCTTATTTTTGGTAGTGTTGGTGACATATGGAGCAAATAAGGGTGCGAGATCAATAGGTGTGAAGATAATATCGGATAAAAGAATACAAAAAATAGAAAATCATCTTGCACAATCTTAACCCACATAGAGGGGACATTTTCTAGGGCCACTAAATATAAGGAGTCAAACCTATGATCAATAACCTAAACTCTTATACCAACTGTGATGGTCCAACTAATCACAGGGTACATGCTAAAGGCACATCCTCTAAGAAACAAGTCTCAAGGGTTATGAAATAAAACTACATAATAAGATGTTATAGCCAAGCCAAAGGGCACTAGGCTTCATTAAAAAACCAACAACTAGGTTATGCCAAATGATCCATAGTAGATTAGAAATCATTTTATTACAATCATGTAGATCATCAGTGTAAAACAAAAGCATTTATCAAAATCAATCCATCAACTAGTTCATCAATGGATCCCCACAATTGGACATCAGATATTATATTCAAAACCGCAAATCCCTTTGGACCCAACGGTATCTTAAAATAACGAATGCAAGTCTATCTACACATGGCTGGCCCTGGGTCATCCTAGCTCCACCCAAACAGTTCTTTAAATAGAATCAAAATCAACACGACAAAGATATGATACACAAGATGCAAAACAATCGTATCACATGTCTCAATATATAGTATAAGTATAGTACGATATCAAAATATGGGCGTATAAAATCAAATCACATGTAGGCCAAGACATTGCACGTTCGTTACCGGAATGGGAAGAGTTACACTCACAACTACTCATATCACGTCTTATCCCCTAGTATATAGTACAATTATAATACGATATCAAAATATCATAATATGGAAGAGAGCATATAAAATCAAGTCACACGTAGGCTAAAATAGGCATTGCACGTTCGTTACCGTACTGGGAAGAGTTACACTCACAACTACTCACAATAGATAGTCTTACATCATCATTATATCGTATACACAATCGACAAACACGAATACTAAATAAACCAATTAGAACTCAAAGCGACACTAAATGGACCAAACTAAGTTAGGGAAGCCAAATTTGACTGAATTCGGTCAAATTGGTTAACCCTGGTCAAATGTGTCACCTAAAGTCTAAGATTTCATAATTTAAAATTCTCTCAAAAGTAGACCTTTATCATAGTCACGATGACACAATTATAGTTACAATAAAGTAGATAGAGCATTGGGAGATTTATCACAGCTAGGACAAAATTATCATAGCTAAGCCAGTAGTATGTATCAATCTCCTCCAAGGATTTCGGCCATGATTGATAGCTTTACTTTAGCTACAGCATGTATCAGCAAGCCAATTTTTCAGAATTGCTTAATAAAAAGAACAACATGGCGGTGGTAGATGTGGCGAAGTGTTTGGGAAAATATTTTGGGGTTGAAGACAAAAGGTTTAGGGCAGAGGAGATAAAGGGGTTGGGTACAAATGTAATACACTAAGAGGAGTGACTGCTGGAGAGAGGAGAGAGAAAGGGGGTACGTCAGCTGCATTGCATGCATGGACACTTGTTGATAGTTAATCAGCTGCATGCTCCCATATTGGAAGGAATTTAATGTGAGCATGATTGGGCCACCGCCTCAGTTTGATCTTGACTTTTTTAATAGGATCAATCAATATCTAAATTATCAAAATAATCTGATCTGAGTATTATAAAATTTTTTAAAATATTCTCTTTCGATATCTATTTTTTTAATTTTAAAATTTAAACTTGATATATTAGTTAAAAGAATTTAGGGTTCTATCGTTACACTCAAAAGAATATTGGTATCTTAAGTAGAATCAAAGCGAGCAAAGGGTTCCCTTGGTCTTGGGCAGAACGCCTCGATGGTAAAGGGGGACAAATCGGTCCAAGCCAGCTGTGTTTGCAGAAAAAAATATATATACACATCACGTACTTTGCACCAATTAAAATACGTAGAGAAGTAAATAAAAAATATATCTATGCTTATGATTTGTTATTATGACTATTAGATTTGTCATGAAAAGAAAGATAAAAGCAAAAAACTGAAGGAAGAAAAGAAACAAGTCGAGAGAAAACGACTTTTATTATTTATATATTGAATAACTATTATTTGTTCCTTAAAAGCGTTTTAATTCATGAAGCAGATAAAAATATTTTGTAAGATTACTTTATCTTTTTATAAGATAATATATTAAAATGATCCGTAATTGTTGAATGATAATTAAACGATAATAAATATACATATATGTATATATATATATATATATATGACTTATATAGTCACGATGAGAATAAAAAAATATATGATTTTTTAAAGATTTTCTATCTTATAGGAAATTTATTTATTTTAGGCTTATTTCCGACTTTGAGTGGTTTTAGAGTTGAATTAAACTTGGTTTTGATTATGTTATTTATTTATAAATGAAATTCAATTGATGACATTAGAGTGTATTCATAAATTGAAGAGTTAAGATTTGTAAAAACTTAGGAAAAATGGATAAACCCTAAAGATATTTGAAAATTTGATGACAATTGTGATTATTTGATTAGGTCGACCTTTTTGAAGACTCAATGAGTCAATTTAGATTAATTGTGAAAATATGGAGTGATCATCCTCCTTAGAAAGTGAGTGGGATCCTAATTTCTTGTATGAAATAGTTAAACTTGATTTTTACCATGTTTTCAATAAAACATGTTTTTGATATACATTGACTCGATGTGTGAAACTAAATTTGTGTCATAAATTTATGTTTCCTATGACTATGCATCAATGGTTTGAAATGAAATAATATTGTGTCATTATTTGAGAACTATAAAGTTTTTTATCCTACCGTTGCATTGTCATGTTGATTTGAAATGATTGATGAAATGTATTGGCACGCAGATGTTTTGATGAACTATGTGGGTTGGATGCCTACTGGTTATGAGATGATATGATAATATGATATAACTTGATGGATTCCGTAGCTACGAAGGGCGTTTGTAGAGGCACCGGAATGCCCAGATACGCTTCTACAGGAGGTATCCGCAAACGTCATCTAAGGGCTATAGGCACGGCCAGTTGAACCCTCATAGGGGGAGGACGTGTGTGACGCCACTGTCTAGTACCGGGCGGGGTCCTATACACGATTATGAGCTAACCCCAGTGAACTCATGGCCAACGTCGGGGTAAAGAGCAACTTTTGAACATTCTTGCATAATAAAACCCCCGATGCGCCTATCCTTGATCATGGTTGACCTTTGTCAGGATCATTTTCGACTTGCTCTAAAATAATACTTGATTTTTAAATGGAGACATATATGTATGATATCGTTTGATTGATTAAATGATTTCATTTTACTGAACATTTCATGTTTTACTACAAATCGTGGATTTGCTTACGAATAATGTTGTTTGACACTCTAATATTTCACCCACACTATTTATGCTTGATATTAATCACCTCACTCATTGGGTATCTTCCTTGATGCTCACCCCTCTCCTTTCCTCTCTCAGACAGGAATTCTCGTGATAGAGTAACGTATCGGATTCTCGAGGTCTTTGGTTGTGTGTTGGTGAAGTTAGGAATTCACGACGGTGAGATCTAAATTTAAGTTGAAATATCATTTCCGTGCTTTATGTCGACCCTGCGAGGTCTTGATTTCGAGGTCCGTAGTTGGCCGTGTATATTTTATGGGATGATTGTATAAATTATGGACATTTATTTGTGAAACTCTCATGTTGGTTCATTACATTTGTATTGAGACACTTGTAAATATTTAAAATGTCAATTTGGGAATTTGTTATACATTTGTATAAAATTTAAGCCCGCTCGGTGTGATGGCTGCTCATGCTTTAGTTGGGCATGACAATAGAGGTCTGTGACTAGGACTGTTAGTATTGATGATAGCCTTGCGTTGTCTTGGTTGTCCACTATGAAAATGGTTGATTGTTGTGAGGTCGGGATGACCCATTCATTTATTTGACAAGATGGATGTCCATATTACAAGTTGATTTGTACATGGGAGACCTCTGAAATATAAGGAGGTTCTGCCCGATTTTCTGTAAAAATATAGTCGGCATCCAGGGCAACGGGCGGCTACTCACGACCCCGGTTCGGGGCATGACACTGCCCATCACACGACACACATATCAAGGCAACGAAGGCTAACATCTTCACCTGTTTAAAATCTGTTTTTCCTCAAAATATAATTTCCCAAGTAAAATAAATTAAAATATAATACTTTGCCTCAATGCATGAATATACAACAATTTTGAGAGTTTTAAATTACAAGTTGCATAATACAATTACAGTCATCCCATAAAATATGTACATGGTCATTCTATAGACCTCAAGTATATACATCATCCAATGTCATCACGGAAGAATGGCAGGTTCCATACCCAAAACTCGAAGCTCCAAATGAAAGTCAAGTGTGTCGAATACCTCTCGACACGTCTCCCTGTCAAATCTATATCTGTCATCATGGAAAAATGAGGGGTGAGTATGATAGGAAAATACTCAGTAGTGAGAGGATTGACATTATGTTCTCAATAGCATGTGTGAGCATGGAGTGTCAAATCGCATTTTAAAACATGATGATCTTATAAATCAAGCATGGCATTTCCATAAATCATATGATCGCATATCAACATCATAACACCAACATATGCATCCATTAACGATTCAGAAGAATCATTTAGAGCTTGCCAATAAATATCCCCAACAATGGTCTAGCACGACCAATGACGAGTGCATTGGGGGTTTTTCATATGTAAGTATAAACACATTTAGCTCTCTACCCCAATGTTGGCCATGGACCTCACCAAGTGCTAGACAGTGACGTCACACACGTCTTCCCCTTACGATTCAACCGGTTAGCCCGTGTCTAAGTGCATATATTATAATCAACCATATATAGAATATCGTCCGGTACTAGACAATGACGTCACACATGTCCTCCCCTATTTGGTTTAACTGGTCGTAACTATACATATGACGTTTGGGGTTGCCTCCTGTAAAAGCGTATCCGAACATAATTGGTGCCTATACAAACGCACTTCGTAGCAACGGAATCCATAAGGAACATCATCATATCATCACATCACACGTAGGCACCGGCCCACACATTTTCATCAAACCCTATCAAATAAGTGTGCTAATGAAATGGAAGTATATAATCATATTAAGTTTTTGAAAGAGTGGCACGATGTCATTTCAACACAATTCATGAATGCATATCATTTAACCCAATCATTTGAGACACTTCAATGATCACAAAGAGAAGCATTTATAAAATATAAATCAAGTATCATGCTTTCACACATATTATTAAATATGTCATTTGAAAAGCTATAAAACATAGATTTTTGTTAAATCAAAAACACAATGTTAAAGTCTCACTCATAGTATACGGGAGGGTCTATCACTCCCTAGAATGATCTCAAAATGCGGCAATGTGCTCCCCTCGATATGCCTCCAACCGTGTGTCCAACGAGGGCAATATAATGGATGTGTAAATTTGGATACCATATAGTTGACAATGGTTAGCTCATTTTAAATTTCACTAAATTTCTTATTCATGACTAAAAGTTAAAGTTACATATGTAGATTCCAAGGTTATACACGTGCTGTCCCTTTGTCATTTTCTTGCTTCATTATATGCTAATGTGCACATGTATACTCATTCACGGCACCAACATGTTCACACTTGCCTTAAATGTTTCAACTCCATTTTTCTTACACACATAATTTCATATTTATATTCAATTGTCAAAATGGTTTGGTAGGCATCCTTATGTTGTCTTTAAAGCACCAATATCATCATTCCCAAAATCTCCTCCATTCATATGCACAAAACAGTCCGCAACCTTGTACATGCACATCTTTGTAAACATGTACTCGGCAGCCCTGTGCAAAGTTAAACACCAAAATTTTTCAGCATACTAACACATCAATTGAATTCATCACTCCTTAATAAGATTTCACATTCTACAATCATTACACACACACATGCTAACTATACAATGCACACACACATTCATCACCACTTATCCCTCACACTCTCAGCTTTAAATGCACATACACACATTGCGCCCCTTTCTCCCTCATAATTCTCTTCTTGGCTAGCATGAAAATAGCCTTACTTCAATCATTTTTAGTGCAGAAAATTTCTGCACATAATACATCTCATTCCTTGGTCTTTAAAGTAGCTTTCTTGCACAACTACAACCTATTCTTTTCAGCCAACAAACACCCTATTTTTCAGCCAACAATATACAATTACATACTCAAGTTTTCATTCAATTTTCTGCACACCAACTTCACAAAACGCAGGACACATTTCAGCCCAATTACAATCATTCATCCATCCAAATTCTTGACCAAGCATAACAAATTTATGCACACTTTTCTCACATCATTCAATCAACAAACATACACACATATCTATCGTCGTTGCGTTAAAATTCAGCACACATGACTGGCATTTGTAAATTAAATTTCAGCTCATCAAAACACCTTGCATTCATCCAAGTTCTCAGCCAACACAAGTTTAAATTTTCTGCACACCTTTGCTCATGTTTCATTTGGGTTCCACCTAGGCTCTAAGTTATAAAATTATGCTAAAATATCATATTTAGAATATCTAATTTTAGCAAAGTGTAGAATTTTTATACCTCAAATCTTGATGTTTCAAACCCAACCAAAACCTCTCTTCAAAAGACCTCTCTTTCTCCTTGCTCTTAGCTCTTGGTCGCCATAAGTTCATCAAGTTAGCTTCCTTCTTTTGGCTCCAAAACAAAATATGTCATACTAGAGTGTGAGGGAAAGATTTCTTACCGAGAAATGTGAGATGAAACTTGGAGAAAACTAAGTGTTTCTACCACTTGAAGCCCACGGCTCTTCTTTGAAATCCACTATGCAAAACTTCTCCTTTTTCTTCAAGTTTTGGATATGTTATAATTGGGCTTGTGAGAAAAGGATTTATGTAAAAATATTTAGGTGGTGTTGTAAAAAATTTATGAGTTCTTCCCCTTCAAACTCACGGTTCTTGAGAGAAAAATGAATAGAGCTTTTGTGTTTTTCTTTGATTTTTTTTTTTTTTTTTTTTTTTTTTTTGCACATCTCATGATTTTTTAAGAATAAAACTAAGTGTTTAACTTAGTTAGAGTGACTCCCTTTAATCCTAGCCATTAAACAATTTCAAGGTAAATTCTTAGCCATTGGATTACATGATTCACAAGTAAGGCTTCCACTCTCTCTCTCCCACGTTTTCTCCCTCTTTCACACTCTACAAATACATTTTCACTCACTACAACTCAATTCATTCATTAATTGCATGTATCCCACCAACCAAGATCCAATAGCTCAAAATCTTGATCCAATTCTAAGTTAAATCCTCACTCTTGACTAGTTTCTAAGAAATCCACATTTTCATTCAATGAATAGTGTTCTTGTCTCCCACTAACTCAAATCCTAAGATTCAAATTAATTCATCTCTCTCCCAATTAATCTCCACCCTTGGATTTACTTTTTAAAGGTTAAAATCTCTTCTCTCTTCACCTCATGGCCGGCCATTCACTTTCCCCCTCTCTATTCTCTTTGTTTGCTCACGGTTTGGAGAAGAGAAACCACCAACTTGCTTCAATCTCAACCATTGATCATTTCAAGATTTATTTCACTCCATTGGATCATTTTCCACCCAATAACAAATCATTTTCTCTCATTTCTTAAATCCAATAATTAAAATCTAATTACAAACCAACAAAAATTCTAATCATCCATTTACACCACAACTTCATTAATTACTTATTTCTCTTTATTTTCTTTTTAATTTCAATTGAGTCCTTTGACTTATAGAAATTACAATTTGACCATGAAAATTTTCAAAATTTCAAGTTAGACCCAAAACCTTGTATTAGGAATTTAATTTGTCCTGCGTCAAAAAGTGATCATTTAGTCTTTCCGAGACATATTCTACCTGTTTGGGGTTTTACCGAAAATTTTTTGAGAAATTTACCATTTAGCTATACGGAGTAAGATCTACTCAAATTTGAGATTCTTATACACTCTAGAGTCATTTTTATTATTATTGGACCATCGGTGGTCATTTCAAAAATTTTTGAATTATCAATGATTGAGCCGAAATTTTCAGAAATGGTTTTAGCAGAAAAATTTCTTAGTGGATTTTCCAAGTAGAAACATGAGTAATATCATATATAAAATGAAGATGAGTACAAAAGTGAGTACACCAAAGTATTGGTGTTACATTTTCTAATCTCCTAAAAATAAGTTTCGTCCTCAAAACTAAAAGAATACTATAGAGAGAAAAGCTGAGGGTACTGTCTCTTCATGGCCTCCTCGGACTCTCAAGTCTCCTCCTCAACCTGGTCACTCCTCCATAAGATTTGAACTAAAGAAACTTCCTTGCTTTGCATCTTCTTAGTTTGCCGATCAAGGATAGCCACAAGCTGAACTGGTAGACTCAAGTCCTCACGTAACTCAACTAGTGGAGGCTCTAGGATATGTGATGGATTAGGCAGTACTTTCTAAGTACCAAGACATGGAAGACATCGTAAATACGTGAAAGCTCACCCAACAACTCTAGCCTGTATGCCATATTTCTGACCCTCTCAAGGATACGGAAAGACCTGATATACTTGGGGCTCAGTTTACCTCGCTGCTTGAATTGAATCATCCTTTTCCAGGGCAATATCTGTAGGAAAACCATGTCTCCTTCCTCGAACTCAAGTGGTCGCCATCTCCTATCAGCATAAACCTTTTGTCGGTCTTGGGCAGCCTTCATCCACTCATAGATGACCTTTACTTTTTCTTTAGTCTCCTCAACAATCTCAACATTGGTAAGTCGCCTCTCTCCTACCTCATCCCAACACAATGGAGTATGGCATTTCCTCCTATACAATGCCTCATACGGAGGCATTCCAATACTGGCTTGGTAGCTGTTATTATATGCAAACTCTACTAATGGGAGATGTCGATCCCAGCTACCCTAAAAATCTATAACACATGCTATCAGCACGTCCTCTAAAGTTTGGATGGTACTCTCTGACTGACTATTGGTATGGGGGTGGTATGTTGTGCTGAAACTCAGTCTAGTGCCCAATGCTTCCTGTAATCTAGGCCAGAATGTAGACATAAATCTAGGGTCTCTGTTTGACACTATCGAAATAGGTACCCCATGAAGTTTGACAATGGTGTTGATGTAGAGGCGTGCCAACACCTCCAAGGAATAGTCACCACGAATAGGAATGAAGTGTGTGGACTTAGTGAGTCTATCGACGATCACCTATATAGCATCATGCTGTGTCGAAGTCTGTGGTAGCCCCATCACAAAATTTATCATGATGTGTTCCCACTTCCACTCGGGAATGGGTAGAGGTTGTAAAGTGCCAGCGGGTCACTGATGCTCGGCCTTCACCTGCTAACAAACCAAGCATCGAGCAACAAACTCTACGATCTCCCTCTTCATACCGGGCCATTAATAACTATCTCGGATAGTCCTGTACATCTTCATACTGCTTGAATGCATAGCATATGCGGAGGAATGAGCCTCCTCAAGAATAGCTCTCTAAAGATCACTGCCGGTGGGAATGCAAACCTGCTCTCAGTATATCCTAGTCCGTCATTATGGACTCAGAAATCTCCGCCATCACCTTTGCGGATCCTATCAAGAATACCTTGGAGCTCCTCATCTGATCCCTGGAGCTCTCTAATGCGGTCGAGCAAGGTCAACCTCACTTCAAATTGGGCTAGTAGTGCATCTGATCATCACAAGCCAAGTGATTCCAATGCACGGAGTCCCACCAAACAAGAGAGATAAGCATTCTCTATCATCTGAGGAGAAGATGATGACTTCCGGTTCAAGGTATCTGCCACAACATTTGCCTTTCCTAGATGATAATCGATGATAAGGTCATAGTCATTCAATAATTCTAACCATCTCCACTGTCTGAGGTTCAATTCCCGTTGAATGAATAAATACTTTAGATTTTTATGATCTGTGAATACCCTACAGGTCACCATGTATAAGTAATGTCCCCATATTTTCAAAGTAAAGACTATGGTGGCCAACTCAAGATCATGTGTATGGTAATTCAACTCGTGCTTCTACAACTATCAAGAAGCATATGCAATAACCTGACCATCCTACATCAGTACACAACCCAATACCTTTCGGCTGGCATCACTATATATCACATACTCCCGACTACTAGTGGGAAGGGCCAATATCGGTGCAGATGTCAATTGTTGTTTGAGCTCCTGAAAGCTCCCCTCACAACGATCATCCCAATAGAATTTGACGTCCTTTCGCGTCAATTTAGATAATGGAGTAGCGATCCGAGAGAATCCCTCTACAAACTGTCGATAATAACATGCAAGACCAAGGAAACTCCGGATTTCAGTCATGGTCTGCGGCTGCTCCCATTTCAATATAGCTTCAACTTTCTGTGGATCAACAAAAATACCTTCCACAGAGACTATGTGCCACAGAAAACCAAGCTACCATCGCCAAAATTCACACTTGGTGAATTTGGCATATAATTCTCTCTTGCGAAGGATTTGTAAAACAACTCAAAGGTGCTAAGCATGCTCCTCATCACTACGCCAGTAAACTAGGATGTCATCAATAAACACGATAACGAACCGATCCAGGTAATCGTGGAAGACCCAATTCATCAGGTCCATAAATGCGGCTGGTGCATTGGTCAGCCCAAATAGCATGATCAAGAACTCAAAATGTCCATATCGGGTGCGGAATGCAGTCTTGGGCATATCCTCGACCCTAATCCACAACTGGTGATAATCTGATCGAAGATCTATCTTTAAGAAAACCCTAGCACCCTGAAGCTGATCAAACAGATCATCAATGCGAGGCAACTTGATGCAATGGATATCGGTTCTTGACAATGACTTTGTTTAATTGCCGATAATCCACACAAAGTCGGAGGGTACCGTCCTTCTTCTTCACAAATAACACCGGAGCACCCTAAGGTGAAGTGCGTGGACGGATAAATCCCTTGTCTAGCAATTCCTGCAGCTAAATCTTGAGCTCTCTTAGCTCAGCTGGTGTCATCCTATATGGCGGAATAGAGATAGGAGTAGTCCCCGGAGCCAAATCAATCTCAAAATTAAATTCTCAAACTGGTGGTAATCCGAGTAGCTCTTCAGGAAATACGTCGGGAAATTCCTGTACCATCGGGACCTCATCAAGTCTCAGACCCTCTATGGTGGTATCTATCACGTGGGCCAGATATGTCGTGCATCCTCAGCATATCATCCGTCTGGCCTTCATCACTGACACTACACAACGGGGTAATACCTGTCTCTCAATCACAAATATCAGTGGTGACCCTTCAGACTTCCAGAACTCTACTTCCTTGGTGAAACAGTCCACGAAAGCCCTATGAGTACTCGGCCAATCCATCCCTAAAATGGCATCGAAGTCTGTCATATCGAGTGAAATTAGGTCTGCTTCTAACACTGTCTCCCCAATCATGACATCGCTCCCTATATATACGGAATCTCTGATCAACTGCTCACCAAGAGAAGTGGTAACCATTATCTCCTCATCTAGTGGCGATAATGGCCTACCCGCCTGTTGAGCGAAAGAAGCTCTCATATAAGAATAATTCGACCTGGTGTCTCAGATGTCGACTCCAAATATTTTCATGGTACCTAGATACGAGAAATTGAAAGAGGAATCAATTTAGGGTGCACAAAAGATATATATGTATATATATATCAAAATAGTTAAGCCTTTAGGGTTTTAACTAGTCATGAGTGTACATAATCACCATGGTGTACATGATTTCCAAAAAGAAGAATACTAAAAGCTCCTAAACAGGGGGATCTGTGGGAGGATTACTTATGATCACATCTGGGTTCGCCTAAGCGTCCTCCTACATCATAGCATATATGCGGGCCTGTGCCCTCGACTGATGCCATGAGGGACCGGGTACAGTGTTACTTCTGGCTGTCGTCCATGGAGTAGTGTGACTCGAATATGCAGGTGCTCCCTATTGTCCTACCTGCGGACCACTCGGATGACTCGAAGTCACCTGACCTCCAAGTCCTAAATCAGGGCACGAGATTTTGATATGTCATGGCTTCCCACATTATAAGCCCGTGATAGGTACCCTGCAAGCTCCTAGAGGGTGGTGCCTGCTACATCTGCAGCAAGGAGGGAGCCGCTGAACTGTGGTCTGACTCGTGGCACTGGGAGCTGGTGCTCCAAACCCCTGGGGACGTGGTTCCTGCCCAAAGTGTATTGGTCTAAAGTGAGAGGGGCCTCCATGAAAACCAAAAGACCTACCCCTCTTTGAGCTCGACTCATCAATATCCCAACCTTCTTCTTTCTCTGATCTCTACTCTCCCTCTGCCTACTCTTGGCGCAAACAATCGCCTCCACACAATGAGCTGAATCGACTATCTCTGCGAAGGAGAAGCTGGGTGTGACCATCATATACCTCCTAATGTTCAAGTTAAGGTCGTTCTTAAACTTGAATCTCAACTGCTTTGGTGTCGCTAAATCGGGGACAAAAGCTGCTAATCTCCTTAATTTTGTCTCATACTCCTTAACCGACCTAGTCCCCTGCCACAAGTGGAGGAACTCTACCCTCTTGCAGTCTTGCTGAAACTCTGAGAAGTACCTGCGGTCAAACACCCTCAAGAAGTCCTCCCACCATAGTGGCTCGGTAGCATCATCACAGATAGCCTCCCACCAAGTGAGGGCATCCCCATCTAGCAACCTCTCTACTATCCGCTACCTGTTTTCCTCACTCAACCCCAAGTCCATCAAGATTTGATGGGTCCAGTTGACCCAGTGCTTAGCCGCAGTGGCATCATCGAGTTCCACAAAGTCTGTGCATCCCAACTGTCGAGCTTCCTTGACTAGCTGAGTCAGCTTGTGGATGCACCTAAGTGTGGAGGAAGTAGTGTCACTCGAACCAGATACTAAAGAAGGACCGGCCATCGGTGGAGGATCCGGTGCCGCAGGAGTAGGCACTACCATAGGAGTAGGCGCTGTTGTAGGAGTCGGTTCGACTATCGGTGGTGGTGGGGGTGATATCTGAACCCTGTGTGTGCTGTACCACTCATACACCTACCTAAATGCGTCGAGTGGTGGTGGTGGAACCCCGGCTGTAGTAGCCGACTGAGAAGGCGCCAGAGGGAGCGCACATGATGAGAATGTATCCTCGGGTACTCTAGGTTGCTCAGGGAGTGCAAATCTAGCGCCCCACCTAGTAGTCATAGTTTTGCAAAAGAATAATCTTCATGGCATGATTCAAGAATTAGGATTAGTTACGAAGTAACTAACTCCCTAAAATGAATAAAATTATCGGTTTAAGAATCAATGAAAATGATATGCTAAATTAGATACGAACCGTATCAAACCCCCTAAAAATAAAGGAATTTATATGCCTAAAACCATGTATCGATATCTCATGGCTATAAAGAAACTCTTATATGCATTGAGGACTTTGAAAATGTACTTTGAAATATTTTCAAAACTCTTTTTATAAAACATAGCTCTCAACCTAGAGCTCTGATACCAACCAAAATATCATGCCCAGATCCTCAATCAAAGGCCGTGAATAGCCGCCCGTTACCCGTATGCTGCCCATCACATGACACATATACCGAGACAACGAAAACTAACATCTTTACCTGTTTAAAACCTGTTTAAAACCTATTTTTTTCTCAAAATATAATTTCTCAAGCAAAATAAATTAAAATATAATACTTTACCTCAATGCACGAATATACAATAATTTTGAGAGTTTCAAATTACAAGTTGTATAATACAATTACAGTCATCCCATAAAATATATATATAGTCATTCTATAGACCTCAAGTATATACATCATCCAATGTCATCACAGAAGAATGGCTGGTTCCATACCCAAAACTCGAAGTCTCCAAATGTAAGTCAAGTGTGTCGAATACCTCTCGACATGTCTCCCTGCTAAATCTATATCTGTCATAATAGAAAAATGAAGGGTAAGTATTATGGGAAAATACTCAGTAAGTGAGGGGATCGACATTATGTTCTCAATAGCATTTGTGAACACAGAGTGTCAAAGCACATTTTAAAGCATGATGATCTTATAAATCGAGCATGGCATTTCCATAAATCATATGATCGCATTTCATACATCATAACACCAACATATGTATCCATTAATGTTTCAAAAGAATTATTTAGAGTTTGCCAATAAATATCCCCACCAATGGTCTACCATGACCAATGACGGGCGCATTGGGAGTTTTTCATATACAAGTATAAACACATTTAGCTCTCTACCCCAATGTTGGCCACGGGCCTCACCAAGTGCTAGACGGTGGTGTCACACATGTCCTCCCCTTACGGTTCAACCGGCTGGCTCGTGTCTATATGCATATATATAATTAACCATGTATAGAATCCCGCCTGGTGCTAAACAGTGGCGTCACACATGTCCTCCCTGATTTGGTTCAACCGGCCGCAACTATACATATGACATTTGGGGATACCTTCTGCAGAAGCGTATCTGGACACAATGGGTGTCTCTACAAATATCCTCTGTAGCTATGGAATCCACAAGGAACATCATCACATCACAAGTAAGCATCCGGCCCACACATTTTCATCAAACCATTTCAAATCAGTGTGTCAATGCAATGGAAGCATATAATCATATCAAGTTTTTCTAAAAGTGGCACGATGTCATTTCAACACAATTCATGGATGCATATCATTTAACCCAATCATTTGAGACACTCCAATGATCACAAAGAGAAGCATTTATAAAATATATATCAAGTATCATGCTTTCACACATATCATTAAATATGTCATTTGAAAAGCTATAAAATATGGATTTTTGTTCAATCAAAAACACAATGTCAAAGTCCTACTCACAGTATACGGGAGGCTCTGTCACTTCTTAGAATGATCTCAAAATGCGAAAATGTGCTCCCCTCGATATGTCTCCAACCGTGTGTCCAACGAGGGCAATATAATGGATGTGTAAATATGGATGCCATATAGTTGACAATGGTTGGCTTATTCTAAATTTCACTAAATTCCTTATTCATGACTAAAAATTAAGGTTACATATGTAGGTTCCAAGGTTGTACACGTGTTGTCCCTTTGTCATTTTCTTACTTCTTTATATGCTAATGTGCACATGTAAACTCATTCACGGCACCAACATGTTCACAGTTGCCTTAAATGTTTCAACTCCATTTTTCTTACACACATAATTTCATCATTACTTTCAATTGTCAAAATGGTTTGGTAGGCATCCTTATGCTGTCTTTAAAGTACCAATATCATCATTCCCAAAATCTCCTCCATTCATATGCGCAAAACAGTCCGCAACCTTGTACATGCACATCTTTGTAAACATGTACTCAGTAGCCCTTAAGTGCAAAGTTAAACACCAAAATTTTTCAGCATGCTAACAGATCAATTGAATTTATCACACCTTCATAAGATTTCACATTCTACAATCATTACATGCCCACATGCTAACTATACAATGCACACACACATTCATCACCACTTATCCCTCACACTCTCAGCCTTAAATGCACATACACACATTATACCCCTTTCTCCCTCACAATTCTCTTCTTGACTAGCATGAAAATAGCCTTACTTCAATCATTTCTAGTGTTGAAAATTTCTACACATAATGCACCTCATTCCTTGGTCTTTAAAGTAGTTGTCTTTTGCAACTACAACATATTCTTTTCAGCCAAACAAACACCCTATTTTTTAGCCAACAATGCACATTTACATACTCAATTTTTCATACAATTTTCTGTACACCAACTTCACAAAACGCAAGACATATTTCAGCCCACTAACATACCTTTCATCCATCCAAATTCTTGACCAAGCACAACAAATTTCTGCACACTTTTCCCACATCATTTCAATCAACAAACATACACACATATCCATCATCGTTGTATTAAAATTTAGCGCACATGATTGGCATTTGTAAATTAAATTTCAGCTTATCAAAACACGTAGCATTCATCTAAGTTCTCGGCCAACATAAGTTTAAATTTTCTGCACACCTTTGCTCATGTTTTGTTTGGGATCCACCTAAACTCTAAGTTATAAAATTATGCTAAAACATCGTATTTAGAACATCAATACAAGGTTTTCAAATTTTAGCAAAGTGCAGAATTTTTATACCGCAAATCTTGATGTTTCAAACCCAACCAAAACTTCTCTTCAAAAGACCTCTCTTTCTCCTTGCTCCTAGCTCTCGGTCACCATAAGTTTATCAAATTAGCTTCCTCCTTTTGGCTCCAAAACAAAATATGTCATACTAGAGTGTGAGGGAAAGATTTCTTACCAAGAAATGTTGGATGAAACTTGGAGAAAACTAAGTGTTTCTTCCATTTGAAGCCCACGGCTCTTCTTTGAAATCCACTATACAAAACTTCTCCTTTTTCTTCATTTTTTGGATATGTTGTAATTGGGCTTGTGAGGAAAGGATTTACGCAAAAATATTTAGGTGGTGTTGTAGAAAATTTGTGAGTTATTCCCCTTCAAACTCACGGTTCTTGAGAGAAAAATGAAGAGAGCTTTTGTGTTTTTCTTTGATTTTTTTTTTTTTTTTTTGCACATCTCAGGGTTTTTGAAGAATAAAACTAGGTGTTTGACTTAGTTAGAGTGGCTCCCTTTAATCCTAGCCATTAAATAATCTCCAGGTCAATTCTTAGACATTGGATTACATGATTCACAAGTAAGGCTTCCACTTTCTCTCTCACACGTTTTCTCTCTCTTTTACACTCTACAAACACACTTTCACTCACTACAACTCAATTCATTCATTAATTGCATGTCTCCCACCAACCAAGATCCAATGGCTCAAAATCTTGATTCAATTCTAAGTTAAATCCTCACCCTTGATTAGTTTCCAAGAAATCCACATATTCATTCAATGAATAGTGTTCGTGTCTCCCACTAACTCAAATCCTAGGGTTCAAATTAATTCATTTCTCTCCCAATTAATCTCCACCATTGGATTTACTTTTCAAAGGTTAAACATCTCTTCTCTCTTCACCTCGTGGCCGACCATTCACTTTCCCCCTCTCTATTCTCTTTGTTTGCTCATGATTTGGAGAAAAGAAACCACCAACTTGCTTCAATCTCAACCATTGATCATTTCAAGATTTATTTCTCTCCATTGGATCATTTTCCACCCAATAACAAATCATTTTCTCTCATTTCTTAAATCCAATAATTAAAATCTAATTACAAACCAACAAAGATTCTAATCATCCATTTACACCACAACTTCATTAATTACTTATTTCTCCCCATTTTCTTTTTAATTTCAATTGAGTCCCTTGACTTATAGAAATTACGATTTGACCCTGAAAATTTTTGAAATTTTAAGTTAGACCCAAAATCTCATATTAGGCCTAATTTAATTTATCTCATGTCAAAACGTAGTCGTTTAGCCTTTTCGAGACACATTCGACCTGACTGGGGTTTTACCGACGATTTTTTAGGAAATTTGCGATTTACCTCTACGAAATAAGTTCTGCCCAAATTTGAGATTTTTATACACTTTAGAGTCATTCTTATTATTATTTGACCATCGGTGATCATTTTGAAAATTTTTAAATTGCCGATGATTGAGCCGCAATTTGCGGGAGTGGTTTTAGCGAAAAAATTTCTTAGTGAATTTTTCATGTAGAAACATAAGTAATATCATATATAAAATGAAGAGGAGTACAAAAGTGAGTACACCAAAGTGTCGGTATTATAGAAGTTATCTCGATCACTTTCAACTATAGGAAGAGCACGAGGGTCGGGGTTGCTATAAAGGGTAGCGATCCCCTGTGGTGTTCTGAACTTGATTTTCATATGTTTCGCCTAGGGTAGCATCTCTAGTTCATCCAGAATAAGGTGACTTAGAATATCATTGTAGGGAGAGAATAATTTCACCATGGGGAAAGCAACCTTGATGATGACCGCATGATTGAGGGGCGTTCCCAAGGTCACGATGAGAAGAATGACACCTTCTGGGTATATACACTCGTCCGAGAGTCCCATTAGAGACCTAATAGGTGGTTGAAGATGAGATGAAGTAAAACTCATTTGTTGTAAGGCATTCCATAAGAAGAGATCACAATCTACTCCTTGATCGACGAGGACCCTCTTAACGAGATAGGATTCTATTTTGACCGTGATGACTAAAGGATCATTACGATTGAGGTCGACTCTGATTAGATCGTTGTTATCGAAGCCGATAATTGGCCTCTTTCTCTTGGTGGTTGCCATGGCGGGGACAAGTGATAAGAGTGAAAAACATGTTTAGAGAATTAATCTGTTTCCCACGGATGGCGCGAATCTATTGGAAGTGAGTTACAATTTCATAGATATTAACTCCTTTGACCACAGGAGAGTACTCTGATGGGGAAGGCTCTGACGCTTAAGTTGGAAAGAGTAGTTTTTAAAAGAGATGAAATAGACTGATTTATAGAGAGGGCTGAGTATGAGAGTCATGTGATTTGTGTGTCGAGTGTATGGTTCCAAGAGAGTGAACTTGGCTGACGTGATGCAGAGTGTCTTTATAGATCAGCCTACTGTGAGCCGTGTACATTCAAAGTGTTTCTACCCTAATTTCCTTATGAGGATGTCCTAAGATCTCGGGACTCCGTAGTCAAATATTCTCAAAGGATTTAGATCTTTATCATTTAGGAAATTCAATGAGCTTAGGAGATTCTTTTCTTATTGATTTGATTTTGACAGGTCTCTTTCCTTACCTAGGAAACATATCCTAAAACATAATAGAAATAAACTCTAATATGAATTTTAATTAAATATTACATTTAACCAGTGAGACTGCGATTTTCAAAGATGACCAGCTTTCTGCCAAGGCTATCGACTAGGTAACAAAGAGGAAAGTGTCAATTGTAAGTTTACCGAAGGCTGATGAAGACTGCAAACCGACCAAGTTGTTATGGATCATGGGCTTTTAAAGCTTTGGGCGTTACCATAATGGGCCTTGAGTTGTGTCCCATCAGTTTGTATGATACTATTTATAAGCTACAAGTAGTTGGACTTGTTATTGAATCTATTATGTTGATATCTATATGAAACTTAATATGATTAGCGTTGCTTTTCTTTAATTGTTCAGAGAGCAACAACAATCTAGACTAGCATGCTCTGAAGAGCCAAGGATAAGAGATGATCGGCGTGGAGATCAGTAAGACTCGCTTTAGTCCCTCTATTTGTTGTTTATGTTTGTGAACAGCAAATGCTTGTGTGAGCTTACTCCTTTTGGTTACTGAAATAGTGAATGATAATGCATCTGCATGTGGTTTTTCTGTTGTTTAATCTGTCACTCTAGACCAAAGGCTACCAAAGTGTCTCTGTTGTCTCTGTTGCCTGGATGGTAGTTTTTTTGTTTTGGATGTGGTTGGTGTATAAATCTCTTGGTCTGGGTTTGTGGTAGAAGTTGCTATCATATGTATTAACCTCTCATTGAACCATTTACTACTATTCTGCAGGATGGCAAGTTAACCGGCCATAAACCAAGCAAGAATTCCAATTGTTCAAATTTAAGGACAACCAGTTAACTAGAACTTTGGCTTCTGCTCTTCTTGAAGAGTGAAAAGGAAAAAGGGATGTTCAACGGGTAGAATCACAATCTATAATCAGTGTTCTGCATTCAGTGTTCTAACATGTGCAAGTAGTCCTTTTTTTTCTAATATTGCTTCAATATGAAGTAGACTACTGCTTATATTATAGATTATTTTGGATGTTTTAATTTAATTTATTTTGTTTTCATATTATTGAGTATTTTGAATGTTTATTGAATATTTTGTTTAGTGTTTAATTAATGTTAAATATAAATTCTAGAAACTAATTTCTTTTCAATTTAATTTTATAATTAGAAAAAGAAGAACTAATCAAATTCGTGCTAAATTCATTGCTGATGACTAATAAAAATTCGTAACTAAATTTATCGTTAAATATTTGTGACTAAATTCGTGGCTAACTTTATTCACGGATTTGAATATTTCGTGCCTAAATTTAGGGATGGATTGAAAAAATCATCACTAATTTTAGCTACGGATTACAAAATTTATCATTAAATTTAGCGACAGATTTCAAAATTCGTCGTTAAATCTAGTCACAGATTTCAAAATCCATCATTAACTTTAGCCATGGATTTCAAAATCCGTTGTTAACTTTAACTATGAATTTAAAAATTCATCATTAAATTTAGTGACGAATTTTAATATCTGTCGCTAATTTTAACCATAGATTTGGAAATCTGTCGCTAATTTTAATAATAAATTTTGAAATCCGTTATTAAATTTAATGACTAACTTAGCGGCGAAATGTTTTCATCGCTAATTTTTTCACAAATACTTGAATTTTGTCACTAAATATTTGTGACACGTTATTAATAACAAAAGTATTTTCGTTGCTAAATTCGTGGTTAAAAAATTTAGCATGAATTTTTTTAAAATTTCTATCGCTAAATCGTATTTTTTTTAGTGTGTCCAACTAATGGATCTCGTGCGAAAACCTGTTGAAATACAACACATTTCCCTACATGCTCAAATTTTCCCTTTATGTAAACATCCTTTAGGCAAAAGAATTTTTTTAATTGATTAAAATCTATTTTTTTGAATAAATTGTTTATTTTGAATTTATTTTGTTTTATTAAAAAATTATAACTAAATTTAAAAAATCTCTACAATTTGCATTATTTTCCATTTTTTTGTTTTTTATTTAACCTTTCAATGTGCATAGAGCACAATTTGCATAAAATTGTATATTCTAAATTTTTCTGGATTATAAGTTCACTAAATCAAACCAAATCAATCAGGCATTATATTTCTATTTAAATTGAAACCATGTTTATGTGATTTGGACCAATGAACATGATCTCTAGGTTTCAAAATTAAAAAGAAAAATTAATAATTTATTTTTTACAACTTAATAACTCTTTTAAAATATTTTTTGTTGACTATCAATCACCGGTCTTTTATAATAAAAAATAATATCACTTTAAATAGTAAAATTTAAGTCATATTTCTAAAAAACAAATACTTTCACCATATTTAATCATAAAGTTTTTTTCCCAATTTAATAATTTTTTTTAAACAAAGTGTTAAACTAATCAAAATAATTATGTATCTTTTCTTATTTATCATAATATAGTGCGCCCTCATTATACGTTGGTGTGACAAAGGAGGCCAGAGGATTGATTTGATAAAATACATCGTGAACACAAACTAATAACTATTAAATTTTTATGATAAATCATTAAGAAAAACAAATAGCCAAAAAAATTAACTTAAGGAAAAATATAAGATCTCCTTATTGATTTTTAACTGAGTGTTTTGATTCAATTAACCTATGTATTCCTATATCGGGAGGAGCCTTCTATAGTGTTTTTCTCAAGAAAAGATGGGATGTTAAAAAAATTGATAATTCAACTTAATATAATAAATTGAAAATGTCAAAAATTTTGACATCTTTATTAATTTTACTATTACCTTTTTTCAACCCATCACAGAAAATAAAATTATTCCTATAGGTTTCTATATGTATTTACCAAAATCATACTCCATGCGGTATATGAAAAGTGGATATCAGATATACTATAACATATCATTATTATTATAATTATACTTTGAATGATAATTTAAATACGTTAGATCTATTTGATGCACAAACACACAGCAGAAGCATGATCAATATTTTTGAAAAATTAAATAGTTCAAATTTCGAGTAAATATCTCGATGCGTAGGATCTCAAAAATCAACCGAACTACGAACTACGAATTACGAAATCTCTCGAATAGATCACGTGGTCGGGATAATGATCACATACGAACCATCACCATAATACCATAGCACCTCAACCCTAGATCCGATAAATTGAAATGATGAGAGAAATTTTTCTACTCGATTTTTCATTCCCTCTATCGTTTCTCACCTAGAGATTGTACGTATGTCTCTCTACCTCTTTTTCTTTATCCAATGTGTATATATCCTTTTTGAGAGTTAATCCCAAATCTTTTATTAACTAACATATTTTGTTTCTGTTGGAGGTGGGTTTTGACTCTATAGATGCGGCTCCTTATGACTCGAACAGATACTCAATAAAGAGGCTTGAAACCTGCAAAGACTGCCAGAGGGTGCTCCAACGGAAGAGGTTCTGACGTTCAAGTTAGAAAAAATGGTTTTCAAAAGGATAAACAGATAGAGAGGAAGGGAGGACGGACCTTTTTGTGATTTTTGTGTATTTTTATGTTGAGTCCAGAGAACTTACCTGGCTGCGATCTATCAAAAACTTTTATATGATGTCTCGCTAGAGTCATATGATCTTGGGGTGTTGCAACCCTAATTTCCTTATGAGGCCATCTGAAAATTCCAAATCCCAAACGTCAAAGATTCGAAATCGTTATCATTTAGGAAATTTGATTATACTAGGAGATTATTTCCATCATCGATTAGATCATCAAGGATTTCCTTCCTTACTCAAGAGATACGTTTCAAGTTAAAATAGAAAGCTCAGTTAATGGTGGGATTCAATTGAGTGTTACTCTCCAGAGGTTGAGGAATTCGGCTCCTTAGATATTTGGTAGTCGTTGGTTGAATGAGAGAGAGAGAGACAACCATTCGGTCTTACTGAATGCACTTGTAGATTAAATTATATAAATCTCATTAAGAGCCAGCCGAACAGCGAGTGAGATACTATAGAGTTAGACTCCTTCAGAGGGTCGGGGGCGACGGAGGACCATTCAGAGAGATAGACCCCATCAGTAAAGTAGGGCAACATAGGCTCATTTGTGTTTAAGCATATTGAATATATTGAATCATGGACCTTATGCCGACTATTGAACGTGCTCCATACTATGTACTAAGCCTTTTGAAGAGGGTCCCATCATTTGCCCCCGACTCGTGGTGCCATTTCGTGAGAAAGGCGCCATGAGTGATAACTTTACTGAAAAGGTGCCAAACTTTTAATACAAAGAGTATCTTTTAGATTTCCATGAATCATCTTTAGTGGTCCTTTAAAAGCCACATCCCCAGGCGTATTACGTACTTTACATCTTCGTCTACGAACAATTTTCTTGTCTGGTGAAAGTTTTGCTAAAGATGTTGAAGGGTTCATCTCCTTCTTATCAAAGCATTAGCGAGATTTAAAGCACGATGATGAGGGAGGAGCTTAATGAAATATGATCAGATATGGCTCTGGGAGGTGATTTTACATTGGTAATACCCACTAACAGAGATAGGGCAAACAGAGCATCGGACGATTGTGTCCCCATGTACAGGCAGGTCGTGAAGTACGGAGTGAAGGTCCCGTATACGAGCCTGCTTGCCAAGGTGATACAGTATGGAGGGTCTACCCCACACTGCTCATTCCTAGCACATGGCGTTTCAAGGCTGCGAAATTTTCCTACTAGGATTTTGTCGCCTTTGTTTTGATGTGGAGATTTTAGCAATCTTTTTTCGCTAACATGATGTAAGGATCAGGTTTCTACCCATGGTCTGTATCAACTGTAGACTCGTCTGGATTCCCACTAGAAGTTTTACTATAATGAATCAAAAGACAAGTTCTGGATACAAAAGTATCTCTTCATGACGTTCTTGAATAGGAACCTTCTGCCTATGTTGCTAAATACAAAGTAGGAACCATTGCTGAAGGGAAAGCCTCCACTTCCTACTCATTATTCTCAGTTTTTTCAGATCTATCAGGTGTTATTGTGATTCTACTCATCGAAACATTTGGGTACACTTGCTGGTGGATGATCAAAATATTACTTTTGGTGGGCTTGTTGATTAATGAGAGAAGGAAAATCGTCAGACCCATCTTGCTAGAGCGGAAAGAGAATGAACCGGTCGACGATCTCAAGCTAGTGGAGCATTCTGTCTTGGATACGATTTTAACCGATAAGGATGTGAGACCGAATGCTAAAAGGCCGTGTAAGCATGCTTAAGGGCCTTCTAAGAGGGGGCCATCAAAGTCAAAGAAAAGACAAATCCAAGTACCTGAGTCTCTCGAAGAAGAGGAGTCATGTGAAGGGGTCGAGGAGCACATATTTTGAGTCCTGTCGAGGCGTTCAGAGGAAGGAGTTGATCATGGAGAAACCGAAGGGCATACGTCTCCTACTATGTCAAGACGTTTTGTATCCATAAGAGTAGAGATAGAGGGAGCGAGTGTTCGACTACTTGGTGTGTCTTCCTCAGTAGAGGGTGCAAAGAAGGTATCCCGGTAAAAGAAACTTCGAAAGCAGAGGCGCCCATGGGCACGACTGCTACATTGAAAGGGGGTCCCTCAGTAGGGTCTCATATTCCTATTGTACATATAGGCGAGACATCTGTTCAATCTCCTATTGGGTTGCAAAAACCTCATCACGAAAGAACGGAGGAATAGGGATTCCCATTGTTTATTTTTATTAGGCCTTTCGATCTCCAAAAGGACAGGCAAGAGGGAGGATCCATTGCTGTCTACCTGGGGGGTCAAAGATTTGATTGCGTCAATGTCAAAGGGACATTTCGACTGGCTGAATAGTTCGACTTTCGAGATCCCGACTTGGAATTACCAAATGCATCTCCTGAGTGGGTTGATAAGGCCCTTCAGTCTCTTTGTTTGATGGTACTATTCTAGCCGAAGCTTATCATATTTAGTTCTTTACTTTGATTAACTTATGTAATTTTTTCCTCAAATTGCAGCTTTGGCAGAACTACAGAGACAATGGAGGAAGCAGTCGGAAAAGTAAGTCAATTGTCTAGGGAATCAGATCCTAATATTACAAGATGCTTTGGAAGAGAGAAATGCCCAGGCTGAGAGCACCTCTAGTGTTTTGCTCGCTAAAAAGGATAAGCAAATTAGGCTTTTGGGAGATAAGCTAGCATCGGCTGAAAAGCGATGCGAAGAATTAGAAACCGAACGGCATATTCACATTGATAGCTTGATAACTATAGAGACATTGGTATAGTTGCGGGAAGAGTCCCTTCGAGAGGCTAAGCAGAGGATGTCATATCTTGAAAAATCCTGTCTAGCCTTTTGGCATTCCCAACGCAAGCTACTAGAGAGACTGAGGTGTGTTGAGACTATAGCTCATAAAATTGGAATATATGAGGCCTTGCCCCCTTTGGAGGGGACAGTTGAGCGAATAGTAGTAAGCAAAGGCCCCGTCTTTGTAGCTCTAGATCATGTCAGGCCAGTTACATTTTGAACGGTTATGGAATCTTCTTCTCAAGAGGTCTTAGCTTTTTCTCCTCCCTGACCTTGTGTGATTTTGTATTTCCATTTGGAAGGTTTTTCACCACTTGATGTATTTATCTTTTTGTAAAAGTTTCTTTTTCAATAGAATGCGCCCTTTTCTTAGCATATTCCTGATGTGTCTTGTTGATGATTTTTTGAGTCAATTGGTTTATGGCATATTGCTAATTTATTCAAGAGTGCATCGCTACTGTTAGAAGGACAGTTCGATTAAGCCATGATCATATTGGGTATTAGGTTTCATCTATCACTCTGAAGACTTAGATAACGGTGCTTCAACAGGGAAAACCCGACTAACTTGACATCGGTTTACTTGGGATGTGGGATCCCATCAGCAAATCAGGGCAATATGAGTCCGGTATGACAACACAGATTCGTTTGGATGAACAAATTTCATTGGTGGATCAAGGCGACGTGAGTTCGTTCGAGGACGTCGATCTTTCCAATATAACGAGACAATAGAGATCCATTCGGGGAGATAGATCCCTTCAATAGGACAGGATAATAGAGGCCCATTCAGAGAGATAGATCCCTTTGGTAAGATGAGAAGACAGAGGTCCATTCGGGAAGATAGATCCTTTTAGTAGAACGGGACGATAAAGGTCCATTCGGGGAGATAGATCCCTTTAGTTGGATGGGCGACAGAGGCCCATTCGGGGAGATAGATCCCTTCAGTAGGATAAGGCTACAGAGGCCTATTCGGAACGCAATCATGTATTATCATGAAAAGAAATCAATATTGAATAGATTAAATGTAAATACAAAGAGAGTTATCTGCTAGATAAAGAACGTCCGCTAAGGGAATGGCATTAGAGTTTACTTAATAAATAAGGCAAAAAACGCTGGTTCATAAGCCAAAAAGACACAAGTTAGAATATAGGGCTAATACAGGAGCTATGGGTTATGGATCTGGAAGATCACTCTGTCTTGCCAATCCTGTGATGGTCTACCGATCATCAGGTCACTTGGTTTGTTTCCTCATTATAGACCGTGCCGATCAAGAGAAGCTATGCTTTTCCTTTCCATACTAATGAATTTTTGTAGCTTTCCACTTCAGACAAAGAGTTCCAATTCGTCTTTAAGTCTTTTGTAGTCATCAGTCGTATGTCCATAGTCCCGGTAATAGTGGCAGTATTTTGATTTATCCTTTTTCGAATCATCTTCAGTGGAATGAGGTGGCTACCTTATATATAATTTGTTTCTAATTTGAAATAAGATCTAGTTGGAGGTCTCACTCAAAGTGGTGTAAGTGCTGAACTTTCACTAGCATGGAGGGCCCGATCAATTCTCTTTGGGTGTTAGATGCTGAGGTGATCAACTACGCTATTTTTGAGATGATCGGTTTTTTTGTCATTCGAATGTTTCGGCATCCTCAATCGCGATGTATTTCTCAGCACGAGAATATAACTCCTGGATGGGGGGATTATTTGTGATTGATATTTTCATACCTGATGAGCGCAATCCAGTAAGAAGTGCAGCCAGTATAATGGAATAATCTAAAGCTGAAACCTTCATCATTTTGGTCTTGAATTTTTCCAGGAAGTCTCTTAAAGGCTCGTCATCCTTCTACTGCAATGACAGCAATGAAGTGGACTTCCTCTTTGCTCCTCGACTAATTAGGAAGTATACTTCTAACTGTTGACGAAGCTGAGAGAAACTCCAGATGAAGCGGTGGAAGCGAATTGAGCCATGTTAGTGCATTATCCTTAAGGGTGGTAGGAAAATGTTTGCACAAAAAGGCATCCGTTATGTCTCTTGAAATCATCACCGTTACAAAGTGAGTTGTGTGATCATGGAGATCGGTCGTTCCATCGTATTTCAATAGGAGGCAAAAGTATATCCTGAGGTACCGGTTTTGAGGAAATCTCTAGATCGAAAGGTGACATAGTTAAAGGGTATAAGGGTAGATCATTTCTTCTGGCGTTCATGCTTGAGCTTGTCTGTAATGAGTTGTTCGATTTGTTTTCTCAGATCATTAGGATTCTGGTGAGATGTTATCGATAGTTCATTGTTCAATCGAGACATGAACCTCCATGGGCGTGCTTGTCTCGATCCCCTTAAAGAGGACTAGCCCTCGGGCCTCACGGCATAACTAAGGCTTTCCAATTGTTTGCTCATGTCTTGGATCTTGGACTCTAACCTGTTTATTTGAGATTAACTAAATTGTTATTGGGGTACTGGCATAGGAGCCATGGCTGGTCATTCCTGATGCACAAGTTACGAGACCTACTCCGAGCAAAGAGGTTGAGTATGAGCGAAATGATTGTTAATAGAGTGAGTGGGTGCCACAAGAAGGGTTGTGTTAGTGGGGGTAGCAGTATGGCCGTCCATAACGGATACGGCCTTTGATGCAGTTCTAATTTTTCATTTTGGAGGCATATCAGTCCGGTAATCATGAGAACTTATCAAACATTTTCTAGTCTGTTTCCCACAGACGATGCCAATCTATTGGAGATTGGTCTTGACTCCACAGATCCAGCTCTTTGTGACTCGAATAGATACTCAATGAAAAGACTTAAAACCTATCAAAAACCATCGGAGGGTACTCTGGTGGTGGAGAGTACGATACTCAAGTCAGAAAGAACGATTTTCGAAAGGATAAATAGATAGAGAGAAAAGAAAGACGGACCTCCCTATGATTTTTGTGTCTAGTCCAAAGAACTTGCCTGGCTGTGATCTATCGAAGACTTTTAAATGATGTCTTGCTAGAGTCATATGATATCGGACATTACAATCCTAATTTTCTTATGAGGCCATTCAAGAATTCCAAATCCCAAGTGTTAAAGATTTGAAGTCGTTATCATTTAGGAAATTTGATTATTTTGGGAGATTATTTCCCTTATCGATTAGATTCTTAAGGGTTTCCTTCCTTACTCAGGAGATACGTTTCGTACTAAAACAGTAAGCTTAGTCAATGATGGAATTCGGTTGAGTGTTACTCTATAGAGGTTGAGGCATTTGATTCCTTAGGTATTCGGTAGTTGTTGGTAGAATGAGAGAGAGAGAGAAAACCGTTTGGTGTTACAGAAAGCACTTGTAGATTAAATCGTATAAATCTCATTGAGGGTCAGCCGAACAGCGAGTAGGATACCACAAAGTTAAACTCTTTCAGAGGGTCAGGGCGACGGAGTCCCGTTCGGAGAGATAATTCCCATCGGTAGAGTGGAACGACATAAACCCATTTGTGTTTAAGCATATTGAATATATTGAATCATGGACTTTATATCGACTATTAAACGTGTTCCGTATTATGTATTGAGTCTTTTGAAGAGGGTTTCATTAGTTTCTAAAAGTGGGAGAGATCACAGGGAGGGAGAGGATAATGGGTAATCATGTAACACCGAAAAAAAAAATCCAGTTTAGAAATTTAGTAAATATCTCTATAATATAATGGAAAATTTTAAATTTTATTGATTTTCGATTTTGAAATATTAAATTAAAATTTTTGGTATATTTAAAGCATCCGTGTTACAAATTCGTAGTGCATCCCATTGATGATAAATTTAGAGTTTTAATAAAATGAGGGTATAAAAAAATAAAATAAAATAAAAATAAAAATAAAAATATATGAAAATATATTTATTTATATATACATATATATATGTAAAAAAAAATAAGTGAGAGAAGATGCAGCATTTTGCCCAAAACACTGCATCCCCCCTTTTTGGGAGATTAGGGTTACAAACCCTAATCTCTCCCCCTCTTTCATCCTCTCTCTCTCTTACCCGGCTCTCTATGTTTCTCTGCCTCTCTCCCTCGATGCTCCGCCGCGCTCTTCCTCTCCTTTGCCTTTCTCTACCATTCATCGGTGGCTTCTCCGACCACCGCCACCGCCTAGCCGCTCATCTCTCTCTCTTTCGTCTCTCTGTTTCCTGAACTCTCTCTGCTCTTTCTCCGCCGCTCACTGCCTCTCTCCCTCTCGATCGTCTCTCTCTCTACCTTCCACGGCCGATGCCTTCCTCTGACTGTCACCACCGCGCGTGACCGCCCGTCTCTCTCTCATTTTCTCTCCCGCACGTGATAGCACACTTTGTCACTCTTCCTTTCTCGCGTGCACCTCTGCTCCCTCTGCCGAGTTCACCGTGTAACACCGAAAATCCGGTGTTAGGAATTTTTTTTTTATTAAACATCGTTATAATATAAAGGAAAATTTTAAATTTTTATTGATTATTGATTTTGGGGTATTAAATTGGAATTTTTGGATATAAATAAAAGTCGTGTCCGCGATTCATAGTGAATCTCATTTTTAGGAAATTCAAAATTTAGTGAAAGAAGTGATAATAAATATATAAATGAATATATATATTTATTATTATTTAAAAAAAAAAAAGAGAAAAGAGGAGAGACGCAGTGTTTTACCCCAAAACGCCGCGTCTCCCCCTCCCCAATTCGATTAGGGCTAAAAGCCCTAATCTCTCTCCCTCCTTCGTTTCTCTCACCCTCTCGCGACTCCTTTCTCATCTTCGTCGGATTCACCTCCCTCTCTGCCGTGACACACCTACCCTCTCCCTCACCGGCGAACTCCACCGCCACCATCGCAAGCGAAGGTCCTTTCTTTCCCCACTCTCTATCACCATCTCTCAGTCTCTCTCTATCACTCTCTCTGTCTCCGTCACACTCTCTTCCACTCTTCATCTCCGACCGCCGCAAGAGACAGATCTCCACCGTCTCCCTCTCTCTCTGTTTCTTTCTCTATATTTCTTCTCTAGCGTGACAGAACTCCCCTATCTCTCTCTCGCGTGACAAAGGCCTCGCGTTCTCTCCCTTGCTCATGCGATGCTCTATGCCAGCATCCCTCTCTGACAACCTGTCCTAGATCAGTGCTCAATGGACATCTGAAAACCCTAGCTGTGACTGTGATTCTTTCCCTGCATAGGTAAGGTCCGATTCCTAACCCTAGCTCTAGGGTTTTGAATTTTCTTAGTAAATAACTTTAGATTACTGAAATTTACTTCAAATTGGGAGCTTTGCAAGTCTCGGAATGAACTGAGAAAGGCATTCGATGAGGGTTACGAACTGCGAAAAACCCTAGGTGAGGTATTTTCAATCCCTTTAATATTTAAACAATTTGGTTAAATTTAGGTTGAGAATATGTGTAGATACATTCTGAAAATATGCTAGATTCGAAGGAAATGAATTATTCTTGAAATTTTGTATGAAGTTATTTAGGTTAAATCTAGAATTTGATATAAATTGGGCTGCAAAACATGATAGAATGTCTTAGATAGTAATAAAGCTTTGTTTGATTGATTTTTATAGCTTTCCTTGGGATTTGAATTGAAATTGGCATGAATTAAATTAGGGTTATGTGAATTCGGGAGAAAATTGGTAAAATTGAGAAATATTAGAAATTAAAGTCGTTGATAAGGGAAATAATCCTAGATTGATGAAACGAAAGTTTAGAAACGTGATTGTGTAAATTAAGCCTATGTTAAATAAGGGAAAAATTTGAAAACCCTTTAATGAAGTCTTAATTGATGATCAATTGTGTTGATTTGGTCTAGGTTGACCTTTTGGAGACTCGAAATGAGTCATTTTGGATAAATTGTGAAAATAGGGAGTGGGTACCCTCCCTAGAGGTGAGTGTATATTCCGTTGTGTTATAAATGAGCAAAACTGTTTTAATTCTTTTGAAAATGATTTTTTGAAAGATTTTTATATGTTTTATATACATTGTTTTGTAATTGTGGGATGTCTGAATTGAATTATGAAATATGAATGCATCCACTGTGTTTATAAATGCATGTGTGCCATATGTTATTTGATATTGCTTTATAAATTGTTATGATATGAGATTGATGATTATTTGGTGGAAATGATGGCACACGATTGTGAAATGACATGTTTGTGAAATGATGGTGCACGAGTGTAATGGCTATAGTCATTCCCTCCACGGAGCGACCCGATGGGGTGACGTGGGTGGGGTTTTATTGCGAGGGAGGTAAACTCGGCATCTTCTCTGTTACGTCGTACTATCCGAATTGCACCTCGGTGAGGTATGAGCCAAAGCTAAAGAAGGGGTAGTTTTTTGAAATATTGAAATGGAAAACCGCTTGGCAGGCTTCCGTCTGGGTTCGGCCAAACCTAGGACGAAAGTGTTTTCGATGAGACCCCAAGATTTTCTGAAATAATAATTGATGTGGATGCATAGTTTGTAAATTATCTTGATTTATTGAAAATGCTTTTGTATATATAAAGTGATGTTTATAAGATATACTTTGACTCTCCCACCTTCAACCCTCATTTATCACACAATCATACCATTGCACTCCACTCACTGAGTATTTCCCAATACTCACCCCTCTCTTTAACATTTTTCAGAGGAAACTTAGATTTGTGCAGCAATCGGAGTTTGAGAAGGATTATCTGCTGACTGGTATAGGTATTGTAGTGAAGCAAGGTTAGTTTGGTTGATTTTGGAAATCCATGGAAGGGAAGACTTGTATAATTCTTTTGGTAGGGATTAAATCGATACTTATTTCATATATATGAGCAAGTATTGATGGAATCCTTACATAGTTTGTGTTGGAGTTTGTTTGGAACTTGTTTATTTCCTTTTAACTTCCATTTTTGGTAAAGCTCATTGTTTGAGTGGGACATTTGGTTTGTAATATTGAATTTCGATACTTTCTTTTGATTTCACGAAATTCTGTACATCTCATATCGTTTGGACTTTACTGATGCTGGCTTGTCTTCTTCAGGCAAGTGTTAGTAAAATCCTACGACTATGATTTGGGACTTCTTGTATGTTAAATGATTTATTTATACTGAGAAATTCTGGAATGACTAGGATGGTCATATTGCATGCTTGCATGTACAGGTACCCTCTCCCCAATTGTGTGTCGATGTGTGCTTTTGTGTACAAGGATGGACCGAATGGGTCTGTTGCATGTGTACTGTTATGTAATGTTTCCTATTTTTGATGAATGGTGTATTGGAAGAATTGTTGTGTTGTTTTTTGTAGTTTTGCGGAGTCGCGGTATGTGGGGAGGTTCTGCCCGTGTACCGAGATAATGCGGCGGCTGTCACATGGTCGATCCGAGGATCGGGGCGTGATAGCTTTATTGGTATCAGAACTTAGGTTCACGATTTTAAAAATTTGATGGTTTTGGAATGATTTCAAATGTTTCCAAATGTCCCGAAAGTTTTCTAAAAACTTTGAAATGTTTGGTTTTTGAATAAGGTTTTCGGAGAATGCACAAAGTCTTCCATAGATTTCTTAAGAAATTAGGAACATTTTTTTTAGGGGGTTAAACACTTGGGCTAGTTCATATTTTCAATTGATAAGTTTAGACCATCTCTGTAGAGTTTTGCTCCTTATATGAAGAATAAGGAATCTGAATAGGATATTCCTCACTCCACCTCCACAACCCACGTGAGGTATCATTCTATGAATAGTTTCCTAATTGTGATTAAAGATCTCCCTTGGCTTGTTTGGCCAAATGGTGAGTACCCTCAAAGATTCCTTTGGACTAATATCTTGATGTTAAAAGTTTGACACACTTGTGTATTAGGCATGGCAATGTGGAATTGTTTATGATTAGGATATAGAGTAAAATACTCTTGAGAGATTATCATTGTGAGTAGATGTTGGGGCTTAATATATGTTTTCATGGTTTATCTTGTTAGTTATGATGAGTATTTTTGAGTTAATATACGGGTGTTAATTTTTATGAGGTCTATTAACTCATTTATAAGTACGGAGTTTGTTTAGCACTTAACCGATTCTTGAACTATCTTGACAAAGGATTTTAGGATGTCACTCCATTGGAAGAATGTGAGAGTTACGACTACTCCTCCTATCGAAGATAATTTTTTAAAAGATTTCGAATTTGTCCTATAGGAACCAAAAGAAGATAGGTGTTTAATTTTTTATGACATTATCATAGAATTCAGTATATTTCTCTGGAATCTATATTATCTGATGAGGCCAGTCAATTCCGTGGTTCAAGACTACAACTTAATTAGAAAGATTGTAAATTTAGTTGGAGGTAAAAAAAAAAATTAGTAAAGGTAACTGCAATTGTGTCATGTTACTTGTAAATGCTCTTGTTGGTCTCAACCCTAATTGTCATGTGATTTTAAGAAGATTCTGATGTGAATTTCACCTCAAGGGACAAGACTTATAAGATGCATTTTGATCATCTGCCTTCCATTTAGATTCCAAATTATATTAAATCGAATCTCATTCCTCTTGTGGCTGAAAACACATAGCTATCACAATTAAAAGATGCAACATTAACATGACGAAACAACAAAGGAAACAATGATTTTAAGAGTGAAAAAAGGAGGATAGCCTAGCCTATGATGCTCCAGCCAAATTTGAGACGTATGTGAAGGCTCATGATCTGAAGGTGGTGAGGAACACCTAAAGGACAGCTTGGTGCCCATTTCCTTAGAACCATTAGCCTCTTCAAGATAATGGAGACCATTCTTCTCCCTAGCATATCCAATCGTCCTCCCTGTGCCTTAACTCAGAAAAACACAATGAGATGAGTCAAAAATAACATGACAGTTTAAGGATTTGGTTACTTTATGAATGGATATGAGATTAGTGGAAAGTTTAGGCACATGCAGAACATTTTTAAGAGGAAGCTATGGGGTTAAGGTGGCATGCTCATAGTCTGCAACATCAATAGATTTACCATCTGCAATTCTGATTTATGTATTTCCTAGACTGGATTCATAGGAATCAAAACAATTTTTATTGTTTGTAATGTGATCTAATGCCCCGGAGTCTATCACCTGAGTTAGAATGAACTGTATACCTAAGATTTTGTGTTAGAAGATACTTGATTGAACACACCTGAGGATAAAATGTTAAGGAAACCACATAGTTTCTTAATCTCCACTTGATTGAACCCCGTGAGTACAAGTTTCCCCTCATAAGTCAATTGTTGCTCCTCTTCTTTAACTGCACGGTTAACCTAGTTTTTTTTTCTGGCTCTTGATTTTACTCAACACTTGCTCATTTCCTTGTTAATTGAAATAAGCGTCTCTAGTGTGGCATACCTTCTTGAAACAAGTGACTATGATCTTCCCGCACCCTTCATTGAAGTCCTCACCAATGGTGATCATTACAAATAGTTTCTACTATTCAAGCGATAAGGCAGTGTACCAGTTTTGTAGTTCATCAGGGAGTTGTGAGGTCATGATTGGAGAAGCAGAGTGTGAATCTGCAATGCTTGATTTTTCTAATAGGTTTGACATATTTTTGAATAATTTAATACCGAAAATCCAGGGTCAGACATTTTTGTAAATATTTCTATAATAAAATAGAAAATTTTCAATTTATATTGATTTTCGATTTTTGGGTATTAAAAATTGGAATTTTTGGTATCTTTTAATTTCCGTGTCCGCGAATCATAGTAAACCTCAATTCTATGAAATTCATATTTTAGTGAAATGTGGATATATATATAATAATTTAATTATCTATTTATAAATTTATTTATATATATATTAAAAAAAAGGAGAAAGGAAGCGCAGCGTTTTGTACCAAAAATGCTGCACTTCCTCTCCCCAAATTCGATAAGGGCAAATAGCCCTAATCTCTCTCCCTCCTTCAGCTCTCTCACTCAGTCTCTCGAACTCTCTCCCTCGCCGTCGCTCACTCTCTCCGCTCTCTTCCGCCGCCGTCCTCCTCTTTACGCCACCACCACCGCCACCACTCACTCGTCCTCTGTTTCTCTCTCTCTATTCTCTCTCTTTCTCTTTTGGTCGTCTATCTCTCTCTCTCTTACGATCCCTCGATCTCTCTCTGTTTCCCCTCTCTGTTATCCCTTCGATCTCTCTCTCCCTTTCTCCCTCTCTCTCTTTCTTTCTATTTCCCTCTGCTCTGTCCCTTTCCCGCACGAACAGAGAGCTTTCGCTCTCTTCTTCTCCCTTTCGCGCGCGACAGCTCCTCTTTCTCCCTTGTTTGCTCGCTCGCGCTACTCTCACTCTACTGAGAGCCCTTCTATAACTTGCACAGAGCCCCAATCTGGCAGTTAGCAATTGGTCCTCGAAAACCCTAGACTACAATCCCTTCTCTGCGTAGGTAAGGATGAATTTAGTTTTAAGGTTTCGATATTATTTTAGTGATTTAGCTAAATTATTGAATTGTACTTTGAATTAGAAATAATGCAGGTCCTGAAATGAATCGAATGGCAAATGGAAGTTAGGTCTGCGACTGTGAGAACCCTAGGTGAGAGATTTCTGGTCCATTCGATTAATTGATTGAATTTAGGGCAAATTTAGGGTAAGAAGTATCACATATGTTAGAATGTATGTTAGATTCGATTAGAATGCATTTTCTGATATTTTATAGGTAATTATTAGGGTTAAGTATAGGATTTTATATGAATTAGGCTATTTGATACGAAATGAGCATAGTAAAGGATGAAATGAAAATTTAGAAATCGTGGATGTGAAATTAAGGGTATATTAAATTAGAAAAATATGAAAACCCTTTTTATGGGATTTTATTTGATGATAATTGCGATGTTTGATTAGGTTAATCATTTGGGGACTTAAAAAGGGGTCTGTTCGGATTAGATTGGTAATTAAAGAGTGAATACTCTCTCTAGAAATGAGTGGATGGTTCATTGTGTTCATGAATAAGTAACCTGTTTTAAAATCGCTTTATAAATGATTTTAAAAGGTTTTATATGTTTTATATAAATTATTTTGTGACTGTGGGCTGTCTAAACTGATTGTGAAGTATGAATGCATCCATTGTGTTTAAGAATGCTTCTGTGTCATATGTTATTTAATATTGCTCTATGAATTAATTTGACATGAGATTGTTGATTATTTGATGAAAAATTGTGGCACATTGTTTGTGAAATGGATTGATTGAGAAATAAAAGGGTGCTGGATTGTAAATGGCTATAGTCATTCCCACTACAGAGCGACCCGATAGGGTGGCGTGGTTTGGGGTTTGGATGTGCGGGGGAGTTAGACATCCCTCCCTCTGCCGAAATCGTGTTATATCTGGTACACCCTTGTGAGGTACGAGCCAACGCCAAGGAAGGGGGTATGTTTTGAAACATTGGATGGAAAAACCCCTTGGCGGGCTTTTGTCTGGGTTCGGCCACCCTAAGACGGAAGTGTTTTCGATGGGATCTCAGGATTTTCTAAAAAGATGAATGATATGAATGCATATTTTGTAAATTGTGATTTATTAAAATGTTTTATGCATATGAACTGCTATCTATGATATATGTTTTGATTACCCCACATTCACCCCTTGTTTATGAACACAATCACACCATTGCACTCCACTCACTGAGTATTCCCCAATACTCACCCCTCTCTCCACATTTTTCAGAGGATACTTAGTTCGAGGATTGGACGTTGGAGCTTGCAAAGGATTTTTGCTGACTTGTTTAGGTATTCAGGAGTGCAGGATTTTTGGGAATTCTATTCCATAAACCATAGAAAGGGAAGTCTCATACATTTCATTTCGTGTGGATTTTACTGATACTGGTTGAGTTCTTTGACAAGTATTGGTAAAATTCGACGATTATGATTTGGACTGCATTCTTTTGATTGATCTATTTTTGGAAACTGTTTTATCTGTATTGGGACATTTGGACTATAAATTCTAAATTTCGATACTTTCTTTTGAATTGATGAAGTTCTGTACATCTCATATCGTTGGGACTTTACTAATGTTAGCTTAATTGCTTCAGGAAAGTATTAGTAAAATCCTACGACTATGATTTGGGATTTCTTATATTTTAAATGCTTTACTTGTATTGGTTGGCTGGGATGGCCACATCGAATGCGTGTATGTACAGGAGCCCCCCTTCCCCGATTGTGTGCCGATGCATGCTTGTGTGTATAGGGAATAGACCAGAGGAGTCCTTGTGTATTGTTACATGCTTTCCTTATTTGTGATGAATTGTGTACTGGAGGTCTGGATATTCAGTAATGTAGCCTTGCGAAATCCCGTTATACGGGAAGGTTTTGCCCGTGTACCGAGACTACGCGGCGGCTGTCGCGTGCTCGATCCGAGGATCGGGGCATGATAAAGAAAGACAACCACAACTGGTGCAATCAGAACTAGATGAAGGAGAATTATATGGCAATAATTTTTCAGAAAGATTGATGGCAATGAAGACCAATTAAAGATCAGAGTTAAGGGCAATTAAGGTAAAAAAAAACAGGTGATTAAGGATGAGAAGGAGAACTTGACATATTAGGAGACCTTTATATCTATATGTAAGTTATGCAACAATGCGCAAAATATAAGTTAGCTGAGATTTAAGATGTGATTAATGAAATGATGGATGCTATGTTGTTATAGTATACAACCTTTATTATTTATATCTAGACCAACATAAAGTAAGGATTGTAGACCTCTTACAAATCTAGAAAAGGTAACCTCAAAAACAATCATTGTGGGATTTAAAGAGATTTTGAGCATACGAGCATTTTCTGTTGTAAATCATTTGTAGCATCATTGAGTTTCTATTCTAGCACTTTCCGAAAGGATGCTTGCAACTCTAACTTGATTCAAAATTGTTAGAATCCATAAGCAAAAGGCATTTAATCATGCTATGAACCACCCAATTCATTCCAACCATCTTTTTGAAATTAAGGAAATTGAAGATGGAACGAGGGAAAAGAGATAAGTTAATTCTTTGGTTTTAATTTATATTAATTATTGATGAAAAGAATATTTACCTGCCCAAAATTGTATTGCAAATTACAAAGTAGGAAAGGGGGCAATGGTGGAGGATGATGGTGAAGTAATGCTAATTGATGAAATCATTCTGTTGCACAATAATTTGCATTAAATGGTATCTTGTTGCATTCTTGAGTTGGATGATAGTATGGTGATGTTGATGATGGAAAAATCTAGGAAAATTTTAGTATGGCTTCGAAGGTGACAATATGGAGACACGGTATCCTACCTTTTTGTTGCATTATGGTGTTAAAAGTGCATATTCAAACAAACTATGAAACTTTTGGGTCTAAATATTTGTGAGTAATCGGTGATATTATTTGGTTTATCTAATGCCCCTAGCACACTCTTGTAAATAATAACTCAAGTTCTACATCCCTTTGTAGGGAAGTTCATAAATAGTGTGCCCATGATAGTGTTATGGTGTACTTGTGTGAGATTTTGGATAATAGTTCAAAACAACAAAAGGTGATTAAAGTGAGACATCTAAGCCTTCTAAAGTTTTAGTGGCTATTGGTGATACATTTATCGTTAGAGCTAGCCTTTCGAAAGTCAATATTGGTTGAGAAATACTATAGAGTATGATAATGTATTTATGGTTTGAATTTACTTATTGAAGGACTTTTTTCAATAAGGCGTTGAGGATTTGATAGCAATGTAACCTGAAAAATAATAGTGGTGGAAAAATGTGGGCATAGAATTGATGCATAATAATTATTTAAATTTCGAGTACGAAATTTCTTTTTAGGGGGTTACGAGTTGTAACACCAAAATCCGGTATTAGGAATTTTTTCTTTTATTAAACATCGTTATAATATAAAGAAAAATTTTAAATTTTTATTGATTATTGATTTTGGGGTATTAAATTGGAATTTTTGGATATAAATAAAACGTCGTGTCCGCGATTCATAGTGAATCTCATTTTTAGGAAATTCAAAATTTAGTGAAAGAAGTGATAATAAATATATAAATGAATATATATATTTTTTATTATTTAAAAAAAAAAAGAGAAAAGAGGAGAGACGCAGCGTTTTACCCCAAAACGCCGCGTCTCCCCCTCCCCAATTCGATTAGGGCTAAAAGCCCTAATCTCTCTCCGTCCTTCGTCTCTCTCACCCTCTGCTCGCTCTCCCTCTCACGACTCCTTTCTCATCTTCGTCGGATTCACCTCCCTCTCTGCCGCGACACACCCACCCTATCCCTTACCGGCGAACTCTACCGCCACCATCGTAAGCGACAGTCCTGTCTTTCCCCTCTCTCTATCTCCATCTCTTAGTCTCTCTCTATCGCTCTCTCTGTCTCCGTCGCACTCTCTTCCACTCTCCATCTCCGACCGTCGCAAGAGATAGATCTCACCGTCTCCCTCTCTCTCTGTTTCTCTCTCTCTATTTCTTCTCTCACGCGACAGAACTCCCCTGTCTCTCTCTCTCGCACGACAGAGGCCTCGCGTTCTCTCCCTCGCTCACGCGATGCTCTATGCGAGCATCCCTCTCCAGCAACCTGTCCTAGATCAGTGCTCAATGGACATCTGAAAACCCTAGCTGCGACTGTGATTCTTTCCCTGCATAGGTAAGGTTCGATTCCTAACCCTAGCTCTAGGGTTTTGAATTTTCTTAGTAAATAACTTTAGATTACTAGAATTTACTTTAAATTGGGAGCTTTTCAGGTCTCGGAATAAACTGAGAAAGGCATTCAATGAGGGTTACGAACTGCGAAAAACTCTAGGTGAGGGATTTTCAATCCCTTTAATATTCAAACTATTTTGTTAAATTTAGGTTGAGAATATGTGAACATACATTCTGAAAATATGCTAGATTTGAAGGAAATGAATTATTTTTGAAATTTTGTATGAAGCAATTTAGGTTAAATCTAGAATTTGATATAAATTGGGCTGCAAAACATGATAGAATGTCTTAGATAGTAATAGAGTTTTGTTTGATTGATTTGTATAGCTTTCCTTAGGATTTGAATTGAAATTGGCATGAATTAAATTAGGGTTATGTGAATTCGGGAGAAAATTGGTAAAATTGAGGAATATTAGAAATTAAAGTCATTGATAAGGGAAATAATCCTAGATTGATGAAACGAAAGTTTAGAAACATGATTGTGTAAATTAAGGCTATGTTAAATAAAGGGAAAATTTGAAAACCCTTTAATGAAGTCTTAATTGATGATTAATTGTGTTGATTTGGTATAGGTTAACCTTTTTGAGACTCGAAAGGAGTCATTTTGAATAAATTGTGGAAATAAGGAGTGGGTACCTTCCCTAGAGGTGGGTGGATGTTCCGTTGTGTTATAAATGAGCAAAACTGTTTTAATTCTTTTGAAAATGATTTTTGAAATATTTTTACATATTTTATATATATTGTTTTGTAATTGTGGGATGTCTGAATTGAATTATGAAGTATGAATGCATCTACTGTGTTTATAAATGCATGTGTGTCATATGTTATTTGATATTGCTTTATAAATTGTTATGATATGAGATTGATGATTATTTGATGGAAATGATGATACACGATTGTGAAATGGCATGTTTGTGAAATGATGGTGCACGAGTGTAATGACTATGGTCATTCCCTTCACGGAGCGACCCGACGGGGTGACGTGGTTGGGGTTTTATTGCGATGGAGGTAGACGCGGCCTCTTCTTTGCCACGTCGTACTATCCGGATTGCATCCCGGTGAGGTATGAGCCAACGCCAAGGAAGGGGATAGTGTTTTGAAATACTGAAATGGAAAATCCCTTGGCGGGCTTCCATCTGGGGTCGGCCAAACCTTGGACGGAAGTGTTTTTGATGAGATCCTAGGATTTTCTGAAAGAGTAATTGATGTGGATGCATAGTTTGTAAATTATTTTGATTTACTGAAAATGCTTTTGTATATATAAAGTGATGTTTATGAGATATACTTTGATTCTCCTACCTCCACCCCTCATTTATCACATAATCATACCATTGCACTCCACTCACTGAGTATTTCCCAATACTCACCCCTCTTTTTAACATTTTTCAGAGGAAGTTTAGGTTTGTGCAGCAATCAGAGCTTGAGAAGGATTATTTGCTGACTGGTATAGGTATTGTAGTGAGCGAGGTTATTTTGGTTGATTTTGGATATCCATGGAAGGGAAAACTTGTATAATTCTTTTGGTAGGGATTAAATCGATACTTGTTTCATATATAGAAGCAAGTTTTGACGGAATCCTTACATAGTTTGTGTTGGAGTTTGTGTGGAACTTGTTTATTTCCTTTTAACTTCCATTTTTGGTAAAGCTCATTGTTTGAGTGGGACATTTGGTTTGTAATATTGAATTTCGATACTTTCTTTCGATTTCACGAAGTTCTGTACATCTCATATCGTTTGGACTTTACTGATGCTGGCTTGTCTTCTTCAGGCAAGTGTTAGTAAAATTCTACGACTATGATTTGGGACTTCTTGTATGTTAAATGCTTTATTTATACTGAGAAATTCTGGAATAGCTAGGATGACCATATTGCATGCTTGCATGTACAGGTACCATCTCCCCAATTGTGTGCCGATGTGTGCTTGTGTGTACAGGGATGGACCAAATGGGTTCATTGCATGTGTATTGTTATGTAATGTTTCCTATTTTTTATGAACGGTGTATTGGAAGAATTGTTGTGTTGTTTTTTGTAGTCTTGCGGAGTCTCGGTATACGGGGAGGTTCTGCCCGTATACCGAGACAATGCGATAGCTGTCGCGTGGTCGATCCGAGAATCGAAGCATGATACACTGGCCGTCGTCAATAGGCCTTCGAAAACCTTAGGCCACGATTCCCTACAATCCCTCCACTGTGCAGGTAAGGGGATGGTTTCTGATCATTAGCTCTAGGTTCTGATTTTTTTTTTCTTAGTGATTAGGCCTAATTGTTAAATCTTGCTTCGATTTGGAAGCACTACAGGATTCCGGATTAATCTTGCTTCAATATTTGAACGAAATTTTTGCTGAATTTAGGTTGAGAAGACTTGTATATATATATCCTGAAAATATGTTGAATTCGAAGGAAATGCATTTTCTTGAAATTCTGTATGTAGTTATTAAGGGTTAACTCTAGAAATCTACATGAATCAGGATGTTTAGTATGAGAGAAACATGTTCGATGATATTAGAACTTTGTTGGGTTGATTAGGATGGCTTTTTTTAAAATGAACATGAAAAATTAAATTAGAGTTATATAAATTTGGGAGAAAATTAGAAAAATTGAGGAATATTGGGAATTAAAGTCATTGGTGAGCTAAATAATTCTAGATTGATGAAATGAGAATCTAGAATTGTGATTGTGCAAATTCAGGGTATATTAAATTAGGAGAAAATTCGAAAACCCTTTAATGAGACTTTATTTGATGATAAATTGTGATGATTGGTCTATGTTAACCTTTTGGAAAGTCGAAAGAAGTCATTTTGAAATAATTGTGGAAATAGGGAGTGAATACCCTCCCTAGAGGTAAGTGAATGGTTATGTATCATTTAATGATTTTAATATGATTTGCAAATTTGATTTTGAAATGAATTTTGAAATAAATTTATAATATTTTGTGATCGTGGTGAGTTTGAAATGAATTTTGTGATAAATCCATAACTTGTGAGTTGAATATTGATTTGTTTGCACCATGTTACGTTTGTATACACATATGAATTGTGAAATGTTGTCCTATTTTATACATTGAGTATGAATTGATTATGAAATTGAATGTGGTAACATGGTGCTAGAAAAAGATTATAGTCTGACTCCTGTCATGGACCTGGACAACAGGGCGGCATGGTTTAGGCTAACTTGTGATTAAATTAGAGGTTTGGAGGTGGAGGGTTGGAGAGCCACTTAAGTCGGCCAGATGACATGGTGGTACTCCACGAAAAAATTTCCAGGCTAACGGCAAGGTAAAAAGGGAATTTTATAAAAATGTGAAAAAAAACCCTTGACGGGGTCCTGTCAACGGCCATTAGTAGAATAATATTTTCGGCACACCCAAAAATTTATGAAAAAATGGAGTTAGATTGTTTGATTTGATTATATGAGTCATGATGATTTGATATGAATGATTTTATGTGGTTGAATTTCTTTATCGCATTAAATCTTATTTGATACATGTATTTGGCATCACCACCTTCACTCCTCATTTATATGCTGCATACTATTGTACTCCACTCATTGAGTATTTAAAATACTCACCCCGATTTTAAATCCTTTTCAGAGGACGTGTAAGGAGACGACGTCCACTATTGCGGATTGGAGGATTATTTTTGTTGATTTTGAGTAGGTATGAATTATGTAATTATTTTGTGAATTATAGATCGTTAGACCACAGGAAGGAAGTTCTATACATTTCATATCGTGTGGACTTTACTGATACTGGTTTCAGTTTTCGAGCAAATATTGGTAAAATTCTAACGTATATGATTTGGGATTTCATTATTTTGTGTAAACTCTATGAAATACTTGAGAACCCTGGATTGGTTGGGATGACCACACCGTATGCATGCATGTATAGAATCTCCTCCCCAAATATGTGCCGATGTATGCTCGTGTGTACAGGAATGAGCCGGATGGACTTCTTTCATGTGTATTGATTATATAATTTCTTATTTTTATGAGTTTTATGTTTTCGAAAATTTATTGTACAATTGGAATGACTTGTACTATTTCGATATATGAGGAGGTCATGCCCGTATGAGTTGCCGATGTATGCTATGATTTGTCTTCACGATTTCATTGCCATAATTATAAAATACACCAACTTCTTGAAAACTTTTCGTAAGAAGAAAGCATTTTCCTTCCAAAATTCATATTCTATTCTAACACTTTCTATGCGGTAAAAGGAGTTGACCAAGTAAAAAGTCTAAATTTATGACCCAATTTGTCCAAACCGCACGAGGCAGTGGCATGCACGACTTGCTGGACAAATAAACATTCGTTGTCATTTATTTATTAATTAACAATATATATACAAGGGTGAACTGCTGTCCACCTAGATTTTGGTCGTTCTCCACCTTGGCAAAGTTCTTCACTTGGCGAAAGATAATTCATTTTTATTTCTGAGTTGGACGAAAAGGTTGCCTCATCACGATGGTTTTCTTCGTCTTCCCATCTCTACGCATACAGAAGTTAAGGAGAGCCATTCCTCATTGCTTGTCCTGCCTACAAAAGGCATGACACACATGCACTCTCTCTCTCTGCCTGGAAAAGCCTTCTTCGTCACTTCGGCTCAACACCCTTTCCTTCTCTCTCTCTCTCTATCTCTCTCCCCACCAGCAGAATGATGATGATGGTGTGGGTAATCTTCATTGGGTCTAGCGATGAAAATGAAGAGCTCCAGAGCTCAAACTCTCTGTGGGTTATATTCCTTTTAGCGTCGACACCGCTACTCTAGCTAGATTGTTTGAACGCGCTGGAGAGATTGAAATGGCTGAGGTTCATCTCTCTCTCTCTCTCTACGTTTCGCTTTTGCTTCAGTCATCTGCAAGCCCTAACTTTGATTTGGGGATTCTGATCTACTCCAGTCGATCATGGTTTCTGGATTCCCCAGTAGGTCTCTCTCTCTATAATGGCGATGATCGTCTCATATTACCAAGAAGATGAACAGACTCAAAAACACGAATCAATCTCTTCCTTGCCGTCTCCTACTTTCTCTGGAGTTGTCGATCCCTCATCCTCTTACAATGTTTACTTTGTAGAGAGACAAGGTAATCGAGCCCTAACCAAACTTCATTTAACTTCTTTTCTACAAACCCTAAACCTTAAAACTTTGATTCCCTTGTTTTCTATCATTATTGTGTTATTTTTTGGCATTTTTTTTTTCGAAATTGTTGTTCCTGCTTTTATAGCACTGAAATTTTGGAGTTATAGAGTTTGTGATTTTTTTTTAGCTGATTGATTTGCTAAGCGTGATTATGTTAATGGGTATATAGGGTTTGGTCAGATTGTCACTGGTAGCCCTTCAAATTTGTCGAAATTACAAAATTAGGGTTTCGATCAAATCAGATAATGAGGGCTTATAGTGGGGGGTTGGGCTATGGCGTCCACTGCAGTGAATTTTAATAAGTCTTATGGATGCATATAATGGGAATGAATTTCAGTTTTTGGTGAAATTTGGCATGTGGGTACAGTGATTTTGTTGTTTTTGTTGAAGCAATTTGATGAACATTAGGAGTCTGCACTGATTGTTTTTGGGTATGGAAGAGGATTACACTGATTGATGAAGATTAGAATTGGGTTTTTAGATTTTTGTTATTTGATCCTTGCAATTTGGAATGTTGGTTTCTTTCATATTATTCATGAAACTTTATGGTGTGCATTTCCTCACACTCACATCGCCGAACGTCTTGAGACTGGAACCATTTTCTTCACTGCTCGTAACGATCAAGGTATATGGTTTTAAGTAAATGTTTTTTTTTTTTTTTTTTTTAGTTCCAGGGTTTGATCTCTTGTTTATTGTTCTGCTTGTAGTTGTGTTCTCCAGTCTTTACTGGAATGTTGTTATTTTGGCTATGAATTACTTGTTTTTGCCCTTGTTTGAGGGTTTTTCTTTTCTCATTGTTTTTTGAAACCCTAGATTATTGTGACTGTTGGATGGCTTGATTTGGTTGTCTCTATGATGTCATTGAATTTCTTTGTGGGGGTTGCAAATGTAATATGAAACTGTTATACTATTTTATGTAGAGACAAAATGTATTCCCTGAGAATGACTTGGGGGGGTTTAGTCTTTGGGCATTTTTTGTCATATGTGGAAGGGCTTCTTTTGTAAATTGATTGTAATCTTGGCATGAATTGTGAAATTGTTTAATTATTCTCGTCCAGAATTGTAAGCATATACTGTGGACAGTTTACCTTATAGTTACAGATGTCATTTTGGAAGCTAATGTTTCATTATATTTTGGAAGATGGGTTGAATTGTTTTCAGGAAGTCCCTAGAAATTCTGTGAGGTGATGGCAGCATTGTTTTCTTCATTGTATTCTTCATGCCATCATGATTTTCTCTTGCGCTTATGGTGCACGTAGAAATCCTGCTAAGAGAAGAAGTGGTGGTGAATCTGAATGATCTTGAGAAATATTGCTTCTCTTACTTACATGTTCACTATCGTACACAGTTAATATACTATAAGGGATTTGATATCTTTAATTGTTTGCTAAACTGGGTGTAGTCCAATCTTTGAAGAAGTCTTTGGTCCTTGGTCATGTTTTCACTGATCTCGGCTGGAGTGAATAGTATGTTCCCTATATATATATTTTGTCTCATGGTTTGAGTATATATGTGTTTTTGGCTTCATGGTATGTTGTCAGTTTGTGTGTTGGTTGTTGTGGATGGTGTATTATGAAGTTTTTAATATGTTCGTGTTATTTTTATCTTTGGTAGAATAGTACTCGGTATGTGCTTATGTTAGTGAGAAAAGAATGGCAATCAGAATTAAGTAAATCTTCTGCAAACCTGCATTAGTTACATAAGATGAATTAGATTTTGGGCGTTTTTCATCCTGCTGTGTTGCTTAGGATGGTTGGGCCCAAAATTCTCATCATAGCTTGATGTTTATTTACATGAAGCTTGGAATGTTTTGATTTTGAATTGTTTTCTTTTGTAAGATGGAGTCATTCTGATTTAGTTTTGATTGAAGCCACGTTTTCCAAGTTTGTTTATATTCCCACTAAGATTTTGTTTTCAAATGAAAATCTATCCTCTTAAAAAAGTTCTACTTTGGATCTTCTATTTTTAATTTTTTTTTTCTTTTTGTTGGACTGTAATATAAGAGAAAGGGTTGCATACATTCATATGTTACATGAAAATTATATATTTTGCCTTTTCGATCTATAGTGTGTGATAACTACAAAGGACTGACATAAGTGGTCCAAGATGCCGATTTATGGAGGAAAAGGTGGTTTTGCTATAATGCTATGACGACACATGACTTAGATCTTTGCTTTAATCTCTTTTGTTTGATCCTAGAATTTGATACCTTCCGAAAGGTGGCTTCAAGTTAGAAAACTAGGATGACACAGGACATAAATATTTGGGCCAGTCCCATCTGTTTGATTCAAGAAGATTATACTTTTCAAATGGTGGAATCAGGTTCCCTTTTGCATGCATCCCCCCCCCCAAAAAAAAAAAAGAAAAAAATCAATCCAATTTCTTGTACATAAACCAGCCAGAAGTCCTTGTCTGTGCATTGAAGACTTCTGATTTTTCCCTAGGTGTAAGTAAATATATAAAAAGGCTTGCTGCCTTTTGAAAATTCTTTAGTACAATATATGATTCAGTTCTCAAATGCCTAGAGATCTGAATCATATTTTGTGCTACAAATTATGCAAAATGGATTTAATCTTTAATTCTTTTGGAAACTCAGTTATAAGTTGGAAAATGGAAAATTTGGAAAGTTGTCCCTTGTTTACGAAAAAAATATATATATTTGAATTCAATTCCTATTTTTGCAAAATTTTTTGAAAGCAGGTGTAGAAAACAGGCTTTTTTCTGCAACCAAATGTTTGTTAGTAAATGTGCTTTATAAAAAATGTGTTGCGACAAAATTTACGGTGCTCTGCATAAATTTCTTCATTTTGCTTACTTGGAACATTTCTTATCTGCTTGTGCAATTGACATGATGAAGCCTGGAACCATGGTGATCCTTAGGAATGCAAAGATTGATATGTTTAAGGGCACAATGCGACTTGCAGTTGACAAATGGGGCCGTGTTGAGGTTACTAAATCAGCCACCTTTGCTATTAAAGAGGACAATAATTTATCTCTAGTTGAGTATGAACTGGTGAATGTTGTGGAAGAGTGTTGGTGATTGGATTATTTTAAGGTACCTGATTGTCATGTTGTTGGTTTGGCTTGTATAGATGGAAATAAGGGGATAGGTCACTTTATGAAGGGAGTGAGACGCCTTAAGAGTAAAGAAGAGGTCACAGGTTGCCTTGTGCACTAGGGGGGACGACCCAACGGGACTTTGGATGCTCACTACAATTCTATTTTCTCTAACAAGCATCACTTCGTTGGGAAGGTTTCTCTCCCTCTCTTTCAATCCCTATTCCTCTTTCTGTATATTTTCCAGTCGTATGTGGGGGTGAGTTTCATGATAGTAACAGTAACAGTATAGATGTGCTCTGTTAATTGAAACACATGGTAGAAAAAAATTGATATTTCTGATGGTAGGTTGCAGCTTTTGGAGGAGTGATTGTTTTAACAAGCATATTTCATACTTTTTGCAAATTCTGTTCTATTTCTACACTTCCATGAATTTATTTATCAAAGGGCAACTCACGCTTGAGAAAATTCTATTTGTTTTTATCCATTTCCATTCCTGCTTTAAATACAAAGCATGACAAAGCCTAAGCATATCACAAATCTGGTGCTTGGCATTCTCAGTTCAGGATCTCATTGATCTGACAAATATTATTGCAGAATTTGAAATACCTACTTATGCTGCCACATTTCCCTTAATAGGATTTGCTGTCCATGTTTTGCAATTGCCCTTTTGCCTCAAGCCTTAAAATAATTAGCAATGTCAAGGTTGTCATTGTGCATCAATGTAATAAAGTGATGTGGCACAATGTAATTGGTGTAATAAAGTTAAAAAGCTTTATTAATGCTTTTAAATTTAATGATCAATGAATCTGCATGATCTCAGATTTTATCCTTTTGGTTATTGAACTTTGACATCCTAATAATTCTTGTCTATTAATTTGATCAATATCAAGAAGGCAAATATATTTTAGAAGTGTGAAAATAATGTTATTCATTACAATGTTTACTATGCCAAATATAATAATGTTATTCATTACAATGTTTATTATACCAAATATTATAGTTATTTTTGATTGATTAAATGTATTTTATATACAGGGCTGTCTTTAGTGTATTTGTTTGGTAAGCAGCCACCTGGTCTGCCATTTGGGACATACAGTCAAGATGATGTTGATGCATTGCGAGCATTGATGGGGGAACCTCGAATTATTGACTCGTTCTTAAGATGTCCGTGCGCTTGGTTAAGACACTCATTAAACTTGTCGTATTGTTTTTAAGTTCAATTTGTTAATTCAATTCCTGCTCTTATTTTGGTGGTGAATTATTTTTTATTACGAGCTCACATGCTTTGAGTACAGACTCATATGCTTTGATCAGTAATTCCCTCAACTGTTACTCACTAATGAATGGCCATCTGGGATTACAAATGGTGCTGCCTTATCTGATATGCCTTAAAAAATTTCAGATGAGACAGGTACTGATTCCACCATCTCAGAGTTGGTAGCAGAGATGAAACCTCGGTAAGTAAAAATTTGATTTACTTTGTGGAAATTTCTACACCGAGTAAGTAGTTAGTAGAATATCACCAAAAAGTAGCTACCTTCTTGTTTGCAATGAATTTTTGCACTCATAAGATTTAAGTATTTTTTATCCAAGTATGCAATTATATTAGACTTTAGTTTGTCGCTTCATGGATGCCGAGTCTGGATGCATTTCAGTAGTAACCTTTGTCCAACTATTTATGCCCCAAATGTTGACATACTTGCATAATTCTTTTCTTGCATTGCATCATATCGTACCATGACACCTATTCATGACACCTACTCCAATCTATGTTGCGTTATTCTATTCACCTTCTAACTTATTTTAGTCACCAGTTGATGTTATGCCATGTGCTTTAATGCTTTACGAAAAAGCAATTTCTTTTTTCCTGATCAGATCCTCCATAATTAGCTACCACATTGCTGACACGAAGGACATATATTATGCTTGTGAGCATTACTCAAATGTGGATGCAGTGCACGGAACCCGTTTCTTGGGTCTTGCTTCTGTTAGAAATAGAGATAAACAGGTCAGTTAACTTTTCTTAAAATTCTCGGCGTTCTTTTCTTTTTCCCTTATTTCAATTGCCATATGTAGTATATGTTTCTGAAATCTAGGTTTTGGTAACACTTGAAGGAACAATTTAAATTGCTTTTGATCAACGTTTTCATTGAACATTTGGTTTAATCTGAGTTTTTTACTCAAGTGTCTGTGTACCTAATGCTTTGGGTGGTAGCATGACTTTAATAGGTGCCAATGATTGGTTGCTATCTTTCCCCCCCCTTTTTCTTTTGATTGTCGAATCTGTTATTTGTTTGGTTGCCTTCCAAGTTGTGTGACTTGTCCGATGGCACTGATGCAATTCTCATTCTTATGTATACATTATAATACTGGCATGTCCATTTCCCGTTTACTACATATTGACTTGGCTGATCGTATTTAGTAGCCCTTGTTTTACCATCATCTCAGAAATTTATTCATGCACTTTCTCCCACTCAAGCATCGTCAATGACTACTGCTGAAATTTGTTTGAAGCCACCAAATACCGCTTCATCTCCGTATAATGTAATAAAAAAAACAACTCATACAAAGGAAGCGGCTGAGCATCCTGGTGCTAGCATTTCTGATTTGCAGTATTGGAGGTATGATGCATCCCGAAAATGGCAAAAACATGAAGAAGATGGCAATAAGCTGTGTTTCAAATTTATATCTTCAGGATCATGTCCATGGGGGGAAAATGCCGCTTTCGGCATGGTGTGGATGCAAGAGACCAATTTTTGAGAGGTGTTTGTTATCATTTTATCAACAAAGGAAAATGTGAAAGGGGTCCTGATTGCAGCTATAAGCGTAGTCTACAGGATGAAGGTGAAAGCATGTCAACCAAGAGGTCTCGGGCTGACAGTGCTAGGTCTAATAGGTAGGCTATCTAATATATTATTTATTCTGATTTGTTCAAGGCAGTGATTGTTTTGGTTTAATTTTCTTAGTTTTAAGATGCTTGACTCATTGAAAATTGTATGTTGTATATGTGCTCCATCTGTGGAACATAGTGAAGGCTTCTCACTGCATGGATTTTTCAAGTCAAAGGGTTGCTGGTTCTGTTTGTTGAGACCAAGTGTAGGATTACATCTTCTGATTAGCATCGGAGAAAATTACTACTGCACGCTAGCTAAAGGTCCACTGGTTCAAGTTCAAGGTCATGTCTTATTAGTACCTATTGAGCATTTGTCTAACACCCTCTCCCTGGCTTTCAATAGGAGGCAGAGTTAAGTAAATTTCTGGATAGTCTTAGAATGTATTTTAAGAATCAAGGGAAGTTATTTTCATTGAGTGGATTCAAAAAGTGCCACACATGCTAAACTTCAGGTAAGTGGGATTTTCCTTGTAAGTCATATTTTCTTAAGATGTTAATTGTGTTGTTTCATTGTGTATTGGACTTTATAAATACTTAAGGAGAAGATTATTTTGATTTCTGATGATTCTTACTGCTCTTCCATTTTAAACTAACCCTCTCTTACTCTGTGTGTTCATAAACAATAAAAAATAAAGAAGAGAAAAAAATCTCTTCTGATAGATAAACCGGTTGATGTTTTTGTCACTGAGTTATTTATGTTGTTGTGAAGGCAATACCTGTTCCACTCTCCAAAGCATCTGTTCCTCAAAATTTTTTTTATTTGGCTGCCAAGAAGTTGGGTTTTAGTTTTACAACAATAAAAAGTATGTACTTAATTCTTTTAGTTTATAGTCCATGTTTGGATCTGCTGTCCTATAATGAGTCTTCCTTTTTTTTTTTTTTTTTTTTTTTTTTTTTTTTTTTTTTTTTTTTTTGGGGGGGGTCAGCTATAACCGAGTTTTTGGTTTATACCCCAAACGGTTTACCCCATTCAACTCATAATAAGACTATTTCAATCTTTTTGTTCCCATGTATTATTTGAGTCTTGTATGCATTTAAGTCTAATTTAAGCTTTGTATGCATTTCACATCCCAAATAGTTGGACATATTTAATGTTTCTCAAAGTATTGATGTCAAGTCTTGTATGCATTTTTCCTGTAGAAATCAACTTATGACAGTCTTCTACCACTTGATGAATGTCTCTCCTGAAAATATGGTCAGATTGGCATGCTGTCCCTGTGTATATGTGATCTATGATTTCACGTTTATGGGATCCTGTCATCCTGAAATAATGTTTTCAGGTGAATGTTAACCTGCATCAAGAAAAGTAATAATCTAGCATTGCTTTGCATAGGGAATTTTTATTTTTGGTGATTAGGACAGTTATTTCCTGTCTTGGCATTTGTATCAGAATGACCGCACATAGCAATGAATTTTGATATTATGTTCTTTTTAGTTAGTTCCTTGTTTATTATAACTGAGCTCACTTTCCTTTTTCTTCTGATGGCAGACGAACAGTTCTGAGGGGAGAAGATTGTTGAAATCACAATTTGATAAAGAACACAGTTTCTTTTATGTGGAACTTCCTGACTGCACCATGCTATCAGATTGTATGGAGGAGAATGAGAATTTTCCTGTCCAATTTGGATGAGAAGTAAGATACTGAATTTAATTGTCCGTCTTCGCTGGTAAAAATTGTTTGATGTTTTTTTTCTCTTACTTTAAGCCACCTTCTTTTGGTTTTTGATCTGCATCTTTTACTTATTAAATCTGGCTTGTCGCAAGGTAGTTGTCTTACAAGGAAAAAATGCATTTGTTTATGTGCGCATACCAGAGTTCGTCGTCATCTTAGATATTTCTCCTTGAGATCTGTATGATTTGGTCGTGACTTTTATTTTATTTTATTTTATTTTTTATTTTTATTTATTTTTTAATTCTTTTACTGAATCTAAGACATGCTGCTGCCAGTCATGTGTCTTCTCCTGATATATGCTTGTCATAGGGTTATTACTTAAAGACATTTCAAAAACTAGGTAGAATTTTCATGGTTTGTGACTTTGTTAGGGCATACTTTGGACTATGTTGGGATAGCTTAGATCGTAGAATTCTATTTCCATGTTAGTGGGTTTTCTTTCTTAGTTGCCGATTTCACTGTTTTTAATTTTGGGTTTTTTCATATTGCAATTTATTTTCCCCTCATAAGGTTTATCCTACACTGAATGTGCATGTTTGTATTGATTACTGAAAATGGGCATCTTTTAACTATACAGAATGGATAAAATTACATCACATTTTGTCAATTCAGTCATGGACCTATTTAGCTCCTAATAGCATTACTCTTCCTCTTACCGTCAAGTTTAGCATAGTCAAGTTTAGCATAATGGTAAATCCTGCAATACTTTCTCTGTTGTAATATTCTCAATGCAATAATAGTCTCAAGATAATAATTCCATAGTAATAAAATTTAGTGGTCATGCTATTTGGCCTTAATATGGGACAATACACTAATATGGTTGGTCTTGTCATTCAGTTTAGCTTCTGGAGGAACATTTAAAATTTTAAACGCCACAAAACTAAGGTCTGCTTTTTAACTTTTACTTGTTATGTCGTCATGCTTTAGTGGTCATGCTTTGGTAATTTTATTAAAATGTTACTTTACATCTGAAACAGAGGAAAGGTAGTAGGCAATGAGTGTGAATGCTATATAATGCCCAATTAGTTTGCTCCATTCACATGGAATGTTGCACTGATTTTATATGCCTACTAAACTTCAATTGCAACTACATAAACCATGATTTTAAGAAGCACCCAATAAAAAAACAAGCATAAATCTTTTATTAGGTGTTCAGTAGGCAATAAACCATAATGGAATGTAGCAGTACCCAATAGGACATCAGAATTTCCATCAGTTAGTCCTAATCTCAATAGCCTCTTCAAACCCTTGGATTCAGTCTTACTGCCACTCCAAGATATATCCCTCATGGACGAAACTTATTCACAATCACAACTAAAATGCACAACACATAAGCAACTCTCTATAGAGAGAGAGAGAGAGAGAGAGAGAGAGAGAGAATAGATAAAATGTAACTATGTTTAATCAAAACTCAAAACATAGGAGAGCTAGAATTGTAGAGAGAGAGAGAGAACCCGAAGGACTCTGGGATGCAGAAGGTTTCATGCCTATCCCGTTCAATCATGGCTTGACATTGCTCCATGCAATGGATAGACAAGAACTAGCATCCAAATAAAGAATCATCATGTGAGGATAGAACCAAAGAGAGGTTTAGAGGGCCATCATGCCCCCCCCCTTTTTTTTAAAAAAAACCAAAAATCCTAAAATTTTGCCTATATTCTGTTTTTGCTTCTTTATTGTATCTCACATCACTCTCTATTTTATTGCATGTGAACTCCCTTCTTTTTTATTTAAGGTTTGAAAAAGAGACACAAACAAAATAAATATCAAAACAAGAAAAAACCTGGTTGACAAGCCCTTAGGTTATGCATCTCCCAAAGTCAAAAGAAGATGACATTCTCATCTTTTTTTATGTTAGTTACTTCTTAATTCAAGAGAAATGACCAAATGAACGTAAAGACAATCATTAGCAAACCAAGCAAAAATGAAACTTAGACTATGTAAAGTTCCATGACCTGGTTGGTAACTTGACCTCTTCTCTTCGAAAATTAAATGTTATTAAGAAAAATAGAACTGTCCATAATGTATGAAAACTGGAAAATGCAGGTGGCTTTTGGAAAATTATTTAATAGCTAGGATTACTTGGCTGCTACACCATCCTGGGCTGTCGATGGAGCAGAGGAAGGTGTGTTTGGTCCAGATCAGGCTCGCTCTAGGAAGGAGAGGCATCACAATTCAAGTTTTTCATGATGAAGTGCCAGGTAAAAGCTGGAACTGAGTAGATGGTATTATTATACACACTTTTATGGGCTGGCTTCTCTGTTGAGATTGAATCCCTTGACTGTACATTAGATTTTGCACTACCATCACATCTTTTGGGTCTTAATAGTGTTTGTAGTGTGGTTTGACGAATCTGACTTGACCTTAATTACGGCTTCAGTCCTTAACATTTGAGTCAGTTTAGCAATATGTATGGCATATTATGTGGATGAATAAATTTTCTTGAGTTATTCAGTTCACCCCTTGTTATCATATTTGTGAGTGTGTGTGCACATCTTTTTATTGTCATGTCAAAGATGGTGATGAATTCTATATTATGATGTCCCAAACAAGTAGTTTAGTCTGCACTGCTGGTGGCACTTTCTTTACAAATTAGGTGCGGTGCTATTTTCCGCATACGATTCATTGGAGAGATTTTGTGAAATTGGAACATAAAATTTGATTCATTATAGCAATTTTGTGAAATTGGAATATAATGGAAACAGCCAAAGTTATAAAAAGAAGTATTGATTTAGGACAAACTTCTTGAGATTAGGATTTTTTACGGGGAGTTGATTGAGGACTCATCCTATATTTCGATTGAAATCAAGATTTTATTTACATATTTTCCTACTTTTATGATAATGTACAACTGATTGAGATTACATTAAAACCTTAGTGTTGTTGATTTATATGACACAAATTGCATGGCTGTTTTTATGTTTGGAGAGATTTTCTTTTGTTTTTTGAATATTATTTATTTTTGGGAAATGAAGATGTATGCATTTCCATTGTTGGTGTCTCTACATGTCGGTAGAAATATTTTAGAAATACTAAGCTACTTCCCCAATGTCATGTGTCATCTTTAATGGCTCAAATTCGAACTCATATTTTCATTTTCGTTCTTCCTTCAACTGCTTCAATTTTCCTAATTATATCATGAAAACTTAATTTTGTGAACACCTATTACAATGTCTCATACCAGTTTTAAAATTAGTGTATTCTTTTACTCGTCATTTTAAACCTTTATGATTATCAATTGTACTAACTAATTGTAGTTTGGGTTTCCCTTCCACTAGGTGTTCTTGTGATGCTCTTCAAGCAAACATGACTAATGGTTTGGCTGTGGCAGATAGTGGAAGGAGGACCTTTTGTTGCTCTTAAAAGTTCTCAGGTATCTTTTTATATCGAATTTGGGTGTTAATTTGGTTATTTCTTATGTAATATCTGTTTAACTATGCCAAAATAATTAAACCTTATGAGGCTACAAAAAAAATCTCAAGAACAAACTTTTTGCCAATTGAGTAGCGAGGAGTTAAAATATTTCTGGGTTTCAAGATTAATCTTCTTTTGATCTTTGATGGTAATATTAGTTATATGTTTTTATTTTGGTTAGCTTGAAAATTTAGAGAAAGAAACAGTCAAATGGTGTCGAGAAATCCTAAGAAACAGCCCAGCTGCAATTCAAGTGCTCAAATCAACCCTTAATGCGGTTGATGATGGCCATGCAGGAATGCAGGCGGTCCTTACTTTCAGCTCTGTTACAACAAAATGATATCCTTTCCCTTTATTTCTTTTCACTTTCAGCTCCATTGTGCTGCAGGTGGCAATTTTTCCTTTCTTTTTTTCTGCATGTTCAAGTTGGGCTTCTTCCTCTTCACTTTCCTCCTATACTTTTGATCATTTACTTTTTTGATTAGGAACTTAGTGGGAATGCTGTTCGAATCTTTTATGCCATTAAAGAAGGCAATGAAGGGAAGAGAACATATATAGAGCATAGACGCATGATTTTTCCAAATTCTGTAAATAACTGTAAATCGAATAATCTGATATTCTGTATGTTAGAATTTGTGTTTGAACTCAAATCTTTCAACTCTAAGTCTTATGCAATGGAAGGAGCAGAAAAGTTTTGCTGTAACCATGTTACTTTATAAAAGGATAGTAGCATTAGTGTAGGTAGCAAGAGTTCCTTACTTAACAGCTTGGAGTCTATTTTTTTATTCCTTTTGCAAAATCTTAATTTTAGGTTGCATTGAAATTTAAGTGTTTTTTAATGTTTTAAAAAAAATTATCTAAATTTAAGGTTGGGGTTCTAGTTTTTTCATGATATAGGGACAACTACTTATGTGTTAAAAATGTTTTAAAGATGAATCGAGAGAGATGCTAATTGTAGAATGGAAGATTATATATTCTAGCAAAATATTTTGGACTTTAGGACACTCAATTCAGAATTGTGTTGAAGCAAGTTTTCTAATGCCTCAATCTCAGTCCTTAACATTTGTCAAATTGATGAACAAGTTTACCTAATATGGTTGTAGTTTACAAGTTTTATTGATCTCTTCTTTTATTTCTTCCTCTCCCTCTTTGTACTGCTTTTATAATACATCTGTATTGCTTCTACAGTAGGTTTTTGTTGTTTAGTCTCTGGCAGTTGGTTAGCATTTTGAAAACCTCTCTCAACAGTGTGGGATTCCGTGATTCTTCAAAATATTAGTACTTTTATTTTTCTTGCATTTTTACAATTTTTTCCTTTTTCCAATTTGGAACATGGAACAAAATCTGTGATCCGTTTTTTTTTTTTTTTCAAACATGAAGAGTGTTTTTGGTTCTCGTCTTTGGAACACAGAAAGATGAGACAAATATTATAATATTATAAAAATTATATTTATAAAAATACCAAATAAAAAATATATATATTATAAATATTTTTATATTAAACAAAAATAAGCCAGGTGACCAAGCCTTTGGTCGACCTAGGCTTGGCATGGTTGACAAGGCCCAAGCCTTTGGTCAACCAGGCCAGCTTTGGTTGGCCAAGCCTTGGGCCTTGGTCGACCAAGGCTGAACTGGTGGGCCTTAGGTCGGCCTTGGGCCCCAAGGTTGGGCCTTTGCAAGTATAACATTCAATGTCCATTTTTCTTTTTTCTTTATTTATGCATCCATTTTTTCTTGTTCTTTTCATAATCTATATTATATTAAAAATATTTTTACATTTTATTAATTTATATTATACAAAAAAATATAATATATGTGTTTGTTTGATGAAAAATTTTTCCTTTATTTTTTTAGGCATAATTTTGAATTTCTTTTATTTTCAATTTATCATTTATTAAATGAATTAATATAAGTATATTTAGTCTGCACATAGTTTTTATCCAAATATAAATTAAAATGTTTATGAATATAACAAATATTTTAAAAAAATATTTAAATTCTTATAATTATTTATCGTAAATAGTCATAATTTTTTTAATAAATTCCAACTTGTTAATCTTATAAAGTTAAATTTAAATTAAAATTTTAACAATAATAATATATATTTATATATTTTTTAACAAAGGGCATATCAACCATTCAAACTCCACACCATGCGCAGCGCGGTGTAACCCTCTTAGTAAGTTTATAACGTCCGCTAGCTATCCAAGCCCCATCAATCTCTCTCTCTCACCTAACTTACCAACCTCCATGCCACCACCTAATTCCATGCAACCAACACCTTCTCTCCTCTGGCCATTTTTCCCTGCACCGCTCCCCATCTTCCTATGGAGGAGCGGGTCCCGCCTCCTACCACCAGGGACGATGCAGTTGATCTATCTCCCTCACGTCTGGGCCGTCCTCCCAGAGCCAGCACCAAAAATGCCACCACCAAAAATGATTCCCTCAGTCCTGGGTCACAAATGGCGGCACCTCAAATCATCCCACCACTCAAGCCTCCACCGGGAAAGGAATTGGAAACCTATGTTGTCCGTATCCCCAAGGATCAAATTTACCGTGTCCCTCCACCTGAGAATGCCTTGATCATGGAACGTCGCAGAACGACTAAGCAAAAGAAATCGATATGGGCGACAAAACGGTGCCGCTGGTTTATGTCATTGCTCATTATTGCTTTGGTTCTAGGACTTGTTGCTGGTGGGATATATTTCTTCATGTTTTTCCCTCAGACTCCGAAATTTTCGGTGTCTAACGTTGTTTTCAAAATCCCAAATGTTTCCTCCCAAAAGGGTGTGACTCCAAATTATGATATCTCAATCAAAGTGGAGAATATGAACGAGAGAATGAGTGTTGACTATGATTCAGATGATGCTTCTTCGTCATCTTCAAAATTGTCAATCAAGGGAGAGGATATCGCTTTCGGAGGATTTCCAGCGTTTCATGAAGAGAGCAAGGAAGAAAAGGAGGTTAGTGTGAAGATGGCTGGGGTGAAAAAGGCATTGCCGCAAGATATTGAGAAGAGGTTGCATGGAAAGAATTCAACGTCATCGCCAATCTTGTTGGATTTGAAAATGCACGTTGTGGCGAAGACAAGCGTTTGGCAGATTAAGGTTTTGTGCACGAAGTTGTTGGTTTCATGTAAGCTTACGGTGAGTACCTTGAATGAAGGCGCACGTGTTCTCTTTCAAGAATGTGAAAGCGACTCCTCCCAATAGAAAGAGAAACATGTGTTGTGAGTGCTCATTTTCTCTTATTGTAGGCCTGATTATATTGTGTGATTGGGATAAGGCAAGTATATTCCAATAAATTTGATTGTTGCCTCACCACTGTTTAAACAAATCCAAACTACAATCTTGCTTGGTTTAATACTAATTGCGGAGTATTACTTTTACAGGGATACCCCTTCTATTGGTTTAATATTGATTGCAGGCTACTGACTGGTCCCTTCTATTATAGGGATACCCCTTCTATTAGTGTCAAGCCTATAAATGTGTGTCGTGAGAGAGAGGGATAGGGATACTTGGGGAGGATGTGAACCCCCTCTTCGTCCGTGGAATTTCTACTATCCGGTGATATCAATATCAACTTGACCATGACCCCAGCCATTATAAGGACTCAATCTATTCACAAAATTTCTCTGTCATTAATCTTTCTGGCTAAAGTAATATTAATCTATTAATCAAAATAATAGTTCCTTTGATACAAAACATTTTCATCACAAGTAGCCACTAAAGATCTCCTTTTTGATAATACTATCACTATAGTCTATTGCAAATCATGGAAATCACATCTCCCAACTTCACTATCATGCAATATTATCAATATGTCTTCCAATTTAATCATGTGCACTTAGCCACAAAATGTTTGCATCAACATTTCTAAATCATTAAATCTAGATCCAATGGGATTTACCTGTGACTACGTTTGGGTTGTATGAAGCATCCTTATCCTTACTCATTATTGCAAGGATTCTTGTTTGAGACTTTGTTTGCAGACGTTGGGCAGATGTAGCTACTAGGTTGCTCCTTGTCTCCCTCTGTGGAGCCATACTAGCCAATGGTGAAGACACATTTGATTGACCACTTTGTGGACCACTCAACTAACTTCCTTGTTGATCTAAACCCAACTCAGGGCAAGCATTGCGGAGATGTCCATTTTTTCCGCATCTATAACATCTTTTGAGTGCCCTATAAAACCCAAGATGGTACTTCCCACAATTCCTACACTTTATCGTCTTATCTCTCACCAATTTGCTCCCAGAAGCAGCTTTAGATATGGGAGTCCTATAACGAGACGGGCATTGGCCTTGAAGAGTGCCAACGAATCTTGAATTAAAGACACCACTATAGGGACCTACACTTCTATTCTTCCTCGAAACTTGACAGGAAGTAATTTCAAACTTCCTTTTCTTGTCATGTCTTTCTCTAACTTTTCTCCATTCAGTAATCACTTTCTCAGCTCTTAGTGCTAACTCCAAAACATCTTTATAAGTACTGGCCATGGTCATAGGCATTGTCTCCCTTATATTCCTATTCAATCCTGTTTTGAACTTAGCACACAGGTTTTTTTCAGAGTTGAGGAATTCTGGGACATATCTAGACAATTCTTTAAATTTTGCATCATATTCCCCTACCGTTTTCTTTCTTTGTATCAACTTGAAAAATTCATCCTACTTTTGATCTCCACATGAGCGGGTGTTGTACTTCTCGTTGGGTTCCCTAAGAGACCTATCCCAAGTCAGAGGAGAAGAAAGCTTCGAAGGAGAACCCGGTGGAGGAATAGAAGTTTGATATGGAGCTTGTAACCAAGCTTCGTAAGTATTCCACCACTCCATCACCTGCTGGGGGCGGCTAAGGGAGGAGCAGGAATTCCGATTGAGAAAGCTGATTGCATCATTATAGGGGGGCATATGCAAAGACGATGTGAACTCAGGTTGAGAAAGAGGAAGAGTTGGAGGAATCATATTCGAGTTTCTCATTCTTTCTCTAGAGGAATATCGCACCTACAATAAAAAAATCTTAACTTAATATATATTTCGAATCAGACTCAATGCTTAACCCCCTAAAAATAAAATTTCTAATTTCCTAGGAAATCCATGGAAGGTTCTATACATTCTCTGGAGACCTTTAATAAATCTTTTCAAAAACTAAACATTTCAAGGTCTTTAGAAAACTTTCAGAACATTTGGAAACATTTCAAAACATTTTAAAACTATCAAACTTTTAAAATCGTGAGCCTAAACTCTGATACCAATAAAGTTGTCACGCCCCGATCCTCGGATCGACCACGCGACAACCGCTGCCAGGTACACGGGCAGAACTCCCCATATACTGGGACTCTACAAGGCTACATAATAGTACAGTAAATCTTCCAATACACAAATCCATCCAAAATAAGAAAACATATAGATAGCACACATGCAAAGGATCCATCCAGTCCATCCCTGTACACACAAGTATACGTCGGCACACACATTGGGAAGGAGGTTCTTGTACATGCATGCTTGCAGTGTGGTCATCCCAGCCATTCTAGAATTCTTAGTACAAATAAAGCATTCTAAAGATATTCCAAAATCAAAATAAATGAATCTCAAATCATAGTCGTGGAATTTTATTAATACTTGTGTAAAAAAAACAAACCAGCATCAGTAAAGTCCAAACGATATAAGATGTACAGAACTTTATGAATTCGAAAGTAAATATTGAAATCAAATATTTCAATCCAAATATCCAAGTTAAACAGTAAGTTTTTACCAAAATAGAATTTAAACGAAAATGAACAAGTTTCAACATAAACGATATAAGAATTCCACCAATATTTGCTCCTATATATGAAACAAGTATCGATTAAATCCATACAAAAAATTGTACAAGTTTTCCCTTCCATAGATTTCAGATCAAACCAAAATAAACCTTACATCACTATAATACCCAAACGAGTCAGCAGGATAATCCTTCACAAGCTCCAATTTCTGTCACAGAGCTAAACTTCCTCTGAAAGATTTAAAAGAGATGGGTAAGTATTACAAATACTCAGTGAGTGTATAACATGTTATGAAGATAAATGAGGGATGATTGTTGATATGTCAAATAAGTTTCTCAAACTCATAATTTCAAATTATAAAGAGCAAGGTATATCATCAAGTGTCAAATACAAATCAAGAATTTAAAAGAAATCATATTTTTACTTATTATATGCATCCAATATTACATCTTATTTTTCACAAATCATGAGGTTGCCGAAACCTTCCCATTAAAGGTTCGGCCCCGACCAATAGTGGAAACGCCAAGGAGTTTTCATTTAATGTCAACCACATACATATACCCCAACCTTGGCTTTGGCTCAGACCTCCCTTGGGTTGCAACCAGGCTAGTCCGAAGGGAGGGTTTCGGAAGTACCTCTCGAGCGCAGCTATCTCCTTAACCAAATAAACACCCAACCACGTCACCCCGTCGGGTCGCACCATGGAGAGAATGACTATAGTTATTTACCATGCACACAGCACCGTTTCGCAACATCATAGTATGAAATCAACGTGCCAACAATGATTCAAACAATTCTCATTTCTAAAGCTCAATTCAAACCATGTTCAACATAATTCAAATAATATGGCACATTATTTCCATTTCAAACACATGGATGCATATTTCAACTGTAATCTCATTTTCAGAACATTCCACAATCATAAAACAATTGAATATTAATTAAAAAGTATTTATAAAATCATTACAAAATATTTTTTCATTTAAAATCATAAACATGTATCCACTCACCTCTAGGGAAGGTATCCACTCCCAATTCCGCAATTTAATCCAAGGTAATCCTTTTCAACCTTCAAATGGGTTATCCTATACCAATAATAACAATTTCATTATTAGTTCATCCCAAATTCTAGGTTTTATGAACTTTCCTATATTTAGCACATACCTAATCCTTCAATTTCATGAACCAAGATTCTCATTTCGTCATTTCAAGATCATTTGCATTACTAATGACCTTAAATTCCCAATATTTCTCAATTTTCCTAATTTCTAACAATTTTTCCAATTTCTCCCGAATTTACACAACCCTAATTTTTCTGATTCATGATTCAACATACTTTTAAGACATGTACAAGTCTTCTCACCCTAAATTAACCATAAGTTCATTCAATTATCGAAAGGATCAGAAATTTCTCTCACCTAGGGTTTCACAATTCGCAGCTCCAGCGTCCGTGCACCATTCAATTCATTCCGGGACCTGCAATGCTTTCAATTCAAAGCAAAGTTTAGTAATTAAACTTATTCACTATGGAAATCAAAACCCTAGAACTAAGATCTGAAGTCAGTCCTTACCTGTGTAGGGAAGGAATCGCAGTCTCAGCCTAGGGTTCTCGGAGTCTGCTGCTAAACACCGCAGTAAAGGTTGTAGAGGTGAAGTGCTCACAGCGAGCACCGCGGGAGCGAGGGAGAGAATGAGAGGGCTCCGTCGCACACGCAAGAGAGAGGAAACGAAACAGAGAGAGAGAGAGAGAGAGAGAGAGAGAGAGAGAGAGAGAGAGATGAGCGGTCGCGTGCGGTGGTCGGATGAAACCATCGGTGAGGGGTGGAGAGAGCCACAGGAGAGGGAAGAGTGCGGCGGAGGAGAAATTGAGGGAGAGAGAGATTCGGGAAAGAGAGCAAGAGAGACGAAGAGAGGGAGAGATTAAATTAGGGTCTCTAACCCTAATCGAAATGGGGGAAGGGGAGGTGCAACGTTTTGGCCAAAACGCTGTGCCTCCTCTCCTCTCTTCTTTTTTTTTTTTTTTTTTATAATATATATATAAATAAATAAATAATTAATTAATTAAATATTCATATATATATTTATACCCACTTTTCACTAAATTTTAAATTTTATAAAATAGGATTCACTACGAATCGTGGACACGGCATTTTAACACTGAATTTTTGGTGTTACATTTCAATTTTAGAAAAACACATATAGAAAATATACTACATGAAAAATTTTTAAAATGTCTTTCAATAGGTCTGTCTATATGTCTAAAATTCCACAACTACCAACAGTTGATCAGTGAAAACTCTCTCTCCTCGACTGGATCTAGCTAGCGGTGGTGTGGCTTTTATCTTTACACTTTCTCTGAAAAGATTAAAAATAAGAGCATGACTATGAAAACACTTAGTGAGTGGAAAATCTATGTAGTGCTAATGAGTGAGAATATGATTATATCCAAAGCCGTTAGCAAACTAAATTTATTTTGCCATTACAAAATCATTTACAATTGACAAAATCATTGCATTCAAAGATCATTCCCCTTGATCTCAAAATAGGTCACCGTTAACTCAAAATCAAAATCATAGGACTACCAAAAATACTTCCCAATTCAAAACCTTGGTCGGAGTCCAGAATTAGATCCACCAAGAGCTTCCATTAGTTTATTTATCCAACAAATATCCCATGCTTGGTGTTAGTTTGGATCTCCCCATTGGTGACTCATGACAAGTCCAAAATAGAGTTTGCGTAGGTGTCCCCCATATCAACCTACCCCAAACCAAATTCCTGAGTAGGTGAACCCCCCGCATCATACTACCACAAACCAATTCCATCGTGCTCCACTCATGCCACTCTTCCCCTAGCTGGTCCATGAATGAGTAATAAAACACAACAACTACGCGTACAATCGGTTACCATAAAACCATCCTTTTCATTCGCAAAACAATTTGTAAACATTTCACAATTCATTTTCATTTTTATCTCAAATGAATATTTGACCATCCATGAACCAATTTCTTTTCCATCATCATACTTTCAAAGAAAATATATCACACTCAAAACTCAAAACTCAATTATAAAACTGTTTTTCAAAATAAGGGTGCAAAACGTATAAAACAATTTCTCATCAGCAAACACATAAATACTCCACTCATAGTTTGGGAAACGTTTGTACTCCCACTAATCCAAATTTTTGGCTTTATTTCTAGTTAAAGGGCCATAGCCAAAATTTTGGATGCACGGTGACATAAAAATAAGATTAAACACCAATTTATTACAAACAGGAAACTAAATACATGACGTGCAAATATCACTCTATTCCTTCCCATTTTCAAAACTATCTTATTGCATATATAAAACTCCAACTTATTGCTCATTTCTATTCCAAAATCTTCAAATCTAACTAATATAACAAATTCTCAACACATACGTGTCTTAGTAAAAGAGCTATATCTTTAACTATAATTCTTGAATTGCCATAATTTCAATTGTCACTTAAATACTAAATATGAAGCTATGATTTTTATGTTTATGTCCAAACTCTATTCTAATCATACAAAAATATTCAGATCAACCAATATAAAAATCCTGTCCTCACGACGTAATATGCTTAGTTCCAGAAAAATGGCTACAAGTTTTACTATACATGTCGAATTTAAGTGAATTAAGTTCTAAATTAAAGATACAACATAGATTACAATTTTGATGTTTAGAGTTTAACTTAATTATGCCTAGAAAGTAGCTCAAATTCAAAACAAAATATATAGCTAGAACAAAACAGAAACACGGCTTTTTTTGCAGAACATGTCCTTTTGAAAAATCACTAAAAATCCAATTCTCAATGCAATGTTTGTCCCAATATGGCATTTAAAGATCTAAAAGTCTAGTTTCCATAAAAGAAAACTAAGTTCAATTTGCAATTGTACAGAAAGAGTTATAACCTAAATACTATAATGAGGTCAAACTATCCAAATTTGTAGAATCATGGTTTTCATTGTCATTCTAATATTATATCCACGCTTAAATAGGCCCAAATCGTCAGCTAAACCTATCATGCCCTGGTCCTTGGGTCTGATCATATAACAACCATCATGTTGTCTCAAACTACATGCAATCCTGGGTACGCACTTCGAGACCCCACAAGGCTAACTTATTATCAACCTGAACTTAATCCTCATTTAATTCTCCATAATTATAAATCATCATCTATAAGACCCCTTTCAAAATAAGCTAAGTGAAGTTTCCATAACCTATACACAAGTGACCAATCAAAGTAAAGATTTACATATACAAAAGTATTAAAACTTATTACAAGAGTTCCATAATATAACATAATTAAGCTTTCGGTGACTTTTCCCATGGATCCCTCAACAACTAAGTATGCCAAAATGAACTATCTTACATGAAGTATAAGATTCTAATGGAGGTAGATCTCACAGACCACAAAAGAAGGTCCCACTTACTAACTACAACCTGAAAATAGGAGAGAAAAAAGTTGGATGAGTACAAATGTACACAGTGAGTGAGAAATCTATGTATATGCCAATGAGTAGGAGTGTGATCATGTCCCAAAACTACTATTAACAATTTCCATTTTATCATTACAAAAGCATTCACAAGTTCACAAAGCATTCACAAAGTATTAACTATCAATCTATTTAAAGTAAAACATTTCTTTTTACATCAAATGGGTTGCATTTCATTCAAAATCTTGGGACTACCGAAAACATACTTTCCAATCCAAAACCTTGGCTGAGGTCAAGAACTAGAACCACCAAGAGTTTTTATTCATTCTTTTTATTTTTAAAAGTGTCTCGTCCTTAGTGTTAACTTGGATATCACCATTGGTGACTTATGGCTACCCAATCATAATCTTGGATAGGTTAATATCCTATATCACACTACCCCAATCCGATATCTGACTCCACTCATACTGTTTTTCCTTCCGCCAGTCATGAGTGAATATTAAACCACAATAGCTACGTGAACAATTGGTCACCAAAACATCATTTTCATTTACAATCAAATTCAAAAAATAATATAAATTATGTGGCAATAATATGTCAAAATTTACATTTGCAATATCACAGTTTTATAAGAACACATCACACTCAAATGAACTTATAAAATTATATTTCAAAATAAGATTTTCAAAATACATAAAATCATTTTTCATTAAACAAGATAAAAAAGTCTCACTCATAGTTTGGGGAGGGTGTGCACTCCCACTACTCCAAATTCTCAATTTTTTCCTTGTTTGAAGGACCTTTGCCTAAATATTATGTAGATCGCAACACCAAATTGAGATTAGATAATTGTTCAGTGCTACTATGAAGCTAAATACTCATATGCAAAGGAAAATGTATCTCTTTGCCTAATACTTTCATTAGCCATAGTTAAAGTTCATTTCCATATCTTCATGTCTTAAAAAAATAATTGTATTTTTAACTAGCATTTTTGGATTACAAAACTTCTAATTTCCATTTAAAAACTAGATATAAAACAACAATTTTTTTTATGTGTATAATTTAGATCTATTCTAATTACACAAAAATACGTAAATCTATCCAATGTTGCCTTAACTTCATAATTTTCAATTTGCACAATTATCGAAAAATGGTTGTAACTTTCACTATGTATGTCCAAATCATATGATTTTTACCTCAAATTAAAGCTAAGATTTAGATCTACAAATTTTGTGTTTAGAGCTTAGCATAATGCATCTTAGAAGGCATCTCAAAATTGAACCAAAGTCTCAGTCGAAACAGGGCAGAAACAGTGGATTATTCTACAGAATGCCTTAATTTGAAAAATCATTAAAAATCCAATTCTCATAAGAATTCAACGAATCATATCTCATTTTCGAGGTATGGAAATTTCGTTTCACATCCAGAAAATCTCACTTGATTTGCCTTTGTGTAGAGAAAGTTATAGCTCAATCATTATAACAAGGTTAGTGTTGGAGGTGGGTTACGGCTCTACAGATACCGGCTCCTTGTTAACTCGAATAGTCACCGTCGATGGGATGTAAGACCTACAAAAACCACCGGAGGGTGCTCCAATGGGGAAGGCTCTAACACTCAAGTCTGAAAGAGTAGTTTTCGAATGTAAAAGGAAAAGACTGAGAGCTCCAAGAGGGAGAGGTTCCCTGTGATTAGAATACCCAATGTGTAAGACTAAGCGAGCATACCTTACTTGGAGGGTTTGTAGGATATCTTATACCCATGAGAGTCGTACGCCGTTGGGGGTATTTCAACCCTACTTTCCTTATTGAATCGATCCAAAAATCTGAAGAATTCAATATTCTAAATTGATCGTGATCTTCATCGTGTAGGAACTTTCGTTTCCTAGGGGGATCCTTTCCTTAACTGAAAGATCCTAAAGATGCTGCTCCTAGGAAATCGGAGCTATTAGGATATTTTGATCTTTCTTTAGAATCATTAGAGTTGCTGACTATTGATTGGTCGTTTGGTTGATGAAGGGTCCTCGATGTTTGTTTGTTCGATAGACCAATGATTAGGTACCCGATCGGGGAGGTTACTCCTGCTTGATAAATCTTTGTTCGGTAGGCGAGGCAACTAAGGCCCTATTATTCGAGAAACCTGGGTGACTAAGCCCCTTCGGTAGATAGTCATAGAAAACATCAAGCATCGGTCGTTAACTATCCTTTGTGGGTCTCGTCTGTGGACATTTCAAGAGCTGACCCTTCGAATTGGGTTTAGAGTTATGTCCCATCATTTACCCCTAACTCATGACATTTTTTCTCGGAAAAGGCAGGATGAGTTATGATTATTGAAAAGGGCACAAAACTTTATAGTGTGACTTTTGTCATTTCGGTTTTCGAGAATCGTCTTCTGCATGCTTCATAAGGATTCATATTCGTCAGAGGATCATATATCCTAGCATTCTTACTTGTTGCTCTTTTGATTATTCTTCGGAGAACTTTTTTCTGTAGACAAAATGTCGAAGGATTCTTCTTCTTCGTGAGGTGTAGACAGCTTATAGAGTACTATGACTGAAGAGGAACTGATGGAAGTTCGAAGGGACATGTCGCTCGGAAGCGACTTTGAACTAGTGTTGTTCGGTAAAGGGAACAGAGCAAATCATATCCCCGAGGGTTGCATCCCAGTGTATAAATAATGTGTAAAGTACAGTTTAAGGATCCTATACATGGACCTGTTGGCGGAGGTTTTGAGATATTGGAACATCCACCTTTCGCTGCTTATCCCGAGCGCTTGGTGTTTTGTGATCGCCCTGATTTCTCTATTAGGGTTTTTTTGTGTTCGCTTCGATTTAGAGATTTTGAGGGCCCTTTTTTCCTTGGTGCGGTGTAGTACCAAGCGTTCTACTCATGGTTGGTACAAACTCCAAATCCGTCGAGAATCTCACTAGAGGTTCTTCTACGGTGAATCTTAGGACAAACGTTGGATGCATAAATTCTTCTACGTGAGATTCCTGAACAAGGGCCTTCTTCCAATGCTTCTGAATGTTAATCAAGTGCCCTTCTTGAACATGAAGATTTCAGATCTCCTTCGTTATTCTCATCTTCTGTGATTTGTCAGCCTCTATTGTGAGGCTACCCATCGGAGCATTTGGGTAGATCTTTTGATAGAAGACCAGATGTTGTTGTTGTCTAACTTGCTGGTGGATGAAGCAAGATAGATCACCAAGTCTCTCTTACTGGAGCAACAGAGGAAATAGTTAGTTAATTTTGTGCTGTCTGTAAATGCTTCCCTTCTTGAAGAGGTCTCCACCAAGCAGGAAGTACGACCGTACACAAAGAGGAAGGAAGCTGATATTTCCCCTAAGATCCAACCAAAAAGATCAGGGGTTCGATCGTCTAGCCCACTTACTGGCGAGGAGGAGCTGGCGGACACTAGAGAACATAAGTCTCCTCAAGAACATTCTGAAACAAGAGAAGGCCAGTCAATTAGCCATCTAACAATCATAGGTACACCACCCCTTAAAGACAGGGTGGGGGACGCTCTGGACGAGAAACTCCTTAAGGCGACTAGGAGCACTCTGGCTTTGGACCTACAATGGCAGAAAGAGACCCCGTTGACACACGTTTCTACTCTTGCTTTGGGAGGAGCATCTGAATGGTCTCCCCAGACATCTCAATGTCTTCTACAAGACATAGAGGAGAAGATCGGCGTTCCGCCTCCCATCTTGGTTAAGTCACTCAACGGAGGGGAGGATGATTTTGAAGAAGGATCAGTAGCGGTTTGTATGGGAGACCGCCGGTATAACTTCATTGATTTGTAAGAGGTACTACAGTTGGCCGAACGGTTCGAATTTCCCTCGAATCTCGCCCTCCGGACGATATCTCTGGATCACATTGATAAGACTATTCACCCTTTTTGCCTTACAGTAAACATTCTCCTTGCCCAGCCTCTGTCCAGATTTGTTATTATATGACTCTGACTATCAAGTGTATTCCTTCCTAGACTGCAGCCTTGACCGAGCTCCAAAGGAAACGGAAGAAAGAGCGCGATGGGCAAGTTATCTGTTTGAGTAACCAAGTGCTAGCGCTGAAGGACGCTCTGGAGAATAATGGAAAAGACACCGAAGAGGAGAAAAACAAGCAGATCGAGCATCTTCAGGTGGACTTGACTCTAACTCGAGAGCATTGTGAAAGGTTGGAAGCTAAGGCACGTGTACGGGAAGTTAGATTAGCGGCTACCAAAATGTTAGCTCATCTTCGGGAGGAGTCCCTTCAAAATGTAAAGCGAGAGATGGCTGACCTTAAGGCGTCTGTTGCCAGAGATGCTGCCAACCACCATCTTTTTCAGCGTAGGTTGCTCAAGCATTTGAGGTGCACTGAGGAGATCCTTCGACAAGTTGGCTAATATGAGGCTTTACCTCCTCTTAAGGTTCAATCGAGAGAGCGACAGCGAATTCGGATTCCACCCTTGTAGCCTCTATTGTTCCTTCCGCCCCTTTGTAATCCCATGTTGTTCTGATGAAAGGACTTTATGTCAAGCCATTTGTCCCGTCCTCCACTAAAGTGTAATGATTCTTCGTGAAAAGAAATCTTTAGAATGCTTTATCCTATTCGCTTGATAAGGTTGGGGTGACTTAGACCCATCATATAGTAAAAAACTTTAGATATTAAGACCCGACGTTCGATTGGAAACTTTAGAGATTAGGGCCGTGTCTATCTGTTCGGGGAGTTCTATCATATTTTGATGACACATTCGATCGGTAAGATCAGTGCGTCTAAGGCCCAACGTACGATTGAAAATTTTAGAGGTTAGGGCCGTGTACACCCGTTCGGGGAGTTCTATCTCATTTTGATGACACGTTCGATCGGTAGGATCAGGGAGTCTAAGGCCCGACATTCGATTGGAAACTTTAGAGGTTAGGGCCGTGTCCACTCGTTCGGGGAGTTCCATCCCATTTTGATGACACATTTGATCGGTAGGATCATGGCGTCTAAGACCCAACATTCGATTGGAAACTTTAGAGGTTAGGGCCGTGTCCACCCGTTCGTGGAGTTCCATCCCATTTTGATGACACGCTCGATCAGTAGGATCAGGGTGTCTAAGGCCTGACGTTCGATTGGAAACTTTAGAGGTTAGGGCTGTGTCCACCCATTCAGGGAGTTCTATCCCATTTTGATGACACGTTTGATCGGTAGGATCAAGGCGTCTCTGGCTCGACGTTCGATTGAAAACTTTAGAGATTAGGAGGTGATTCCTCTATAATTCACTAAGAATCCCGTGTCGCGAACCTCCATAGAAATAATCACTAAGTAACGGAAGATCGCCGTAATCTTTCTCAAGGGAAGAGCATAGGAAACTCCGGGTCGAATGTCGAACAAACGATAATGGGAACCAAGGGCTCATGCCAGATGTCTTCACCACGGAATTGGAGATCCCCCTTCCTGATTCGTCATGCGGCGGCCTGGGATCCGGTCTGTTAGGCAGCTTATTCTCCTGTGGTGCATTACGCCTGTCGAGGGAAGGTAAATTCCTTCCTTCCATACTGATGAGCTTTTGTAGTTTATCACTGCGAATCAAAAACTCTAACTTGTCCCTGAGCCTTGTGCACTCATCGATCATGTGACTGTAATTCCGATGGAAGTAGCAGAACTTGGGCTTTCTTAGGATCTTTCTCTGTGGGACGAAGGGGCCACCTGACTTATGATTTGTTTTTGATTTGATATAAAACCCGACTTGGGGTCTTGTTCAGCAGAGTGTAGATGCTAAACCTTCGTGAGGGCAAAGCTCCAGGTTTACTCCTCTTTGGAGAAGGCTGGCGAGGCTACCGATTGTGTTCTTTTCAGCTAGAATGGTTTCTTCGTCGGTTGTACGCCTCCGCTTCTTCTGGCGTAATGTATTTCTCAGCTCGAGAGTAGAATTCTTGAATGGTTGTCGGGGTTTTTTTGTAATGGAGACTTTTATGTCGGAGGAGCTCAATCCCGTTAGGAGAGCAGCCAATGCGATAGAATGGTCCAAAGTGGGGGCTTTTAACATCTCTGTCTTAAATCTTTATAGGAAATCTCTCAGAAACTCATCTTCCCTCTACCACAACGATAGCAAGGAGGTGGACTTTCGCTTGGCCCCTTGGTTGATTATAAAATGAGTCTCAAACTGTTGTCAGAGTTGGGTGAAGCTCTTAATACTAAATGACATGAGAGAGTTAAACCATATCAGGGCATTACCTTTGAGAGTAGTGGAGAAGTGCTTGCACATCGCTGCGCCTAACAGGTCTCTAGAGACCACAATTGTTATGAAGTGGGTAGTATGGTCACGAGGGTCAGTTGTTCCATCATATCGCTCCATAAGAGGCAGATGGACGTCTCTTGACATTGGTTCTGAGGAAATCTTTGAATAGAAGGGCGATTCTCCCGGGAGGAGGAGGGGATCTTCCCCCTTTTTTACACCTGCCCTTTTAAGCTCAGCAGCTACAAGCTGTTCGATTTGCTTTTTCAAATCCTCAGGATCATGTTGAGAGGTCATTGATGGCTCATAATTCACAGGAAGTACTCGTCTCGGTCGTCGTTCATAATCGGACTCGGCCGCGGATGAGTGGCCGTCTGGCTCGAGGGCTCAGCTGAGTCCCTCCAGTTGCTTGCTCATTTTTTGGAGTTTTGACTCTAATCTTTCCATTTGAGGCTGGCTCACCTGTTCTGGCGCTGGGGCCACGACCGGCTGTTCTTGAGCCACAGGTTCTAAAACATGCTCTGGATGGGATGGTCGAGGAGAAAATATGTGGTCATAAATCGAGTGATCGGATGTTGGAGGGAGGACAGATCTAATGGGTATAGGGGCATACCCTTCCACAGCAGGGGTGGCTCTTGAGGATGCTTTGGTTCTCAGAGGCATGGTTATTAGAATTACAGGAGTTGCTCTAGTCTGTTTTCCATAGACGATGTCAATTTATTGGAGGTTGGTTACGACTCCACAGATACCGGCTCCTTGTTGACTTGAACAGTCACCGTCGACAGGATATAAGACCTGCAAAAATGGCCGGAGGGTGTTACGGTGGGGGAGATTCCGATGCTCAAGTCAGAAAGAACGATTTTCAAATGTAAAAGAAATAGACTGAGAGCTCTAAGAGGGAGAGGTTCCCTGTGATTAGAGTGTGCCCAATGTGTAAGACTAAGGGAGCATACCTGACTTGGAGGGTTTGTAGGATATTTTATACCTATGAGAGTCATACGCCGTTGGGGGTGTTTCAACCCTACTTTCCTTATCGAATTGATCTAGAAATCTCGAGAATTCAATATTCCGAATTGATCGTGATTTTCATCATATGGGAACTTTTGTTTCCTGGGGGATCATTTCCTTAACTAAAAGATCCTAAAGATGTTGCTCTTAGGAAATCATAGCTGTTAGGATGTTTTAACCTTTCCTTAGAATCGTTAGAGTTGTTGGTTATCAATCGGTCGTTGTTCATTCGTTCGATAGACCAATGATTAGGTACCCGATTGGGGAGGTAACTCCCGCTTGATAAATCTTTATTCGGTAGGCGGCGCGACTAAGGCCCTATTATTCGGGAAATCTGGGCAACTAAGGCTCTTCGGTAGATAGTCATAGAGAACATCAAGCATCGGTCAGTAGCTATCCTTTATGGGCCTCATGTGTGGGCCTTTCAAGAGTTGACCCTTCAAATTAGGCCTATGGCTATGTCCTATTAGTCAAGATGTTCTATTTTGTAGAAATTTATGAGTTTCATCATTGTTCTAACTTATGCATATACTTCTCGGTCTATATCATGAAACATGCTATTCACGATGATTTCAATGATAAATAGAAACTTGAAACTATGAATTTAAAGCTTACCTTGGACTTGTTCAAAGATATCTCAAGTAACCAACAAAATCATCCCCAAAATGCAAAATTCATGATCAATCTTGATAAAATCTCAAATCTCCCTTAGGATTGACTTAAGAATTTCCTAGAGGATAAAGTGAGTTAAGAGAGTTTAGAGAAGAGAATAGAGTTTTTGGCTAAATGTTACTTGAAAGAAGCAGGTGAAATGAAGAAGGAAGAAGATAAAAGAAGGGACTCAAGAAGCTTCAAGAGAACATGTCTCTCTATATCTCTCTCTCTCTTTTTCTCTCTTTCTCTCTCTTTTACATCTAATGCACACACACACACACACACACACACTAAAACACAATTTCCTCATCTCTCTTTTATTTCTTCAGAGGCGACTCATTACATGGAAAAGTAACCTTAAATGCTTTCATTAATTGCCTTTTTTGACATTTTTAACTTTTGTTTGCTAAAGAAAGGACGAGAACAAAAGGAATGGAGGATCAAAACATGTAAGGGATTTTTTGGGTGTTCTAATTCAAGTTTTGGGTTTCTAAATGGGCTCAAGAAATTGGATTCCAAAATTGAGTTTTTAACTCAAAGATTGGGCTCTAAGGTTTTGGGTTTCATCACTAACTCAAACCAAGCCTTAATTCATTTTGTTAATCCATCAAATTTTATTGTTCACATTTACAATATCAAATTCACTCTATAGATTATAAGTCATGTATGCAATTAAACCATGGTTTCAGGTTTTACAAAACCATCATGATTCAAAAGATAAATCAAAATTTAAAATCACAAGTTAAACATACCTTATACTTGGTTTTCTAAACTCTAAAGTCCACTACCCTTTTTACACCTTCGACCTCATTGCTTTTTTGATGTTTTGAGTTTGTTCTATGGGCTTTTCACACCATTTTGTACTTCCAAAAGGCAAGGTATAAGATGTTTATGGTAGGAAGTAGTTTATTTCAAGTTTAAATGAGAATTTTGATGGTGAGAGAAGTATGAAAATTGTGATTAGGGTTATATGGAAAATGAAAGTACTCTCTCTCTCTCCCTCTCTCTCTCTCTCTCTCTCGGTCCCACACACACATAAACCTAAGAAGGTTCAAGAATATATATATATCTCTTTTCTTTCTCTCTCACTCTCACTCTCTCTCGTTCACATGCCCACACAAACACAATCTACCCCACTTTTCTTTTTTTAAATGAGATCGATCACAAAAAAAGCAACATTTAATACTCTCTCTTGACTTTTCTGCCCCGTATTTCAAGAGAGGGAAGGAATAGAAAAACAAAAACCTGGGTGAGGGTTGAAATTTTGTTAACTCAAAAGTTGATCTTCAAAATTGGACTCAAAGAGTTGGATTATTAATTCAAGAGCGGGACTTAAAAAATATGAGTTCAACTCATGCCCAAATCTCATATTTTTAATCCACTCAAATTTACACTATGTTTTAGAATTTAATACCATGTATTCTGATTTTTTATCTAAGCATAACATATGAAATTTTTGTTTTACAACTTACTTGAAGAACTCAAAATTCCTTAATTGCTTCAAGATTTATGGTTCAAACTTTTAACACCAATGTTCACCCTTTAAGATACAAAACACCAATACATTTAGACATTGAGCTCTGGTATTACAAGTTCTACCGCCCATAAAAGAATTTCGTCCTTGAAATTCTCTTGGTCTCGCTCTCAAATAAGTGGAAGTATTGTCTTTGCATTCAATCCTCCTATTTCCATGTCATCTCTTTGATTTCATCCTAACATAATGGACTTTGGCATTTTCCCGCATATAAGGCTTCATATGCTGGTATCCCAATACTAGGTTGATAACTGTTATTGTAAGCAAATTCCACTAAAGGGAGATATATATCCTATAAAGTTCTCTCAGATTGGCAATTAGTTTAAGGATAGAGCGTTGTACTGATCTTCAACTTAGCTCCAAAAGACTCCTATAGTTTTGACCAAAACTATGGTGGATCCTTATTCGACACAATAGACTCTGGCACTCCATGTATCCTCATAGTCTTATCAATATATATTTTGATTAGCTTCTCTATATAATAAGTCACTACAATCGAGAGAAAATGAACTTATTTAGTAAAGCGATCTGCTATTACGCATATGACATCAAATCCCCTAGTAATCCTAAGCAAACTTGAGACAAAATGCATGGAACTATACTCACATTCCCACTCAAGAATAAGGAGTGGTTTAATTGGTCCATGTGGTTTTTGATACTCAACCTTTACTTGCTGACGTGTCAAACATCTAAGAATAAACTTAGCTATACCTTTCTTTGTACTAGACCATCCAAAAGACTAATTCAAACCTTTATATATCTTGGTGGATTCTGGATGAATAGAAAAAGTTAAATTATGAGCTCTTCTAGAACTAATCTCCTCAACGTTTAAAGCTCTCGAACTACTAATCTCTTCCCAACATTGACTGTCCCATCTAATATGGTGAATTTAGGCTTCCCCATTTAAGAATTCTCCCTCTGAGTTTAGTATTCATTTAAAAGGTTTGCTTAGCTATCTTAATATGATCATATAGATCTGGTCGTGCAGTAAATGTAGCCAAGAGAGTCCCATGGCCAGTAATCTTAACATAAATTCTCAATTTCTCAAACTCTAACATCATCTGATACTTTCTTAACTATGAAGCTGCCATAGATACTGTGGTTTTGCAGTTGGGTGCATCTATAATAACTTTACTTTACCTAGGTGATATTAGATGGTAACATCATAGTCTTTCAATAACTCAAGACACCTGTATTATCACAAATTCAACCCTTTCTAAATACATAAGTACTTAAGGCTAATGGTTAATAAACATATCAAAATACTCATTATAAAGGTAATGTCTCCAAATTTCAAAACAAAAATAAGGGCTACAAGCTCTAAAACATGAATAGAGTAATTGCCCTCATGACACTTCAACTGTCTAGAAACATAAACTATCACACTCTGTCCTTGCGTCAATAGGTAACCCAAACCACTCATGGACATATCATTGTGAATCATATAGCTCTATCCACTAATCGACAATGTCATAATTAGAGCTAAAACAACTTGTCCTTCAAAGTTTGAAAACTAGCCTAATATTGCTTATCCTATCTATAAGGTACCTTCTTGCAAGTCATTCTAGTTAGACATGTAACCAGGCGGGGCCCGGTCAGGTTCAATGCCGGTTCCCAGAACCACGGGCCTAGTTGGCCGTGGCTCTTAGGCTAGTCCGGTCCAGGCCGGGCCAGTTCCAATTTTTTTTTTAAGTGGAATCAGAATCGGCATGCCAGTTCAGGCCGAGCCGGACTCGGTTTCAGCAGCGAATTTTTTTTTTTTGCTCTATTGCCTTTTTTTTAACTCTCTCTTTTTTTTTTCCCCTCGATTGGCTTTTTTTAACTCTCTTTTTTTCCTTTTTAATAACATGTATTCTTGGAATTTTTTTTACTCTTTTTTTGTAACTATTTTTTGTATTACTCTCTCTTTTTTTTATAACTTTATTTTTTTAATTCTATTTTATTTTTGTAACTCTAACTTTTTTTTTAACTTTATTGTTTTTTTTTTATTCTCTTGTTGTGATTTATTTCTTCACTTTGTTTTTTTTTTTTTTTTAAATTCACTTTTTATAAATAATAAATTAAAAATTAGAGACACAAAATTTTTAGAATGAGTTAATGCGTGAAGGTAATAAACCTGAGGACAAAGAAGAGTTATAATTGATTGGAAAAGTTAATGCGTGAAGGTAATGAACCTGTTCAGCTACTAAATACTCATGAAAATAAGCAAGACTTCGTGTGGCTTTTCTTCCAATTTGTACAAATTTTCCAATCATATATTTGAGAAATAAATATGTGTATGCCATATAAATTTTGAAATTCAAACAAACAAATGATAATTCTCAATATGGGTTTGGTAAAATTTCTAATTATTTTGTACTAGATAACACAGTTTTGTCCAATGAAAATAAAACTAGATAACTTCAACACTTCAAAAGTTTAGACACATGGAGCCAAACCCAGAGGCACCTAAAGAAACAATGGCCAAACAATCATAAAACCACTTTCAAAACATCTAAGTGTTTTATAGATCTCAAAGGGCAAAAGATTTCTCCTTTTCAATCATCTCAGATCTAAGCAAGAACATTAAAACAAAAACCATGAAGAAAACCCTAATTATTTTCTAAACAACTCTCAACGATCCCCAGAATTAATGACTTAAAAACGAAAATCGCCAATGTCTTTATTGGGAGAGAGGACAAGACTAGAAAAGTGTTACCTTTGCTTGGGACCCAAAATCTTTCTCCCTGTGGATCTTTCTAGGGTTCCTGTTGGTCAAGTGCAGAATGCAGAGGAAGACGAAGGGGCTCTTTAAAAATGCAGGTCAGTAGAGCGGAAAAAAGTGAAATGCCATTTATGGTCTCTAATAGGGTGTTAGGTATTTATAGGAAAATTTTTTGCTCCATTGCCTTTTTTTTTTTTTTTTTTTAATTCTCTCTTTTTTCCTCTCAATTGGCTTTTTTTAACTCTCTTTTTTTCCTTTTTAATAACACATATTCTTGGAATTTTTTTTACTCTTTTTTTTTATAACTATTTTTTGTATTACTCTCTTTTTTTTGTAACTCTATTTTCTTAATTCTATTTTATTTTTGTAACTCTAATTTTTTTTAACTTTGTTGTTGTTTTCTTTTTTACTCTCTTGTTGTGATTTATTTCTTCATTTAGTTTTTTTTTATTTCACTTTTTATAAAAAAAATTAATTAAAATTTAGAGACACAAAACTTTTAGAGTAGTTCCACCGAATTCGTTGTACGTCTACTACCAAGCTCATCACTTGGATTTTAAAATCCACTAATTTTTTTGTTACATTATTTTGATTTTTGCATTACTTTGATTTTTTTTTTAATTTACAATGATTTTTATGCAAAAAAATTATTATTATTATTATTCTTTTACTTCTTGTTCATTATCTTCTGAGGCTTTGATGATACCTTGCATTATTTTTTTTGCATCATTCCAATCTTTAATGCAAATTAAGGTTTCTAAAGTGTCGTCCGCTAAATTTGTACGTTTCTCCGTTAACACTCAACCACCTGTACTGAAAGAACTTTCCGATGATACTGTGGACACCGGAAGAGTTAGTACATCTTTGGCCACTTGGGCCAAAATTTGATAATACGATGTATTATTTCTCGACCAACCTAATATATCATATAAATCTGGGCCATCAAAACCTTCTAACCTAGGTGTTTATTTTTATAAAAGTAATTTATTAAATGATGACGAAGAAATTCTTTGTTTTTTTCCTAACATGTGTAAGGGATTAAATGAAAATAAAAATGATTGAGTGCTACTACTACTACTACTACTACTATTACTATTTACATTATTAGTATTTAAATTATTATTTTCCTTTTCATATAGTCAAATATTGTTTGTAAAGTATGAGATGTTTGTTGTTTTAAAAATGTGGGTTAATAGACATTTCTGATGGAAAAGATTGTGCAAAACAATCTATTAACATTTCAATACCTTCAACCTTAATACGTGGATCTAATGCACTTGCAACTAAATATAAAATCGAAATTTTTTCATAATATTTAAAAATTTTTGTTTTCATACAAAGAAATATTTCACTAAATCTTTCTTCATTTTCAAATTGATTAAATACATAAATAATTTTACAAAGATTTAGTAACATTAATGAGTAGTTGGATAGTAACATCCGGAAAATAAATTTGTACATGAATAAAAAATTTCTAATAATTTAATAAGTGTAGATGCAAAATCGAAAGCGGTATTATCAATAAAACTATATTCATAATTAGAATTTGTAAATTCAATTAAAATATTTTGAAAAGAAAATACACCTTGTAACATATATTTAAATTTTTAAATTTTTTAAATTTTTTATTGTGTAACATACATAATTGTCTCATTTTTTGGGTTTTTGCAGAAGAATTTCTTATTTGATGAATTAAATCACGAATAGGTTTTAAAAATAGTTCTCTCATTGTTAAACCTTCCTTAACACATAAATTAATTATATGGCATGCACATCTAACATGAAAAAAAGTTCCATTTAAAATTGTTTTTAATGAATTTTTTAACTATTAACAGCAGTAGTAGTAGCCGAAATATTATCAAATGAAATAGAACAAATTCTATCATTTATTCCATAGTCATAAACAATATTTGAAATTATTCTAGCTATATGTGCACCGGAATGTGAAAATTCCCAACGTTGAAAAGCTAAAATTTTTTTCTTTAAAGACCATGAATTATTTTTCCAATGACATGTTACTATAATATAATATTCTTTTTTATATTCACTTTTCCAACTATTCGAAGTTAATAAAAATTTACATTGACTATTAATAAATTGTGTAATTATACCATTTTTTAATTCTTGATATCTATCTAATGATCTCCTCCTACCGGATCCTCTACTACTTTTTTTATAACCGAGTTGTAAATATTTTTGTACATATTCTTCAAATACATAACATGCAACTATGCTAAGTGGTAATTCTTTTCTTGCTAGCCATTCTATTTGTCTAGTTTTTTCTTTATCCAAATTATATTTAAATGTACCAATTATATTACCTCCCCCTATAGCAATTTGTGGTTGTCTTTTTTGTGGTAATTTATCCGGATGATTATTAACTAAATGTTTCCCAAGTGTGCCTACCCCCAATCCTTTAAAAATTTATATTTTTGATGACAAATTTTATAAATTGTTTTTTGTTTATCAATTTTTTTTTCAAAAAATTTTCATATATTAATATTATCTTTTTTAGTGCGTGTTGTATTAGATTCGGTGTTATTAGATTCAGTTTATTCTAAAAGAGTTTCAATATCTATATTATCAGGAATTTCATCTTAAAAGAAAAATGGAGGAAGAGGAGATTGTTGAGAAGATCGTGAAGAGTGTGTTCCGGCCATTTTTTTTTAAAAAAATTAAGATTAAATTTTTAAAATAAAATATACGATTAAATTTTTAAAAGGAAATTTAAGATTAAATTTTTTTTAAAAAAAAATTTAAGATTTAATTTTTTTTAAAAATTAAGGTTTAATTTTTTTTAAAAAAAAATGTAATGCAAATGTAATACAAATGCAAGAAAATAAAAATGCAAAAAAATTAAATATACCGATTTGACGGATATCACGGTTGTTTTTCCCAAAATCTTGAATTTGAGCTCCCAACCTTAAAATCTTGCCAAATCTTGGTAAATGTTAAAGGTCGTGAAAAATTTATAATCCTTCCTTAGGTTCCACCCAGATCGTTTTGTAGCAAGAGCACCAGGAAAGTTCCCAAGTAAGAGGTGGAGCTCGTTTGTCTTCACTTAAATACCTCTTTCCTTCGACAATTAGTTATCACTAGACAGAACTTTCCTAGACATGCTATGCCGTTGCATACTAGTGAATGAGTTTCACAAAAGTTTAGAGTACAAATTTGAGAATGTGTTTAATGGAAATATGTTTAATGAATAAAATGGTGGAAATGTAGATAATGGTGGAAATGATAATGGAAATGGTAATGGAAATAGTGTAGAAATTGGTATAAAAATGGTGAAAATCGTATAGAAAATAGAAATGAAAATGGTGTAGAAAATTATAGAAATGGTGTAAATGATAATGAAAATGATGGAAATTGAGAGAATGTAGTAATATTGAGAGACTGTAGATATGAGAGAGAGAGAGAGAGAGATTTTGTTGTGGAGATTTTGGAATTGGGGTGTTAGGTATTTATAGGAAAATTTTTTGACCTCATGGACCAAAATAACCCCAAAACTAGTCGTTTTATAGCTGTTGGGAGGGGTAAAATTGGAAAAAATTCAAAAAAACTAGCCATTCGAACCTGTCAGGCCGGGCCGGTTCCGGTTTCGGGCCAGGCCAGTTAGGTGGTTTCAACTTCCTGCAACCAAACCGGCCCGGTACTATTCACGGGCCAGTCCGGTTCGGTTTGTCCATATCGACCGGGCCAGGCCCGGGTTGCGTGGCTCACGAGTCGGCTGGGCCGATTCCCGGGCCGGAACCGGCATGGTTACATGTCTAATTCTAGTAACTGAAACTACTATCAAGGTGAAAACCTTGGTAAATTTACAAAAATACCCTACTAAACTCAAAGTACTAGATACCTCTATGATTGTAGTAGGTGTGTATCAATTAATAATAGTTTCAACTCTATTTGCATCGATAGAAAGTCCTCTGTCAAAAATAACAGGACCTAAAAAGTTTGTCCGCTAAAGCCAAAACTCACATTTACACAATTTGGCAACACAATTCCTCAATTCTTAAGATTTGTAAAGTAATCTAAAGATGGTACTTATACCAAAATGTAACTTTAGAATAAACCAGAATATCATCTATAAATACAACAACAAAGTCATCCGATATGTTTAAAATATGTGGAATTATTCATCAACCCGAATGGAATCACCAAGAACTCATACTAACTATAGTAAGCACGGAAAATTGTCTTAGGTATATCTTTCTCCCAAACCATAATATGCTAATAACCTGATCTGAGATCTAACTTGAAGAAGACTGTGGCACCTTTCAATTAATAAAAAAAAATATCATCAATTCTTCACAAAAGATATTTATTCTCGATGGTAACTTGGTTCAATTTTCGATAGTCTATACATAATCTCAAGGAATCATCCTTTTTTTTTAAAAGTAATACAGGTGCAACCCAAGGAGAAGCATTTGGACGAACAAATCTTTATTCCACGAGTTCATATAACTGAGTTTTCTACTCTTTTAGCTCAATTGGTGCCATTCTTTATGGAGATATAAAGATAGGGGTAGTAATTGATATCAAATCAATAATGAAATCTCTCTTTGGTAAGTCATCTAGAAATATATTACGAAAATCTTGAACCATTGGTATGTCAAACAACGAGGCTGCTCATTCTTGCCCTTATTGTGAAAATCCATAACATCTTATAGATAGCATCCCGGTCGCTCGAATAAAAGATATAACTAGAACTCTAACAGATCTGTAACTAACAAACAAAATCTACAGTCCTGTGGTGAGAAGTCAACAATCTTTCGGTGGCAATTAATCAATGTATAGTTAGCTGATGGCCAATTCATACCTAGAAATACATCAAGATTCATTAACTGCATTGACAACAAATAAATATTACAATCATACCCTTGTAAACTAACAATACAATTTTTATAAATCTTGATAATCATAACCACTACTCTAACAGTTTGTAGTCACATGACAAATGCATGTTAAATACTAATAAAATAAATGAATACATGGTACTTAGATCAATCAAACTTGCACGTCATAGGAAAATAACCCCATAGTACCTATAACCTCATCGGGTGAAGTATGAACCTCTTGATCAGTAACTACATGAACTCTACCCTCACCTCTAAGACCTGGTTACATACCTTGAGTTTGTCTCCATTTTTGGCTATGGTGGTATAGCTGGTCTAGGTGGCATTGGCTTTGGTCGGACTCGAGGAATGTTGGCTTATGAGGATACATAGGTTTAAGTGGTGCAACATGCAGTAAAGGGGTAAACTATGGTTACATGGGCCTAAGGGTGTAATCGAGGTGTAGTGGTACAAATAAAAACGTATAAAAAAGGTCTCATTCCACCATCGCATAATCCTTTATCGATATTCCAACAACTAGGATATAATAGCCTTTTACTAAAACTCTCACACTACTCATACTACTTCTTTTCCTATTTCTTCTTTTTGCCTGAAGTTTGAATTTTTATTGATCTTTTCCATCATGACATATCTTACTTGTCCTTAGTAACCAATTCCAAAGCTTTTACATTGTTTTCTAGATCTTTAAAAGTGGTAAAGAGTTGAGTTACTAAATACTCCTAGAAAAAGGATGGTAATCCTTCCCTGCACCTCTTTACTCTATTTTCATCTACATCAACTAACTTTTGAGCATAAATGAATAGTTGGGTAAAATGGTTCCATACTTACTAATAGTCTAACCACTCTATCACAAATCTAATAATTTAAATATCTTTTGATCTCTAATAAAGGTAGGTATATATCTCTCTTGGAAGGTCTAAATAAAATCAGCCCAAGAGACATCCTGAAGGTTACTTTCTTATCAAATTCTCTCAGCTCGAAATTCCACCAATCATAGGTAACTTCCTTCAGGTAACAAGTGGCAAGTCTGACCTTATACCCCTCTATGAGCATGAACTTATAAAAATGTCTTGACAACTCAACAATGAAATACTTTATAGCCCTGAGAATCATTAGTCCCTTGAAAAGTCATTGACTCTATTCTTCTAAACTTAGTTATCAATTTCAAGAACTGACAACTCTCTCAGGATACACTTTTACTCATTGTATCCCTATGTCCATCACAGTGCTTTGTGGCTCTCCAATATCTATATAATTTGGCCAGATTTGACTAAGAGCTAACTATTAGAGCTGGAGACACTAGTGGGCCTAATATAGTTGAAGGTGTAGTAGTGACTTACATAGTTTGAGAAATATCTGTAATCTCACTTTGTGTCATTTTCTAAAACAATCTAGCTGTTAATCTATATATATATATATATATCCCATGACACAGTGCCGACTATGGCCAACAAACTTTCTAAAGCCTGGTAAAAATCTAGTCCATGTGGAATTTGAATGTAAGGAGTTTATGGCTAAGACTCTTGTTTCTGTTCATCATCTCTCTATTCTCCTATAAAAATTATCTAACAAATCTCTTAGTTTTGACTGTATCATATGTTGATAACTTGATGAATACACTCATACCTAGACGTCTACTTTTTAGAACCTATAAGAGGCTTTTAAATCTTTCAAAACATTTAGAACACCAAAACCTTTAAAAACACTTGAAAATATTTGGAAATATTTGAAAAATCAGATAAATTAACTTTAACACTGATACCAATCCAATTGTTATGCCTCGATCTTCGGAGCCAAGCACACGACAACTATCGCGTGATCTAGAAGTACATGCAATCACCTACACTCATCCCAAGATCTCGCAAGACTATAATGATACCATTTCCAAGTTAAGAAAATCCAACACATCAAATATTTAAACCCAAAACATGTAAGGAGCAAATAAACATTTATCATTTCAAAATATAATTTTCAAAATATAAATTTCAAATTTTCAAAAGCACATATATAAAATATACTATATGAAATGTTTATAAAATGCCATCCAATAGATCTGTCTTCATGTCTCAAATTTCACGACTACTAATAGTTGGTCAGGAAAGGTGCTCTCTTTTCGACTGGACCTAGCTAGTGGTGCTGTGACTTTTATCTCTATAATTCCTCTGAAAGGAATAAAATAGGGGAATGAGTATGAAAATACTCAATAAATGAAAAATTTATGTACATACTAATGAGTGGAAGTGTGATTATGTCCAAAGCCATTAGCAAACCAAATTTAATTTTCCATTACAAAACCATTTACAATTGACAAAATCATTGCATTCAAAGAGCAATCCCCTTGATCTCAAAATAGGTCATAATTAACTCAAAATCAAAACCATGGGACTGCTAAAAATATACTTCCCAATTGAAGACCTTGGCTAGGGTCAAGGATTAAATCCACCAATGGATTTCATTAGTTCATTTATCCAAAAAAAATGTCTCATCCTTGGGTTGGCTTAGACCTCCCCATTTGTGACTCATGACTAGTCCAACATAGAGTTTGGGTATGTGTCCCTCACTTCAACTAATTCCAATCAAATTCGATCAAATGGGTAGGTGAAACCCCCGTATCACACTACCACAATCCAATTCTATCATGCTCCACTTATGCCACTCTTTCCTAACTAGTTCATGAATAAACAATAAAATACAGCAACTGCGAGTACAATAAGACGCCATAAAATCATCCTTTTCATTTACAAAACAATTTGTAAACATTTCACAGTTCATTTTTATTTCTGTCTTAAATGAATATTAACCATCCATGAAATAAAATCATTTTTAAGGTATTAGCAAACCAATTACCTTTCCATCATTATGCTTTTAAAGACAACATATCACACTCACAACTCAATTATAAAACTGCTTTTGAAAATAAAGGTGCAAAACATATAAAATTATTTTTCATCAACAAACACATAAATGCTTCACTCATAGTTTGGGGAGGGTTTTCACTGTCACTAATCCAAAATCTCAGCTTTAGCTCTAGCTGAAGGGCTCTTACCTAAATTTTGTATGCAGCGTGACATAAAAGTAAGATTAGATACCAATTTATTGTAAATAGGAAACTAAATCATCAAAATTATTGTAACCATCCATAAAATTATTGTAAATACCAATTTTCATTCCAAAATCATCAAATCTAACTAATGTAACAAATTCTCAACACATACCTGACTTAGAAAAAAGGCTATATCTTAAACTATTATTCTAGGATTACGATAATTCCAATTATCACTTAAAAATTAAACATGAAGCTATAACTTTTATCTTTATGACCAAACTCCATTCTAATCACATAAAAATATCCAAATCAACCAATATAATAATTCTATCCACATGACCTAACATGCATAGTCCTAGAAAAATTGCTATAACATTTACTACACATGTTGGATTGAAGTGATTCAGATCTTAATTTAAAGATAAGACATAGAGTTACAAATTTGATTCAATGTTTAACTTAATTCTGCCTAAAAAACAACTCAAATTTGAAATAAAATGTGTAGTCATAACAAAACAGAAACATGGCATTTTCTGCAGAACAAGTCATTTTAGAAAATCACAAAAAATTCAATTCTCAATAAAATATTTTACATAATATGGCATTTTAAAGCTCTAAAAGTCTAGTGAAATACAATTTAGAGGAGGGGTGAATAGGTTGTATAGCACTTTTTAACTATTTTGAAATTATGAAGTTTATTGTATACAGAGATGAAATAAGAAAGTTGAGGAAAGGCATTAGAATAGTACAATGAATGGAATAATGAACTTGCTTCTACTATTTATAATCCAAATAGTACAATGAACTTGCTTTTAGGTGCAAGTCAAACCTTTACTGTGTTTTCTTTCAAAAGACTAACCCAATCTCTCACAAGTTGTTTCTCTCTTTAAACCCCAAACCGAGAAACTATCTTTGGTCTTTTGAATTTTTAATATAGGCGGAGAGGAATGCCATATAAGTGAAGCTTAGTACTTCAAGTGTAACAAAAATAAATTCATAATAAATTTACAAAAGATTTGAAAACACTGTATGTTTTGTTGAAAGCTTAAAGCATGTCGATAAAAACAGAGTGTTTAGCATTTTGATCTTCTTTCAGCACATCTCTTTTTTTTTTTCTTTTTCTTCTCTTTTGTATATTTATCGAGAGCTGTTTGAAAGAGCCATTGTGGTAGGTTCAAATTTTGAATCATCTTTATTAATACTTCAACCACTACATTTAATGCCTTCAACGCTCCCATTGAATGCTCTCGTCTGTTTGAGAATTTTAAAATGTTTAAGCATGTTCTGCAAAGCCAATGAGAGACATTCTTTTTTCTTTGCTACAAAACTTGAATGTTGGAACCCAAAAGCCAAATAATATAAGAATGCTTTAAAGTGTGTTTTGAGTTTAGGTGTCAACTTACTTAAATTGTTCATTAACCGAGTTCAAAGAGAGATTTTCCACTTGTATTACGAATTGGTCAGCCATATAATGTTTTAAAAATAGTGCTTTGATCTTATCAATCACTTAATTTAATTTAAATTATCAATAAGTACATAATCATCAGGAATGTATAAATACTTATATGCATATGCTGAGATCATATAACTTGTATGTTTTCTGAGTCATTTAAGTTAATCAACTACAAGTTCTTATTCAAATACACATGGTGATGATATGGAATTATGAGCTAGAAGGGTCACTTAATTAATACAAATATATATATATATTTATGCAAGTGCAGAAAGAGATTTAAATGTGTGTGTTTAGAAAGTCACAATGAGTGTATTCAATACAAGGAACTAGTCGGTTCACATTTATGTATAATCAACCGTTCATATTCAAAATAATGAGTCAGTTGGCTAGAGTGAGAGGACGGTCGACTGTTGGTATCCTCAAAAGCGAAGTCGATCGAATGATATTTAAGTTCAGTCGACTATTGGTGTTCCAAATGGCAAATCAATCGAATAAGAAAGATAGACAGCCAACCGATTAAGTATTCGGTCAAGTAAGGAAATAGAATAGTTGCCTACACATGCTTTCAGTTGAATAAAAAGAGGAAATAGCCAGCTGGGGAGTGGAATGGTCAGCCGAGTCCCTTACTCGATTGACCATGCAGGCTAGCTTGGCCTGCTCGATTGGCTGGACATCCTAGCCCGTCAACTGTACAAGCTAGCATGTAGCTTGGGTGGTCAGTTGACAGCCTTGACCAGTCGACCATGTAATGGTTGGTCAACCGGGTGGTCGGTCAATCGAGTAACCTTGTTGGTCGACTGGAAGTCCTTTGTTGGATTAGTCGAATAGAGAGGACAAGTCGGCCACTTGCTTGGTGGGTCGACTGAGAGGAAGGTTTAGGTCAGCCATTAGAGCTTGGTAGGTAAGTTGTTAGAGCTTGGCAGGTTGGTTAAACAAGGGTAATGGTCGATTGGTCAAGAGAATGGGTCGATCGGATGGGCTAGCTGGTCGATAAGTCTCAGTTTTGATCTTATTTACTCTATAATAATTATTTAAATAAATATTTCATTTACTTAAAATATTAAATGTAAATAAGGAAATATTTTCATTTGAATTTAATAAAAATAGTTTTAATACCTAATTTTTTTAAGAATAAAAAGTCAGTTCTCCCTTCAAAGAACAAATTTCGGTTTTGATTTTTGGATCAATTTTGTTCTAAGGGATAATGTGTTAGAAAAATAATGAAAAAATAGGTTTTAACCTAATTTATACATGGGAAACAAATATCACCATTTTTTATTCTCATTTTCTTGATATTTTAAATACTCATATTTTCGAGTGCAGTACTCTTGTAAACTTGGGTTTTCAACATTTTAGGCACCTTATTTTCTATCCAATTTACTTTTAGTAGCATATTATCAGCAATGAATTATTTTTCTTCGTTGTGGACTTGTTCTTCAATGATATAAACCATTGAACTTCGTGCCGACCAACCTCACGCATTTTGTCCATACATATTACTCTTTTTTTTTCTTACGAGTCGACTACTTCTTATCTTCCAAATTCTTTTCTTAATTATTCGAATCATGTTTATCTCCAAACTCTTTTTTTAATCAAATTAAGCAAATTTTGCTAATCATCAAAACCCATAAATATGCCAACATCCTGTTTCAATAGAAGAAAACCAAGTTTAATTTACCATTGTATAGAAAGAGTTATGACAAAAATACTACAACAAGGTCAAGTTGTCACATCCTAACTCGCAGGTCCTGGCATGCAACAATAGCTGCGCTATCCTAAAGAATGTGTGAGCTCCACCCAATCCACCAAGGTACCATAAGGCATTCAAAATTCTCGATAAAAACGTAAGCCAATCCGGTTGCTCAAATCTCATTCAACCCATAGAAAGCAATTCCCAAGTGAACTTCAATAAAGAAAAGTGGAGATCTTCAAAGTGAATTACATAGTTTTCAGCTAAACAATTAAAATAATAAAATAGATAAGTTTCTAAGTAACTTTACACCGAAATGTCCTCCTTAGGTCCATTCATTGATACCTCCAAACTAGAATAGATTCTATACCAAAAAGAAGTCCATGAAAGTGGTCTCCCCAAAGTCCAGCATCTGATGACCTCAAATCTCGACTAAGCTTTCTCTGTGGATAAATAGCTTAGGACGAATAAGTATAAACAATATTCACTGAGTGCATAATATGTTATGAAAGTAAATGAAGGATGATTGTAGACGTGTCAAAACAATTATCTCAATATTTATATTATCATGTCCATAAAATTTAAGGTTCATAAAAAATTATCAAGTATCAATCAATCAATCAATCAATCAGAGTCTTAATCCCAACAATTGGGGTTGGCTTTGAGAGTGGACGTATATATATGTAACATTTCCTTTATATTTTTGTAAAGAGACTATTTTCATGTTTCAACCTGTGACCTCCAACCGTTACGCAAAACTTTGGCCAAAAAAAAAAAAATCTACCAACAAAATACCAAAAGCATCAAAAGAAAATTAAATTGTTTTTGACTCCTCCAAAGGGATAAATTCGATCTTCTTTCTTCTATCTCCTGAAGGCACAATTGTTATTCTTGAATCTTGATCTGATGTTAGGACCCTCTTCCTATGAAGGTGGCTATTTAGGAATGGGTAGTGCCTGAGAATAAGATCCACTAGTGTATCATGAAGTTGGCCTATATCCTGGGATCTAAGCAAAGCAGTCTGAGCAACAAATTTCTAAAGGGGTCCTGAAGAATAGTCAAGAAATCTCTGCTAGTAATGATCTCTATAATAATGCCCATGCTTTGATCCTTGGTCAACTCGTTCAGACATATTTCCACCATATTGCTTCCATATTTGTTCATACGATAAATTTAATACAAAATTCAATTCTTAGCCTTTGTAAATTCCTTTGAATCCGCACTCTGCTTCAGCCCATACAAGATCATGATAATATTGAGATCCTCCGTTGATTTTCTCTTCACCAATTATCTGCTCTGCTTCAAAACAATTCAGGGTGATCAAAGAATATCTGCATATTCTTCAAGATTGATCAAAGACAGGACTAGTGTCCTAATGCCTGTGTAGGGTAACTTGTCCAAAACTCTTCACAAGAAAAGATTGAGGACTTCTCTCATGTTTCAAGAACATGGCTAATCCATCTAAGATCAAGAACTGGTCCGATTCTTCATTAGCTTAGAATAATAATCCAGATCAAGAACCATTAAAATAAGAACACCTTACAGAGCCTTATCGGAATTTCAAGAGTCAACGCCTCATCATAACCGCCAAGGTCTATAATAGCCCTCCATAACTTGAGGCAGTTCAACGGCTCTCTATAAAACTTGGAGTGTTTGAAATGCTTTCCCCTCTCATTAAAGAAACTTTCCGGTTCCTGAAGAAATGATTCTTGTTCCTCAGGTGTCCTTGATAGATCATCCATCTCCATCTTCAGGAAGAGATACTGTCTTTGGGAGGATTGAACTTCATTACTGAGAAGCTAGAGCCTGCCCAATCTGCCCTAGAACCTGTTATTGCTGATCACAGGTCTTGGAGAGAATAAAATCCAGAAGTTCAGTCCTTGAATCACAACCAAGTTGAAGAGATTCTTCAGCTTCTTCGCTTCCCCGGCCATCGATTCGTTGCACATCAGACATCTTCATCCTTGGATTGATCTTCACCGGCAAAAAGGAAAGGAAAAGAAGGCCAAAAAATTGATCAACTGAGATTACAATCACCTTCGTCTCAGGGAGAGGAGAGAGAGGGACAGATCAAGAAGAAAAAAGAAGGCCGATCAATCACTTTACAAGGATTGATCTTCATTTTAGAGAGTGATAGAGGGAAGAGGGAGTCTGATCAAATATTTCTATTTGGACTCTTAAGCTTATCAAATGCAAAGTTTTTCATTAAAGCAAGTGTTTCTCTTTTACTATTACATGTGGTTAAAATTTTGGCACATTAAACAAGTAATCAAGTATTCAAATAAAATTTGATATATCACAATAAACAAGTCATAAGCATCCGGTCATATTTATTGTTTTCCAAAATCATAGCCTTGGTAAAACTACAGTTCTCGACAATGGTCTACTGTGACTAAGGGTGGAATCGCCAAGAGTTTTTAAAATTTTACAACTCACAAATACCCACAACCATGGTGTTGACTCGGGCCTCCCCTAGGGTGCTACCAGGCTAGTCTGAGGGGATGATCTCGGAGACACCTCTCAAGTGCATCTATCTCCTTAGTTATAAAAAACCCCAAACCATGTCACTTCGTCGGGCCTGCACCATGGAAGGGAATGACTATAGCTATTAGGTCATGTATACAGCACCATCTCACAAATATCACAACATCTATCAAAATGTGCTAACAATTATTCAAACACTTCTCAAATCATAAATTCAATGTCAACATGTTTAATATAGATCAATCAATATGGTATATTTATTTCAATTTAACACATAGATGCATATTTCATTCCAAATTCCCTTTTAGGACACTCTACAGTCACAAAACAATTACAAACAATTTTAGAAATATTTTTAAAATCAATTGAAAGCATTTTCTCATTCGAAATCATAATCATCCACTACTCACCTTTTGGGAGGGTAAACACTCCCAATTCCAATACACAATGAAGTTCAATCAAATGAAAAGCCTTTCTTGGATTCCAATCGCCTTAAACCTAAGTCATCAAGCTAATTTGTCATTCAATCATTTGTAGGATTAGGGTTAATCGGTTTCCCTATACATAGCACAAACCCTAATTCCCAAAATCCATAAATCTATATTCTAATTCCATTAATCACCCACAATTTGCATCTATATTCCATTTTTATTCAAAAATTTTCCAAAATCTCAACATTTATAAATCCTAGATTTAAATCTCCAAATTAGCATTCTTCAAATCTCAACACAAATTTAAATCTAGCACCAAGGAAGTTAGATCCAAGTTTAAAAGGAAGAAATTACCTTAATTTAATGGTTGGATCGAGCCTTGGATGTGGGATTTCAAAACCCTAGATTTTCACCCTTTTAGCAAACCCTAAGTTTTTTTCCAAAACAACCTTCATTCATGAGTTTGATTGAGAGTTTGAAAGTTTACATACTAGGTTTAGTGAAGGTGTGATTGATTTCAAAAGAGGTTGAGAAAGAGAGAAGAGCGAGAGAGAGAGAGAGAGAGAGAGAGAGAAAGAGAGAGCACAGAGGGAGAGAAAAGAGTGTGTCGAAAAAGAGATATTGAATATGCTCAAGAGAAAAGTGTGAGTGAAGGCTTTGTTTGAACCTTTTTATAATGGGTTATGAAATTTTCATTCTATCATTCATTGTTTTTAAGTCTATTCAAGTTTGGTTGTTCCTTTTCGTCATTTCACAGATTTCCTTGCTCTTGAGCCAACTTGAATTGTTTGCAAATCGACTTATGTGTCTAATTTCTTCTGGGGTGAAGTTGAGTTGAATATAGATCAAGTCAACCCAATTTCCTTTTTGTATGACCCTTAAGTCAACTCAACATCTTAGTAAGTCAACTTACTTAAATTTCAGGCATTGGGTACAAGTCAACTTACAAGGTCATTGTCTTGAAGCTCAAGTTGACTTGTGATTAGACTAGTCGACTTAGTCATGTGCAAGGTTAAGAATTCTGAGACTTGAGTTTCTCAAGTTAACTTGGCACTTGTTCAGGTTGACTCGATGAGTTCCATACTTAACCAAAATTCAATTTCTAAACTCTAGGTCAACTTATCATTAGGGCAAATCGACATGTCATCCATTCATTGACCCTAAATAAATTTTAATTATTCCAATCATCACCAAAACCTATTTTTCTCTTAACAAAACTTTATAAGGCTTATCAATTATATAGCCAAAAATTCAATGAAAATTCTCTAACACCAAATTTTCGGTGTTACAATACTTAACCTGTTATAAGATATTCCATTTTCAAAATTTAAAAGAAAGTTATACATCAGACAAATAGGGGTAGCGTTTTCACATCGACTTTTCAGTCTCTCAAGTTTCCTCTTCCATTTTGTTGTTTCTTCACAACAACTTGACCATAAGGATTTACTTACTCCTCAATTGCTTGAGTTATCAATCAAGGATCTTCACTGATTGTATCTTAAAACTCAAATTTTGACTTAATTCTACCAGAGGAGCTTCTAACACATTTGAGAGGTCTGGCAAGTATTTCTTTAGTATGGAGTCATGGAATACTTCATGAATTTTCTCCAAACCTAAGGCAATTATAGTCGATATGTCACTTTTCCTATTCTCTCAAGGATCTTGAATGGGGAAATGTACTGAGAATTCTATTTACCCTGTTTTTGAAATCAAATCATATATTTCCAAGATGATATTTTCAAAAGACCATATCTTTGACCTTAAATTACAAAGGTCTTCTCCTTTTGTCGACATAACTCTTTTGTTTATCTTAAGCTGTCTTTATCCTTGCCCTGATCATCTTCACTATCTTTATAGTTGATTCAATCAACTTAACATTGTCAATCTTTCTCTCTCCTATCTCATCCTAACACAATGAAGTTCGACACTTTCTTCATAGAGAGTTTAATAGGGTGGCATCTCTATACTAGTTTGGTAGTTATTGTTATATACAAACTCAATTAACAGGAGGTGCCTATCCCAACTCCCTTGAAAGTCCATCACACATGCCCTAAGCACGTACTTCAAGGTTTGAATTGTGTACTCAGACTTCCCACCATCTCTGGATAAAAAGCAGTGCTGAACTTAAACCTAGTCCCTAAAGACTCTTATACTTAGGCCAAAATCAGGATGTGAATCGGGGATCATGGTCGGATATAATCAACACTGGCACCTCGTGGACCCTCACAATCTCCGCTATGTACATCTTAGCTAACCTCTCTAAAGGGTAAGTATTTTGAATTGGTAAGAAATATGCCGACGTGGGGAGTCGAGCTACTATCACCCATATAGTATCGTGTCGGCTTGGTATATGTGGTAATCTACCATGAAATCTATGGTGATATATTCCCACTTCCACTCGGGAATGGGTAATGGTTGGAGGGTACTAGCTGGTTTTTGATGATCGGTCTTGAACTGTTGATATATAAGGCACTTGGCCACAAATTCAGCTATCTCTCTTTTCAACCCTAATTAACAATAAGTCTCCTTGATGGTATGATATATTTTAGTACTCCCGGAATGCATCACATAAGACGAGGAATGTGTCTCTTTAAGTATGGCCCTCCAAAGATCATCAGTCTTGGGAACACAAATCTATTTCCTGTCTACCACCATGCCATCCTCCTAAATATGGAGCTCACCACCTTTACTCTTGTGAATCTTCTCCATTATGCCCTTTATCTCCTTATCGGTTGTTTGGAACTCTCGAATAGGGTCTAGTAAGGTTGGTCACACTTCAAATTTGACCAAAAGCGCACCACATTCATTATTGGCCAATTTGACTCCAAGTGTATGGAATCCTACCAAACATGAGAGATAATAATTCCCATGAGATGCTAAAGAGGAAGATTTGTAGCTTAGGGCATCCGCGACTACATTCGCTTTACTCAGGTGATAATTAATTAGCAGATCATAGTCTTTGATCAGTTTTAATCATCTGTGCTGCCTCAAGTTTAACATCTTTTGAGTGAGCAAGTACTTTAGGCTCTTGTGGACAGTAAAAATCTTGTAACTGGCTCTATATAACTAATGTCACCAAATCTTAAAGGCGAAAATAATGGCGGCTAACTCTAGATCATGGGTAGGGTAGTTCAACTCATGTTTCTTCAATTTTTATAAGGTATAGGTGATCACTCTATCACCTCGCATTAAAACATTTCCCAACTCTTGTTGATTGGCATTACTATAAACCATATAGTCCCTACCACTAGTAGGAAGAGTAAGTTTCGGGGCCAATATGAGCCTCTTCTTGAGTTCTTAGAAACTCTCCTCAGACTTGTCACTCCACTCAAACTTAACTCCCTTCTGAGTCAATTTAGACAATGAAGTTGCAACTTAGAGAATCCCTTGACAAACTTTTGTTAGTACCCTACCAATCCAAGAAAACTTCTCACCTCGTTGACATTCTTGGGTTGTTCCCATTTCAAGATTGCCTCAACCTTATTTGGATCCATAAATATACCATCTATGGATACAATGTGCTCTAAGAAGCTAATCTCCCTTAACCAAAACTCACACTTGGAGAACTTGATATACAACTACTTCTCCCAGAGGTTTGTAGCACAATCCAAAAATATTCAGAATGCTCCCATCATTCTTGGAATATATCAAGATGTTATTAATAAGGACTATAACAAATTTGTCAATCTAAAAGTGAAAGACACAATTCGTCAAGTCTATGAATGCCATGGGAGCATTTGTTAACACAAAGGACATTACCATAAACTCGTAGTGACCATACCATATTCTAAATGTGATCTTATGGATATTGTCTTCCTTAATTCTCAGCTGGTGATATCCTGATCTTAAATCTATCTTCGAGAACACTAAAGCCCCTTGAAGTTGATCAAACAAATCATCGATCCTTGAAAGCAGGTACTTGTTCTTGATTATGACTTTATTGAGTTATCGATTGTCAAAGCACAACTGGAGGGTCCTATCCTTTTTCTTCATAAATAAAGCCGAAGCACTCCATGGTGAGATACTCGGTCAGATGAACCCTTTCTCCAATAATTCTTGGAGTTGCACCTTTAGTTCTTTCAACTCTATAGGTGCCATTCTATATGGAGGAATTGAGATTGGAGCGGTGCCGGGAGCCAAATCAATGGTGAAATCAAATTCCTGGACCTAAGGCAACCTAGCTAACTCTTCTGGGAAAACATCCAAAAACTTCTTTACTATCGAAGCATCATCTAAGTTCGGACTTTTCATCAAGGTGTCAATGATATGTGCCAAGTAGGCTCCACACACCTTATGCACCAATTTCCGCACTTCTATTGCCGAGATTACACAACACGACAACACTCGACGTTCACCGACAAACACTAACATTAGACAACCTAGTTTTTAGAACTTTACCTCCTTGATAAAGTAATCCATAGATGCTCGATGGAGGTGTGGTCAATCCATACCCAGAATGGCATCGAAGTCAACTATATTTGCTAAATCAGATTTGCCTTAAAAACCACTTTGCCTACCTCTACTTCGCAATCCTATACACGGTATTTCTAACCAATTGCTCCCTAAGGGGGTGATAATCAGTAACTCTTCTTCAAGTGGAGTCAACAGCCTATCAAAATGCCTAGGAAGACTTGTATTCATAAATGAATTATTTGAATCTGTTTCAATAAACACACGGGCATCAATCCTAAAAATGTTCATCGTACCAAATAGTATAATATCGTTAACAATTAGTGATCCATAATGTTGAGTATAATAGGCTTAGATGATGAATAAAAATAATTAAAACTAATTAGGGGTAATTATTTGAATTTTAAAACCTAGAAATTGTTAAAATTGAACATTACACAAGCAAGTCAACATGTAACAAAGATGAGTCGACTTGCCTTGGCTGCGGGAGAGGAGAAGTCGACTTGGGAGGAGAGCTAGTCAACTTAAGGGGAATTATGAGTCAACCTGAGGACAAAGTAAGTCGACCCAAGTAAGACGATTCTCAAAAACTCAACTCTATAAATTAAAAGTCGACCTGGGCCAATCACAAGTCAACTTGGGCTGACTTGCTCTTAGAAATACAGGCTGTAACATGATTAAGTCAACCTAAAAATATACAAGCCGACCTGATTGAGAAGCAAATAGGTCCATAAGTCAACCTGAGATGGCAAGGCCACAGAAATAAGTGTTTGTGACATAAGTGAGTCAACTTAGAACTAAGACTAGTTGACCTACCACTCACATCTAGATATAGGGAAGTCGACCTAACTCTCAACAAGTTAAACCAATCACCTCTAAATTTAAGAATAAGTCAACTCAAAACTTCAATGAGTTGACCCCATGTGAGTAACATCTGTATGTCTAGAAAAAGGGAATCAAATGGCAAGTTCAACTAATCTCAATCAAGGTATATAGTCATCATTAACACCATAAACTATCACAAAACATCAAAATCATCCCCCTAAACTTCACTATCATGCAAAATCATCAATATTCCTCCCAATTTAGTCATGTACTCTTAATCACATAATGTTTGCATCAAAAATCTCTAAGTCATCAAATCTAAGTCCAAGGGAATTTACCTGTGACTACGTCTGGATTATTTTGAACATCTTCATTCATCATCACATAAATTCTCATCTAAATTCTTGGTTGGGGACGTTGAAGAGGATTGGCTACTGTGTTGCTTTCGATCCCCATCCGTGGAGTGGTACTAGCCGATAATGTAGGGGCATTCGATCATACACTCCTTAAGCCATTCGAGTGGTCTTGACTCGACTAGCCTCCATATCTGCTTAGACCCATTTTAGGGCAAGTATTGCAGAAATGCCCCGCCTTCCCACATTGGAAACACCTTAAAGGCTTGGGACATGGTCTGGGATGATACTTCTTGTAATTCTGATAGGGTTCTTTCTTTGGCCCCACTGATTTGCTCCCAGACATGGCACTAAAAGTGGGAGTGCCAAATTTGGAGAATTGTTAGCCCCTCGGAAAGCCAATGGATCCAGAAACTGAAACTTCACCATAAGAGTTCATGTGTCTGCTCTTTTTAGAACCTTGACCTGGAGTAAACCTGAGCTTTCTCTTCTTACCCTGACTTTCCCTGACCTTTCCCCTCTCGATTACCATCTTCTTGGTCCTCAAGGCCAATTCCAGAATATCTTGAAATGTATACCCCTTCGTTATCGGTATTTTCTCCCTTATATTTAAATTCAACTGCGATACAAATTTCTTACAAAGTTCGTAAGCTCTGGAATATAAGTAGCTAACTCTCTTAGCTCCATCTCATACTCCGCCACCATCTTATTTTCTTGTGCTAACTTGAAGAATTCTTCCCTTTTTTGGTCCCTATAAAACTGAGTGTAAAACTTTTCTTCAAAATCCTTAAGTAATTCTCCCCAAATAAGAGGAATAAAGTTCTACCTTTCACATTTTCCCACCAAGTCCTCACGCCCTTATCCAATAACTTCACATCTATCCACAACTTCATTTCATCATCTAATCTCATGTCACTGATAGTCTCCTGGATTCGGCCAATCTAGTCCATGGCCACTGAGGCATTTCACGTGCTCGAGAATGTCTCACATCCAAGTTGTCTCGCCTCTTTGATTAGCTTTGACAACTCAATGGTACAGTGGTCAGTTCATGTAACAACTGAAGGAGGAGGTAGTACCAGCGGGGCACTTAGTGCGTAGTTGGTATTGAAGGAAGAACTGGCAAGGAAACTGGGGTCTGATGTGGAGCTTGTAACTGTGTTTCATAGGCGTTCCACCACTCCATCACCTACTGAAAGGCAACAAAGGGACAAGTAGGGATCCTTATTTGAGGAGTTGGGTGTGTCGATGTCAGAGGCGGTGTATGTAAAGACGATGCGGCCATGGGTTGAGGAAGCAGAGTAGGAGGAATCTCATTTGGGTTCCACTTTCTTTTTCAAGAAGTTATAGTTCTACAAAAGAGAATCTAACCCCCTAAAATAATATTCCCAACTTGTTAGGACCCATAGGAGGCTTTTAAAATCATTTGGAACAGTTTGAACATCAAACTTTTAAAATAGTGTTTGAAACAAATGAGGACCTTTCAAACACTTGGGAAACATTTTCAAAAGTTTTTAAAACATTTTCAAATTGAGCTTCTAAACTTTGTTACCAATAAAATTGTTACACCCCGACCCGCAAGTCCTGACACGTGACAAAAGCCATGTTATCCTAAAGCATGAGTGAACTCCACCTTGTTGTCCAAGGTTCCGCAAGGCATTCAAAATTCTCGATAAAACCATAGGCCAGCCTGGCTATTCAAATCTCATTCAACCTATAGAAAGTAATTCCTAAGTAAACTTCAATAAAGAAAAGTGGAGAACCTCAAAGTGAGTTATATAGTTTTCAACTAAACAATTAAAATACAAAAATAGTTAAGTTTTTAAGCAAGTTTACACAAAGTGCCCTCTTCGGGTCCATCTGTTGATACCTCTAAACAAAAAAGGATTCTATACCAAAAAGAAGTCCATGAAAGTGGTCTCCTCAAAGTCTAGCACTAGACGACCTCAAATCTCGACTAAGCTTCCTCTGTGGATAAATGGATTAGAAGGAATGAGTATAAATAATATTCAGTGAGTGCATAACATGTTATGAAAGTAAATGAGGGATGATTGCAAATGTGTCAAAACAATTATCTTAAAAACCATATTTCATGTCCATAAAATTTAAGGTTTATAAAAATCTTCAAGTATTCAAATAAAATTTGATATATCACTAAACAAGTCACATGTATCTGATCATATTTATATGTTTTCCGAAGTCATGGGATTGAAGAAATCACAGTTCTTGACAATGGTCTACTGTGACCAAGGGGAAACTACCAAGGGTTTTCAAAATTTTACAACTCACAAATACCCCAAAACTTGGGGTTTGCTCAGGCCTTCCCTATAGTGCTACCAGACTAGTCTAAGGGGATGACTTCAAAGGCACTTCTTAAGTGTAGGCACCTCCTTGGTCATAAAAAACCCCAAACCACATCGCTGCATCGGGCCTACATCGTGGGCGGGAATGACTATAGCCATTAGGTCATGCATATAATTCAATTTAGCAAATATCACAACATCTATTAAAATATGCCAACAATTATTCAAATACTTCTCAAACCATGAGTTCATGTCAACATATTCAACAAAGATCAATCAACAGTGCATATTTATTTCAATTTAACACATTGATGCATATTTTATTCCAAATTTTCTTTCGGGACACTCCACAATCACAAAACAACTACAAACAATTTTAGAAACATTTTTAAAATCATTTGAAAGCATTTTCTTATTTAAAATCATAATCATGCATCCATCACCTTTTGGGAGGACAAACACTCCCAATTCTAATTCACAATGAAGTTTAATCAAGTGAAAATCCTTCCTTGGGTTTTAATCGCCTTAAACCTAAGTCATCAAATACCAATTATCATTCTATCATTTATAGGATTAACGTTAATCGGTTTCCCTATACACAGCACAAACCCTGATTCTCAAAATCCATAAATCCATATTTTAATTCCATCAATCACCCACAATTTGTATCTATATTCCATTTTTATTCACAAATTTTCCAAAATCTCAACATTCATAAATCCTAGGTTTAAATCCCCAAATTTACATTCTTTAAATCTCAACACAAATTTAAATCTAAGTTAGATCCAAGTTTAGAAAGAAGAATTACCTTAATTTCGTGATTGAATCAAGCTTTGGACTTCAAAACCCGAGCAAACCCTAAGTTTTTCCCAAAACTATTGAGTTGACTTGAATTGTTTACAAGTCGACTTATGTGTCTAATTTCTTTTGGGGTCAAGTCAACTTGAATATATATCAAGTCAACACAATTTCCTTTTTGTGTAATCCTCAAATTAACTCAACATTTTAGTAAGTTGACTTACTTAAATTTTAGACATGTTTTCTAAGGCTTATATCGACAAGTCAACTTCTTCTGGGTGTAAGTTGACTTACAAGGTCATAGTCTTAAAGCTTAAGTTGACTTGTGATTAGGCAAGTCGACATGTTCATGTGTAGGGTTAAGAATTCTAAGACTTGCGTTCCTCAAGTTTACTTAGCACTTGTTTAGGTTGACTCAATAAGTTGCATACTTCACCAAAATTCAATTTTTAAACTCTATGTTGATTTATCATAAGGTAAGTCAACTTATCATCTATTAATTGAGCCCAAATAAATTTTAATTATCCAAATCATCACCAAAACTTTTTTTTTCTCAACAAAACTTTATGAAGCTTTCATTGATGTGTCAAGATCAATTACATAGCATAAACTTCAATGTCGGTGTTCCAGAAGCTGTTCAAATATATAGAATCCTAGTTTTTATTCTCATTTTAATATTACACCCACATTCAAATAGACTCAAATTATCAAATAAATTATTCATTATGATTTAAATGATAAATCAAAATCTAAAACCATGAGTTAAACATACCTTATAATTGGCTTTCTAAACTCCAAAGTTCACTTCCTTTTTTTACACCTTCGATCCCATTGCTTTCTTGATATTTTCAGCTTGTTCCATGGGCTTTTCCCATCACTTTGTGCTTTCTAAAGGCTGGGTATAAGATATATATGGATGAAAATAGTTTATTTTAAGTTTAAATGAGCATTTTGATGGTGTTTGGAATGATTTTGTGTAAGAGAAGTATGGGACTCGTGATTAGAGTTCTATGAAAAATGAAATCTCTCTCTCTCTCTCTCTCTCTCTCTCTCTCTATCTTTTTCTTTCTCAGTCCCACAGACACATAAATCCAAGCAGGTTTAAGAATATATCCTCTCTCTCTCTCTCTCTCTCTCTCTCTCTCTCTCTCTCTCTCTCTCTCTCTCTCTCAACTACACACCCACACAAACACACTCACCCTCACTTTTCTTTCTTTAAATGTAACCCATCACAAAAAAAAGCAATATTTAATGCTCTCTCTTCCCCTTTTACCCCATACTTCAAGAGAGGGAAGGAATAAAAAAACAAAAACCTAGGTGAGGGTTGAAAATTTGTTAACTCAAGAGTTGGTCTCCAAAATTGGACTCAAAGAGTTGGATTGTTAACTTAGGGTTAAGACTTAAAATTTGGGCTCAAATACTTGTTCATCCCATGCCCAAATTTCATATTTTTAATCCATCCAAATTTACACTATATTTTAGGATTTAATACCATGTATTTTAAGTTTTGATCTAAGCATAACATATGAAAATTTTCTTCTATAACTTACTTTAAGATCTCAAAATTCCTTAATTGTTTCAAAGTTCACTGTTCAAATTTTTAACACCAAAGTTCACCCTATAAGATACAAGACACCAATACAATTAGACATCAGATTTTGGTATTACAAATCATAACACATTATCAATGTAGTTCTAGGTGTGTATCTATTATATATATACATAAACTGTAACTCTAACAAGTGAAAACATACATATTTGCAAAGTTGGACCATACCTTCGTGACTTAGTAGTCTTCTTTGCCTATGAAGAATGTCATCGGATAAATGTTTGATCCCAAACAAATTCAGGTCTTTCTATTGCATTCGAAAGCTAAAACATAGCAAATAAATGTCGAACAAACCCAATAACTTGCTTGAGCTATACCACCAACATATTCTTTGTCATCATCAGACAAACCCAATGCATAACATGCATCTCGAAAGTAACAGTATTGAACACCACTTACAGTTCTTATATCTTATTAAAACTCGTAGCACCACATACTATATTCAGCAAGATCCTTAAGTAGTATTTCTCACCACAACCCTAAGGAACATAAAACACTCTCCCAATGGAAAAACACGTTTCCTCCGTTGTACTGTTTCTTATTTTTTCCAAATGAATTTAGTTAAAAACTCTATATAGGTTAGCTCTCTTGCATCATCAAAATGTAAAAAGTTCAGGCAATCCTAATACATGAATTATAGAACAAAATGAACCAAAAATTGATGGAAGCAAAGTACACCTCCAGCCATGATTTTCGACAACTGTAACCTTCTTTCTGGCACCTCCGGATGTGCAAGAAGCCTTCCAAGCTCTCAATTCTCTCTCTAGATGGTGTGTAAAACTAATGAATTTAATTTAGGGACTTTTGCTATGGTTACCCCTATTTATAATGGTTGTACCATCAACAACCATTTTGGAGGGCCATACTTGGTTGCCCTTATGAATGGGAATCATGGAGCAAGTTTGCAAGGTATGAGGTGATGGACCACCCTTTCTCACATTCTCCTACTTGGTCCATTCACCTGACTTGATGACTTTATCCTAGCCAAAACTTAATGGGAAATGCACACATGAATCACAGCGACAAGTCCTCTAAATCAACGAGTATTGTCTTCTATGTATTACAAGGCAATATTTATTCGAAATCCATCCTCATGAATTTTTCTCAAAACTGAAATATGCACATAACTTTATATGAGAAAATTCAATACAAAGTTTCATTAAAATTGGGACTTAAACCCATATTTACAACATGATCGCTGAATTTAACTAGAGGCATGCCTTTAGTTAGGGAATCAACAAGCATACATTCGGTACAAACATGTTGGATTACAACCTTATTTTCCAATGCACGTTCCCTTATGGCTATGTACTTAATGTTGATATGCTTACTTCGACTACCACTCATAGTATTCTTAGTCAACAATACTGGAGCCAAATTATCACAAAATATACTTAATGATTTAGGTACAGAGTCCAAAATCCTTAGTCAAGCTATAAAACTTCATAGCCACACCGCCTGTAACGTAGTTTAAAAACATGCCATAAATTCAGCTTCCACAGTGGAGATCACAGTCAATGTTTGCTTAGCAATCCTCCACGATATAGCTCCACTGGCCAGAACAAAAATATATCCAAATGTTGATTTCTGAGACCAATGCAGCAAGCGAAGTTTGACTTCGAGTATCCGACCACCTCAGAGTGTCAGTCCTCCTATATATAAGCATGTAGTTCTTTGTGTTTTGCAAATACCATAACACCTTCTTTATAGCCATCCAATGCTCCAAACCAAGATTACTCTAATATTGTCCCAACATTCCAACTATATTCATTATATTAGGTCGGGTACAAACCTATGTAAATATAAGGCTTCCAACCATGGAAGTATACGGAATGGTGGTCATCTATTCCCTTTCCAGTTCTATCTTGGGACACTAGTCCAAACTGAAATGGTCACCTTTGGCAATAGGAGCTATACTCGGTGAGCAGTCTTGTATTCTATATTTCTTAAAAACTTTCTTAATATAGGTTTCTTAAGATAGTCCGAGAACTTTATGAAATCTATCTTGATGTATCTTAATGCCAATAACATAAGACACATCACCTAAACCTTTTATGGTAAAGTTTTTAGAAAGGAACTGTTTCACCTCATTCAACATCCCTTTCTCATTGGTTGTAAGTAGGATATCGTCCACATACAGCACTAGGAACCAAATCTTACTCTCACTAACTTTTTGGTATATATACTGATCCACAACATTTTCTTCGAAGCCAAATGAAGAGACTGTCTTATGGAATTTCAAATACCATTGGTGGGAGGGTTGCTTCAATCTATATATGAACTTCTTAAGTTTGCAAACCAAATTCTCACCATCACTAGAGGAAAATCATTCAGGTTGACACATGTAAACCTCTTCCTCTAGTTCCCTATTAAAAAATACTGTTTTCACATCCATTTGTTACAACTCTAAGTCAAATTGTGTAACAATTACCAGAACAATATGGAGGGAATCTTTCTTAGATATTGAAAAAAAGGTCTCTGAGTAATCGATTCTTTCTCTCTGAATGAACCCTTTAGCAACAAGCTTGGCCTCATATTTCTCAATGTTACCAAATGGATCAGTTTTTGTAATAAAGACCCATTTACATCCAAAGGATTTTATCCCATGAGGTAACTCTATAAGATCCCAGACTCTGTTACTTCTCTTGGAGTCTATCTCATCTTTATGGCTTCCAGCCACGAGCTCGAATCATAAGAACTCATGACTTGTGAAAACGACTCATCATCGTCCATGGCACCAATATTGTAGTCAAACTCTTAGAGGTAGACTACATAATCACTAAGTATTACTGACCTCCTGATCCTAACAGATCTCCTTAATGTCGGCTCAATAGTCTCTCTAGGAGAGGGTTGTCCAGCTTGACCTACCTCAGTGTTAGCAACTTGTGAAATATTTTGATTGTCATCTGCAATCGGGTCAATATCCATAGGTATTGGAGAGATACTTTGAATGACAATCATCTTTTTACTTGAAGTGGAAGGCATACTTGATATATTCCTTTCAAGGACTAAGTTTTGAAAGGAATCCCTCCCACTGATCAAGTGATACTCAAGAAATTTTGTGTTTCTCGATTCCACGAACCTAGTATGATAAGATGGATAGTAGAATCTATATCTCTTGGACCTTTCGACATATCCAACGAAATGCCCACTTATGGTCCTTGGATTCAGTATTTTTTCTTATGGATTGTAAATGCGTACATGTCGCAAACTAGGTTTCCAACCTTTGAACATCTCGAATGGGGTTTTGGAAACTACCTTGGTTGGAACCCGATTCAATATATACACAGTCATCTTGAGAGCTTCGGTCCACAAAGAATTAGGCAACTTGGAGCTAGACATCATACTACTTACCATGTCCAACAATGTTCGATTTCTTCTTTTAGCTACACCATTCTAGTCTAGAGAACCAGACATGGTGTATTAGGAAACGATCCTATTTTCCTGAAGAAACCGAGTAAATGGACCAGGTGCCTGTCCATCTTTAGTATACCTCTTATAGTACTCTCCACCTCTATCTGATCTCGTGATTTTTTTTTTACCACATTATTTCTCTATTTCTGCCTTGAAAAACCTAAAGGCATCCAACGTCTCGTCCTTATGGCAAAGGAGATAGAGATACATATAACATGAGTAATCATCAATAAAGGTGATGAAGTAGTTTGGTCATATGAGCCCATATCTGGACAACATATGTCTGTATAAATGATTTCTAATAGATATGAGCTCCTCTTGGCATCTTTCTTTGCCGTATTAGACCGCTTACCCTTAATGTAGTTTACACAGGTTTCAAAGTCACTAAAGTTTAGAGCGCTAAGTATTCCATCCTTTAGCAACTTTTTGACCCTCTCAATAGAGATATGATCTAATTCCGGTGCCACAACATAGAGAAATTTTCATTTTTAACACACCTTTTCACACTAACATGTGTTGTATTGTAACATGTATTATCTAGCAGATTAATTCTGTATAGTTTGTCAATTAATAGACCTATACCAATGATATTTGAATGCAAAAATAATATCGTTGTATTGTTAAATTAGAAAGAATATTTGAATTATATAAGTTTTGATACAGAAATTAGATTTATAAAAAAGCTTGGTACATAAAAAATTCTTTCCAATTGCAAGACATGTCCACTATCAAAAACGAGTTTTCGATTTTCAATAGCCACCACATGCGAGCTTATCTTGTTTCCCAAATAGATGAATTGCTCACAACCCACTGGTTTCGTAGGTTTAACAAGCCTTGCAACATATTCGTATGTAGATTGATCATCCAAAATCAATCCACCATATGTCATAAGAAGTCTCAGTTATAAGAGATTCATAATATACGAAAGAGATTTTCGTACCTCTAGCAGTAAACCATTTCTGAAATTTGATACAATCATTCTTTATATGTCCCTTCTTTTTATAAAAAAAAAAAAAAAAAAAAAAAGAACACACGTGGATTACTTTTTTACGACTAGGATAGATTCCTTTGCCTTTCCTTTTAGCTTGGCTTTTCTATTCGCCTTTCCTTTCATGACCAAATGTGCACTACTGGTCCCCTCCTTCATTTCCATGAATAGCCTCCATTCTTCCTGTACACACATGGGCATCAACTCATTGATAAACCATTTAGCCTTATATATGTTGTAAGAAATTTTGAAGGGACTGTAAGGCTATGGGAGGGTGTTCAGAATGTAGTGCACTAGAAGGGATTCAGATATTTCCACCTCAAGAGTCTTTAGTTGGGCCACTATATCTCGAATCCATATGATATGCTCGCGTACTCCATAAATAGTGGTAAGTCTCTTCGATGAGAACTCCATAATCAAAGTGTTGGTGAGAGCTTTATCAGAAATCTCAAACTGCTCATCAATTGCCTTAAGAAGAGCACGAACATCATTATGCTGATTGACAGAGTCGCAAATGCCAGCCGATGCTTTATACTTAATGAACGTCATACTGAGGCGATTAGATCGCTCCCAACACTCATAAAGAGCTTTGTTCACTATAGAGTTGGCATCCGTTGTCCTAGGTGGATCGTCATGCCTTATAGTATAATCTAAGTCTTGTCATCCCAAATTGAAAAGTATCTTCTCCTTCCACTCCTTGTAGTTCGCACCATTTAATATGGGAACTTCAACAATATTAACGATTTGTATAACTGCAACAGAAATGCTTATAAATTTTAGTTGAGGTTTTAACATATGTTTACTAATGTAAAATATATAAAATAAATCTCCTGACATAGAAATTGTCTATGGACTTAATTTCTAAATTAGATTAGATTTATTATCCTTTATGACTAAACTGACAAGATTACCTAATTTCCAAATGTCTGTGGGCTAATTAGGAGAAATTATAAAGAAAAACTTTCCCTAAATTAGAGCTTCTTTACCAACCCACAAGTCTACATCACTTGTGCACTAGAAAAGTCCCTAGGTAGGTAGTTGATCATATAGGACCGTTTAAGAATTAGCCAACTTTAGACTTAACTCCGTCTTATAGACAGGACTTTCCTAAATATGCACTCGATTTGCTAAACTCAAAAAATCTTATAAGAGAAAGCTCTAAAATCAGGTAGATTATCCACACAATTAGGTTATCCAGTCTTACCATCTAATCATGATTAATTATTTTAATGTGACAAAAATTCCAGTGGGATAAAATTTGTCACATAAAAATAAATAATCACAAATAATATTTTTTACTTTCTGTGGTCAAAACCATCCCAATGTATAATTCCTTTCATATTAAAACTGTTGTGGTCATACCCTAATAATAAAAAATTATACAAACCACAAGAATTTTTTTCTTTAATAATATGTAGATTTTAACATTTATTTTGCATACGTCTTTATATGCAAAAACCATATAAAAATTAATTTATACAAAATTATAAAATTTTAATAATTTTCTAACTTTATACGGGCCTCAACCTTTATATTAAACACCCCTTAATATGCAAAAGGTCATATAAAAATTAATTTGTGCAAAATGCACAATTTTTCATTTATATGTGATACCATATACACATAAATCTAAAACTTTTAACTTCAAATTCTCAAAAATGACCCAAATATGAATTTAAAAATAAAAACTAACTTTTCCAATTTTTTGAAATTTTTGTGAAATTTCTAGAATTTTTCTGGAATTCTTTTAAATTTTTTTTATAGTCTAAAGGACTAATCTGTAACATTTCAAAATTTATTGGGACCAATCTGCAAAATTCAATGTTTACCGGGGTTTTTAAAATAGCGGGGGACCAATGTTTAACATTTTAAAATTTTCAGGTTTTTGAAAAGGTTGTAGGGACTGGATTGCCACAAGTTAATAGTTTCAGGGAAATTGTTGAATTATAGAAAGTTTCCGGACCAAACTACAAATATTTAAAAGCACAGACCAAAACGATGTTGTTTTGGTCTGTGTCCGGGTCTTCTTCACCTAGATGGACCTCGAGGGTCCCAACCCGGATCCGACAAGTTTGAATGCCGAAAAATGGTCGGAAAGTGTAGGAAAGCTCTGTTTTCGCTTTGAAAACATGGAATTGCTCGAAATTTCATATAGAATCCATTTCCAACCTTAAAACACTACGATTTCTTCAAAATTGGGCCATTTTTTAAAAAGTTCAGAACCCCAAAAATTTTAAAAATTTGTCGAAAAATACAAACAGTAGTTCTAATGGCTCTGATACTAAATGTAAAAAGTTCATACAAGTCTAATACATAAATTATAGAACAAAAATGAACCCAAACATGATGGAAGTGAAGTATACCTCTAACCATGATTTCCGGCGACTGTAACCTTCTTTCTGGCACCTCTGGACGTGTAAAAAGTCTTCTAAACTCTTAATTCTCTCTCTAAATAGTATGTGAGACTAATAAATTGAATTTATGAACCCTTACTATAATTGTCCCTATTTATAATGGTTATACTATTAACAACCATTATGGAGGTTCATACTTAGTTACTCTGGTGAATGGGATTGGTAGGTGAGAAAATCTCTAAATTCAAGAAGCAAGTTTGCAAGGTATGGGGTGATGGACCATCCTATCTCGCACAAAATCCTTATTGGGCTTCACACAAGCTAAAAACATTGATTCACTTAAGGTGGGTCGATTTACCACATCATCAATTGGATCATCACCACCAAAAACAACATTTTGTTTTTCTAGAAGATGAAAATTCAAGCGCTCAACTGAAGGTTCTCGGTAAGCAATGTCAAAAGCGAAAATTCTCCAAGCAGCCTCACATGGTGACACATACCTACAATCATGATATATTTTGATTTCATCTACAGGTGCCTGCATGCTTTCATCCGCAGAAGATCGATAAAATGATGCCTCGACACTGTCGGCGTGCCTTTTGTTAACATACTTAAAGTGATACTTGATTGTTGTTGACTGATTGCACCACCCCACGTTTATATGAGCTCCACACTTCACAAGCAAACAAGGAAATTGTTAGAAAATAATTTGTAATTTCCCAAAAGCATTTTCATGTTTTCTAGAGATGAGATTCGTCACCCTCTGTGATGAAAATTTATTTTTTCCCCCGTTTTTGTTGCTTTTTTGTGACAAATTTTTTTGCTCTTGCTAACGTTGTGTTTTTCTCTTTTAATAGTGATTGAGAGAGAAATGCGGTTTAAGGAAGACTAATTGTTTCCCAAACAATTAAATTTCTGAAACTTTCTCAATGATGACAAGGATGCATTTAAATTGAGGCAGCTAGGGATATAGGCCGAGAGAATGTAACTCACACTATTAACATCAAAGTTTTATAAAAGAGCCACAAAAGGAAGTTTGATAAGAAATGTCATTCTTTGCTAGGGCATCAACCCGCCGAGTTGGCTTCTTTATACACATGCTTAGTTTGGTACCATTCTAATTTCTCTACTAACCACCTGTGGATCTAATGATAAAGTATTAAATTCTTTGAAATAAAATCTTGAATTCGAGTTTTATAATGAAAAAATAGTTACCGAAAGAGTTGATCGCTAATTGATTTCCATAATTATTCAAAATGGATTAATCGAGTTTTCAAATATCGGTGATCAATTGTCCCAAAAAAAAAAAAAAAGCAAATCAATAAGAGAGAATATGCGATGAGAATTGGAATAAGTAACAAGGCATAGCCCAAGTTTAGAGTCAACTTGAATAACAACGACCTTGGGCCTTAATCCTTTAGGAGCATTTAAGCCCCTCTTGTCTCAAAGCACCCAACCCTGCTTCAGTATGAGAAAAAGAGTCTTACCCCCTTACTAATTATTGGGCTTGCATTACTGTTCATGTCAAGTGGGAAACATTAACTCTCTTTCAATTATTTCCACCCATTCCATTCCATTAACAGACATGTTTTCATTGATCAAATTTCAAACCAAGAGGAAATAATTGTCGCTTTAAACTATTGAGTTTTAAACCCAAATTGTGCTCGACTTTGCTAGCTTCGGAAGTGATTGATTCCAACATTGTCATATAATAAGGAAGCCTTCTCGACCCTACTAGACGTCTTCCCAATTATCATATCCAAACTTGTGGGAAGACCCCCAAGCATGATTGTGCACAATTTTCTTGAAAAAGAAAATGTAAAAAAGCTGTTTTTCATGGGACTTCACAAGTACCTTATGAACTAATTTTCCTTTCGAATTGGAAAAAAATTTAATTATGAGTTTATTTTTTATTTAATTTTTATTTAGACATGCAATAGACCTGTCAAAAATATAAAAAAATAATATAAATAATAGAGATAGATGAATATTATAGTAGTACACTACTAGAAAATACGGCATCAGTGATGGAAATTAAGGATGGATAGTTCTCCATCGCTGATTAATAACAAAATTGCGACGGAACAGCGATGAAATAATTAGTGACGGAAAATTCCGTCGGAAAAAATTTCGTCGCTAAAACAAAAAAAAAATTCGGACCTATTAGCGACGGAAAATTCCGTCGCTAAAATTTCCGTCGCAAATCCGTCGCTAAATACAATTTTGCATTTTATTAAATATAATTTTATATTTTTTTATTAAATTAGGATTTTTTCTTATTAAATATAATTTTGTATTTTTATTAAATATAATTTTGTATTTTTATTTAATATGATTTTGTATTTTTATTTAATTAGGTTATTGCAATTTTATTAAATATAGTTTTGTATTTTTATTAAATATAATCTTATATTTTTATTAAATATGAGTTTGTGTTTTTATTAAATATAATTTTATGTTTTTATTAAATATAATTTTATATTTTTATTAAATATATATATTTTTTGTTTTTATTGAATATAATTTTGTGTTTTTATTAAATATAATTTTGTATTTTTATTAAATATAATTTTTTGTTTTTTTAAATATAATTTTGTGTTTTTATTAAATATAATTTTATTCTTTTATTAAATATAATTTTTTATTTTTATTAAATATAATTTTGTGTTTTTGTTAAATATAATTTTGTATTTTTATTAAATATTATTTTTTGTTTTAATTAAATATAATTTTGTATTTTTATTAAATATTATTTTTTGTTTTTATTAAATATTATTTTGTGTATTATTAAATATAATTTTGTGTTTTTATTAAATATAATTTTATTCTTTTATTAAATATAATTTTGTATTTTTATTAAATATAATTTTGTATTTTTATTAATATATAATTTTGTTTTTTTATTAAATATAATTTTATATTTTTATTAAATATAATTTATTGTTTTTATTAAATATTATTTTGTGTTTTTATTAAATAAAATTTTATATTTATATTAATATGAGGTATTATATTTTTAATATTAGGAGTTCCAAATAAAGTATAGAAATAGATAAAAAATAACGTAATAACACAAATGTGATAGTTGTATAGTGGTTAAGGTTCCACGGATATATCTCTCACACCCAAGTTCAAACCTGGGTGATAGCAATTTTTTCAACATTTATAATAGGGGCGCGCAAGCGCGCAGGCGGACTCATGGGCCCGTGCACATTTGATTCACGAATTTCACCGACGAATTAGCGACAGATATATTTCTATCGCTAAATCCGTCGGTAATTAGCGACGAAAAAATTCCGTCGGTAAAAAATCCGTCGTTGATTCGTCGTGAAAATTAGTGAGGTGACTTTCAGTGACAGAAATTTGAGTATCAGCGATACCACGCCCCTTAACTATCATCGTTTCTTGAACGAGTTACCCCTCGTACGAAAACGTAACCTTATGCCTAAATTAACAATATATATAATTCATTAATTTCATTACTTCGATAAGATCATATCGTCAGACCACAAGATGTACCTAGAAAATATGTTCTTTTACAAGGTAAAATCTCAAATTTCTATACTTAAAGAAAAAATTTCATACAAAACCTACCATATATAGGTTTAGTAAAATCGTGATATCTTCCAAAATTTTGATCAAATTCAAACAATTTGAATTTTTTCTTAAAGTTGAGACATATATCTCCAATTTTTATGTTCAGATCAACTTCAAATTCTGACCACAAGAAGTTAGAAAATTTTATAACTTTTTCAGACTAAGTTCCTAAAGTCAACTCTGCACAGTTTTGGGAGACTTTCCATATCTCCTTGTGTACTTTTCCAATTTAAGTGATTCTTATCTTAAACTGAAGACAAGATATAGATCTAAAACTTTATAGTTTTAACCGTCCTCATATTTTAAGTGTACAATTTTATAAAATTCTATTTTCATCTCAATTTCAGTTTTGAAACTACTTCTACATAGTTTCAGTTAAAATACCATAACTTTCATCATACAACTCCGATTTAAGTGATCTTTAGCTAAACTTAAAGATAAGACAGAGATCTAAAACTTTTATGTTTTAAGTTTCTCCAAATTTGGTACATACGATATCTTAAAAATTGATACAATATACTAGTCGTACACAGAGTATGAAACAAAATAGGTGAAACATGCTAAATTTCCAAAAATCACCAAAAATCGATTCTTTCATGAAATGTTTCATATAATATACCATTTTAAAGTTTAGGAAGTTTAGTTTACACAGAAACAAATATTTTAGATTTTTGATTCCTATAAAATGAGATATCACAGCAAAACTTCACAAGATTCAATCTAGAAATTAATATCTAGCATGCTAGTTTGGATACTAATGTAACTACTCATTAAGTAATTTAATATTTGCACAAGTTAAGACATGTTACCGCTTTGGCTTCATGGTTGAACTCAAAACAGATATAAAGTTTACAAATTTCATCCAAGGGAAAGAGAATGAAGAAACTGAGCCAAAATTTCCTTAGATAAGTTCTTTTATAAACCTAACAACATATCCTTGACCCTTGGATCATCTCATGCATCATCTCAACCATCCACTTGTTCTAATATTTAAACCATACAATTGTTGATTCAAGCAAACTCCATGAACACCATTTGAAGTCTTGTTGATGTCCATGTCAAAAGGAGAGGTGTCACAAGCTAGTCCATTCAATTTTCATGTATAATTTCTCATCCTATGAGCTTTCATGTAATAATTCTCATCCAATGAACTTTCTTGAATGTGGAACAATCTTATATGGCCACTAACCAACCTTGCTTCCCTCTTGACCAATCATTTGGCTCCAATTGTCCATCCTTGAGTGGTTTCCAACTTAGTCCTTCAACTTTTCTTAATTGCATTTAGAATCCTAATTTTTAATAATTTGCATTTTTTGTCCCTATGAAATTTTATTCGAAATTTTTTAAAAATGTAAAATTTCATTTAAATATCTTTATTTAAGTGTGTAAACCTTTTCTTGGTCATTTTTGACTTCTTTAGGCCTTGTCGGCGCTTCCGAGAAGGTTTTCAGCTTACCTATAAAATTTTCGATTTTATCAATTTTGAGGCGAAATCACAAAATAGATAAATAGATAATTAAAATTTTATTTTAGATATCTCAAAAGGATGTTAATATATATATAGAACCATAACAAGTGATATATGATACATAGTCATCAAAAATCGGTGTTACAATTCCTAACCCCCTAATAAAAAGTTTTGTCCTCGAAACTAAACTGAAACTATACATCAAATAGATGGGAGTATTATCTCCTCATAGCATTCTCGGGCTCCCAAGTTTGCTCCTCGCTCTAGTTGTTCCTCCAAAGTACTCTGACCAGGGGACCTCCTTGCTCATAACTTCTTGGTTTGTCTGTCTAAAATGACTACGGGTTGGACGAAGAAACTCAAATCGTTGCTCAACTCTACCAGTGAAGGTTCTAGTACATGGGATGGATCAAGAAGATATTTCCTCAGTATCGAGACATGGAATACCTCATGAATCCGTGCTAACTCAAGAGGAAAGTCCAACCTGTATGCCACTTTCCCAATCCTTTCAAGAACTCGGAAAGGTCCAATGTACCTGGGGTTTAGCTTTTCCTATTATCTGAATCGGATCATCCCCTTCCAAGGGGATACCCTCATAAACACCATGTCTCCCTCCCTGAACTCCAAAGGTCTCCGCCATTTGTTTACATAGCTTTTTTGCCTATCTTGGGCGGCTTTCATCCAAGCATGGATGACCTTCACCTTTTCCCAAGTTGGCCAGTGTTTATTGACTACTTAACCCCATGGCTACCAGTTCCAATTCTTAGATAACTTGATATCTCCAATCTTTGATAATTCAAATGAATTATTGATTATGCTTTGTTGATTATGGTTTGAGATACCATGATTTGATAAGTGTTGTAATATCTTGACAAATCTAATTAATCTATGATTTGTTGGTTCTTAATAATAATAATATCTATATCTCATTCCAAGTTTGTAAGTTGTGAGTTTCCTTATTATCTTAAGCCACTATGTCTGTTCATAACTAAATGCTTCGTGAGTTCTCGTGACTACTCATTTCCTTCCCGCTTCTTTTTCCCCATGAAACTAAGATACACACGCATATGGAATGGGGATTTGAAAATGCTTTCTAGTGGGCTACCCAGAGCTAAACTAAAACAAGAAATATATAACTAATTTGTCCAATCAAGAAGATACTTTAGTTGTACAAATCCCTAGACAAAAAATATCATCAAAGGCTTTAAACAAGTCCTCACAAAAAATATACTAAAAAGTCTAGACAAAAACCATTATAAAACCATCAAAGCCAATGGCTTTATGGTCCATATAACTAGGAGGCTCTAGAGCTCTCAATGGGGAACCAATCAAGGACCTCAATATTGGGATGAAATCTATCCTCCTCTATGTATAAGTCCCTATAAAAGCTAGAGACAATTTTCACTATAGAAGCCAGATCCGTGATCATATTACCCTCATCATCCTTTAACTCTCTCGTGAATCTCCTATACCTCTTACCATTGGCAAAAAAAAAAAAAAAAAAAAAAAAATTGCATTATAATCTCATTCTCAAATCAACTTCAGCCAAATCTTCTGATGCCAACTAATTTCCTCCTCATGATCATTCCTAAGATTTTATTGACAGATACAAAAGTAATCCTCTTTCTACATTGGGATTATCTAGCTCATCAATCTCCTTAAAAAAATATAACACTTTCCAAATCTAATATCACCAAAAACTTCTTTATTTAACACTTTGAGAAATTGCTTTTAAAATCTTCAATTTCCCCACAAATTTAAAACCCTCCAACCTTGTTACATCATGCATCGGAACATATCAAGAATCATTAAACACTGTTCTAAGATCTCCATGAGAGAGCTATGTGTTATCAAATGTAAAAGGAGTGCAATCACAAGAGATGGGATAAGGGATAGGAAAATGATCGAAAGTGGCTCTCCACCAAGCAACTGAGTATTAGGAAAAGAGATAACTCGCAATCCCTAATGAAAGAGTTAAAAGGAGACATGCTAGTATTCCTAATGCCATTCATTTTCTCTAAATGAAATCTGACAACATCAAAATCTCCACCAAAAATCTAGTTCAGTAAACCAAAACCAAAGACCCCACACAACTTCCAAAAGGAATGGTGTAACATAGGAGAACTTAGACAATAAACGGATGTAAACCAACAATGGCGGAGCCCTCTAACTTGAAACAGAAGAGAGAAAAGGATCTGTAAAGACGTATCAATCCGATAAAAGGTCCTAAACGTGAACAACCACTAAGGGAAGACATTACCAATCCATAAACCTAAAGTTCCAAATAGAGTTAATCAAGCTAGCATCCACCTCCCCCAGAAAGTTATCCCAAGTCAATGGTTCATCTGCTCTATCCTTGACGCCGTCGTACCAGTCACGGGCATTATCCTCTAGTAGTCTGACTGCTATCACCAGCTTGAGTCTATACTCAACTCTCATGTCCTCCATAGTCTCTTTGATCCGTTTGAGCTACTTCCTGGCCACAATGGGGTCATGGGTCTCAAAGAAGGACTCGCACCCTAGACTCCTGGCCTCTCTCAGTAAGGTGGAGACCTTTGTTATTTGTCGAGTAGACGACATAGTCATCAGCGTAGGAGAGGGTACCAATGCCGCTGCAGGTACAGGCGGAGTCTCAACTACCAGTGCAGGTGGTGCCCTCATCTGGTCTCAATGCCCCATCATCTCCCGGAATATGTGGTGCGGCGGGAGTGTTTCTACAACAGGAGGGGCCTAAGGTGCTTGAGATGATGACGCGGCCTCCAGCAGCACCTTAGTGGTATTCTTTGATCATTCTCGAGGATGCATAGTTCTATATAAAGGATTATGCTTAGTATTTAAGAGTGGGAAAGCAAAGGGTTAGGTGCCAACCTAACCCACTAATAAGGATTAACATTATAGGATCATAGGAGACAAATTATAAATTCTTTGAAAAACATTTTACGAACACTAGAAATGAAATAGAGTAGATACAGAACCTAGCATTTTGATACCACAGAAATCTGTCACACCCCGATCAGCAGGTCGAGCACATGAACAAACCGCCGCGACTCCTCGAGACATGGGTATGCCCTACTCGCACATCGAGGTGATGTAAAACTAATATTATGACAAATATTATGACCCTACTCGATATCACTAAATCAAAATCATACAGTAGAAGATTTCAAGAAAATAGTTTTCAATAAAAATTTTCTTTAAAATATTTACCTCTAATTTACATATAATATTTATATGCATTGCGCAATCGTAAACAAGAATGTGTATGATTACATACCCGGTAGCGTCTCTCAATAAGGCTCATGGAGCGGTACCTCAATGTAAGTCAAGTATAGTATAAGTTGAAAATATTAATATGAGAGGTGAATATAATCCACATACTCAGTGAGTGAGGTGCAATGACTATATAATGACAATAAATGAATTTGTAAGAGTGACAAATCAAAACATCGTTTTCAAAATATATTTGATTAATTTGCAAACATATCATGTAATTCAAAATAATATGCATTTTTCTCATCAATCATATATCATGGGGTGTCAAAAACTCATTCTACCCATAGTTTGGCCTAATTAGGATAAAATCCACCAAGAGGTCACCAAAATATCATAAGAATGAAATACATATATTTTCCCCCCTTCCCTTGTGGTTGACATAGTTTTCACGTGGTGCTCGTCTATTGGATCCGTTGGTCAGAGACAGGGGACTCAAACCCCTACTCCTGTGTTACCCCACCACGTCACCCCGTAGGGTAAATGCTCAATACCGTAAAAGGGAGTGCGCTATAGCCACTATACTCCATTCCATAATCATACACATGTATCATATATCATCATTCATAAATCTTTACTTGTAAAAACAAGATACTATCAAATAGTCATAAATCTTTACTTGTAAAAACAAGATACTATCAAATAGTCATAATATCATGATGTAATTTTTTTACAGAAACATCATTTCAGGACATGCCACAAATACTAAAATATTTCTAAATCATATTTCAAAATTTATTTATACAAATAATGATTGAACTATTTTTCATTTAAAATCAGAAATAGTTCATCCCACTCATCTCGATTGGGGAGGGTACGCCACTCCCCTAACTATCCTCGTTTCTTGAACAAGCCACCCTCGTACGAAAACGTAATCCTACGCCTAAGTTAACGATATATGCAATTCATCAATTTTATTATTTCGATAAGGTCATATCATCGGACTACAAGCTGTACATGGAAAATATTTTCTTTCACAAGGTAAAATCTCAAATTTCTATACTTAGAGAAAAAATTTCATACAAAACCTAACACATATAGGTTTAGCAAAATCGTGATATCTTCCAAAATTTTAATCGAATTCAAATGATTCAAATTTTTTCTAACTTTTATGTTTAGACTAACTTCAAATTCTGACCACAAGAATTTAAAAAATTTTATAACTTTTTCAGTCTAAGTTCTTAAAGTCAACTCTACACAGTTTTGGGAGAATTTCTATATCTCCCTGTGCACTTCTCCAATTTAAGTGATTCTTATCTCACATGAAAGAAAAGACATAGATCTAAAACTTTCTAATTTTGACTATCCTCTGATTTTAAGTGTACAATTTTATAAAATTCTATTTTTGTCTCAGTTTCAATTTTAAAACTACTTCTGCATAGTTTCAGTAAAAATACTATAACTTTCATTATAAAACTGCGATTTATGTGATCTTTATCTCAAATTAAAGATAAGACAGAGACCTAAAACTTTCATGTTTTAAGTTTCTCCAAAATCTATACATAAGATACCTTACAAATTGATACAATATATTAGTCGTACACAGAGTATGAAACAAAATTGATGAAACATGCTAAACTTCCAAAAATCACCAAAAATCGATTCCTTCATGAATGCTTCACATGATATACCATTTTAAAGTTTGGGAAGTCTAGTTTACACAAAAACAAATGGTTTAGATTTTTGATTCCTACAAAATGAGATATTGTAACACCGACACTACGGTGTCCGTATATTATTTCTGTTTTCGAATTTAATAAAATGATCATCAATTTATATATATATGGAAAAATATTTAATTTTTATTGATTTTTTATTTTGGGGTTTTTAAATCGAATTTTTGGTATATTTAAAATGTTCGTACTTCCGATTTGTAGGGTGAGTATAAAAATATATATACATATATATACACACACTGATTCATTTATTTATTTAAATTTTTACTCATTTAAATAATTATAAAAAAAAGAAGTCGAAATTAGGGCTTAAAGCCCTAATTTCCCTCTCTCTTCCCCTCTTTCTCTCCCTCGCCGCCGCCCTCCCTCACCCGCCTCTTCGCCTCCCCGCTCGCCCTCTCCGCCATCCACCGCCATCAACACCACTATCTCCGACCACTGCTCTCCCTTCTCCACCTCTCCCTTCGGTTCTCTCTCTATCTCTCTCCTTCTCTCTCTCGGCTTCTCTCTCACCCGTGACTCTCTCTCTCTCTCCCTCTCGCGGTTCTCCGCCGCTGCTACAACCACCTTCAACCACCACCCCCACCGATCATCCCTCACTCTCTGTTTCCCTCTCTCTATCGCGCGATCTCTCTCTCTGTCGCGCTATCTCTCTCTCCCTCCCGTGAGTTCTCTCTCTCTATTTCGCTCTCTCTCTCTCTGTCTCCCTGCCTTACTCCCAGTGCGCGATTGCTCGCACGATAGCCTTGCCACAGCGCTAGCGAGACAGCCCCTAGGCACGTGTGACCCCGCGCAAGACTGCCCCTGCTCGCACGACTGCAGCGCACGACAGCTCCCCCACGCGCCGCTGCTGTGCTGCTTTGCCCTTGCTCGCACGCTCGAGCACTCTGATCTCTCCTTCGAGAGCCCACTGAAATTTTCAGAACAAAGAACCCTAGGTCGCAATGGTTTCCTGCGATCCTCTCACTGCGTAGGTAAGAACAACTTCCTGATCTTTGATTCTAGGGTTTCAATTTCTCTAAGTGATTGGACTAACGTGCTGTATTTGATTCGGTTATGAGGCACTGCAGATTACCGATAAGACTGAGGAGGCATTCGATTTAGGCTGCAAATTGTGGAACCCTAGGTGAGAGGGATTTATAACATATTCGATTTATTTGGACGAATTTAGGGTAAATTAGAGTAAGAGTGTATTGCATATGTTAGGATGAATATTAGAATAGAGTTGAAATGCGTGTTTGACATTATATGTAATTAATTACGTTAAATATAGGATTTTATACAAATTGGGCTATTCTGGATAATAGAATTATTCGATTTGATTAGAATGACTTCTCTTAGAGTTTAATTTGACGAATGCATGAAAACAATCAAAAATTTGGGACTTAAGTTTAAGGATTGATTTAGTATTTTTCATTTTAAGTTATCCTGCATATAGGAAATCAAAATACAATTTTCGTAATATGAAAATAGGCTTCGATACCTTTAAAATGAGATATGTTTTGAAGAAATCGGATGAGAATTGAAAAGTGTATGAATTTTTAAAGATTTTTCTAACTTATAGGGAATTTATGTATTTAGACTTGTTTTCGATTTTGAACGATTTTAGGTTTGAATTTAACTTGATTTTGAATTGGTTATTTACTTATAAATGGAATGAAAATTGATAACATTGGAGAATTAAGGTTTGTACAAACTTATGGAAAATGATAAACCCTAAAAATAATTAAAAATTTGATGATTATTGTGATAATTTGATTAGGTTGATCTTGTTGGAGACTCGAGGAGTCGAGTTTGGTTTGATTGGGGAAATAGGGAGTGATTACTCTCCCTGGAATGTGAGTGGGACCCTAATCTCTTGCATGAAATAGTGAAACCTGATTTTATCATGTTTTTAATAAAACATACTTTTGATATGTATTGTCTCGACGTATGGAATTGAAATTTAAATCTGTTTTGTGATTATTAGAGTGTCGTACTTATGTTTTCTACGATTATGCATCCACGTTTGAAAAGAAATGAAATTGTGTCATGATTTGAGAAACGAAAAGTTTGCTATTCGACCATTGCATTGGTTTGTTGAATTTAAATGATTTCGATGAAATTGTATTGACACACGGATTTGAAATGTTTTAAGATCTGTGAGGGCACTGGGATGCCCACTTGTGATGTTATGATTCTTACTTGTGGGAAGTTGTGCCATTGTGATACTATGATGATGACATTGATGATTCCGTAGCTACGAATGGACTTTGTAGAGGCACGGGTTGCCTGGATACGCTTCTACAGGAGGTATCCGCAAACGTCCAGTTTATATTTATTCATAGACGCGGCCGGTTGAACCCATATCGGAGGAGGACGTGTGTGACGCCACCGTTTAGCACCAGGCGGGGTCCTATTTGACGAGTCTGGGTAAGCAAGGAGCTAAGCCCACGGCCAACATCAGGGTAGAAAGCTACTTTTGAAACACTTTGCATAATAACACGCCCGATACGCCTGTCTTTGGTCATGGTTGACCTTTGCCAGGATCCTTCGGCTTGCTCTATGATCTACTTGATTTTAAATGGATACATATATGTATGATATCGTGTGATTGAATAAATGAGTTCATTTTATGGAACATATCATGATTTATTGCGAAACTTGAGTTATTGTTTACGAATGATACTATTTGACACTCCAATGTTCACCTACACTATTAGTACTTGAGATTAATCCCCTCACTCACTGAGTATCCTCCCATAGATACTCACCCCTCTTCTTTCCTCCCTCAGACAGGACTGTTGTGCCGGAGCGACACTTCAAAGTTTAGAGATTTTGACGGATTTGGTTATTCGGGATGGTGAGGTTTAAGTTTAAGCTGAGATTTAAATTTCGTATTATATTTTCGACCTTGCGAGGTCTTGTTGAGGTCCATAGTTGGCCGTGTACTTAATTTGGGATGACTGTATAATTTATGTATATTTATTTGTGAAACTTTCGTATTTCATTTGCATTGAGGCGATTGTATGTATTTGAATGTTACTTGGGAAAATTTTTGTAAATTGCATAAAATTTAGGTCTGCTCGGTGTGACGGCTGCTCATGCTCTAGTTGGGCATGACAGTAGAGGTCTGTGGTTAGGTTTGTTGATAGATTTTTATAGCCTTGCGTTGTTCTGAATGTTGGCTGTGGGAATTGGTTGGTTTTGGAGAGGCCGGGATAGCCATTTGTTTTATTTTTAAGATGATTTTGAATTATACAGGTTTAAACATATTTAATTGTACATGGAAGATCTCCAATTTATGGGGAGGTTCTACCCGATTTTTTGTAAAAATACAGTCGGCATCCAGGGCAACGGACGGCTGTTCACGATCCCGGTTCGGGGCGTGACAGATATCACAGCAAGACTTCACAAGATTCAATCTAGAAATTAATATCTAGCATGCTAGTTTGGTTACTAATTTAAAGGCTCAATAATAATCTTTGCATAAGTTAAGACATGTTTCCTCTTTGGCTTCATAGTTGAACTCAAAACGGATATGGAGTCTACAAATTTCGTTTAAGGGAAAGAGAGAGGAAAATGAGCCAAAATTTCCTTAGACAAGTTCTTTTATAAACCTAACAACATATCCTTGACCCTTGGATCATCCCATGAATCATCTTAACGATCCACTTGTTCTAATACTTAAACCATGCAATTGTTAATTCAAACAAACGTCATGAACACCATTAGAAATCTTGTTGAACGTCCAGGTCAAAAGGAGAGGTGTCACAAGCTATTCCATTCAATTTTCATGCATAATTTCCCATCCTATTAGCTTTCATGCAAAAATTCTCATCCAATGAGCTTTTTTGAATGTGAAACAATCCAATGTGACCACTAACCAACCTTTCTTCCCTCTTGACCAATCATTTAGCTCCAATTGTCCATCCTTGAGTGGTTTGCAACTTAGTCTCTCAACTTTTCTTAATTGCATTTGGACCTCTAACTTTTAACAATTTGCATTTTTGGTCCCTATGAAATTTTGTTTGAAATTTCTTAAAAATATAAAATGTCATTTAAATATCTTTATTTAAGTGTGTAGACCTTTTCTTAACAATTTTTGACTTCTTTAAGCCTTGTCGGCGCTTGCCGAGAAGGTTTTCGGCTCACCGATAAAATTTTCGGTTCTATCGATTTTGAGACGAAACCTCAAAATAGATAAAAAGATAATTAAAATTTTATTTTAGATGTCTCAAAAGGATGTTAATATATATATAAAACTATGAGGAGTGGTATATGATACACAGTCACCGAAAATCGGTGTTACAAACAACATATAGAAGAAGAATGGCTATATCCCTATCTCGATGATACACAAAAAGGGATGCATCAAACCAACAACTTATAAAGCCGATGGAGGTGATAAAAGTAGCAAACCTCTGGTACCATACCCATGGGGCATGTTTGAGTTCGTTGAGAGGCTTCTTTAAATGACACATGTAATCTGGGTGATTGTCACTCACAAAACCAGGTGGTTGGCACATGTAATAAGGCATTTTGGATGTCCAATTGGTGGATGGGCCAAGATTTGGAGACTACGAGACTAAAAACTATACAAACAGTAGCTGGTTTAACAACAGGGCTGAAAGTTTCATTATAATCTAGGCCAACATGTTAAGAAGTGTCAACAATGACCAAATGAGCCTTATGGTGTATGAGATTGCCATCTGAGTCAAATTTATCTCTAAAAATCCACTAAGAATTATATTAACCCCAAAAGGTTTTGGAACAAGATCCCAAGTAGCATTTTTAATAAGAGCATTATATTCTTTAAGCATGGCTTGTTGCCAGTTTGGATTTTGAAGAGCTTGTTTATAACCACAAGGAATGGAGGAGCTAGAATGAATATGAAGGGAAAGTGGTTGTTTTGGTTTGAATATGCCACATTGACTATGTGTGACCATAGGATGACGTGGGGGCGGTGGAAGGGGAGTAGGAGGGCTAGGTGAGGGAGATAGTGTTGGTTTGGCGGTGAGGGAGGAGAGCACGAAGGAGAGGGAGTTGAGACGCTAGAAGGAGACTAAGTTGCCACAGGGATAGAAGATGATGAAAAGGGAAGGACTTGGTGAGACAAAGAAGAGGGCGTATCATTGATGGGATGGAGGAAATTGTATGAGCTGATAGTGAGTGTATGTTGGGATGTGAAAGAAAATTCCTACTCAACAAATGTAACATGACGAGAAATGATTATCTTCTTAGTGTTGATGCCAAGAGATCTATAACCACGATAATGTGGTGGATAGCCAAGAAATACATATGGCATGGAGTGAAGAGCTAATTTGTTTGGGATAAAGTGAGATAGGTTGGGGTAATAGAGACACCCAAATGTGTGAAGGTGAGTATAAAGTAGTTGTTTGTTAAAAAGGGTTTGAAATGGTGTTTGATTGTGAAGTGTTTTTGTGGGTCAAATATTAAGTAGATGCATGGCCATGTGTAATGCCTCTAACCAGTATGATGGTGGCATATGGGCTTGAAAAAGGAGTGTACACACAACATCATTGATGGTGCATAACATACATTCAGTTTTGCCATTTTATTGTGAAGTGCCAGGACAAGAAAATCGATAAAAGATGTCATGATTAGCAAAGAAGGAGACAAAAGGGGGAGTTGTTAAATTATGTGTCATAGTTATACGAAAGAATTTTAATTTTAGTGTCGAATTATGTGCAAACAACAACACAAAAGTGCAAGAATTTTGAAAAACATGAGATTTAGCGTGCAGAAGATACACCCAAATGAAATATGAGAAATCATCTAGGAAAAATCAAATAGTATTGAAAATCTCTTTCACTAGATATAGGGGAAGTCCATAAATCAGAGTGGACAATTTCAAAGAGAGCAATGCTAAGTGATTTTAAAGTAGAAATTGGTAGTCTAATACGCTTCCCTAATCGCCATGCATGACAAAAAATGGGAGAAGTGGTTTTATTATATGAAATTAAATTCTTTGATGACAAGTAACGAAAAATATGTGTGCCTAGATGACAAAAGACGTCTATGCCAAGTGGTGTAGAAAGAAACAACAAAAGTAGTAGATGGAGAGAAAGTGTGAGAAGGAGTTACTGAATATAGATCTTCCAAACTATTGAACTGAGTGTGATTTGTTTCATTTAAAGATCCTTCATAGAGAAACCAAATGGGTCAAATTCGATAGAGCAAAAATTATCTTTTGTAAATTGACACACATAAATGAGATTTTTTAATGATATGAGGCATAGCTAAGACATTTTTAAGATGGAAAGGAGAGGAAGAGGTGTTTAGATAAGTGTTTCTAGCATAAGAAATGGGAAGGGGGTTCCATTTTGACAAAAACATGCCAAATATTACTCTTAAGAAAGACAAGGAGATGGATCAATGTGTGAGTGTGGAGAATGGTGGAAGAAGTATAAGGAGATGGATCGGTGGTGGTGAAAAGATGAGCTTCTTCAATGAGAAGCGTGGAGGGAGCTTTAAGAAATAATGGCAATGGCTCTTGGAACTTGATGATATTAGCGAGGGTGCCATATTGGTCATTAAGACCATGTAAGAGTTGAAAGACAAGGATGTGTTTTGGTATTGAGCTATCAATGTTTGCCAATGAATCGGCAAGAGATTTGATCCGTTGGTAGTATTCCGTGATGGTAGATGTTCTCATATGAATAGTTCTAAATTGTTTGGTTAATTGCAAGACTCTAACACTAAAATTGTCTTTAAATAAGGATTTGAGCGAATCCAGAGTTCATGGGCAGTGCTAGTCCTATTTAGTTCTAGAATCATGCTAAGAACATCATCGATAATAGTTTGATAGATCCAGGAGAAGACAAGTGCATTAAGCTGAGTCCATTGAGTATCATGGACATCTTTAGATTTTATTGTGCCATCAAGATAACCCATGACACCAACACTTTTGGCATTTGATGTGCGCAATGCAGATCAATTATTGTATTTGGGATTGTTGAAATCAAGAATGGTAAGGACATGTGCCTTAATATGGCTAATCCCATATGCAGGGTGGGTGATGAGGGAAGAGATTGTATTGGTGTTGTGTGGTGCCATGAGAGAAATGGCTTTAAGTCAAATGAAAATTTGAAAAAAAAAAATGAAGAAAGGTTGAAGGGTGGATATAACTATAGTAAAATGTTTTTTTTTTTTTTTTTGTGGGTACCTTCTCTTTTTTTGTTTTTTTTGAGATGATATTGCGTGAATGATGTTACTAATGAGGAATCTGAATATAAGAAGTTTCAATCTTATGAAGAATCTAGAAACAGTGATGAAGTCACAAAATTAGGTGCTTCCAAAGAAAATAATAAATGTGGAGGAAAGATTGGAAAAAGTCAAAAATTAGATTTGATGTTGTTGGTAAATGTGCTAGTAAAGAAAGTCAAAGTGGGATGATTCTCCCTTTGAATTATATTTGAGAGATTTACAAGAATGACTGTTAACAAATAAAGGTGTTCAGCCTTGAAGGTGAAAGCTCTTAAAAAAAAAAAAAAAAAAATGGAAAAACAAATATTTTGCAAGAAATAAACTTGGACGATTTTTTTTTTTTTTGGATATCCAAGAAATTAACTATATTCATTTTAATGTACATGATCCTTACAAGTGGTAAGTGCATAGCATACTTGAATCAAAAAGATCCCTTGACGGTGACAGACAAAAGAGAGAGACTAGATTTTCAAATATGACTCTTATACCAAGTTAGAAGAGGATTAATTAAAAGAATGATTTTTCCTATTTTGGACAATTGTATTTTACTATATATAGAAAATTACAAGAGTATACATATATATATATATATAATAATAGTTAAATATATGATTGGTTATTAGGGTAAATATAAGGGTCAAATATTCTATTAATCAATCAAACAATTAATATATATTTTATCAAATACAAATACCTCTTTGTTTCTTAGTCTTAAGAAAAATGTAAAATCTTTTCGTTTATATTTCAAAAATAAATCCAACTATCAAAATCAAACACCCCAGTTTGTAAGAATATATAGTGACAGAAGAGTCTCCCTCTACTTTCTGATTTTTTTTTCCCCCAACTCTCTCATAAAATATAAAATGTATAATAACTCACTGGCTATTCATACTCGAAAAGCACATTGAACAATTTTATATATTAGTTCAAAGCTTTCATTTTATCAGTTAACTAATAATTGAATAATACTCACATAAAAAACATATAATATTAACTAAGATAAGATTTATATGTAAGAAAAAATAAAGTCAATTCAAAGTTGTGATTAGGGTTTCAAACCCAGACTACACACACAAACGTACTCTCAATTTTAGCCTCTCTATAATCTATTTTTCAATTGGAAACCTGAAGTATTTATTATTCATTTTCTCTCTTTATGACAAGCGGAAGAGGACAATTTACCTTTTCCCCTCATTTTCATCTATATGTATATACTATGCGAGTTTTTATAATTTCCCTTTCTTTTTTAGTATAAATTATATGTTAGTCCGATTAAATCTGAATCAAGTCGGGTTGGATCTTTAAGTGACAAAATTCTTCCGACTTCTATTTTTACCGTATATATGACTCGAATCCAAACTTTTAAGGAATACTAATATCCAGCTACCGAACTAACTAGACATCGGTATAATTTTCCTTTCTTTGTTACAAAGAAACTATCATCTGCATGGCCAAAAATATGAGTTCAAATTTGAAATTTCAAGCCAAGAGATGCATCACTAAATTTAAGACTACTTAGTTATTAATTTTTAATTTTTATAGATATTAATTTAATACAAGTAATAAAAAAATGAGTGAAGTGATAACTTTTATCAATGTTAAAATTAATAAAATTTATAACCATTGGATTACTATAAAATAGACATCAATTATTTATAATATTGGACTATTTATCATTCAATTTTCCAGTGACCAACTGTTGAACAACTTAGACATCAACACCTATGCATTGATTATAAGGGCTAGTCAGCAAACACTTTCGGAGGTCGGAGACTGCTGACAAAATGGAACCAACGAACCAAAAACGCATAACCACTATTTATTTGTTCCCCATAACAAGGGCATCGTTGTTCACATGGGAATCCATGTGACCAAAACTTTTTGGCACCTCTCTCTCTCTCTCTCTCACACACATATGCACCCAATGAATGAACCTATCATGCACTATATGGTTTACATAATTATGTGCACGCACAATCTTTTTGTTGCATGCGGTGTACATTTTAAGACCAGCCCACAAGCCCAGTTTCCCTGGCTCTGGCTCGACCCTCTATGCGGGGGACCGATTCTTCACCACCTTCACACATGTTAAGTACCTCTTTCCGTTGCTTCCATACCCCTGACGCGTCTTATAGGACTACTCCCTTTTCTTACTTGACTCCGAGACTTGCCACCGCCAAACAATGCTTCTTTGTGAAAAAAAGGAAATCTCTTTATTGTTATTTTTTTTCACTAATTGGTATCTATATTTTAACCAATTAATCTAATTTGACTACTATGGGATCCATTTATATAACCACTATACCTTTTATTTTTAAAATGTAAATCAATCCATGGTGAGACCCATCGATTTTATGTTATATGAATATTAGTAATTAAAATAAAAAAATTAATTATTTTTCTAACCTATTAAAATCAAACATTTATAAATATAAAATCATTTTTATATAACATAAAAAATTAAAAAATTTGAAAATAATTTACATCATATATTTATGAACATTCAAGTCATATAAATGGAATAAAAAAATATTTATAAACATACTTGAAATTTATGAGTTATTTGGAATTTATAAAAAGAAATAAATCCACTCAAATCATAGCATTTATGAATACATTTATGGCATAGATATATTTAAAATTTTGTATCATTTAAATGAGTATATAAATAGAATAAAAAAAAATATGGTTCCGGAAAAGATGGAGTATTAGAAAAATGAGAATAAAAGGTTACTTTCAAGAGTTTCCCCTTTAAAACTACTTTTTCTATTTTTTTTATTAAAAAAAAAACTACTTTTAATGAGAAAAAATTTTGTTTAGCAGAATTTTTCCTTATAAGGAGAAAAGAATCTTAAAAAAAAAAAAAAAAGAATAAACCTACCAAATGGGCACTGAACCTAGAGGTATCATGAACTTAAAAATAATAATAATAATAAATGAGAAGCATTTTGTAATAATCAATTTCCGCGGGCTTAGTTTAATTTATTATCTTGTGTATTTCAACATAAAAAATTCAGAATATTGGCAATTAGCATGGTGTACTAGGGTGTTCACATGATGGGGGTCTCGAGAATCTAGAGAGATAACTTCTTGGGTAGGGTATGGTTTGGTGGGAGCAAGAGAGAGTCAAGTGAGACCAAATCTAAAATTCCTCGAAGACCCACTGGCAACTTCACAAACTAGATCTAAAGATGAATAGGTGTCTTCTTTTTTTTTTTTTTTTCTTTCCCCTATATCTAGAATAGAGGCAAGCTATAAGTGATAAACAGTATAAAGAATTACAGGAAACTATATGCAGTGAGAACTAATAGTCACAATTCTCCTTTCTAACCCCGTGAACTCGAGTTCAAATTTCAGTGTTATTAAAAAAAAATATACTATACGTAGTGAGGGTTGCAATGGGGAGAGGGGTTGTGCCTCTCTTTCTTTCATCCTCCCCCAACCCGCCACCAATAATTGAATCATATATAGGCTTAGTTTATTCAAGGCACCAATAATAAGAGTTGATTCTAGTGGACTCCATCTTTCCACGTCTGAAAGAGCCGAGGTTGTCAAAGTTTGGAGGCATGCTAGTGTCCGCATTCCATAGATACATGTGTTTTAACTCTCTCTCTCTCTCTCTCGCTCCCCCCCCCCCCACTTTAAGTGGTTTCCAACTCCTCATCGCAATTTTGTAGATTCCCTACACCTATGGTGGGTGGGTTTCCCTTTCAAAAGCCTAACCAAAAAGGTTACATTCCTTTGTCACGGCTCTGAATTACATATACATGCATTATATACATAAATACCCCGAGTTAGATTCTTAGCAAGAGAAAAAAATTACCACTTCCAATGAGATCTTGGTCGAATCTAGGTACCCAAAGGGACTAGCCTTGTTCTCGTGTTTGTGAGCAATGCGTATGCGTCCATTGATACCGGATCATAAGACCACAATTTTATATATATATGTATGTATGTATATATATATATATATATATGTATGTATGTATATATATATATATATATATGTATGTATGTATATATATCTGTGTATATATATATATGTATGTATATGTATATGATATGTCATGCATGACCATACTACGATATGGACTTTTTGAATGTGTTTCTTGTTCCTAAGCACGGGCACAGCTTTTTGAGTGAGTAAAATAATATCTAGTCAATTCATATACTCCATCTTAGTAAACTTAACATTTAAGACTCAAATTATGTCTCATTATTGTGCCAACTCATTAATGTGCGGGTATGAAAAAGAGCTTCACTAAGATTTAAATAATTCGCCAAAATCTTTCCACTCTCTAGGTAGCAGTCTCTCCTGTCTGAGAAAAGGGTGTATATAGATCTATAGTTTGCAAGAAAGAAGGCAGCTTAGCAACCAATAATATAAGACACCCAACACCCAAATACTGAAGTGAATCTCTTCAATTTCTAATCAAGTTATTCACAATTATTGTACTCTCATGTGGTATCATGGTTTTTTAATACAAGCACCACCATGACTACAAACCCTAGAAAGAAATTTCAAGGTAGTTTGAGAGAAAAGGATGAATTTAAGATGTATAATTGCACTATCTCTGTATTGTGTTTCGTGCCAAGAACGATTCTTATGCATATTTTTACTGTGTCATCATGGTTGTCTTGACAGGATAAGACTACAGGATCAAAAGAAGGCTAAAGGGATAATTGAATTATTGATCCATCATGGGTTTACCTCTTGTTTTGTGCTATATAATGTCCCCCTATAAGGCACATATCATTGATCTAAAGAAATAGAGGAGATGACCAACTACCTTTCGCCATAATAGCTAACACATCTAGCTATGAGATTTCTGAAAATTTGAATCTGGCATTTATTTTTATCACTAACTTGTTGCCTATAGAGATTGAATGTCAAGATGAAAGAGAGCATGGTATTTAGAACATAGAGAGGCATTAGACCAAATCTGTAGGTGGGAAAAAAATTAAATAATTGCTAGCCAGAATTTGTACATCAAGAGATATATTAGTGGTCTAGAAATGATATTTTATCAGAAAATATATAGTTGGCATAACTTATTTTAGCAAAATATTGGTTATTCTTCTACTTAAAGCATTCCACTAGTGTTATCAAATAAATCAGATTTAGAGTAAGAATATATAAAACTAAGAATAATGGCTATAGTTGAGATGAGAATGTTAAGGTGGATATATGGTAAAACTAAGAAAGATAGAATTAGAAATGAAGAGATACGCAGTAAATTATAAGTGAGTTCAATTGTGGATAAGATGCAAAAATATAGTTTGAGATGGTTTTGTCATGTACAACGGAGACCCAAAGATGCACCAGTTAGGATAATCGAGAGTTTAAATATAGGAGATTTAGTAAAGCGACGAGATAGACCATTAAAAATCTGGATGCAATGTATTCGTAAAGATATAACAGATAACAGGCTAATTGAAGAGATGATTTCGGATAGCAATGAATGGTATAAAAAAATTAAGGTAACTTAAATCATCACTTTTTGTATTGTGAAATGACGTTTGTGTGTTTTTGTTTTTGTTTTTATTTTTTTTTATCATTTTATATTTATCTCTTAAATGGTCGACTCTAAATTTTGGGATTAAGGCACAGGTTGTTGTTATTGTTGTAAAGTAAGAATATATAAAAAGAGGAAGATGTTCATTCTTCTATGCAATTTTACAAGACAAATAAGTTTGTAAAATATTTTAAAAGAAAATCTGATCTTCGAGTGTGCTAAGGCATCTTTTCAAAACCTGGAATATCTGCTCATAACTTATCCTTTTTGACTCAGCATGGAAAAGAGAAAGGATACCTTGATCATATGCACACCATGGGTCCACATTTTACCTGAATCTCATACTCGCCAATCATTAATTTGTGAAATGATCTTATCTTATAGAGTTGTTGGGGACATTTCTTGAGTGTAGAATTTGCAGGGGTTACTACACGATTGGTGCTTGCATTCTCTCGCAATATACCGTAATAAGGGAAGAGGTCCATTTCACATTACTCATAAGGAAGTGTATTTTTTCTACTGTCATTGACCTTTGTGCCGATGTTCTTTTTAATGCAACTTGAGAATTAGGATAAGGAAAAGAGCTTTACGACATGTCATAAATGAAGAAAAGAAAACACTAAACATATATACTAACAATATCTAGTTTTGCCATGAACGTTTAGTTGGCTTAGTAGGAAAGGGAGTTAAAACTCTTTAACCATGCCTGAATTCGAATCAGAATGGGAATGGAAAAAATCATGTTATGAGATCTTTCGAAAGAGAGTCTGACCACGGATCAGTCCAGATTAGTCAGAACGAACCCTCGGATACTGAGCGGTGAGTCTAGTCAGGATATCAAAAAAAAGAATATCTAGTGTTACTAATAAATTATAGTTTAACTGGTATCATCTATTCCCTTTAAATTACATATATTCTATATATATATATAGAATATCTAGTACTGGACTATTATGGAATGAATGTTAGTGTACAAAGTAAATCCATTTCATTGTGCGTAAACTGAGTGGAGAGAGACAGTGTCTTTGCATGTTTTCTACTGGCAAGTCATTCTAGGAGATATAAAATGGAAAACTTGTACTTATGTTGAGGATTTTAGCCCTATAAATGAGATCTATGAAGCCCTAATATTTGTGAATAAATTCATTTCCTTTCCATCTTATAGGATATTTACTTAAAAAAATTAATTTTTATCTTAAGAATTAAAATTTAACTGCTAAAATAAAAATTACTAAATTTTATATAGTGCACCCAAAATGCTAGAGTTAATAAATCTATGTGTTATAACTTATTGATCAATAAGTTTATATTAAATCTTTAAAAATGTTTATATTATCTAGTATCTGAGCGAACGAGATATGCAAATCCATGAGGAATATCATTAAGGATTTTTCTCTTCCAATTGCAGAAAACGAATTATATGCTTAAGAATGCCAAGACAATAGTCAACTAACCAAGGGAAAGGAGCTCGATGGGGAAGTTTTTACCATTTCTTTGCAAGTTAAGAGAGATTAGACATAGGAAAGGAGTGGGCCAAGCTAAACTGTAGTTCAATCAAAGGGTATGGGTGGATAATTACTAGATTACAATATGTTGCAATGGTCAAAGATGGGAAGCATTAAAAAGGTGAGATTAAATTTAACTAAAAATGGTAACATGACTTTGCTTTTAAATTGAAGTACCTCCCAAACATTTTAATTAAAAGCTCCTAAAGAAACGTCTCTCTTTTTCTTTTTTGGGTTTTCATCAACTGGTATCTGAATTTTGTCCGACTAATTCAATCCGAATACTGTGGAGTATATTGAAAGGTGGACTCTTTCAAATCTTTTTTTTCATCCCAAGGCTCTTAAAGAAACATCTCTCTCTCTCTCTCTCTCTCTCTCTCTCTCTCTCTCTCTCTCTGTGTGTGTGTGTGTGTGTGTGTGGAAACAGAACAATTAACTTTGGAAAATGATGGCCCCTAAGTTCACTTATTTTATAAATACAAAGTTGCAGCTCTCAAAACCTTTATACGGTTTTCATCACAGGATACGAAAGCAAAAGAGAAAACTGGTTAAAGCTATTGTCATATGCATTTGGACAAAATTTGAGATCACAACCATCATTTTTTTAGCGCCCTTGCACATAACTAATTACAAGATGCACAAGCCTAATACAAAAGCACTCCCCCCCTCCCCAACCCCTTCCTATTTTAATTTGTTTGGAGAACAATTCCCTTATTCGCACTTAGATCTTCCATTTGATTAATATGCACTCTCCTCTTTATACCTATTTTTCGGCAAGTCCCAAAGGGAAAGAGGGGCCTCCAATTACTCTTGTTCATATCTTGAACTGCCTTCTTAATGACAATCTTTTCCACTCGACCAAACGGTTCAAAAAGTCTTTGACCTATTGGAGTGATGAACAAAGAAAAAGACAAGGTCAAAAATGTTCATTGGAATAAATAGGACAAAAAATGAACAATTATAGAGGAAAAAGAAAATGAAATACTTCAGATGCATGTGTTGGGGAACAAGATTCTTACCTCAGATGGTTCCTGCAAAGCATAAGATGCATTGGTGTCCTTAGGAATCTTGGAGACCAGAATGCCAAAACCTTGTCCCCTCTCTCTTAAGACCTAAAGTTTTTGTTAACAAAAAGTTAGCTCAACTTTGGAAATATAAATGGTTTTTTTATCTTTTTTCCTTCCAATAACATAGGTTTTAAATAATGAAATTAATTTAGCTTTGCATACCTTGAATGCATCTTCGTCCGTACGATCATCTCCAATGTACACGGGAAAAACATCAGTACAATTTGCGAATCCTATAATGGAAGATTTATGATATAAATGGTTAGGTCATTGGTACAATATTCTCCAAACCATGTGTTTATGGTTCAAAGAAATTAAATAATCGCATGTGGGCTTGTTCTTCAATTTTTATCTTTAAAAGAATATATATCTATTCTAAGAGAATGGATCATTGAATTTAAATAAACCCCTAAAAGTCACTACTTATAATCAAATTTAGCCTTTCCTTTCATAAATAATAATAATAATAATAATAATAATAATAATAATGATAATGATGATAATAATAATAATAACTCACCAAGTGATTCTAGCAAAAATTCAAGAGCCTTTCCTTTGTCCCATTTAATAGTAGGACGGATCTCTAAAACCTGTATCATTAAAAAAAAAGTTATAATAATAATAATAATAATAATAATAATAATAATAATAATAATTGAAGTGGAAACCACACCTTTCTTCCTTGAGTTAGACGAAGCTTTGGGTACCCCTTCAAAACTGACCTAACCTGTTGTGCCAGTTCACTCCATTTCTGCATATTCATGCATCTAGTCAACACCTTTTTTCCCATAATTTTCTTTTAATAAAAATCATATAAAGTTTATACACATTAAATATTAAATAAACTAAGGAAAAAAACAAAAGAATTCTCGTGACATTTTAATGATATGATTACCTTTTCATCAACACATCTGAAGTGGACAGAAAGGCAGAACTTGTTGTTCTCCACCTTAGCTCCTGCTGTAGATTTCGTTTTTTCCACCAGTTCTTTGTAAACCTGAAAAATTATTACAAAAATAAATGGAAAATCCTTCAAATTAATGAAATAAATTACTGACAAAAATATTTAAACATGTCGAACCTCATCAATCATGGGAAGGAATTCACTGGCTGCCTGAAATAAAACAGCTCGATTTGTACCCTGAAAAAAAAAAATGAAAAAATAATTAATAAAAGTTTTGAAGATAAAAAGTGAAGAAAGTGAAATTACCTTCTTGTATTTTTTGGATGATTGTGGTGGTCCTTTGATGTCCATTCCATGACTGCCGGCATAGTACAACTCTGCTAATTGTACAAAACTATACACCTATGTATTCGACAAAATATAATTTAGAGAAAAATAAATAAAACTGAAAGAAAATGAAGGAATTTTAAAAAGAAACAAGAATGTACCTTGTCTCTGCATCTCCCACTCACTATTGCTGTTGGGAAGTATCTAGCCACATCTCTCACTGTTCTTCTCATCTATACTCACAAGAATCAAAAAGACCCCATCATTAAAATTTGATTTTAATTTCTGATATGATGGGGGGAAAAAACAAACCAGTATTTGATTACCTCATCAGACATGAAAGCTCGATCTGGGTCTTCAACAATAGGAGACAGAGTACCATCGTAGTCAAGAAACATCACTATTTGCTTACCCTTTGATGCATTTGTGATCTGATCAAACATTTTCAGTGCTGATGGCTGACGAACCTGTTCGCCATCAAACACAACAATTAAGTGTCATTGTCCAAAACAAAGAAACCCCATTTGTCAATTGCTGAAAAATCTGGGGCTGATTAAATTACCATCAAAGAACTCTGTTCATGTTCATGATCATTAGTAGTGTTCATAGTGTTAGTCTGAGAAGAAGTTGTGGATTTGGCATGTGTTGGAGAAGAGGCCCTCATTGAATCCAACCAAGCGTTGATTCTTGAACCTCCATTGATTTCAAGCTCAGTCAAAATCTTATATGGGTTTGTGACTTGAACTGTAATTGACATATTCATGCCAGATTTCGAATCAGCCATCACCACATTCTGCTTCGTCATCTTGCTCTACACCACAAAAAAAAAAAATGCATTCTTTAGACTATTTATAAACAAAACGGAGCCCCTCAAAAGGATTGCATATTTTCCAAGTAATTCAAGCAGCCAATTCCAAAATTAGAGAAAATCCATTTGAGATAAAACCCTTGATTTTAATAATCATTACCTAGTAAATAAGATTCCTATGGGGATTGTTTCAAGGTATTGAGAGGGACAAAGGACAGAGGACTTAGAAATTGGGAATGAACTCTGTTTTGTGAGTCTCGTTAATTCCAAAGATTGGTTAGAAAACTAACTGAAATGGAAAGGGGTGCTTAAAGCCAAAAAAGCAAAATACCCAAGTTTGAATGATAGGAGATGGAGAGAGTGAGAGAGGGAGAGGGAGGGGGGGAATTGTTAATGGGTGAGAGAGATAGGGGGAGGGTGGATGGATTTATAGTTGCATACAGACAAACGGACGAGGACTAGAAAACCCGAACAGGCCTGGGACCCACAGGCCCGCGAAATCATTCGGGCCCAAATGGCCCCACTTCTCCACTCTCCCTTCCTTGGCTTCTTCCGCTGTCTTTCGTTCTTTCGCCGTCACGATTATCAATCCACCAGCGTCGGACAGCTCTCTCGTATTCTACAAAAATAAAATTAAAAATTTGTACTGTACACGTGTCACAAGCCCTTTAATGGGAGATGCAATTAGAGGATTATGTGTCCAATCCTCACATAAATTTAAAACTATATAGTTACTTATAATTTCTTATTATATAATTATTAAATAATAAACCTTATTAAAATTTGAATAAAAATTTTATTACAGAAGTGTATGGTACTGACAATACACCATAACATGTTTGAGGCTTTTACTCTTTTTCAATTTTTGATACTCCTTTGAAATCCACGGATTTGGGGGGGTAATTTCCTTAAATAGGATGTAGAATGTGGGTTTGAAGTCCGGAACCTGGAATTACTGACCCGGTTTTAGGAGAACCTTCCTTAGAATGGTCAATGGTCCCCAAAGTTCTGGGTGGACATTTGTTGGCCCCTTGTAATAATGATGTGAAACAAGCAGCCCAATCAAAACCAGGGGTTCCTCCAAAACTAGCAGCATTAATTTACTGTCTTCACTTTTAATAAAAAAATATCTTATTTCCCACAAACTGTTTGAAACATTAAATAAAAATACATGAGTATGTGACATTATAATATTGTGTTTCTAAATTCAAATTTGGATAAAATGGGATCCATTCACTTTTTCATCTTTTTCTTTTTCTCAAAGATAATGAATGTAGAAAAGTTTCACAAATATTGTGTTAAATCTACCTGTGTCATTTTTTTTTTAAGAAATCCTCAAAATTTTAATTTGTCTTCTTAGTGGGTCTTCCAAATTTTCTCTCTGAAATTTTCCTTTTTTAATATGGAGTTAAAAATTAAGCACGATTATTATTATCATATGAAGAAAATAATTATATAAATGAGTATGTGATACGAAATAAAGTATAATGGAATAAAGGGTTGGTTGATATTGTTGTTATAAAGGGTTAAAGGTTAACATATTTTAGCAAGTGCCTTGCCACATCTTGAGATGTGTGCTCTCTAAGTTAATTAGTGAAAAATATACATTGTTGATATTACAGAGTTTCAATCTAATAATTACAAAATGAATTTTTGTGGTTTATATGTAAATAATTCTATTGTATTTATTTAGTGTGGTTCAATGGCGTTGTTTGTAAACCTTGAGGGGAATGGTTCACCCAAAGATTTAAAAATTCTATCAATTCCCATGAAACATTTCATAAAAATCGAATGAATCCCTTTTAAAAAATATCTTATGGCCCCTCAAAACTTTTAGATTTTCATTTCAGTCCTGTTATTAAAATTAGAAATAAAATTGAATTAGTCCTCGAATCTTACTTGTCTAGGTCTGGCACTCGTGGTTTGGTATTAACCAAAGAGAATGCGACTGAAACCTTACCTCTTGAGATTGTTGGTATATGTGTATGTGGGTGCTTTTCTGAATTTTTTAATGAGGAAATTGCATAAGTTCATATTTTAATTGGATTATTAATGTCAATTTTGTTATTGTTATGATTGAATTTTTAAATTTTAAAGTACAGCATAATTGGATATTTTTTGTGTGACATCATTAATGATGTTACTATTATATACTAACGTGGCAGAAAGGTTTGCTGACTTGTTAATGACGTGGACGATGTCGCATCAACGAACACATTGATTCAAATCCAATTAATTTGAAGAAGCCATTCCCTCTTATTTTTTCTCTTTTATTTTTGGAGTCATGCACGTTTCTCGTTAATTGTCACACGTATGATAAAATGGCTTAATTTTCTAATTTTATTTGTATTGCCTAAAAATAGGCAATGGTTATGCTTAATAATATAGTGCAATAGAATAAATTATTTGTTCAATTCTTAAATTTTATCTTATTTTTATAAATTAGTCATTACAATTAGAAATATTATCTTAGGGTTTTCAAACTTCTAAAAGTGTAACGAGTTAGTTCTTTCGTTACTGATGGCAACAGTTTGGCCGTCAAGTGATGACGTAACATGACGTGGCATGTTACGTGAGATGGCGTGGCATCTTGATGACTGTACGGAAATTGATGTGTCAAAATTAGGTCAGTACCTTCAACATCTCATTCAGTCACGCAAGCATTTTGCTTCATGGCCATGCCATACTATCATTATACTAACGTGGCACTGCTACAAGGGATGCCACCTCAGCAAGTGAGGGCATAATGGTCTTTCGATGCTCATGTTTTTTATTTTGCTTCTGATGCATTTTTTGTTATCAAATATATGATAAAAAATTAATTATGTGCAATTTTTATATTGAAAACATATATCGATTATAAATTTTGTTTTTTTTGGGGATTTTTTTAATGTAAACACAATTTTTTTTTATTTGAGTGATTTTATTTTTTAAAACAATAGTTGAGATTAAAAATAAAATAGGGATTAGGTTGCAGGTTCGATGAACCTGCAGAATTCTGGAGGTCCTCCGCCGTGAGGTGGTGGTGGCGGAAGGCTCCTCTGCTGTTAGGGGTCTCCATCTACTGGCTAGCTCGCGAATGGAGTGAGATTGATTTCATTGAGATCGATTTCGAGGATGGAATGAGAAAATTCATCCTAGGGTTCGAGAAGAATCGGAGAAAACGCAGCAAATCATCACTCCCATGCTCAATATCTCTCTCTCATTAACTCGTCCATCCACTTCTTACCACTCGAAATCCATGTAAGTCTCTTCCATATGATTCTCCAATTGCACAGCATCCCAACAAAGAGGAATCAATAACCCAGAATTTTAAATATAACCCCCCAAATCTAACTCCCATCATCCAAAACCTAAACCTAACCCTAAATCTAACCCCCAAATAATTCGAACCCAGTTCATCACTCCCATCAATAACCCCAGAATTGGAATCATCAAGTGCCTTTGAAACCAAATTTTGATAACCCATCTTTAAAATTTGAAATCAAAACCGATGAAGAATGGATCTAGGAGAGGAGGGAGAGAGCTTAAAAATCTGATCAAGTTTGGGGCATTTGGGTAACTTAAAAATCTGATCGAGTTGGGTACTAATGCTATGCAATCGACCTACCCTTGGAGGATTTTGCTATTGTGGAAGCCCGAGCCTTTCAGTTTTTAGCCATGGCGGAGAGGAGAGAGAGAGAAAAGGGATAGGGTTTGATTGTTTATGGGGAGTGGGTGTATGATGAAATCAGAACTGGAAGTGCAACCGACAGGAGTGCAATCAACTGAGAATCTGATTAATTTTGGTACTAATGTTGTGCAATCGACCCACCCTTGGAGGATTCTGCTACTGTGGAAGCCCAAACCTTTTATTTTTTGGCCATGGCGAAGGGAGAGAGAGATAGAGAGTGAAGGGTTAGGGTTTGATGGTTTCTGGTTTGCTTCGATGGCAAATGTGGATAGAGAGAGAGAGAGAGAGAGAAGCACTATATCGATTGAGGAAAGGGGTTTGAGAATAGAAGAGAGGGAAGAGAGAGGGGGAGGGGAGGGGTGGGTAACGTGGCATGCCATGTGGTAGTGCCACGTCAGCAAAATGACAGTGTGGCATGGCTACATCAGCAAAATGCTGACGTGGCTGAATGAGATGTTGAATGTGCTGACCTAGTCTCGACATATTAGCTTCCGTACAATCACGTAAAATGCCACGTCATGCCATGTTATCACTTGACGGCCAAGTTGTTATCGTCAGTGACGGAAGGACCAACTCATTATACTTTTGAAAATTTGAGAACCACAAGGTAACATTCCTAACTGTAAGGACTAATTTGTGAGTATGAGACAAACTTTAAGGATTGGACATGTAACTTACTCATTAATGAATATTTTCTAACTACTATTGTTGAGAGATTTTTGGTTTTCTTATTTCTGTTTCAACAAATCTAGTGTCACAGCCTGATCCAATCTATTTGCTAGGTGATCGAGAGAAACACATAAGGAAGAAAACACAAGAAATTGAGAGTTTTATAGATATGACAACAAACACATTCTTAACACTCAACCATTGATCCCAATCTTCAATGGAGAAAAGTATGAACTCTGGAGCATCAAGAAGAAGACCTTGTTCAAGTCTCAAAAACTATGGGACTTTGTTGAGCATGGCTACCCCAATCTAGATGATGAAGCTCGGTTGAAAGAAAATAAGAAGGAAAGCTCTTTTCTTCATCCAGCAGGCCGTACACGAGAGTATCTTCTCCAAGATCATTGCATCAAACACCACCAAAGAGGCTTAACATATTCTAAAGAAAGAATTTCAAGGTGACTCCAAAGTAATTGCAATAAAGCTTCAGCTCCTCCAATGTGGCTTCGAGACTGCAACAATGTGACATGGATAGTTTGTCCAAGATTTCCTATCATAGGTTTCAGCCATTGTAAGTCAGATGAGAACATATGGTGAGAAATATACTTATCAAATTGTTGTTGTAAAGGTTTCAAGGAGTTTAACTCCAAATTTTATTTATATAGTTGTTGTAATAGAGGAATGTAAAGACTTATCTATATTTATTTTTGACAAATTATTGGGTTCTTTATAAGCTCATGAAGCCAGCATGAATAGAACAACAGAGCAAACAGAAGAAAAAAGTGCTCTAAGTGAATGGTGAGATTCCAAATTCACAACAAAATATTGATTCATATGAAGAACCAAAATCAGTTGGTGCAAGAAGCCAAGGTAGAGGAGGCTTTGGCAGATGGGGCATGAGAGGACGTGGATGAGGATGGTCTGGAGATGAATGGCAATGACAATCCATTTAATGTTATTATTATAAGAAATACAGACACATCGTCGTAAATTATTGTAAGAGAGCAAATCAGGCTAATTAAGCTAAACAAGCAAATGAAGAAGAGATTAAATTGTTCAAGTCAAAGTATGAGGCCATGCAAGAACTAGGAAGTCTTTAGTTCTTGGAGAGTGGATGCTTCAATCATATGATAGGCATACACTCACTGCTCAAAGACATTGATGACACTTACAAGATAAAGGTTAGGCTAGGTGATGATAAGCAAATGCAAGTCGAGGGCAAAGGAATTGAGGTAATAGGTAATGTGAATGGAGGTATAAAACGAATCTCAAATGTTTTCTTTGTTTCGAGCCTTACACAAAACCTACTAAGTATTGGAAAATTGTTAATTAATGGTTTCTTAATTTTGTTTAAAGAGAATTCTTGTGTGTTCAAAGATAGGAAATTGCAAGAAATAGTGGTGGAAGCAAGCATGACTGCAAATAAGCTCTTTCATATCAATATAGCTAATGCCCAATATCATGCAATAGTACTACGTGAAAATGAGGAGTCAAAGATGTAGCATTTACGTTATGGTCATCTTAGTTAAAGAAGTTTGAATCTATTTCAGCAAAAAGTGATAGTTCGGGGACTTCCAAATATTAAATCTTTGGAGATATGTGAAGCATGTGTCTATGGCAAGCAAAGTAGGAGATCATTTGTTGAAAGATCCGCTTGGAGAGCACAAAAAATTTTAAACTTGATGCAAGATGACATATGCGGTCCCATGAAAACTCTCTCTTGGTGAAAGCATGTATTTTATGTTACTAACTAATGATTGTGGTCGAATGAGTTGGGATTATTTTTTACGGGCAAAATCTGAAGCTCTTGAGGTTTTTAAGAAGTTTAAAGCCCTTGTGGAAAAGAAGAGTGGAAGATACATTAAAGCCTTGAAAACTAATAGAGGGAGGAAATTCATATCTTATGAGTTTAATTTGTTCTGCGATGAGAATGAAATTCATAGGGAATTAACAGCTCTATACACACCAGAGCAAAATGGAGTAGTGAAGTGGAAGAATCGAACTATGGTTGAAATGACAAGAAACATGTTACAGGAAAAGGAACTTCCAACTTAGTTCTGGGGAGAAGCAATTGCAACTGCAGTTTATCTGCTGAACACATCTCCAACAAGAGCAATAACACATCGCATCCCATATGAAGTTTGGACAAGTGAAAAGCCTTGGGTAATCCATTTAAGAATTTTGGCTCTATTGCATATGCACTAGTTAATTCTCAAAAGAGTAGAAAACTTGATGAAAGGGTACAAAGTGTGTTCTTATTGGATAGTGTACAAAATCCAAGGCATATGGACTTTATAACCTTGGAAATGGCAAAGTGATTATAAGTAGGAATGTTACCTTTAATGAGGAGGGCAGATGGAGATGGCATGAAAGTGAATAAAGTGGAATCTAATTTGACATAGACAAAGAAACTCAGAACAAAGACCCATGGTTAATGAGCAGCAACAGATCCAAACTCTTTCGGTTTCACCACGTGCTTCAGACACTTCAGGGTCTAGAAACTCAAGACAAAGTAGCATTTCATCATCTTCCTTGCAAAGTTCATCTGAAGAAGAATAACCACGAAAATACAAGTCCCTAAGGAACATCTATGAAACTACTCATGCTATATACGTTGCTTATCCCATAACATTCAAAGAAGTTGTGACAAAAAAGGAGTGAAATAAGGCAATGGAAGAAAAGATGGCAACCATTGAGAAGAATAGAATTTGGATCTTGTAAAACTTCCTGAAGGAAAGAAAGCTATAGGAGTAATATGGGTATTTCAAACCAAATACAATGCTGATGGGAGTATACAAAAGCATATAGCAAGATTGATGGCAAAGGGGCATTTGCAGTAGTATGGAATTGATTTTGAAGACACATTTTCACTTGTACCAAGGTTTGAAATGCCTAAAGGGTTTGAAATTCAAGGGAAGGAGGAGCATGTATACAAATTGAGAAAGGAGAGAAAGGCTTTATATGGATTAGAACAAACTCCATGATCCTAGTATGGGAATATTGATTCCTATTTTATGTAGAATGGATTTGAATGAAGCAAAAATGAAACCAATCTCTACACTAAAAGAGAAGGTAACAATATTCTCTTTGTTTGTTTATATGTTAATGATATGATATATATATATATATATGGGATCATCTACAGCTCTTGTAAGCTAATTCTAAACAATTATGAAGAAGAAGTTTGAAATGTATGATCTTGGAATGCTTTACTATTTTCTCAGTGTTGAAGTAAAACAGGTTGAAGGTGGTGTTTTATCTTACAGAAAAAATATGCAATTGATCTCTTAAAGAGATTCAATATGCTAAATTGCAAGATTACTCCCACACCTTGCATACCTAGAAGTTTGGTTGGAGGATTGATCTATTTAATACATTCCAGACCTAACATTGCATATTTAGTTGGGGTGATATGTAGGTTTATGCACAACCTGACAAAGAATCATCTTGGAGCTGCCAAGAGAATTCTGTGCTATAGAGCTGGAACAACAAATTTTGGAATTTGGTATGGTAAAGTTTCAAAATTCAAATTACATAGCTTCATAGATAGCGATTGGGCAGGTTGTGTAAAAGACAAGAAGAGCACTTCAGGATTCATCTTTTGTCTTGGACCAAGAGCAATAACTTCGAGTTCAAAGAAGCAGGCTATGGTTGCCCTATCATCTTTAGAAGTAAAATATATAGCTGCAACAGGTTCAGCATGCCAAGTTATTTGGTTGAGAAGAATATTATCTAATCTAGACCAAAATCAACTGGGAGCTATAGAAATCTATTGCAATAACAAATCAACTATATCAATGACTAAGAATCCTGTGTGCCATAGAAAGACCCAACATATTTATATAAGGGCACATTTCATATAGGACTTAGTGGTAGAAGAAACTATTACTCTACAACATTGCAATACTGAGGAATAAGTGGCAGATATTCTTACAAAATCAATGCCCAAGGATAAACATGAATATCTAAGACTACAGCTTGGAGTATATACATTTGAATTAAGGGGGAGCATAGAAAGTTAACTCAAATCAGTTAATTTGAAGAAGTCAGAAGACGTTGCTACTGTTGCTATATTCTCTCCTATTTTTCTCTTTTATAGTTAGGTTATGCACGCTTCATGCTTCTTGCTAACTATCACACGTCTGATAAAGTGGCTTAATTTTTTGAGTTTATTATTTGTATTGCCTATAAATAGACAATGGTTCTGCTTAATAAAGTAGTGCAATTTGAATATTTTTTGTATTTCCTTGTTAAGAGTTTTTTTTTGTTTTCTTAAATCTATTTTAACAACATTCTCCTCATTTTCAACATGAGCTATGCCTAGAGAGAGTGTTAGGGAGAGGGAAGGAGAGAAAGAGAGAGTGGGAGAGAGAGAGAGAGAGAGAGAGAGAGAGAGAGAACAAAGTAAGAGGATATTAAAGAGGGAGTTTAAGAGAGAGAACATTCACAACCCCATTCTCCCTTCCCTATCCTTGCCATGAGCATCTCCACCACCACCATCTCCTCTGCCACCGCATACCCCCTTGTATTCTAGTGTTCAATTTTGGAATACAAAGGAAGGGGATCAGTGGCTATATTATTATAACAAAGTTTTGGCATAGGAGAATGAAAAAATTGTATTGTGATTATTTGTAATAATTAGACACATGACATGGGAAGTTTTCTATAGCCCTTGGGTGGCTGGAGTGGCAACCACCATATTTTGTGTATAAAAGGACATCAAGGGCGATGTAGAAAATATGATAATGTTTGTTGCGTGTAAAAGATATTGAAAAAGAAAAGATATGTCGATGAATTTATAACTCATTAAGCACCAAACCAATTGAATTTGATTCATTGGATGAATTGGATAGAAAGTTTGAATTTTGACTGTTGAAACCAAAATTTGACTCCATAGCTAACTGCTTTTTCGGCCCAAAAGGGAGCCTATGCCGTGAGTGTTCACTATGGTCTTCTTAAATGGGAAACCTACAAAAACCCCCCATCGAGACTGGTCTGGCCGGGAACTCCATGCCCAAGTCAAAAAGAGTAGTAAAAGAGAAAAGACTGAGAGTAGCCTGTACTTTTTACCCTGTGTTGCCACCATGTGAATTATGTGTAGTATATTGTACAATAAGTACTGTGTATGAGAACATGTTATATATTGTATCTGTAATGCCAAATGATATATATATGAGAGTTGAATAATATATTGTGTATGTATAATTGAGTATGAAGTTGTATCAAAATGTATAGAATCGAGAATGAAATTATAACTCTGATGGTATAAAATTGGGCATGAAGGTGTACCTCTGATGGTGTATAATTTGGTAGGAAGCCGTATCTCTCTTGTGGAGAATTGATTTGTCTCCTTGTAGTATATATGGGGTTGAATGTGTCCTCATAGTGGGTTACCTTTGCTCTATGTTTATAGCCTTCTAAGAGATATACTTTTTGTGTGAGGTCTTTTGAAATGATAGCGATTTGTGGTAAAAAACTTTTAGAATATTTAGAATCCTTTGAGATTAAGGAATCTTTGGAATTTCAAAAAAATTTTCTTCCTTTTGGAGAGTTAAAGAGAATTAGAATTCTAGAGGATTAAAGAAGATTTAAATTTGTTAGACATTTTCTTCCTTTTTAGATGATTGTAAAAGAATCAAAATCTCACGGGATAAAGGAAAATTTTTACTGTTAAATCAGATACCTTTATTTACCCCCACATATAATGACATTTTGAAAAAATGGTATTAGGAGTATAATGAATTGGTAAATCAAAAGAGATAGAAAAGTGGAGCATTAAATACAGAAGGTGTCAGTGATAGGGTTTGTTAAATTTGTGGGGCGACCAAGAGGTCGAGAGATTGAAAGGTCAAGAGACTGAGAGGTTAAGAGACTGAGAAGTTGAGAGACTGTGAGGTCAAGAGACTAAGAGGCCAAGTTAAAGAGAGATTGAGAGACCAGGAGGTCGGGAGACCGAGAGATCAGGTGAATGAGAGGTAAAGAGACCGAGAGATCCGGTGAACAACTAATCAAAAGACCAAGAAGACAAGAGATTAGGAGTTTGAGTGATCGAGATGTTAGGTGACCGAGAGATCAGATGACCAAAAGGTCGAGACTGAGAGATCAAGTAACTGAGAGGTCAGGTGACCGAGAGGTAGAAAGATTGGGAGGTCGAGTGAACGAGAGGTTGAGAGATTGGAAGGTTAAGAGACCGATAGGTTAAAAGACTGAGAGGTTGAGATACCATGAGGTCAAGAGACTTAAGAGAGAGTAATTGATTAAGCAGTGGCCGAGAGTACGAAGTACCAATGTTATGAAAAGCAGAAGTAGAAGGCTGACCTAGAGTCGTTGCTCTCAGTGAGTGTGAGAGACTAGAGACCGACGCAAGAGAGAATGAGGTTGGGCTGCGAGTATCCGAGAGATTGGCAAAGGAGCGATAACAATTCCTTCTCGTCACAGAGAATCTGCTTCCTCTACTGTATTGTGCAGTGTATAAAAAATTGAATCAATGAGAAAGTGACTTGTTTATTATCTTTGCAATCTTGTATTGTGATGGAGTGACTTGAGCGTTAGGTTGTTGTCGAAGGCGTTGCAGCTGAGAGAGTATTAGGCGTCAAAGCCGAGAGGATATATATATATTGGAGCAATATTTCAACTGGCATGATGTGATGCTCAGAGAAAGGGAGTTAGGCCTTGTCCGGTGTAGTAGTTGTTATATTAAACAAAAAACCTAAAGACTGAGAGTTGAATCCTGTCCTGGCACCGAGACCTATATGTAAATAAAAAACCGAAAAAAAAGGGAATTGAATCCTGTCCAGAGGCCAAGACCCATATATAAATAGAAAACTATGAGAAAGGGAGTCGAATCCCATCTGAGGGATAAGTCTCATATATAAATAGAAAGTTATGAGAAAGAAAGTCAAATCCCATCCGAGGGTTAAGAGCCATATATAAATAGAAAACTATGAGAAAGGGAGTTGAATCCCATCAGAGGGATGAGTCCCGTATATAAATAGAAAGTCGTGAGAAAGAAAGTCGAATCTCATCTGAGGGTTAAGTTCCGTATATAAATAGAAAACCATGAGAATTGGAGTTAAATCCCATATGGGGGTCGGAGCCCATATAATACAAAAGACCTAAAGGGCTCGTTAATATTGTGTCAAGAGAGGCATTGTATTTATAGTGTCATTGGCGTTGCATCAGGAGAATGCAAAGGCATTGTGCCGAGAGAGCATACTGGGCATTGCACTGTGGTACTCAAAGGCTTTGCGCCTAGTAAGTGGGTGTGGAACTCTTGTGAAGCACGGAGTCAGGAGAATGTGGGTATAGAACCTATGTTGTAGAGTTGAACCAAGAGATTGTGCCTGTAAAAGAAAGAGAGTGGTAGACTAAAACCTTATGGGCACAAGGGCCTGAACCATGGTTGGTCAAGATGTAATGAAAAAGTGACAGAATATGTAGAAAATTGACAGAATAGTAGTAGGATGAGGACAAAAATTACTAAATTGAGGCCTTTAATAGATTCGGATCACGGTTGAGCACTTATACACTGAGAGACGTTCTAAACTATTGGTAGTCAAGATATAATGAAGAAATGATATAACACATAAAATAGGAATATTATTGTTGCGATGAACATAAAATAAGATTTCATATCAGAACGATTTGTTAGCAATATTAAAATATTGACAAAATAATAGTAGGCTATGAATAAGAATTATAGAACTCATGCTGTCAGTGCCAAGGAGGGCAAGAGGTTAAACATTCATCCCCCACTTTGTAATTGGCTTTAGAGGCATTGGAGGCTTTAGAGGCGTTGTCTCCATTTTTCTTCATTTGGCGGAATGGTGCTAAGAGAGAAGAATCAAAGCAAGGCGTGAAATTTCTATGACTAGTTGCTGAGTCATTTTCATGGATAGTACCAATCTGTTGAAGCCAAAATTTGACTCGAATAGGGAGCCTGTGCTATGAGTGTTCACGGTGGTCTGCCCGACGGGGGACTTTGACACTCAAATTAGAAAAAGTAGTAAAAGAGAAAAGACTGAAAGTAGCCTATAGCCTTTGTCTTGTATCACCTTGTGTGTAGTGTGTTTTACAATGAGTACTGTGTATGAGAACATATTGTATGCTGTATATATAATACCAAATGATGTATGTACATAGAGTTGAGTAATATATTGTGTATGTATAATTAAGTATGAAGCTATGTCGGAATGTATAGAATCAGGTATAAAATCAAACATTTGATGGTAAGGTATGAGGCAGTACCTCTAATGGTAAATTATTGGGCATGAAGCTATACCTCTATTGTGGAGAATTGAGTTGTCTCCTTGTGGTATATGTAGGATTTAATGTGTTCTCTTGATAGGTTGCCTTTGCTCTATATTTATAGGTTTTTTAAGAGATGTAGAAAATCGTACTTTTCTTTTGTGTGAGATCTTTCGAAATGACAAGAATTTATGGTAAAAAACTTTGAAAATATTTAGAATCCTTTGAAATTAAGGAATGTTTAGAATTTTAGAAAACTTTCTTTCCTTTTCAAGAATTCAAAAGAATTAGAGTTCTAGAAAATTAAGAAAGATTTGAATTTATTATGAGATTTCCTTTCTTATCAAATGATTATAATAGAATTGGAATTTTATAGGAATAAGAAAAATTTACCATCATCAATTATATTTGGAATAAAAAGATAGGCACTTGGACATTTTAAAAAAATAAAATAAAATTAAAAATTAATTATATGCAGGAGGAAATTGTCATTAACTCAACCAGCATAATTTTTTAAGTATAGTGATTATTTCGCATACAAATCTATTCAAATTTTGCAAGTTCTTAATCTTTCGATTTCTGGACAAAAAAAAAAAAAAAAAAGATGGGTATTGTTTTCCTTGCTGTGGTTTGTTCAGTATGGACGTGGAGAAATGACGTAATTTTCAAAATGAGAAATATGACTTGCTTAAAAAAATATGTGATCTCATCATAGCAACAAAATTTTTTTGGATCAAAGCTAAATGCCCGAAATTCTTACCCTCAATGTATGATTGGAGTCATGAATCATGAGTGTTAGCTTTAGATGGGGTTAAATAGAGGAAAACGAAAATGCAATCTCTGAATGGAATATGGCATGAAATAGAGTTATTTGATTGGTGCTATCTTAGCACCCCTTTTAATAGTAAGGAATTATGCTTTGCTGATAAATATATATATATATATATTAAATAGAGTTGTATGTAATATTAAACAAATTTGAACTCCGGATGGAAGTTGGAACACAAAAAAAAATCTTGCATTATTTTGTATTCTTAAATAATTGATGCAAATTGACCTATAATTCAAAGTCAAGAGGGAATAGGGCAGGACAAAGAAAAATCAGCTACTTATATAGGGGTGTGGTGGGTCATGGATAAAAGTCCATAAAGTACGACTTCAAAGAGTTTAGGGCTGTCTATGTTCATGCTTGTTTTGACAAAATGTGGAGTTTAGTAGGTCAAATTTGATAGAATTTTTTGAAACAAGAAGAGAACAAAAACTTGACAACCAAAAGACTTGTCACTGATTGCACTACCATCATGTACCCCTAGACTTGTAAATATAGAAAAAAAGGACATATGGAGATGCCTCCTGCCCTATTCTGTAGGGTGGGATCAGTGCGAGGTAAAATGATAATAGAACATTTTAACTGTTAAAAGGATGGTGAGACGGAGTCCTTTCTTGGAGTACGGTCATGTAAGTCCAAGATAACTCAGCAGTTTGCTTTCCCACCGTGAATGGGTCACAGTCAAAAAAGTAGTAACAGACTGATTTTTTATCCCAGTTACTAAAGTAGTTTTCCACAATTGGGAGTCCGAGATGGGACACCACGTCTTGCTGTATCATTTTGTTCAACCCTCCCCATGTTTCTTTCCTTAGAATTGGACATTTTCTAGATTCTAGACTAGGAAACTGGAAACTCTCTCTCTCTCTCTCTCTCTCTCTCTCTCTCTCCGGCCCAATTAAGAGAATATAATACATTTTTTTTACCAGTTCTTAATTATAATAAAATCAAAATAATCTTTATTTTGGAATACTTAAAAACTACTTTCAAACATCAATAGTCAATTAGTCGCAACAAAGCTTTGAAAATAGTAATGATATGAAATCAGCATAATACTGATATGACATTAACGGTCAAATTAAACTTCTAAAATTAAAAATAATTTTCAAATAATCAAAAAATATAAATTATTTTGAATTTAAATCCTAAAATTAAGATTCTTCCTGAATCTTAATATAATTGAGCTCAAAAAGCTCGTTTCCAATGTTTACGTAATACTTGTAATATGTAACGATTTTATTTGGGAGATTGTTTTAAGAAATTTCCTAACATACTTTAATAAAAATGCATGGCAAAAAAGGATAAATTTTGTCAGTAATTTTTAAGGAAAATATTACTATTTCAAGCCTTATTAACTTTATATTTTTTCTCAACAAAATAGGCACATAAAAATATTGAATTATGGTCCGTACGTATTAAGCCCAAAAGATGATGCGCAAATGAACCTAAAGGGTACTCAAATATTATACAACACAGTGCTCTGATTATATACAAAACAAAAAATGAAAGGGTATATATATTAGTATAAGGAGAAATAACTAAATAAAATTGAATTAAAAAAAAAAAAGAATTGAAGTAAGAAGAATCTACTGTTTTAACTATTCTAAAGGATTGAAAAAATTATCAAATTATGAATCACAGACAATGGGCAAATATGAGCATGCATTCCACCTCAAAATTTTCAGAATTAAAACTTGAAAATTTTGTTTTAAATCTATATTTAAAAAAATATATATATATATTTATCAAGTTAAACTTGATATCAAACTTTATCAAGTTAAATCGATAAGAAACAACCCAAGATGCTAAGGGTAACGTTGAATTTGAAAGCTATTTTAGGATCGAAAAAAAAATAAAAATCTATATTTTGAGATTATTTTTAAATTATTTTTGGATAATAAAGTTTGAGGACCACATGGAATGATGAAAACTCATTTTTCAGAAATAGTTTGAAAGTAATATTGATTTGACAAACGAGCCCATTGTTATAGACGACAAAGTCTGTTGACCAAAAATATCAAGAAAAAATTTTAGATTAAAAAAAGTAATATCTCTCGTGATTACTTTATATATTCCTCTAAAATTATAAGTTATGCAACTTGGGATGTTCATAATGGAGAAGGGGGAGATGCGTTGAAACTTTTGGCATTTGATAGATAAAAAGTTGGCAAAAAGCTGGGCGTGTGCAACTGCAAGGTATTAAAGAAACTTTTGGTTAACCCAAAAGTGATCATCCCGTCTTCTGCGCCCCAATCAACGCTTTTAGTCTTGTGCTTAGCCTACTTTTTATTCTGCAAAGTTTCTTCCTGAGGTTCTGTCCCCGATTAGGTTAACTCAATTTGCTAGAATCCACTTGGCAATCATCAAAAGTTGATCCCACACAAAGCATGATACTAATAATGCTCAAGTAGGTTTCTTAAGACAATGTGTTCGACTATCCGTTTGTTCTTTTTTGTTCAAGAAATATTTATAAGCTTTTCTAAATAACAATGTAACCTATTTTCATTCGGTATTTATTTGATATATACCATAAACCATCCATTGTGAACAATAGTTTACAAATTCTATGTACAATGAAAATATTGAGGAAATTTTCCACATAGAACTTTGAAATTCCCAAATTATCAATACCAAGGCATTGAATTTAGTAATTTGAACTGCAATGCTCACTAATTCACCATTATTAGTGTTGAAGGTGGATTTGGCTCCACAGATGATGACTTTATTAACTCGAACGAGATGATTTAGCTGTCTAGAAGTCAAGATTGATGGGACCTATAAAAAACCGTACTCCAACGAGAGAGACTCCGATACTCAAATTAGAGAGTGATTTTTGAAAGAAAAGAGCAGACTGGGAGAGAGAGTAAAAATCAACATGAGTTGTGTGCCCCTGTATAGGCCAAGAGAACTTACCTTATGATGTGCATGTGAGAGTTCTTATATCTTTTGGCCATAAGAGCCGTGTAGCTGCGGGATGATAAAACCCTAGTTTCTTTCTAAAAATATCTCAAGATTTTGGGTTACCATGCCGTAAGATATACAAAAATTGTCAAACCTTATTGGTAAGGAAAGTCCGAATCGTCTGAGAAATCCTTTCCTCTATCAATAGGGGTTGTATATATCCTTTCCGTTTTTGTAGGATTGCCTCCGCGATTACAAGGGGCGAATGCTGCTTCAATGATCATTGATGATTGATCAATAAGGACACCGAGTAGATGTCTATTAGATTGACGGGGCAACCAGTATGCATTGGTCATGGATGTGTCAATGGACTATGGACTTAGTTGGTTTTCTAATGCTCCGTGGGCCTGGTTATTTTTTGGGCCTAGCGTGGCCTAAATTAGGTATTTGCTGAATGTCTACTCTGCTGAATTTGTTAATAGCTTAGCATATCTTAAGGAGATATTTCGCCATCATTGGCTCATTGGTCTTGTAGACCCCCTTGATCTATTTAACAATCAATTAACGATCGGTAAAAACCTGTAAGTTCTAAACTCCCAATAATGTTGTGATTCTTATCCCAATTATGAGTGTTTTATATTCGGCCTGATTATTGATTGTCTAGAAGTCGAAATTGAGAGCGTATTTGGTCTTGAAGTTGTCTAGCCCAATTAGGATGAGTCCAACTCTACTGCCTGGTGAGTTAGATGACCCATCTATGTGAAGGGTCCATTTGGGTGATTGACACTCTTTGTGGTTATCGGTAAAAGACTACTCGATGGTTATATGAAGCGTGCATTCAAGAATGAAGTTGGCGAGGGTTTGGCTTTTGATTACAGGTCTTGGTTGATACTAAATGTTGAACTCACCTAACTTGATGCTCTACTTGATGAGCCAATCTAAGGTGTCCCTCTTCTGTAAGATTTGCTTCAGCGGCTGATTAGTTAGCACCATGATGGTGTGGACCTGAAAATACTGTCGTAGGCATATGGCAGTAATGACTAGTGTGAAGACTATCTTCTCGAAAGGTCAATAGTTGATCTCAGAAGTATCCGACTGACATAGTACACCAGCTTCTGTGTGGTGGATTCTTGCTTCACATGGACAGAATAGAGGGCTTGATCAGAAACAAGGAGATAAAGATAGATTTTCTCACTTAAGACCAGTCTATAGAGGAGCAGGGGTAACATGAGATATTCTTTAAGCTTCTTGAATGCGACCTAGCACTCAAGCGTCCCTGTGAAATTTTGGGACGTCTTTAAAAGGTTATAGAATGGTTTGTGCTTCTCTTCCATTTTTAACATGAAGTGGTTGAAAGCTACAATTCTATCAGTGAGGCACTATATATCCTTCACCGTTCAGGGTGGTGCCATGTCAAGTATGGCCTAAATCTTTTTCGGATTAGCCTCGATGCCCCGGTTGGTGACTAAGAAGCCCAAGAACTTCTCGGACTTGATCCCAAAGGTGCACTCATTGGATTTAGTCTGATGTTATATTGTTCTAGTGTCAGGAATATTTCCTCTAGATCGGCTACATGGTCGTTGGCGATGACACTTTTGACGAGTATGTCGTCGATGTATGCTTTTACATTTCTACCAAGTTGTTTATTAAAAACTTTGTTGACCAAACATTGGAAGGTGGCCCCAACGTTCTTGAGGCCGAATGGTTTAACCTTGTAGCAGTACGTGCCGAACTTTGTGATAAACCTAGTTTTTTCCTCATCTTCAAGTGCCATACGTATTTGATTATACCTGGAGTAGGCATCCACAAAACTTAAGAGTTGATTGCCGGACGAGTTATCAACAACTTGTCGATGTTAGGGAGTGGATAGTTATCTTTGAAACATGCCTTATTGAGAACGATGAAATCCATGTACATTCTCCACTTGCCATTTGCTTTTTTCACCATGACAATGTTGGCTAGCCACTTGGGGTATTCAACTTCTCGAATAAATCCCACTGTTAGAAGTTTTTGAACCTCTTCTTGTATTGCATGCTAACGTTCTAGGGCGAACACCCTTTCCTTCTGTTTAACTAGTTTGCGGCTATCATCCATAGTTAATTTGTGATCTATGACTGAAGGGTGGTGCCCAACATGTTTTTGGGAGACCAAGCGAAAACCTTTGCATGACGTTGCAGGTAATCTACGACTGCCTTCTGGAGAGATACTAGCATGTGAGCGCCAATCTGAACAGTTTGGCCCGAAATATCCGTGATTGGCATTTCGTTTGTTTCTCCCTCAGACTGGAGCTTGGATTACTGCTCAATGTCATCTCTGAGTTCTATCATGTCGATCGTCAGGATCTCTTCTTCTTCCCCTGCAGCCGGGATGGCAAGTGGATTTGGGTTACTGCGGAGAGTCGTGATCCCCAAAGGTAATCTGAATTTGATTATCATGTGTTGGGTGCTCAGTAGTACTTCAAGGCCATTTAGGCTCAGACACCCTAAGATGGCATTGAAAATAGACAAGAGTTTCACCACATAAAAGGTGGTCCGGGTGGAGGCATGGTGGGGAGGAGTCCCCAGGGACATGACAAGTGAGATGATGCCTTCTGGAAATATGCGCTCGCTGGCAAGCCCCTTAATGGGTTGGTCGTAAGGTTGGAGGGGGGACAAGGTGAGTCCCATTCGCTCGAAGGCATCCCACAAATGGATGTCGCAGTTTGCTCCTTAGTCCATGAATGTCCTCTTAACGAGGTAAGAGCTGATTCTAGCGATGATAACCAGTGGATCGTTTTGGTTGGTGTCGACTCCCATTAAGTCCTCATTGTCAAAACCGATTGTAGGTCTCATTTTCTTAGTTGAGGCCATGATAAAAAGGAGGAGAAAAGGGGTACAGGTTAGAGCCAGCTTCGCTGGAAAGTTAGTCTGTTTCTCACAGACAACGCCAATCTATTTGATGTAGATTTAACTCCACAGATGATAACTTTGCTAATTTGAATGAGATAATTCAGCCGTCTGAAAGTCACGATTGATTGGACCTGTAAAAGACTGCTGGAGGATGCTCTGACAGGGGAGGCTCCGACGCTTAAGTTAGATAATGGTTTTCAAGAGAAAAAAATAGGCTAAGAGAGAGAGTAAGAATCCAGCGTAAGTTATGTGAGGCTAAGAAAACTTACCTTGCGATATGCATGTGAGAGTCTTTATATCTTTCAGACGTAAGAGTTATGTAATCGCGACATGATAAAACCCTAGTTTTCTTCTGAAAATGCCTCGAGATTTGGGGAATCATGCTGTAAGATATACAAAGATTATCAAATCTTATTGGTATGGAAAGTTCGGATAGTTTGAGGAATCCTTTCTGCTATCGACAGGGGTTGTATATATCCTTTTTGTTTTTGTTAGATTACCTCTGCGATTATGGGGGGCGAAGCTACTTCAATGATCATTGAGGATCGATCAGTCAAGACATCAAGTAGATGTCCATCAGATTGAAGGGGCAACCAATATGCATAGGTGGTGGATGTATTAGTAAATTGTGGACTTTATCAGTTTTTTGATGCTTTGTGAGCCTGGTTGCTTTTTGGGTTTGGTGTGGCCTAAATTAGGTATCATTAATTAGATATAGCAACGGTTTTAGAACTGTTGGTTCTGATTTTGATTTCAATTCTAAACAATTTTGATTATGGTTCTGGAATTGAAATTAAAAAAAAAATAAAAAATATTAAAACTTAAAATTTAAAAGAAAAAAGAGAGAAAAAGATTTGAACACAAATTTTGTTTTCAAAAATTGGGTTGTCTAGATATCTTGATGGGTCGTAAAGGAATCAAAATCTACTTAATTTTCTTACCTTTTTCCGCCTTACTTCTCCATGATTCAATTGTAGTCCTTTTATTCTGCACAAGTGCCAATTGTTCCTTCGAATTTAAAGAATTCAAAATCGCGCGATTGTTAGTCTAATATAGAGGTGTAAGTGAATCAAGCTACTCGCAAGTAATTTGAGTTCGACACGAGGCATACTTGAATTCGGCTAGATTTAATCGAGTTTTAACCGAATTCAAACCAAATTTGAGTATATCAATTTAAGTATCGAGTTGAGTTCGAGTGTTAAAGTACTCAACTTGAAGTGTTCACGAGCGTAATCGAACCGAATTCGAGTTGAGCCAAACTCGAGTCTAAATATATTAAATTTTAGTTTACATTCAAGCTCGAATCCGAAATCGAGCTCGACCTCGATCTCTACAAGTATTCAAGTTGAGCAGAGTCGAGCCCAAATGTTGCAAAATTCCTTTCGAGTCGAGTTTGAGTTTGAAAATTCAAACTCGTTCGAGTTCGAAAATTCAAACTCGTTCGAGTTCGAGTCAAGTATCGAGTTGGATAATTTTTAATCGAGTCGAGTTCGAGTAAAATAGTGTATCGACTTGACTCAGTTTAATTACACCCTAGTCTAATATTAGCCCTCCAATACTAAATGCTAGCTCTACAGCAATCAAGCTCACCAAAATAGTCAAAATTTTGTTTAAGAATTAATGATAAGATTAAAAATTTATACTTAACGAATTTTTCACCAATACAAAATGTTAAATCTTTCTCCATCTACATTATTAATGTAAATTGTAGTCATCTGATGTAAATCAAGTCAAGTGAACATACCTGAAGCCCTTGATTGCTTTTGTAATTTTTGTAACTATTGCATAACTTTATCTAAAAAATTTACTTCTACTAACCAGTGTGATTGATCGAAAAGTTGAAATGTCATACAAAATGAGACACAATTTTGTTTCTAGTTCTAGTTTTGAAATTGTGAACCGATCAATAATTTTTTAAACCATTTACCACAGGTTGGCTCAATTTTTTTGATTCAGCTTGAGCCATCACTACCACAAAAAAAAAAAAAAAAAAAAAATCTTTAGTCATTAGTGATGAGTATGAAAAAGTAGTCACTAAATGATATGAGAGGAAAAAGTTTACCAATTTAAATATCATTAGTGACTAAATTTGATGACGATAATTTTTTTGGCCACTAAAATTTGGTCACTAAATGGCACTACAAAAGAATGGCCTTTAGTGACTTTTAGTAACAACTTTTTTTTTTGTCACTAAACTTGTAGTTAATTCTTGTGATTTTTAGTAATGACAATAATTGTTACTAAATGTGTATAGTTATCGTCACCAAAAGGGTCGTAATAATCCCATATTGGATGACAAAACAAAATTCGAGTTACATAACATATAAGTATCCTTGAAGCCACAACATTTGGATGGTCTGAAGTCCGGTCCAATTGCACCATTAGGCCCCGACCCAGACCGGTCAGAAAACTGGCCCAACTGCACCGCCGATTCAACACCCAGAAAAATTTTATTAATTTTTATATATTAAATAAATATTAATCCTATTCAACTCAATATATTGTCTCACTACCACTGACACTCTGTATCATAAAAATAGTGCCTTAAATATATGTGTCTATGAAAATATTTTTCCCCTATTGTCTTTTGATCCTGGATCCATCACTGCTGGTGAATACTATAATCTAATGTTGGGATGATAAATTGTTTTAAATAGCAAGTAGTTTTGAACAGAAAAATAATAGTATAGCGTGTGAATCAACTTATGTACATGTTTAGGACAAGTGTTAATTTATTCGGTTCACATTAGCGTCACCTTTCATACATCCATATTTGTTGATATGATGATGTGCATGCATCAACGCATATTTGTGTATGTCATTTATTTTGTTCTATACTTTAATGCGACTACAAAGATGAAATTGAGTAATGTTGTTTGTTGCATTTATACGATTTCAGCCGTCTCCGGCCTCTTCTTGCCCCCACTATTAACATTGTGAATTAACAAAATACAAGAAATGTCTTATTAGTCGGGAAAAATATTAGCTTTCTAGAGTTTTCGGCTTAAACAATAATGCAAAATTGATCATGGTCACAAAGTGAGAGTGGCAGTAGAGTTATTCCTTTAATAATTTTGAGATCATGAATTCGAGACGTACAAAGATATATCCATCATTCCCTAATTCTGCACTAAGTCGAGAAGCCCTTTTATCATAGTGAAAAAGTGTCCACTATCATAAAAAAATATGATACATGAAAGTAATATTTAATAAAGATGAAACTTGCAGTGATACTCTTCGAACCAAGTTGGATCTCTGAATAATGTAGCAAGTCTACTCACCAAGGTCTTGGCAAGATAAAGGAATTGGAATACAACAAGAAGGAAGAGGTTAAATCCCATAGATTATAACTCAAGTGTGAGTAGGAAGGGAGATATCCTAGACCAAAAGGGGTAGGAAAATCATGTGTTAACCACAGCAAATAAACTGAATAATTTTTTCTCATCCCATCTTTAGTGCGAGTGCATTTGTTATGTAATATTTGGAGGATGAATTATTAAAATTCTTAATAAAATTTTCCAATTTGTTTCGACAGGGTGGCTCTTCGCTCATACATTAGACATACCAAACAAAAAATATTTTCCTAAATATTTGATAAATCAATTTTTTTTTGTATTTCATAATACGTTTCTCAAAATAAATAATTTTATTTTTAGAGTTATTTTTTTAATTATTTTTAATAATTTATTTTCTCATTTTTTTTTAATTATTTTCTTTCAAAAAAGGTCTATGTCTTAAGCGGAGTCGATGGCAGTAAAATGTACAGAAAAAATTTATTTTTTTGGAGATCATCCTAAGAATTTTTTGAGGAATGTCGGCATGCCCCTTTCGTATTTATTTTAATTAAGTCTTGTCCTCGAACTTTAATGGCACGTTTCTGTTTCCGTCTTTCGTGGCCGTCGGCCCAACAGAAGACGACCACGCAGCCCTTATTCAGTCGTCCATAGATCCTAGACAGGCTGTCACATGCATGTCGGACACCACACGTGTGGTTTGTCACTGAACTGGCATCTGCCTTTCTTCTTTTACAACCTTTTGGACCTGAGTTGATACGTGGGAACCAGATTATGACACGTGGCAAATCAAGAGGTGGAGAAAGTGGGGATTCCGGGACATTCCACATGTCAAGAAAAGAAACCACAACAAATGGTCGGCGGACTCTCCTGGAGCACCAAACGCACTCTCTCACGCTGTTTGCTGTTGGAATTCTAAAATGGATGAACAAGAGCCAGAGGAAAGGTATTCGTCTTGAAAATGGAGTATTATTCCGTGCAGCTCATTTATGCTTTAGTCTCAGGGGAATCCTGTGAACTAATGTGAACGCGATCTAAGATAGAATTTCCAAACATGGGAATAATACTTGAATTAATAATAATAATAATAATAATAATAATAATAATAAGAATTAGACAAGCATTCCATCATAGAAACCTTGTAACCGGTCAGTATAGTTATAAATTGTCTATAATGATCATTGATAGTACATAGTGACCCATTATTCTAAGATCCGAGAGCTACTGAGCCCACTATGCCTTGAAACCTATGAACAATTAAATACACTTCCGATCTCTCGATTACGTGTTGTTAGATAATTATGACTTTATCACGCAACGAAAACATATAATAAAATTTTGAAATTGTAAATAGTTGAGTTTGTAGTATATCTCAACGGGTGATGTAAAAAATTTTAAAAATCGTAAACTCTGATTTCGAATAACTCGTAATCAAGATGATAGTCACGAAAATCAAACGACCACCACAACGTCATAACGTCTGAATCCTCAACCCAATAATTTTGTTTTAATCGAAAAACCCTCAATAATGATCTCACAAATCACTACTGTTCTACTCAACAATGATGATAGAATTTTCTCTCAATAATAATTCTCTCAATAATAATAATAATGATGATCCACTCAATTCTCTAATTGAGTGATTAATAGATTTGTAACTCACGTATGAGTTACTAATGAGAGAAAATAGGGGAGTTGGGATAATGGATAACCATCTATTATCTCTTATTCAAATTTTAAAATTAGATATTTTTTACCAAGGGTAAAATGTCCCTACGCGGTCATATTTACCTATATCTCTCACTTATATATGAGGCCATGTTACTTCCGTCATTAGATCACAACTCATGCGATCATCACATCACGCTATTGGGCTTTCATGCAGAGTTGGACATCATGCAACTAGCGAGTACACCTACAAACAAAAACTTCTCTGTACACCTGTTAAAATGATCGAGTAGTCACCATTAGTATCAAAAGAAAGCTCGCAGTACCCCATATTCAAGACTAATTACATCCATCGAGTTATTTTCCTCATCGAAAATAATCCCCAGAAATCACTCGACTATGTATTCACTATCATGCTCAAATCCCTATATGGATGAACATAAAAAATCAGTCGGTGAATATAACACAGTGATGCAATATCAATTGGTCTTCCTTTTCCCAAACTCGAATCATCTGCCTCAATTCAGCTGCTTTTCTAGACTTGTCCCTCAGATCTCAATTTATCTTCCGAATCATCGGTAAATAGACTAAAGTAATAAACACTGAATCAAAATCTCAAAAAACAACCAAAATTAATAAGAGCACAAGAGATCCCATCCAATGGATCTCGGGTCTCACATAGTGGAGCTCGGGGGATAAATTTCAAGTTATTGTCTCATGTAATACAGCTCTTACTATCCTAAGTCGTCTTATCACACATTGTATAAAACACGTGCCACAATATTATTCTCCCATCTCTCAAAATTATATATGTTAGATTTCTCTAATACTGTGTAGACATGAGACTCAGTCCACATATAGGATTTTATCCAGAGATCTTAAGGAGAGTACCTCAGAGACAATATCACAAATCGCAGGTGATATATGAGATTTCAAACCTGACTACTTATAGGCAACATGGATATAGATACGTCCATATCAGTCATATCGCATATGACCTCATCCTGAACGCATATTAGGGCTACTTATGTTCTAGCAGGGCTACTCTCAAGACTTCTTATAGTTAAAAACTGTTTTATTTTCTCTCTCTTAGAAGTGGAGGTGGTCACTTGTGTGAGAGAGTTGACCTCACCTGCCTGACATATCTATTATCATATCACAGAACATATATATGATAATAAAAGTAAGTGCATTAATGAAAATATAGCACAAATGTGACTAAATAATGTACAATAATCATATATGTATAGAAAAATCAATAAACATCAATGTCGTCAATAAAGTATAAACTGAGAAATGTCAAAAAGTGTCCAAACCCAATGAATCTCTATGTCCTAAAAAGGAGTCTTTAGCGATAGGTTTGATGAAAGGATCAGCCACCATACTGTGTGTAGAAATGTACTTGATGGTCACTTCACCATTCTCGATGATATCTCTCACAAAATGATATCTGGTGTCGATGTGTTTAGTCCTACTATGAAACTTAGGGTCTTGAGTATAAGTGATAGCAGTCTGATTATCACAATAAATCATTACTAGTCTTATACTATTTGCTACAATCCCTAAGTTATCCAATAGTTTCCGGAGCCAAACACTCTCCTAAATTACAACTGAGCAAGCCACAAACTCAGCTTTCATCGTAGATAGAGCAACACAGGTTTGCTTTTTACCGCTCTAAGAGATGACCCCGCCATTGAGCAAGAAAGCAAAATCTGATTTCGATTTGCGCTTATCCAAATTGCCTCCCCAATCGGCTTCCGAATAACCCACAAGGTGTAAATCACCTCCTCCGTAACACAAGGAGAAGTTTGCAGTTCCCTTTAGATATTGGAAAATCCTTTTCACTACTCTCCAGTGACTTTTTCCAGAATTTACCTGATATCTGTTCACTAAACCGACTGCATAACATATGTCCGGTCGAGTACACAATATTGCGTACATTAGACTTCCTACTTCACTGGAGTAAAGTACTTTACTTATTTCCCTTACTTTTTGCTAAGTTTTAGGATACATTTCCAGGCTCAGGCTTTCATCTTTGGCGATCGAGTATCTATGAGATTACAGTCACTCATCCCAAAGCGCTCGAGAATTTTCTTAATATAAGTCTCTTGTGAAAGAGCCAACGTCATTCTTGAGCGATCCCTCTGGATTTGAACTCCGAGAATGAATTCAGCTTCACCCATGTCTTTCACGTCGAAGCTGGATGACAATCATACTTTAATGGTCATTAGATACTCAATGTTATTCCCAGCCAACATTATGTCATCCACATACAACGATAGGATCACAAAAGAGTTATTGGATCATATTAGATAGACACAATGATCCTCCTCGACCATCGTAAAATCGTAAGATATCACCTCCTCGTGAAGTCTTAGGTACCATCGCCTGGATGATTGTTGTAGGTTGTATATCGACTTCCGAAGTCGACAGATCTTATCCTCTTGACCTATTAGAACGAACCCAGGGGTTGTTCCATGTAGATCTCCTTATCCAAACTCCCGTTAAGGAAAGTGATCTTAATGTCCATCTGGTATAACTCCAGATTCATACTAGCGACAATCGCCAACAAAAAGAAACAGATCGATATAAACTTGACTACTGGGGAGAAAGTCTCCTCGTAGTCAATACCCTTTGTCTGCATGTAACCCTTGGCTACCAGACGGGCCTTTTACCTCTTGATCGATCCGTCGGCTTTCCTTTTGATTTTGAGAATCCACTTGCTCCTAATGACCTTTCTATCTTCAAGTAAGTCAATTAGGTCTCAGACCTCATTGATTCTCATTGATTCCATTTCCTCCTTTATGGCCTATGACCATTGGTCTTTCACTGGACCCTTAAGAGCCTCCCTGAATGTCCTCGGCTCTTCATCGTTCTTGGGAATCACAATGAGGATCTCATCCTCAATCGAAAAATGACGACGAGGTACATGTCCCCAACTACTCCTACGAGAAAGGAGAGTCGTTTCACTTTCAGATAGACTGCTCCTATTAAGACCAAGATCCGAAACAGGCTCTTGAGTCCCTTTGCTGGGCTCGGTTGAGCCACTAGACTCATCCATCTTATAGAAGGTGAAATCTCGATCGATTTCTTCTATCTTAGGGAAATCATTTTCGAGAAACGTGACATCACGAGACTCAATCTCAGTGACAGTGTCGTTCGTATGTTTTCCTAGGAACACATGTCTCTAGAAATGTTTAGAATATCTAATAAAGATACACTTCTTTCCTCGCTGGCCTAACTTGTCGTACTAATGTGAGGAATCATGAACATACGCGGCACAACCCCATGACCTCAAATAGCTAAGGTCAGGCTGCCTCCCTATCCAAAACTCGTATGAGGTGCAGACTACGGATTTCGTTGGAATACGGTTAAGGACGTAGGCGGGAGTCAATAATGCATCCCCCCAATGAGAGATAGGTAAATTGGTCTGCGTCATCATAGACCTCACCATCTCCAATAGAGTCCTATTCCTTCTCTCGGCTACTCCGTTCTGCTGAGAAGTAGCAGGAATAGTCAACTGTCTCGTAATGTCTCTCTCAAAACAGAGTTCTATGAACTGCTCAGACAGATACTCGCACCCCTAATCAGTTCTAAAAATTTTCACCCTTAAGTCTAGCTGATTTTCAAACTCGTTGATAAACCTCCTGAAGCACTCTAATGCCTCAGACTTGTGCGAGATTAGGTAGACATAACCGAAACATATGTAGTCATCTATAAATATAATAAAATACATGGCTCTAGTTCGAACTCTTATATTCATGAGTCCGCAAATGTCAGAATGGACCAACTGCAATGGAGTCCCAGCTCTCATTGTTTTCCCAAATAGTTTTTTTATAACTTTGCCCGCAAGGCAAAACTCACAAAAAGGCAACTCGACCTTGATTAGCAGGCCCAACAAATCACTCACAGCTAACTGTCCCATCCTCTCTTACCCTATGTGACCAAGTCTACTATGCTATACAATCACATCATCCACTACACTATTAGATGCAAAGGCAATAGGAGAAGAAGGATGAATCTCATAAAATGAAATCAGATCTAGTACATAAAGTCTCTCATAGACTAAATCGGAACAAATTAAAGAACTGTCATAGTAAATGGAAACTCTCGAGTTTCCCAACAAAATAGAGTATCCTAACTGGTCTAGACATCGGACAGATACTAGATTCCGCCTAATCTCGGGAGCATATAACACATCATGTAGATACAAGACTTGGTTATTTCGTAACATCAGCTTGCACGTACCAATCCCCCTCACTTTCACAAATACTTTGTTCCACACATATAACCTCCTTGCATAGGGACTCAAACAGCAGAACTCCACGTATGCGCTCTTGTCGCGAGCTACATGGTTCGTGACTCTTGACTCTACAATCCACAAAGGAAAAGAGTTAGCGATCATCACACTAGATGACACATAACTCAAATAATGTAAAGAAGAAGGACATACCTTTCACTCACCACACTTGCGTGCGAAATGCCCATACTTGCCACACATATAGCATTGGACCTTGTTCTAGTCGAGCTCCTTCTTCTTGCACTTCTACCCTTTGTCGTCGGTCTTGGCAGATTACTTCTTCTTGCCTTGGCTCTTGACCTTTTTTTCATGCTTGCGCCAATTGCGCTTTACTCCTCGGGAGCCCTTACTCGACTCCGTGATGTTAGCATGAGCAGAAGTAGACCTAGCCACCTCTTGGTGCTCCTCTTTGAGTTCACAGTGCCTACTCACATCCATGAAAGTATGAATACTCTCAGTATGTATGAGATAGGTCTTAACCACATCTCAGGAATCAGGCGAAGACTAAATCACACCCAGTACCTGAAACTCATCAGACAGAGGCTCCCCCATATTCTTCAGAGAGATAATCATACTTGACATATGCATCAAATGCTGCTTCATAGTATGATCGGGTCTCTTCTTGTACGTGATGAACTTATAGGTCAGCATCTTCAATTTAGGAGCTGACGGGGCGTCGCAATGCTCTCTTAGAGCATGCCAAATCAACATTGCAGTAGGATACTATTCGTAAACTAGAATCAGTTCATCGTGCATGCTACTAAGAAGGATCACCCTAGCTTGGCCATCATTCTTTCTCCAAACATGATATACCTCCTGATCCCGTCTAACCTATGCCGTGGTACCCTCCCCAGGGTCCACCATCTCGTGCTTAAGAACCTCCCCGAGCTTTTGTTTCTCAAAAACAAACTGAACCTTCCGGTGTCATATTTCATAGTTGTCACCGTTCAGCTTGTCTCCTTTCATGAGATCCAAAACGACATTCTTCGTTGTTGTTATATCTCTGTCACATAGAAAAGAGAGACATTAGTGACAATTGATACTTAATTTCATAATTTTGTGCACCCTACGAATCATCAAGACCCAAATGACTCGAGTACAGACCCCAAGACAAGCGTATGAGTCAATGGATGCCATACACTACAATCCGGGATTGCATCTCACCATTCGGATTAGAATTCGATACACAAAAACCCACAATTAGTCACATTTATTGCATAAACCCCTCAAAAATTGTAAAAACTCCAATTTTAGGAAATTATACGTGCCACCGAGAGAGCTCACGTACTGCCAGACACTGGCAGCGCATCCCCATGCACCTGCATGCACCGGGAGGGCCTGGACCCGCCCGCCTAGGTCGGCTCCTATTCGCGGATGCGGGTTGGAACCTGGAACCCAGATCTGGATCTGTTCGTGGGTCAGGTCTAGACCCTTGCACGCACGCGCATGCGTGAGCGTTTCGTGCACGCCCCTAAGTCTTCTTCTTCACCCGATGGATTCTACAATCGGGTCTTTCGACCCAGATTCTAGAAAACCACTTTTCTGGCACCGTTTCCATCGGATTTTTTTAGAAATCTCTAATTCTATTTATTCTAACCATCTTTGACTAGATTTTTAGAATAATCACACCCTAATCTCAGCATATTTTGAGTCCAAAATTCCAACCCTTTGCGGTCAATTGTGAAACTCCACTCTCTGACAATAATAATACACAATATGCATATCAAAATGTAAATCATGATCTTAGGATTCTATATTTACCATTTTTATGCAAAGATCTGCCGTAAATCTCGACAAATATGGTGTTGAATGGTTTGGTCACTATTCACGATCAAAAATTTCAACTGGAATTTTCGATACCTAAACGTGCTCATAAAATTTTGAAAAAATTATTTTCGTGATCTGCGTGACATGGGTAGCATAGTGGTATAATCGGATTCACAAAATTCATTCATGATCTGAACTGCAAATTTTATAACTTATATTTTTATACCCAAAATTAATTCTGAAAATTTATTTTAAATTAAATCTAACAACACTCTGATTTAGATAATTGTGTTTGCAGTATACCCTCACTAATGCTCTATCAGAGTTTGCATACAATAAATTTTCAGAATTGTAAATAGTTGAGTTTACAGTATACCTTAACGGGTGATGTAGAAAATTTCAGAAACCGCAAACTTTGATTTCGAACAACTCGTAATCGGGATGATAGCCATGAAAATCAAACTATTACCACAACATCTCAACCCACAACCCGATGATTTTGTGACAATCGGAAAACCCTCCCTAATGATCTCACGAATCACTAATGTTCTACTCAACAATGGTGATGAAATTTTCTCTCTACAATAATTCTCTCAATAATAATAATGATGATGATCCACTCAATTCTCTAATTGAGTGATTAATAGATTTGTAACTCACGTAAGAGTAACTAATGAGAGAAAATAGGAGAGTTGGGATAATGGGTAACCACCCATTATCCCTTATTCAAATTTTAAAATTAGGTAATTTTTACCTAGAGTAAGATACCCCTACGTGGGCATATTTACCTATAAGTGCTCTGTCAATCGATCATATTAGCTTATGTCTTTTAGCCCTCTCAGTCTTTAAATCTCTCGCTTATTCCTACTCTCTGTTAGAGACCCTCTGCCAATACGGAAGTAATTTTCATTATACGATAAGTCTGACATGCAATCAATCAATAAAGGAGGAAATCTCTTTTGAACATTTTTTTATCATTCCCTAGTCTTGGGGAAGCCTCTCTCAATAGGGAAATAAAATCTTTGTATACACTTCCGGCATGGTAGAGAATCTAATGGTAACTTAAGTTTTTCTTAATCAATAGGATCCTAAATCCTTGAAAGATCATTGACTACAATCCATGCAATCTCGAAAAATTCTCAATTTTCTCTGTACAAGAAAATTAGGATTTCTACATCCCTAAGTACTTACGTAACTTACTATGTATACATGTTATATATACTCAACACAGTTAACTGGTCAGGAACGATCATTAACTTTACACTTATCACACAAAGATAATACAAGACTATCCTACGGCTTTTCTCAGTTTGTTTTTCATTCTTTTATCACCGCTCTTTCTGACTTGAGTGTCGGAGTTTCCCTCGCTGAAACACCTTCTGACGATATTTGTAGATCCTATTATTCACAAAGGCCTAGAAGACTCCTCAACATTGGTTCCTCCCATGGGTCAGCGGAGCAGTTATCTGTAGAGCAAAATCTACTTTCAACAGATTGGTACTATCTATAGGAACAAACTGACATTTTAAACAACATACATCACGCCCTGCTTTACTGCCATTCCAATCGTCATGCCATCAAGAAGAAAGAATGGAAACACCTCAAAAGCCATGTCTATAGTGGGAGGACAGACGTCCAATCCCGCAGACCCTCCTTTATCTGCAGCTCCTAAAAATCAACCGGATATTTTTGTCTCCTGGCTCTAGCATTAGATAGAAACACTCCCCTAGGGAGAGCCCCATCCACTTGCGACCCAGCTTCAAAACCAAACAGTTCCGCTTGGTGCTCCAGCCTCTCCCAACAAAGTTAACCACTTTCAAATGAAAAGGCTAGAATCAAATATGCAAGACATGAGCAAGCAGTTAGAAGAATTCAGCCATGCCTTTTGACAAGAGACTTCATCCTTCTCTCAAAGATCAAGGCACACACGCTCACATAGGCTCCAACCTCAAGGTCACCCAGACCCTTCGATGACCTCTCAACACATGCTAGACAATCTGAAGAAGCAAGTTGAAGAACTTTTGGCTAACGAACTCAAACATGCTAATGCAAATAGGGGTAAACACTATTCGGTTAAATAAAAAAAAAACTATTTTTTCTGAATCGTTTTTATATTTTGAGTGGTTTTTTAGGCATTCAGTTTGATTTTGAGTAAAATCGAATTTTGATTTGATTTGTTTGGGTAGTCATCAGTTTTTACAATTTTTATTTCAGTCAAATCAAATAAACTGAATTAATTAAAAATATTATATAATTTTAAGATAATTTTTATTTATGTAAATATTATTATAATATTATAATTAAAATTTAAAAGATAAAAAATATCATAATTAATAAAAAATTTTAAAAGAGAAAAAAATCTAAAAAAGAGACAAACAATTAATGAAAAAATTTCAATTGTTATATTTTAATTTGATTTTTCTATTTCCGATGTGACTCTTCCACTCCTAAACTTGAAATCCTAATGTCTCATCCACGCCTCTAGCCTCTCCCTCTCCTCCTCCAATTTTAATTTGAAAGTTTCATATTTTATTATTTTGTCTCAAATTTTCAAAATGTCATTTGGTGAATTAAACTTATGAGTGAATTTTAAATTTTCAAATTATATTTTATAGTCATTAGTTGATATAAATAATATATAACAAAATATTTCAATAATTTAGTTAATTTGGAGAATCAAACCAAATTAATCATCTAATTTGGTTAAATAACCGATTAGTTTTTTGTTTATTCAGTTAGATTATGATTATAAAATTTGTATAACCGAATTAAATCAGTTATTCTAATTTTAATTATTTCAATTACGGTTTAACCAAATACTCAACTCTAAGCATATAAAAGGCAACATCGCTCAATATGTCACCAACCTCTCCCCTTTCGAGCCCAAAGTTTTTATCAAACCGATGCAATGAGATGTACTCCTCCCTCCTATGGAGAGGTTAGCCCATTTTGTGACAATTATGATCTCTAGGGACATGACAGATGCAGTTATGTATAAAAACTTCCTTACAATCTTAATGGGCAATACACTAACATGGATCAATTCACTCACTTCATTCAACATTATGAACTTTTTCCAACTCCGGTAGCAGTTCGAAACTCAATTCGTGAGCAGTCGGAGAGCCAAGAGGAAGTCTACCTTTCTCTTGTCATTGCAGCAAAGGGACATAGAGCCCTTAAGTGATTTCCTTAATAAGTTCAAAACCGAGATGATGAAGTTCTCTGGTCTAGGGTCTAAACCTCTCCATTGAGCTAGTAGCATTACTGACTGGATTACGACCCTCGGGGATGAAAAATTATATAACAAAGAATCCTCCGTCCAACATTCAATAGTTCTATGCCTAAGCGGAGAATTACATTATAGTGGCAGAAATTGAGGTGTTCAACAAATATCGAAACAAGACGGGGAGAAACAAGTGTAATCACTCTCCTTGGTGACCCTCACATTAGAGGAGCCAACCAGGACATCCTCCTCCTCATAGATTCAGAAATTATACCTCCTTAAATAACACACCCAATTTGATATTAATGCAAATCAGGAACAAACTTTACATTAGATGACCCCACGTCTCACAAGTGATAATTCAAAGAAAGACAAGATATGGTATTGTCACTTTCATAAAGACTATAGTCACTTCACGGATGAATGTAGAAAGCTAAAGGACGAGTTTGAAGTCCTAGCTCTAAAGGTTCATCAGCATGGAATTAGAAAATAACCCCCTTTAGAGTCCACATGCAGTAAGACAAGCAAATGAGCCACCACCCCCTAGAGCTACCTGCAACCACGCCAATAAGGTAATCCCCAAATACAAGGTGGTCACTCCTCTTCAACACCTAGCTCTTTCGGTGAAATTCCTTTAACTTAGAGCTCGACAAACCAGAAGGACATGCAACAATGCTAGACGGAATGGATAGTCACCCCAATCTTCCAAATGACTAAGGAATCCCCCTCCAAAGAAGTTCTCATTGCTCACATCGAGAAGAGGTAGAAGAAGTAAAGAACTATGATAGGTTTTGATGATGACAATTTGCTAGTGGTTGATCCAAATCGTCATGATCCTTTGGTTATTATTATCAAAATAAGCTAGTACATAGTAAAGAGGATCTTTATCGATTAAGGATCCGATTGTGATCGTTTTTACTAGGATACCTTTCAACAAATGGGCTTAGTCAAGCACAACTCTAGCCACAAGCCGGGCCTTTGAAGGGACTCTCGGACGAGTGGTTATACCCTAAAGGCACCGTCTCACTCCCAGTAACTCTAGGAATGCCACTCAATATTGCAATTGCTATATCGACATTCAGCATGGTCAAGTTCCCTCGGCTTACAATGTTATCTTAGGTCAACCTAGTCTGAATGCTTTGAAGACTCTATTGAGCATTAAGCACATAAAAATCAAATTCAGGATGCCTCTTGTAATCGGGATGCTTCCCTACGACCCAGAGTCATGAAATACCCTAGTCTAGTAATCTCTGCTCATTCATTATAGTAGCTTTGTTTGTGACTCTATGTTGCTAGTTAATACTTTAATTTGAGATTTCGTAATCATTGTTATGAAAATATCTTTATTTTGCATGCTCCATTACCTTCTCATGATATTTTTTCCATAACAATCATGCATAGTCAAGGCAACTTTGCTAGTACCAAATGCCTCTAAACGTGTCATCAATATAGGATGTAACTCCTAACTGGGTAGACACGGGCCACTCTTTTAGCTTTACACCTCTAAATGTGTCATCAATATAGGATGTAACTCCCAATTGGATAGACACAGCTCACTCAATCGGCTTTACACCTTCAAATGTGTTGTCAATACGAGATATAAGTCCTTATTGGATAGACATGACCCACTCTCTTAGCTCTACATCTCCTAATATGTTATTAGTACGGGATGTAACTCTCGATTGGGTAGACACGATCCACTTTCTCGACTCTACGCCTTTAAATGTGTCATCAATACGGGATGTAACTCTCAACCGGGTAGGCACAGCCCACCCTCCTGGCTCCATGTCCTAAATGGTTCTGAACCTTCTCTCATACTCTCTCAGCTATGCACTTTGAAGGGGTTCCACACTTGCACTCCAAGTCCAATGCCTTATGTGAGCCATAACAAGGCATCACCATCATTTTTTGACATGCAGATCCCACTAAGTAAACTAAGTTCAATTCATGTTCTACCAATCTTAGATATCTCAATGAGGTCCTAATGCTCCCAACTATGTTGCAATGAGAAATAGCTCAAAGTCCACATTTCCATGCTTCAACACAATCCACAATCTAAATAAGAACATACCAGAAGGCAAGGCTACCTAAGAATGTTCGTTTATTTATTCAAAAGTCAAATATACAATGGGACAAGCAAGAACTATGCTAACCAGGAGGAGCTATATGAAAACAAGATATAAGAAAAGAGGAAAGAAAGGAGCAAGGCTCGAGTACTACGATGAAGGGGGAGAGCCCTCTGTCACAAAGAGTCAAAGTCAGCTTGAAGGGCAGCGACGTCAGCATCCTCATCGACTATATCTCGAGAAGCATCACTTTGATAAGTATTGATGAGGTTCGAACTCAGTGTTTCACGATCAACACCATCAACTCCTGCTGTCACTGCCTCCACCAACCCCACTTGGTGGAAGATAGTTTACATTGGGCATGCTTGTGGCTATCAATTACGTTCGTAATGGTCTCCCCCAGCTTGATGATCTTTAGTTCTGTGACAAAAAGCAACTGCTCTCATGCTAGCACCAGCTTCTCTACAACTCGCAGCCTCACTTTATGCACCTTTGTTGCTGCCTCCAGTTTCTCACACTATGCCAGAGCTTCCTTGCACAACTGGAGCACCAACCCCAAGTTAATCCTTAAGTGCTTAGCCTCCTCACTTCTATTATTTAAACTAGCCTTGGCTGCTATCTCCTATTCCATTTCCTTCTTCCTTTGTGCTAGAACACCGTACAACTGGGAGATTTCTTTACCCATCTAGTTTGCTTGATGTTCCAGATGCTTGATTAATTATTCTCTCTTTAACCTCTGGAACTTGGCTAAAGCAATAATCTGCAATAAACACATCAGTTAGATAAAACCGAAAACATAAATAAAACATGTCTCGAAATGAAGATTCGTACCCCAAGCCCAAAGGACATGAAAGCATTATCGCCTGACTCCATTGACAAACCGTTCAGTTCTAGTTCAGCATGATGGTAGTCCATTTGCTTTGCTACCCTCTTTGCCTTCATAATATCCAAATAGAAGTAACAATGGTTGCCAACATTAACTGCTACAGTTTCTCTCCCGAAGGCCCTTCTTACTATCATAGGACCAAATAAAAATAGGAAGGATAGGAGCAGTCTTTCTGGCACCTTCCTTTTGACTTTCTTTACATACAAGGCATTGGGAAACGCAGAAGAAGGACCCTTTTTAGCCTCCCTAGGCACACAATCAGGAGGTACATCCTCAGGCCCACCGAGAGTATCTCTCCCAGTGTCCTTCCCTACCTCTTACACCTCCACATCTTCTCCCACTAAGTCCTCATCAGTTTCTCCTTCCCTAGTCTCCTTAAGGGCTAATACCGGAGACGGTGGAAAGGTCACCTCTAGCTCAAACCCTTCAGCTCTTGCCTATTTGGTCTTCTCTTGCAGGGGAGTCTCAGCCACACTTTGTGGACCTTGTCCCTTAGTTTCAATTACTCCCTCCCTTGAGCTCAGCAATATCATAACTCTTCTCTTTCTCCTCTCCAACATTGAAATGGGGAGGGTGTCACTCAATGCGGCACTTTACGCCGATGCGGTCCCTGCCTCTTCTGCGTTCTTCCCAGCTCTTGGCCTTATATGCTTGTCAGTGGTCACCTCAATAAGGTTCTCTTTCTCAGTATAAAAATGAACATCCACTACCATCATACCTTCCTTCTTCGCCAAAAAGAGGCCTCTCTATCTTTCTCTTCTCTTCCAATAGTAGGCTAGGCAAAGATAACATTTGCTCATCTAAAAGGACCTCAACACAAACACATTTATCCTTCGAGGAGCAAAAACCCCCAACTGAATACACAAATCTAGAGTAATGAGAAGGTTCCAAGGACTTCAACCCAAGGAAAGGCTCCTCTATAGCATTGGGCAACATCAACATCCCTTTCTTTTTCACAAAATTTATAAAAAGAACTTCCGCATTCAATTCTTATCAATAGTCTTCTTATAGAAAAATTTCCAACCTGACTTCGGTCTGGTTTGGAGACAAATCCAGCCCTCTATGGAAGTGCCAGTAGGGCACCTCCTCAACATAAAAATCAAAAACAACACTTCAAAATCGAACTTTAGGCAGCAAAAACAAACTTGATATCGCCAAAACTAGACGCCAAGCACTGGGAATTAGCATAGTCAAAAAAAATATTCCAATGTGTCAAAACCCGGGTGAAAGGACCCATGTATGGCATCCTAAGGCCATACTTCACATACTGCTTTTATATTGACACACTTCCTTCTGGTGGCCTGTTTGCCTTACCATCCTCTGCTGGTGACAAAAAATTGTAACCGTCCTCCAAATCTATATCGCTAAATATCTTCATAAATCGTCCTGTGATATTGTACTCATAATGTCATTAATACCACGGTGAATGCAAGTCTTAGAAATCTTTGCCATTCCACTTTTCTTACAAACTTACCTCAAAAATCTCCCAACCCGAATTTGTAGAACTTTCTCAATCAACAAAAGTAATTTGACAAAAATGTAGCCTCCACAACAATTATAACCTATACTAGCCTTCTAAAAAAGAATCGTATTGAGGAAGATTCGCAAACATCGAAGTGGCACGTATCACATTTAATGTTTCACTTTCACACCCATTTCACTTACCCAAAACTACTTTCTCTTCATGTTCTTTCAAAGTTTTCAACTTTCATTGCTTTAACTCTACCCCTAATGCCACTTCTTTGAATTGACGTTAAGAGTGGAGGGCAAATGATGTATATGACCCAATGGCCTACTACCACAAGACTTCGGAGCTACTGAGCCCACTATGCCATGAAGCCTATGAACAATTAAATATGCTCCTGGCCTCTCGGTTGAGTGCTCCCTCGACCAAGCATTCCAGCTTATGTCTTTTGGCTCTCTCGATTATTATAACTCTCAATCACCAGACCTCTCGGCTGTCCGTACTCTTTGCTAGATACCCTCCGCCAATACAGAAGTAATTTCTATTATGTGATAAGTCCGACAAGCAATTGATCAATAGGGGGAAATCTCTTATAAGTTTGAGCCTTCCATGATCTGATATGAACCTCCCATAGTCTCAGGCAAACATCTCTCAATGGGGAAACGGATCTTTGTATGCACTCCCAGTATGGTAAGAAATTTCCATAACAACTTAAGTTTTCCTTATTCTGTAGGATCCTAAATCCTTGAAAAATCATTGACTACAGTTTCTGTAATATCGAAAAATTCTCAGTAATCTCTTTATAAGAAAACTAGGATTTTTACACCCCTAAGCATTTATAGACTTGTTATGCATGCATGCTATATATACTCAACACAGGCAACTGATCAGGATGTTTATTAACTCAACACTTATCATACAGAGACAACACAGGACTATCCTATAGCTATTCTTAGTCTATTTCTTATTCTTTTATCACAATTCTTTCTGATTTGAGTGTCAAAACCTCTCCCATCGAAAGCAGATCCTGTTATTCGCGATCGTCTAGGAGACTCCTCAGTGTCGGTTTCTCTCTTGGGTCAGCGGAGCAGTTATCTGTGGAGTAAAATCGCCTCCAACAATTGCTTTAGGGTTAAAGGGCAGGATTGTTTTATATGGTATATAAATATTGATATTTATAATTTTAAGATATTGATTATTTTAAAAATAATATTAATATTTATAAAAATAATAATATAACATGACTTTTCTATAAAATTTTCGCGTCACTTCGGAAAGAAGGGTTAAGTTTAATTAACGTCATGCCTGATATTTTAATAAAAATAAATTATATAACAATAATTTAACTTTTTATTAGAAAATTTAAGTTTTATTTATAAAATTTTTTATTTTATAAAATATATTTTACTTTGCAAAAAATATTTTATTTAAAGTAAAATAATACAAACTTTGTCATGCTTTTCCAAACGAGCCTCCATGTTAGAATTTGCCTCATTTTCCAAATGCCCTTCTAGCTTTATCAAAAATATATAAATTATATAGTGCTCGTCACTTGGAAGAATGGCGGACCTCATGTGACCACCTTGGCCTTGGTATGTGAAATAATCACAGCAGATATCAAATAGAGAAAATATTATTTTCATTGTTGTTCGAGATTTGGCGAGTTGCTCGCAAAGTAGTTCGTCACTAAACAGCTTACAAAAGTACAAATCTAGATTTACAATGTTTATTTTTGGAGGAAGAACTTATTCAGATTGGGAGATGGGTAAATGATTTATTGAAGTAAGTGCACTAAAAAAAAGAAGGTAATGAATTGAAAAAATGGAAAGTTGAACTCGACAAGAAAAAGGAAAGATCCCCAAATCTAAATTTTTCTACATGGAATTTAAGAGACAAAAAAAGAGGTTTATAAAATGAAAGTATTGAAGGAGAAAAAAAGGGAGCAACATATATTCAATGTTTTTAAAATAGAACCGATAAATAATTCAATCAATTTATTGATTTATTGATTTATTGGTCTGTTTTACAAACCGAATGATATCACCATAATATCATATATATAATTTGTATGTTGTATATTTTAAAATAAAATAAAATCTATATACTTTAATGAAAAAATGAATTTATTCTATCAGCAATGGTTTGTATATTATATAATTTTTTTCTTTGAATTGATTTGAAAAAAATGAATCATATATTATAATTTTTTTGCCCCGTTTAAACAGTTTATCGATTTTATCGATTTTGATTGCTTTTAAACGATTTTAATCGGATTTGATTTTATCTGATTTAACTATAAAAATTAAACTGGATAGTAAAATGGTTCCCAATTAGACCCATCAGTTCAATTCGATTTTAAAAACATAACACATGTTCGAGAGAACTTATGGCTGGGGACAAGAACCAAGAAAATGCTGTGTCTTCAACTTAATCTTAGTGAACAAAGAACTTTATCAACACTATTGGTATGAGGAGTCCAAAAGCGATATATAATATGACTTTCAATAAACCAGTTATTGCCCCGTGCAAATGTGTAAATATGCAAGTATATAAATATTAATTAAATTTATAATTAACTTAATATTTAAACTAAATTATTGTTTAAATGAATAAAAAATATGACGTGTATCAGTAACAAAAAAAATCTAACCACTAGAGTTCTAAAAAAAACAATAAATGAGGTAAAAAAAGAATAATAAGTGAAGTAAAAAGATAATAGAAATGAAGGGATGACCATCCATGGGCCCCAAAAAATAAAAAGGAAAAAATCTATGTTAAAAAAAATGAAAAACTCAAGAGGGAAAATAAAGGGTAAAAAAAAAATACAAAGATTTGAATAGAAAAAAATTAAAAAAATTGTATTTTAAAAATAAAGGGACAACAATTTGTGAGAACCAAAAAAATCAAAGGGAAAAAACCTATATTTAAAAAAGACAAAGAACTAAAGTTAAAAAAAAATGGGTCAAAGAAAACAAGGACTTGAATAGACAGATGGGACCAGAAAAGGGAAGAAAAAACCTATATATAAAAAAAACAAATGACTTAAGCGAAAAAAATGGATAAAAATAAAAAGAGTAAAAATCTGAATAAAAAAATAAAAAACCGTGATCTAAAAATAAAGGAACGACCATCCTGATATTAAAAAAACAAAAGGGAAAATATCTATATTCGAAAAAGACAAAGGACTTAAGAGGGAAAAAAAGCTAGGTTAAAAAATAAAAAGAACAAGAATTTGAATGGAAAAAAAAAATTACAGTCTAAAAATAAAGTGACGATCATTCATGGGGCCAAAAAACAAAATAGGAAAAACCTATATCCCCAAAAGATAGAAGATTTAAATGAAAAAAAAAAGGTCAAAAAAACTGAAACGACCTAAACAAGAAAAAAAAGCGTGGTCTCGAAATGACGAAAGACTAAACGAAAAAAGGGTCAGAAAAGTACAAGAATTTGAATGAAATAAAAGGGCAAAAACAAAGTGTGATTCTAAAAAAATGAATAATCTAAATAGAAAAAAGGGTAAAAAAAAATGCAAGGATTTGAATAAAAAAAAGGAAAGAAAGTTGGGTCTGCCCAAAAAAAAAAAAAAAAAAACAAACAAATAAAAGGAAAAAAACCTATGTCCCCAAAGGACAGAATTTAAGCTAAGGAAAAAAAATGTCAAAAAAAGTAAAAGGACTTAAGCGAAAAAAAAAGTGTCTCAAAAAGACGAAGGATCTAAGTGAAAAAAAATAATCAATAAAAAAGGGCAAGGACAAGAAGGAAACCAAAAAAAAAAGTGTGATCCAAAAAAACAAAGGATTTAAGCGGGAAAAAAATGGTATAAAAAGGTACAAGAACTTGAATGAAAAAAAGGGAAAGTGAGGTCTCAAAAATATAGGACAACCATATAAGGATATTTGAAAAAAGAGGGAACAGTATGCACCTTCGGTGCTTTATATACATAGGAATTTAATTACAACAGTATGTTTAACTTCTACCATGTATCCACTTAGTGAAGTAATCAGTTACAACTATTATGAGATGATGCCTCATAGATAAAATGGGGCAAATTTTACCATTTAGAATTAGATCCATGACCTAACCTCTGAATGACAATAGTTAGAGTATGAAATTGATGATACATGGCCCTAATTATGTAGGGCCTAGGTTAGTTACACCCACTACTTGTTAATAAACCTTCTCAGTACCCGTTGATCATATCTCTTTCGGTAGCCAACTGCTTAGTATTAAGACTGACTACTCTACGATGCTATGTGCAGACCGCTCGATCCGCTGAGGTAATATTCGTCTCTCTTGTAAACGTGGGGAGAATCTTACGATAATGAAAATGAGATCTACAATCATAATCAATAAGGGAAAAGATCTCTTTAATGATCTGAACTTTCTAAATCGATAAGATTTCATGGTCTTTGAGAATCCTGAAACACGATACCCATAAGTCTAGGGGCACCTCTATAAGGAAGTTAGGGTTTTAGCATCCCAATGGCATATGGGACCCACACAAGTAAGTTTTAAATACATTGTCAGTTGGACCGCCCAGGTAAGTCTCTTTTTTTCTTCTGACTCAGATAGTACACACAAAAGCACCCTGGATTCTCTTTTTCAATCTATTTTTTCCTTTTTGAAAACCGCTCACTGATGAGTTTTAGAGTCTCCCCACCAGAGCACCCTCCGACAGTCTTTTGTTGGTTAACCGCCTCCAGATTGGCAGCCAATTACCTAGTTCGTTCGAATTAATAGAGTCGATATCTGTAGAGTTTGATCCACCACCAATAGATTAGCATCATCCATAGGAAATAGACTAACTTTCTAGATTCCTACCATCACCTTCACAATTTCACGACCATGGCATCGACTAAGAGAAAGAGATTGACCATTGATTTTGACGATGATGATTTACTAGGGGTTGATACAAATCGAAATGACCCGCTGGTCATCACCACAGGAATAGGGCATTACCTTGTCAAAAGAGTGTTCGTTGATTAAAGAGCAGACCAAGACTTCCTCTTTTGGGACACTTTTCAACGAATGGTTTTTGTCTCATTCCATCTCCAGCCCCCAACGGGCCCATAAAGGGATTTACTAATGAGCATTTGCACTAGTAAGGTACCATTCCACTTGTCATAACTTTAAGAGCACACCTTCATCACCCTACTACCGAGACCATTTTTCATGTGATAAGACTCCCATCTCCCTATAACGTAATTTTGGACCGACCTATTCTGAATGGCCTCAAAACGCTGCCGAGCATGAGGTATATGAAGATCAAATTCAGAATGCCCTTGGGAGTGGCAACACTTCATGGCGACATTGACCCGCTAACCGTTTCCAATGTTGAAGGAGGAAAAGAAGTCTTTTCAATAGATATACTCAAGTTTTGAGATGCAGCCCATCACCAATCTAAACCCCAATCTGGAAAAGAAGTACCCGAAATTTTCATTATGGATACATCAGGCTAGACTGTTCAAATAGGCACCCACCTACCAATGACCCTTCAAAACGCGATTGTGGATTACCTCCGCTAGCACTCCAAAGTCTTTGTGTGGTCTCCAGAAGATATGGCGGTATTCACCCATCGATTATAGTTCACAAATTGACTATAGATGACAGATGTAAACTGGTTAAGCAAAAGAAAAGGGTATTCGCACCGGAGCATCAGTGCATAATACAAGAGGAAATCTAAAAAACTAATGATAACAGGATTTATTCATGAAGTAAACTACCCGGAGTAGTTGGCTAAGGTAGTCATGGTAAAGAAGGCCAACGACAAGTGGAAGATATGTATAGATTTTACCGACCTCAATAAGGCATGTCCCAAAGACTACTATCCACTCCTTAACATTGACAAGTCGGTGGATAACTCATCGGGCCACCAGTTCTTAAGTTTCAAGAAGTATACTCCGGATATAACCAGATACGCATGGCCCCTAAGGATGAGGAAAAGACTAGTTTCATCGTAGATTTGGCACTTACTATTACAAAGTGATGCCGTTTGGCCTTAAGAACGCTGGTATGACCTTCCAACTGTTGCTCCATAATATTTTCAGTGATCAGCTCAATAGAAACATGGAGGTTTACATAGACAACCTACAAGTCAAAAGCACTAAATCTGAGAACCACGTCGTAGATCTAGAAAAAACATGCCTAACATTGAAACGCTATAACATGAGACTAGACCTGGCCAAGTACACTTTTGGAATTACTTCTGGAAAGTTCGTCGGCTTCCTAATCACCAACAGGGAGATCAAAGCAAATCTGGAAAAGATATAAGCCATCTTAGACAAGTTAAAGAGATGCAGTGTCTCACGGGGAGAATTACAGCCCTAAATCGGTTCATGTCAAAAGTAGGAGAGAAATACAAACCTTTTTATGATGCTCTGAAGAAGTCCTAGAAGTTTGCATGGATGGTAAAATGACAAGCAGCGTTCGAACGGCTCAAAGAGTATCTCGTGTTGCCTCCACTCCTCACTTGATCCATCCCCAGTGAGAAACTTTATTTTTACCTCTTTATCTATGAATGAGCACTCTGCTCTATTCTTGTGAGGCAAGAGTCTACTGCACAAAAACCAGTATACTACTTGAGCTGCATTTTCCAAGAAGCTCAGATCAACTATTGGCCTATCGAAAAGATGGCCATTGCCTTAGTCATAACTGCTAGACATCTCCGGCCCTATTTCCAAGCTTACACTATCTTATTGTTGACTAAATAGCTTTTAAAGCAGATCCTATAAAAGAGGGGTGTCTCGGACCAACTAGTTAAGTAGAGTATCAAATTGGGTGAATTCAATATCGAATGCCAAAAGAGAACCACAATAAAAGGCCAAGCTCTCACCGGCTTCATACTCGAATGTACACTCCCACTACTTACCAAACAGGCCCTCACTAATGATCGAGAAGAGCCCTTGTCACCCGAATGGACCCTTCATGTAGACAGGTCATTGAATACCTTAAGAAGTGGAGCCAGATTCATCCTCGTAGGACCAGATTATTTCAAAGCTGAATACACTCTCCGTTTTGACTTTCGGGTGATGAACAATCAAGCTGGAATAGCCACATCACTGGGAGCCCAAAATATGTGGGTCTTCACCGATAGTCAGCTAGTTATAAAACAAATCATAGGAGTCTACAAGACTAAGATCCAACAATGGCAAAGTATCTAACCAAGCTATAGGAAGCGATGAACAAGTTACACCATCTGGATATACAATAAATCCCCCAATTAGAGAAAGCACGAGCAAACACCCTCTCGAAATTGGCTATCTCTGATTCAGTAGCGACCAGTCAAACGGTTTATATAGAAAGCCTACTGTACCCGAGGATCGACGAGCCTGGACAAATCTTATCGACAGACACCTTATCGAGATAGAAAGATCCCAAAGAAGCTTATTTGAAGCATGGACAGCTGCCAACCTCCCTCATTAAGGCAGTTAAACTAAGGCATAAATCTTCTCACTACGCTATTATCAACGGAGAACTCTACAAGAAGTTCTTCACCCATTCGTACCTAAAGTGCTTGACACCAAACGAGGGAAAATACGTGCTCAGAGAAATCCATAAAGGGATATGCAGTAACACCTAGGCATTTGAAACCTAGCAAACAAGTTTCTTTAACAAGAGTACTACTGGCCCACTATGAAAGCTAACGTAGAAAGTTATATCAAAAGGTGCGACAAGTGTCAATACTTTTCGTCAGTGCCTCGTTTGCCCTTTAATGAACTCAATTTGATAACAAGCCCATGGCCGTTCACGCAATGAGGGATAGATATCCTTGGACCATTTTCGTAAGCGACTGGATAGTGGAAGTTCTTGGTAGTGGCCATCCAGTATTTCACTAAGTGGGTAGAATCTGAACCGCTAGCCCAAATAACTATTGACAATATGCAAAGCCTCATGTGGACATCCATCATCACGAGATTTAGCATACCTTGTGTCCTTATTACTGATAACGGTAGATAGTTTGACAATAAAAGCATCCAAGATTTCTGTGGAAGGCTAAAAATTCAACATCGCTTTATGTCCGTCGCATACCCCCAAAGTAATAACATCACCGAGGTCACGAATAAAACAATCCTACAAGAACTAAAAGCCGTACTAAATGAAGACAAGGGTCGCTAGATAGACGAGCTCTATAGATTCTTTGGGCATATCGAACAATGCCCCCAAAAGGTAACAGGAGAAACCTCGTTCAATTTGACTTATGATTGCGAAGCGGTAATACCGGTGAAAATTGGCATCCATTCTTTCCGAGTAGACCTACACGAGTCCAAGTAAAATAAGCTAGCACTAGGTGAACAACTAGATTTACTCCCCCAGCTGTGAGAGAACGTGTCTGTTCGGATAGCAACCTATCAATAGTAGATGGCATGATAGTTCAACCAGCAGGTTCGAGCTAAAATGTTTAAGCCTGGTGACCTAGTCCTAAGGAGAGTGGAGGCCATTGGACCATCTCACCCAAACGGGAAATTAGCACCTAATTGGGAAGGCCCCAACCAGTTACATTCAGAACTAGATGACTCGATTGTGCCAAGGACTTGGAATTCCAAAAACTTACGAATCTACAATTAGTGACGATTGCCACTCCCTTGAGGAACAACGCACGATTCTGTGCCTACCTAAGGTAGGTAAGATATCCGTACCCCTAGATCTTGTTATGTTAACTCTCTCAATGACTAATATGCTTCCCTGAACAATCCTCCCGAATAGAGGCCAACGATTAGGGATATATCACCCTGAACAGTCCTCCTAAACGGAGCCCATTGATTAAGGATTATCTCCCCGAAACGTCCTCTCAAACAGAGACCAATTATTAGGGATTCATCTTCTAAACAGGCAAACATCACCCAGTCCTTCCGAACGGAACCCAATGATTAGGGATTCATCTCCTTGAACAGACAAACATCACCCAGTCCTCCCAAATAGAGCCCAATGATCTCCTCGAATAGGCAAATACCACCCAGTCCTCCAGAACGAAGTCTATTGTTAGGGATTTTTCTCCTCGAATGGGAAGACTTAGCTCAGTCCTCCAAAACAGAGTCTATCATTAGGAATTTATCTCCCTGAATGGGCAGACATCGCTCAGTTCTCCTAAATGGAGTCTATTGTTAGGGATTTATCTCTTCGAATGGTCAAACATCACCCACACCTCTTGAACGGAGCCTATTGTTAATGGGCAAATATAAACCTTTCTCTCAAACAAATGCAGGGCCAATGTGAGGAAAACCCCTACTTGGGTAAGCACAACTCTCTCACCTAGTTAAACTCCCCAGCGAGCGCCTTGACAAAGAGGGATCGGAAAAGAACCCCCTGTACGGGAAACCCACTCTATCAATGGCACCGCGTAAAGCCAGTGGTAATCCGTGCCTGACAATTAAATAAGATTACTGATTGATCTAGTCCTATTAGACAGGTATTTACTTAGTGATTTAGTACTCGTCATACACATTGATAGACTACTAACAAATGAAATGATCATTTGAAGGCAACAACAACAAGTAAGTAACAAAAACCTTTCTTTTAGTTTAATATGCTAGATACATATTAGAATACAAAGTCGATTACAATTCATAAGGAAAATTTACAAGTCCTTAGCTCGGACTGAGTTACATTAAAAGCGATACATGAGTCATATGCTAGAAAGTCAACTGGATTAAAACCAAGAACCAGAAGAAGCTTCATGGCTCGTTAACAGTGATGACTAAAGAGGGAAAAATATGCCAACTAATTCCAGCAGAAGCTGGAAAGGACTTTGAGAAGGAGTCGAGAAGTATATGAGAGAGACTATGAGGATGCATCATGCCTTTGACTGCCTCCCGACTTCTCTTATCCCCAACCCGAGGAAATACCAAGGAAATACCTTAACCATCTGTTACACCCGAGGGTTGGATGATGGCTCTAACCTTGAGAAGTGAGCTCACTTTAGGAGATATCTCCTCCTTCTCAAGGTCAAGAATCCTGATGAGAGCTCTAATGGATTCTACCACAAGGTCCGAACATCGGCCTACATGATGGAACCTCGCATCAACGGACCCATCCTTGATGGAACCTCACATCGACGGAAGTCTCCTAAGTCATGAGGTTCTGTGGCTCAAAACCCATTACCACTCTATCTCTTAGAGACTTAAACTCTCAACAATGGGAACCTACAAAGTCCCTTATGAAAACACATCAAATTTTTCCTAAAATGACATCAAGGGTCCTTCGTCCCCTATTTATAATAAAAAATACGTGATCCCTATGACCTCGAGTAAGCAGAACGACCCAACAAAAAGCGTACACAATAAATAGAAAATTCAAAGTTCTTTAATTTCCCATGAAACATTTATTTCGAAAGTCATTTATTTGATGGTTATTAATATTTACTTGTCCACATCCTTCCAGGAAACAGCTCTCCACTTACTCCTTACGCCTCTTCCTCGAAACGACATAAGGAGCAGAGGACAAGTGATGGTACATAATCCAAATTATGCAGGGCCCACGTTAGTCAGGCCCACAACTCGTTAATAAACCTTCTCGGTACCTACTGATCACATCTTTTTCAATAGCCAATTGCTCTGTATTAATACCGAGTGCTCCATGATGCTTTGTGTAGACCACTCGATTAGCTGAGTAATATTCGTCTCTCCTATAAATGTGGGGAGAATCTTATGATAATAAAAAAGAGATCTATAGTTGTAATCAATAAGGAAAAATATCTCCTTAACTATCTAAACTTTTCAAATTGATAAGATTTCATGGTTTTTAAGAATTCCGCGACATGATACCCACATGTCTTGGGACACCTTTATAAGCAAGTTACGGTTTCAACATCCAAATGGCATATGGGACCCGCACAAGTAGGTTATAAATACATTGTCAACTGGACCGCTTAGGTAAGTCTCTTTTTCTCTTCTGACTTAGGCAGTACACACAAAAGCATCCCTGATTCTCTTTCTCAGTCTGTTTCTTCTTTTTTTGAAAACCACTCACTAATTTAAGTGTCGAACTCTCCTCTACCGGAGCACCCTTCGGAGGTCTTTAATAGGTTAACTGCTCCAGATTGATAATCAACTACCTGGTTCGATCAAGCTAGTAGTGTCGGTATCTGTGGAGTTTAATAGGACCATGCCTTTGACAAGTCTCACACTCTTCAGTATACTATTAACAGTCGTTTATAATAGTCAGCCAGTAGAACCCATGTCAATGTTTTAACCATCTCATCTTTATCCCTACTGATGTGCTACACAAACTCATTCGTGCATATCGGCGATCACCTTTAAAGTACCTTCTTGTTCTATATGCTCTAAAAGTACCCCCTGATAACCCAATTTTCTTCTGTGGGAAATGTCTTAATCTCCTTATCAAGACCATTCAGAATTCACTTGAAACCAAAGTTGAACTGAGCCAAATGATTAGTCTCCTCATTCTCCTCCCTAGGACCAATCACTACAAAAAAACATGAGTTTAGCGACAGATTCAGCGACGAAAATTTTAGAAAAATTCGTCACTAATTAGTTTAGCGACAAATTTAGCGATGAAAAAATTTCCGTCACTAATAACGCATTGCAAAAATTTAGCTACGGATTCTGAATCCGTCACTAAAATTAGCGATTGATTCTAAAATCCATCGCTAAATTTTGCATTTTATATTTTTATTTGTAAAGCCCACTCACCTGCCGGCCGGCCCCGCCCACTCTCGCCACCACCGGCCCGGCCCCCTACTGCTTGCCTGTCCGAGCATGAACCCACCCCGTACTATTTTATTTGTTTATAGAAAATGTGCTCTTGCCCAGTTTTGAACCTAGGTTCAAGGAGATGTTTAGAGCGCACTCAACCACTATGCCACATTAACTTATCTGATATATATGTATTTTTACTTCTTTACTTTCTTTCTAACTCTTACCATTAAAAATACAATTCCATAATTTAATAAAAGTACAAAATACAATATTATATTTAATAAAAATAAAAAATTATATTTAATAGAATTACAAAATTATTTTTAATAAAAATACAAAATTATATTTAATAAAATTATAAAATGATTTTTAATAAAAACACAAAATTATATTTAAAAAAATATAAAATTATATTTAATAAAAATCAATACCCTAATTTAATAAAAATATAAAATACAAATTTATATTTAATAAAAACACAAAATTATATTTAATAAAAAGATAAAATTATATTTAATAAAAACACAAAATAATATTTAATAGAATTACTAAATTATTTTTAATAAAAATCAATACCCTAATTTAATAAAAATATAAAATATAAAATACAAAATTATATTTAATAAAAATACAAAATTTAGCGACAGATTGTGGAATTTGTTGTTAAATTTAATGACGGATTTTGGAATTTGTGGCTAAATTTAGCGACGGATTTGAAATCCATGGCTAAATTTAGCAACGGATAATTATATTTGTTGTTAAATTAGCATCGAAAATTATTTCGTGGCTAATTAGCCATGAATTTCAAGTTTGTTGCTAATTTTACAATGAAAATTTTTTCGTCGCAAATTTAATCGCTAATTAGCGACGACTTCGTTTTTTGTTACTAAATAGTGACGAATTTTTTTTATCACTAAATTCCATCGTTAGAACCATGTCTTTTTGTAGTGAATCTTGCATCAGTTAATTTTTGTAAAGGAACATTCGTCAATTAGTTGTATTCTGCCTAGTTTGGATTATTGCAAGTAGATTTACTGGTATATTTACCGGTAAGTTGCTTGATTAGCAATAAGGAATCCCTTTGTACTTGTTTGAAAATTGCACCAAAAATTAATAACATCCTAATGCTGAGAATAAAAGCTTGATATTCTGCTTGACTATTAGACAACTAGGACCCAACTTTAACATGAACTTAGTAGTCTTCCCCGATCGACAAGTTATAGCTACTCTAGCACCTCTCGACCTCTCGAATTTAGAGCCATCAAACGCCGAAACCCAAGGATGAAAGGAAACATACGTTCTGATTCTTATAAATAGGTCATCAACCTCAATACTAGGAAAGTAAACTAAGAAATCGATTGCTGCTTGACTGCTAACAGCATTAAGAACCACGTTAAGAGGAACATTAATTAAATCAAAAAGCACTGAACTTAATGACCCATTTAACCAATTTTCCTTACAGAACGGGTCAATTAAGAAAGATTTTACTATATTAGTTTTGTTAATAGTATGTATCTCCCTAGGTAATAAACAGTATTCAAGTCTGGTACATGCATGGTAAAAATAAAGACATTTTTTTTCTATTGGGGTATATCGACTGCCAGAATCATTCAATAATTGGTTTGCATTTGGAATGGTCAAAATTTGCACTCACAATTTGCAATCACTCATGTACGTGTAGATACTTGTTAATGACAACATTAAGCAAATTATTTAATCATGTGACAACTATTTTTATTTGCTTTATTCATGGGATGTGCTTTTATATGACCACGATTAGAAATGTTTTGTTTATATCAATATCAGGATTAATAGGAGTTGTCTGATCTATTTTGACTATATATTTGCAATAATAATATTGAAAATGGACAATACTCTTATTTCTTGGTTTCAATTTATTTGTTACTACTTATTTATGAAGCATGTAATTAGTTTACTATATTCATTTTTTGGTTGTCCATGATCAAGATATTGTCAATTGCAATTTTCAATTTTCGATTTGTTGGATAGTTGGATGAGTAATAAGTCCAGATTGTTGAACCAAATTTTTTGTTTATTTTCAATCTAAAAATTATTTTTACATATTTATCAACTTGTTGTTTGGGGGTGCCGACTACAAAAGGTATAGAATGGTAGAGTCGCCCCTCTAAAATTTTTTCTAGCTCCGCCCTCCCATATTGTTCTTTGTTTTGTTTTGGTTGTGTAGGCTTTTATCCTTGTTTTATAGGTTTTCTTCCCACTCTCTCTTGCGTGCTGGATTTCTATGACTTTATCCTAGCCTTTTGTTTTTCCTGTGGAGGTGGCGTACCTGTGTCGTTGGGTTTGTTTTTGGTTTGCGGTTGTTATCTATGACGCTCGATTCGACAAATTTTTTTCTTATATCTGATAAAAAAGAGAGGCAAGTTACAACTTATCATAGTACAACATGTAGAGGCATTTATGTAACAATTTATCATAGTACCAGCTTATCATAGTACAACATGTAGAGGCATTTATGTAACAATTTATCATAGTATTTATGTAACAATTTATCATAGTACCAGCTTATAATAGTACAACGTGTAGAGGCATCTATGTACAATTTATCATAGTACCAAATGTTGGCATGAGAGGCGGATCCGCACATGAGGATAGACCCGCCTCCTCTCATTTGAATTTAAGAAAAGGGGAGGGTTGGTTATTGAAAACCACCCGCTCAACTCCTCTCAACTCCCCCTCTCTCCCAAAACTCCCTTTTACACTCACTATTCGAAAACCAAAAAATGGGCACACTTTTTTGGCAATGACATGTGAGAGTGAAAAGATAGAAAATAAAAATGCATTTTTGTTGAGAGCATGTGTCTGTTGAGAGAGGATAAAAGAGGGTTTCCAAAACATACAAAGAGGGTTTTGGCAAATTTGATCATTTCGATCACCGAATCATTTGGATTGTGGAACATAGGAGATGATCCGATTTCTGTGATATCTTCTCGGTTTAGAATACCCATCCGTCAAAGAGATAAATGATCCAACCCAAATTTCAATTCAAAGAATTTTCGCATAAAATTATTTTGATGGTTAGTACGAAAATCTTTATTGATATTAGAACATGCATTGATTGTTTCTTGCCTCATTTGGGTATTTAAAAAAATTAAAATTGCTATGCATAATTTTAGAGGTTCATTAATGGCATCTTGAAATTGACTTATCGAAATGCTCTTAATTTTATACCATAACATGCTAATGAGATGTAGATCTGATCTGTAAAATTTTACATGCAACGTATGAGGACATTAGAAGATATTTCAAACCATAACTAAAATTTAATGTACTCATAAATTTTAAAATACTAAATTTCGTGATATGAAATTTATATGATTAGATTTTTCATGAAAAATGATTTCCAACCATATACAGATCGCAAAAAATGGTTAAGAATTGACAGAAATATGACTATTCGAAATTTGAGTGTAAATAAAAAAAAGGAAGAAGATGATGAACAGTAATAAGTCAATCCCACTCTGGCCCATGGCAAATAACATCTACTCTCTATGCTAGAGAAGTCCGATTAAAAAATCCGAGACTACCATTGAACTTATTGATATCTAAAATGGGGATAGTCAAAATTTGGTGATTAGAATGCTCTGAGAAGGTGGTGCGTGTGGTTCACGTGCCACTGAAGGAGAGTGAAAGCAGTTTTTAGACTTATTTTCTTACAGTTAGATCCAGCGGTATATGGAGGCGCGTGAAGGACTATTTCTGATCCCAATTTTTACCAAAATAACGTTTTATTTGTTTTTGATTTTTCTGTGGTTTAAAATTTATTTTTTGGATATGAAATGTATTTTTTATTGATTATTAAATCAATAAACAGTTAGAAAATTATAAAAAATAATTTTTAGTTCAAAAAATTCTGAAAAATTTTTGGTGGGACTAAAAAATTATTTTTTTTCATTTTGACTACTTGAGTGTAAATTGTTTTCGCTTGTTTTAATTTTATGCTCTTTTTTATGTATAAAAAATTCATTTTTCAACATAAAATTGTTTGAGCATATTATTTAAAATAAATAATTTTGAAATTTATTATAATATTATAGTTGGCTTAGTATCCAATTTAATATTATACCTATTTTCTAGAGTAATGGTAATATTTGAACAGAATATTAGAGTTCTCAGAATGAGAGTTAAAGTATTAAAAGTTTAAAATGAATGATGAGATTCGATCAAATTTTGATAGACTCAACTTATACTTTAACGGATTTTTTGGAGATTATGAAAGCAAAATATCTAAAATTTCTTGGATTAGATCATTATTTTTTGGACGATGACGTATATATAATATAAGAAATACTTTGACCTTTAATTAGGATAGCATGGATGATGAGATAATTACTGAGAGAGAGAATGTGATTCTTGACAATGTGAGTCACATATCAATAGAAATATAGAGGGTCAAGGATTTGAAGACCCAAAATGAAGTAAAGTCATCCTACCCATCCCATAGTATACATAGCACTAGCTCATGTTCTATAAGGAGATTTTTTTCCTAGGGCTAGACAATTTATTAGGGTACCTTTGAAAGGAATTTTGAATTGAAGAATTTAAGTAATTCTTACCCAAAATTAAAAGTATTTAAATAACTTATGTATTTAAATGAGAGGTTTTACATTAGAAGAATTTGAGTAATTTTCACCTAAAATTTATAGAATTTTGTAATTTTTAAATTAAATTCGTGATAGTGATTCATTAGGATCATAGATAATGATTGAGAAGTTAGTGAACTTTCAATTTTATACCTAATGTTGACCTATCATGGATGTTAATCTTGAATTACAAAATTAAGTGAATGATGTGAGCATTAGTACATATGTCTACCCTCTTAGAAAATCTAAATCATAGCATTGAAGTCCCTAATTAGAAACTTAAATAAAAGTGACGATTTGAATGGTGACAATCATGAGATATGATGCAATAAAATGTGAAATGCGTTGAGAGAATTAGATGTCTCAGAAGGCATCAAACATATCATATAGGACTCGGGAGTGGGTAATATTGCCTTGTAAAGGAGAGAACTAGATGCTAATCGGTGTAAAAAATAATGAATGCCACTACTCGAGAGATCCTAGTTAGGTTTGTCATTGAAAACATGATACCTGAGTATGAGTAATACTTTGACCGCTCATGTCATCAAGGTATACCTCAAAGAGAGATATAGAGGTACCTATGATTCACTTAAGACAGATGAACATGAAGTTTGATACCTATAAAAAGGGTGAAGTGATTACAGTATCAAATGATTTTAAGGGTCATGTCTAGTATGATTAGAGAGTGAGAGTCAGCTGGTCACGTTCTCTTAAATGAATGAAAGTTCAAAGCTTGATCTGATTCTTTCCTATCAAGTGGGAGCACCTGAAAGTCAGTTTGATTCACAATGATAGTGTGAAGACTTTCTTGAACATTGCTAGCCACGTCAAGCTTGAGGATGAGCAGTTTTGTGCTACGAGATCATAATTGATACTCTTGTTGAAGAGTCTAGTTCCAAAAGAGTTTTGAACTCTAAATGTTAGAGGAACTAGAACAAAAACAAAGAAGGAAAAGAGACTATAGATGGATAATAAATAAACAATCCTAGATATAAGAATGGAAAGAGAGATATTTATGAGTTTTTCGTCGATTGTTTTCTGATAGTAGATAATATGTGGAGAATGATGTAAGAGTGAATATTAGAGAATTTGACACTTGTAAACTGCATTTACAAAGTAGCCGAACTCTCATTTTGCATATTGTTCTCTAGGTGCCAGAAATTCGACGGATCAATATCTATTCTTGTTCTTTTCACTACAAAATAAAAGCTCTATCTAGACGGATGAAAACTGTTTGTAAAACCCATAAAAGCCGTCAGCAGAACCTTCTCCAACGGATGGGTCTTCTGTTGTCTATACACATGTCGGGATAGGTCTATACCGACAGTTGTGGTAACCGTTGGAGCATGTTACAGACTTTTATTGTTGGTTGCTATGTGTTACTATAAATTACCGTCATGTATCATCGGTTACAAAATATGTTGTTATAAGTTATTGTCTTATATCATCGGTTGTCATATGTTACTATAAGTTACTGTTTTGTATTGTCAGTTATAAATATGTTACTATAAATTTTTATTTTGTATTGTCGATTATCATATGTTACTATAAGTTACTATTTTATAACGTCGATTATCAAATATGTTAGTATAAATTATTATCTTGTATCGTCAGTTATCAAATGTTACTATAAGTTACTGTCTTTGGTTACCAAATATGTTACTATAAGTTATTATCTTGTATCGTCGGTTATCATATGTTACTATAAGTTATTTTCTTGTATCGTCAGTTATATTGTGATAAAACATATCGTCAGTTGTATCATCAGTTACTATAAGTTACCATTTTATATTATGGATTATCACAAATCTGTTTTGTATGTTTTGTGTCGTTGGTTATATATGTTAGTATAAGTTATTATCTTATCTTGTATCGTCAACTATCACAAATATGTAATCCACAGTTATTTATTTATTATAATACCAAGTTCACCGTCAACATATCTTTCATCACCCTTACAAATGTTACATTACAACCCAAGATAATAACCAAAGATGAAAATATTACATTACAACCCAAGATAACAACAAAAGATAAACGTAATACACGATATTAATAATATTAATGACAAAGAAAAAAATACATACAAATATATTAGTAACATCTCGGATGGTTAGACTTTTTTAGACCCATCTGGATTTTCATGTAAACAAAGTGATGAAACAATGAGTTCAAACATTAAAAGAGAGTTTCAGTGAGCTTGAGTAAGAGTTTTGGATAGGTATGGGTGACGAAAGTATAATATATATTTTGGTTGAGTGAAAGTTTTTGTTGATTATGGATTATGGATTATGGATTATGAGAAATGAGAAATAAGGTTTATATGTTTCGATAGATTTTGAAAGCGTTGAGAGGATGAAAAGATAATGGATTTTGAGACCTTTGATTGGAGAAAATGAGAGTTTTTGAGGGAATGAGAAGCAATGAGAGAGAGAAGCAATGAGAGAGTTTTGATAGTTTTAAAGGATGTTGATTGCCAAATTTTCACAACTAGTTTCAAAACCCGCCCCTTTTTAAAATTTTGTTTCCCGTCCTACACACACTTTCACTTTTACATGTTCCCGCCTATATTTTTAATTTTAAATTGTTAAAATTGTTAAAAGCTCACTACATGCTATAAGCTATAAAAGTAATTCAAAATTGTCTCCCGCACTTTTTAAAATAAATTTTTGATAATGTTTTTTTTATAAAAAAAGAAAATAAAATGAAAAAAATGAACTACATGATGAATTTTCAATAAAATTAATATTATAAAAAATTTTATATTGATGAATTTCTAATAAAATTAATATTATTAAAAATTTTGAATAAATTGAATTAGAACCAAAATAATAAATCATACAAATAATATTACAAAAAAATAATAAATTTTTAATTTTAAGGTAATTTTATATATGTATATTTAATTTTTATTTGTTTATATGAAAGTGAGATAAAAAAAATTAAAAAAAGAGTGGAGGAAAAAAAAAACAAAAGAACGTATGAGTGGGCGCCAGGACCCCCCTAGGGCGGGCGCCCGCTTATGGGGGCGGGCGCCAGGCCCCTTACTAGGCTGGCGCTCGCGTATGGGGGCGGGCGCCAGGACCCCTCTATGGCGGGCTCCCGCTTATGGGGGGCGGGCGCCAGGCGCCCTACTGGGCTGGCGCCCGCTTACGGGGACGGGTGCCAGACAGACTCTACAGACTCTATATGTTACATATATTACATGTTATTATATGTTACCATATATTATTATATATATTACCTAACTTATTAAAACCCATCATTTTTTTTATTTTTTTCACATTTTTTGCCCGCTATTATTTTTCATACTTTGCCCGTCTTTCTTATATTACAATCCTTACTATTACTGTAATCATTTCATATTTTTCATTTTTAGTTGTTTTATATTAAAATTTGAAATTTATAATTAGATTATTTTCAAATCAAATATTTTTTACAAGCAAAATAATTGGTTTTGCATAAGCAAAATAAATAAGAGTTAATTAATTAATTAATTAATTAATTAATATTTCTTTAAATTAAAGATGAAGTTTGATATTCAAATTAATATTAATATTACCGTTTTTTTTTAATTTATATAAAATTATATAATATTGATAAATTATATAATATTAGTATTATAATAATTATTTAAATATAATATTAGTATTATAATAATCCACCTCTTTTTTTAATTATGTATAATAATTATTTAAATATAATACTATGTTGTAATATAATAAATATTTAAACAATTAAAAATAATTAATTTATGTAATTAAATATAATTATTTACTAAATCATTTTACCTTTAAAAATATATTGAATTAATATATTAGATTTAAAAAAAAAAAAACATTGAGAGGCGGGCGCCAAGCATTCCTTGCCCGGTGCCCATCCTCTCTTGTTTTGCTTTTTTTTTTTTTTTTTTTAATTATTTTTATTGGTTTTGGATTAAGTTTAAAAAAAAAACAACCAAAAAAACAAAATTAAACAAAATAGAGAGAGGGCGGGCGCCAGGGGATGCCCGGTGCCCTCAATAATAGGCGCACTAGGTATCCCCTGCCTGGTGCCCGTCCTCTATCTGTTTTTTTTTTTTTTTGCTTTTTATTATTATTTTTTAATAAGTTTTGAGAATGTAATGGATAATTAATTATATGGGTATAATTAATTATATGATTTTTAATATTATTTAATTATATTAGTATAATTAATTATGTTGGTATATTAGTTTTAAATTTTATATAAAATTATATAATATTCTCATTTTTTTTTTTATTTGTTGTTTTTGTTAGAATTTATATAAAATTATATCATATAAAATCATAACATAAATTTACTATTTACTACTAGTGATCACTAGTTACCCCCACTATATAACTATTACTATATTACATAGCCCACGGTTCCACTATCCCCACCGTCCCTTCCACGGTCCCACCGTCTTCCATTCTACACGACTACTAGTTTCTACTAGTTATTATAAGTTATCACTAGTTACCATTATAAGGTCATAATATTGATTTATTACTATTTACCACTACTACAGTTACTACTACTATATTACTATCATCATATTACATATCTCGTGGTTTCACAGTTTCACATTATCATTCGTAAAGTTATAATACAAACTTACTACTAGTTACCACTATATTATTATTAATTATCACTATATTATTACCACTATATTATATACCACTAGTTACCATTATATTATTACTACATCTCATAAAGTATTATTACTATATCTCATAAAAAGTTGAGAAATGTATTATATAACTAGTTTATATATTTTTCTTTTTTTTTAAAGAAAGTATTAAACGGCTTAGAAGTCAAGCATATGCACTGCATTTTTTATTTTTTATTTTAATATTTTTTTATTTTTAGGAAGTGAAGTTGCTCTTTTTATTTTTATTTTTAGGAAATGTATTAAATGATGAGTTTAGACATCACCTCTCATATTTTTCTCTTATCACCTTTTATTACTACACATTATCACAATCTTACTACATTTTGTTATAGTGATTCATATCATCTGTCCAAATTATCTCTTCAACTTACCATAGTTAATGATATTATTATAGAGATAATTTTAAAACAGTCCCTAAAAGTGCTACATTAAAAACTATTCTAACAATATATTTGAATTTAGTCATTTAGCCCGTCTAAATTTTACTAAAAAATTTTCAAAACTGTCTCCCTATAAATTTTCCCACCATTTTTCCATTCTTTCATTCTTTACCCGCCTATTTTTTTATTATACACTTTTTTTAGTACTTTTAGTCATTATCTGTCTTATTCTTAATTCCTCATATTTTTATACATCCCATATCATCACAATGATTGCTATTTTTGTGTTTCCTTTTTGTTTCAGATGAATATAATATTGATAATTACATTATGTAATCATTAATTTTTATAATTATTAATATTGGATATCATGTAATATTATTTAAATTACATAATGTCAATTGTACAATGTGTGAATAGTCATAATATCATAATATCATATTATATTGTAACCGTATATTATTATGTAACAATTGGTCATAATAACTAATTAGTTAATGAATTGTCATATTGATAATTACTAATATTTAAAATTACTAATATTGAAAATTAATGACATTATGTAATATTATTTAAATTACTAATATTAATAAATAATATAATGATAACTTATGAGAAATTTGTGATAACTATCGGTAAATATAGTCTGATTATATTATTATTTATTGGAGTGAAATATAGTGATAATTAGTGATAATATAGTAATAACATGAGGTAGAGCGTATAGGGGTATGGTAAACCGCAACTTACTATCAGTTATCATAATCTTACCATCACTTACTATATGTTATCATAATTTTACTATTAGTTATCACAAACTTTTCGTAATTTAAATTATCACTATATTATTATTATTTATCACTATATTAATAATAGTTATAGTAAACTTATCACTATCACTATATTACTATTAGTTATCACTATATTACTACTAGTTATTATAAATTTCATCACAATTTATTATAAAATTACAACATGTTACTACTACATATTATATACTAATAGTGTCACATTTACTGACGACAATTAATAACCGTTTTAATTAGACATCCCTTTTACAAACGGTACAATATATATGTTAGCATAGGTATAGAGTTATGCATATGATATGGTTTATCCGTCAATAAAGAAGACTCAAATAGAGACTCTTTCCAAACCGTGACTAAAGTTATCACATTTATTGATAACAAGTGATAACCGTTCAAATGGTAGATATCGTTTATAGGCAAAAAAATATATCCGTTAGTATAAATGAAGAACTTGTGCAAACGGTATTGTTAAATAGACAGTATAATAGAGTTATATAGAGACTTTTTCAAAACCGTCTCTAAACACTGCTACATTTACTGGCTATAAGTGATAACCGTTAAATTTGAATATTGATTTTTATAGACGGTTTTGCTATCTTTACTGATAGTTGATAAATTTATCCTAACGAACAATTTTGTACCATAAGAAAATATATACACTTCCCAACGATTTTATCAAAAGTGTCTCTATAGGTTATAAAATACCATCATCAAAACTCATCGTCAATAAAAGTTGCTGTCAGCATATTGCTTTAATTTTGTAGTGTTTGGAATTTTGACTATTTTTTGAACTTTCAGATATATAGGGATGATTTATATTTAAATGACATTTGTATTGGTTCTAGACAACTTGCAAATGGTTTCATCATTTTATAAATGTTGATAGTGTGACATGATATATTTGGTGACATTGAGACAAGACAGGATGAATCAACTAGTGAGAGCAAAATTGTTGGGTTCACTCATAAAAGTTGATTTACCAACATATAAATATTGTCTTGATGGCAAAATGAAGAGAAAACTATTTGGAAAAGCCATAAGGGCTAAATTTCCATTACACTTAATCCATTCAGACATTCGTAATCTAATAGATATGAATGGAATGCATGAAATTTTGTATTTCATTACGTTTATTGATGATTTTTCGTGTTTGACCATATTTGTTTGATTTTTTATAAGTTTGAAACATATAAGTGTTTTAGATATTATATGAACGAGATAAAGAATCAGACAAATAGATGGTATGAATATCTATCGGATCAATTTAAAAATCTGAGTAATGAAAGAAACACAATATGATATTTGACCATTACTTATACACCTTAATAGAGTGGTGTTATAGTGAGAAGGAATATGATATTGTTGGATATGATGAGATCCATGATGACACAGGTTCACTTGTCGATTTCTTTTTAAGGAGATGTCTTGTAGACTGCGACTTTTGTTTTGAACAAAGTACTTTCAAAGGCAGTACCAATGACATCATATAAACTTTAGACCAGTAAAAGGTCGTGTCTTAGTGACTTGAGACCTTAGGGATCAACAGTCTGTATTTTGAGATTTTCCAATAACTTTGAAAAATTGGGTCCCTATAGAAGTAAGAGTATTTTTATAAAATACTCTGAACATTCTAAAAGTTAAGTATTTATTGGTAAACAAGATGATCGTATTGCAGTAGAAATTAAATCATGAAATATCATATTTCTAGATAATGATTTTCCTATCATAGGAATTGTGAAGAATATAGAGTTATTAATTGAATTAGTTAATTCAAATGATAGTTTTGTTTATTATAAATTGTTAGAATGATGCTGATTTTAGTGGGAGGGATTTAAATTCCAGCGATTCAACTGAATTACAAAGTCAGAAAAGTGTTAGGAAAATCATGCTCAATTGTTACTTGGAGGTTGAATGGAAATGACAATAGAAAAAAAATAGGAGTCAATGAAATCCAGCCATGTATAAGAATCTGTTGAGTTTATATTAGGACGCTAAGTTATTAAGAGCAATTAAGTTTTCAAAACTAAGCATAAGGCACATAGAACTATTGTAGGATAAAAGACTTAACTAGTAGCAGAAGATTACACTCAGTAAAAGAGTGTTGATTATGAAGAAATATTTTCCCAATAGTGAGATTTATCTCTATTCGCGTATAGTTGGTAATACTGGCAAATTTGGATTTACAATTAATTTAGTTGGATGTGAAGACTGCTTTCCTCAATGGTGAACTTTAGGAAAATATTTATATGACACAACCAAAGGGTTTTTGTCATTAAATGCCAGAAAGACAAAGTTTGTAAATTGAGTAGATCAATTGATGGCCTTAAACAGTTTTCAAGACAATGGTGTTTAAGATTTCATAGATATGTGATCTTTTATGATTTCGTCGTGATAAATAAAAAACATTGTTTCTATTTAAAAAGTCTATTGATAAGTTTGTAATTTTATCCTTATATGTCACAGTCATATTGTTAGCGGTGAATGATAAGAAGTATGACCTTCGAGATGAAGGATATGGATAAGGCAGATTGGGAATTGAATTCCAGATAAATTGTTTCGGGAGATTACTAAAGTTATCTCAAAAGTTTTATATTGTAAAGATTCTATAACAGTTTAGCTTAAAAGACTACAATCCGTTAATACTCCTGTGACTATATGTGATAGTTCAAAATATGACACATGCCCTATAACTCCTAATAAATAGATGAAATGTTCAGAGCATCGTATTCTAATACTGTTAGGAATTTGAAGTATGTTATGATATATACTCATTCCAAAATTTGTCATACTATAGGGTTTGATCGGCAGGTATTTATCCAATCTAGATAAAATAATTGGATTATTGTGAAAAGGATGTTGGGATACCTAAGTGGAACTTCAGATTATTTGCTTCATTATTAAGGAAATAATTTAGTATTGAAAAGATATACGAATGTTGATTGGAGAGTTAATTTGGATGAGAGAAAATCTACCTCTGGTTATGTCTTCTTTCTCAATGATGGCACCATCTTACGGAGTAGTAAGAAACAAACCTGTGTATCACTTTCTATGATGAAAGCAAAAATTTATGGTCAATGCTTCCGTAGTTCAAAGAATGTGTTTGGTTAAGTGGATGTTGCAATATTTGGGAGTAGTAAGCAATTCAGTGGGAGTTTAATGATTCATTGTGACAATCGGTCAATTATTGCTTGCACAAGTGACTCTAAATCTTATGACAAAATCAAACATAGACACAAAAAATCAATCTTGTCAGAGACATGATTGAAAAGAGGAAAATGACATTAAGATATATATCTATGCATTTAGTGATGATTTGTCCTTTTTTTTTCGGAAGTCAATACCTAAAAACATGTTTGTGAGACATGTTAGATGATGCCAATTGTATAGATTATGGCAGTATTTATTATTATAGTAGTGATTATAATTATATATAGAAAGTATATATCTTATAATGCTTATATTCAATGACATTTGAATTTTGTTTTTGTGTCCAAAATTCTTATGTCTGGAATTAAAAGCATCTCGGGTAAGTTTTGAGATTGACTCTTTCATACTAGCAATCGCCTCTAATGTTTGTGTGACATGTAGAAAAGAGGCGTGTTAATTTGTGGTAGATTAACACAGATAAGCCATCTTAGTTAAGCTCTAAGATGAGATTACCAGCTAATATACTATATATATGGTAATCGAAATAGATTCCTCACAATCCATTAAATTTGTCGAATAATCTGGTTTGTGTTTTCCTTGATATTGTGAGATGTTAGAGGATTTGTAAGAAGGAAAACTCAGGTCAAGTGTTATGTATACTTAGACCAAGACCTATACCATAGTTATCTTATAAAAGAAGTCATATGCTTCCAAAAGGAAAGGAAAACATCGTAGGATGTGTTTCATACCACGTGAGAGATGGTACATCACTCTTTATCTTATTATGTCCATCTCATTGTGTGGGATTCAGAGGTTTATGCTTAGCTTCAATTTATACCATTAAGAATTTCGTCTGTTTCTTAAAATTTTATTTTAGTGTTGTTATTTTAGCCTATCACCAAGAAGACATGGATGATTCGGTTTGGTGGTGCATGTCTAAGAAAGCAGTTAAGATAAAATTGAAAGTTAGTAGTATGAAAGGAAAACAGTTTTTGACCGACACATTACTCTGTATTCATAGGTCAACCAATTATATCTGTAATTTAGTGTTTAGAGACGTAATTGTGAATACATGATTGGATTTAAGTCAAGTATGCTCTTATATTATTTTGAGAGATGGGAGATACATTGACTGTGTCGAATTAAAGAGGTCTGGGATATAGTAAGATATGATATTCTCATTACTATTTTAACGATGAGTTGTTATATATTCTTAACCGATATACAGCTCTAGAGTTCTTGATATTCTCGCAGATTATACGGTCCTCTTGTTTATATGAAATTAATGATATTCAATTGTAATGATCATACTGCATGCGGTTCTAACTCCCATATACGAGTGGGATATGTTGGCATGAGAGGCGGGTCCGCCACTCCCATTTGAATTTAAGAAAGAGGAGGGGTGATTATTGAAAACCAACCCCTCAACTCCTCTCAACTCCTCCTCTCTCTTCTAAAACTCTCTTTTACACTCACTATTCGAAAAGCAAGAAAATGGGCACTTTTTTGGCAATGACATGTGAGTGTGAAAAGATAGAAAATAAGAATACAGTTTTGTTGAGGGTATGTATCTCTTGAGAGAGGAGAAAAGAGGGTTTCTAAAACATAAAAAGAGGGTTTTGGTAAATTTGATTATTCTGTTCACCGAGACATTTGGATTGTGGAACATAGGAGATGATCCGATTTTTATGACATCTTTTTTGGCCTAGAATATACATCCGTCAAAAAGATAAGTGATCCAACCCAAATTTTGATCCGAGAAATTTCTGCATGAAATTATTTTGATAATTAATACGAAAATCTTCACCAAATACAAAGAGACGTCTTTCTACCAGGGGCCACAACATTTATCTCATCAACTCCCTTGAAAAAGAAACAACATGAACAATTAAATCAAAAAGTAGTCAAATATTAATGCATTGCTGGTTAACGATAATAACTGCCAGAACACAGTATCTTGAAAGCTTTCGGTGGAGGAAGTTGGGAGGAGGAACCTTTAAAGATGAGAAAGAGAACTCAAAGGATGGTGTAGTTGCCATCGAACAGCCACTCATACTCTCTCTCTCTTTCTACGTGGTCCCTTAACTTCATTTTGGAGGTGTTTGTTACGTGCCCGGTGTCAAGTTGACAGAGATATACTTGACAACACCTTTTGTGAGTCCTTTTTAGGGTCCTACCATGCATGTATCTTCTTCTCCTAGTGCTCACTCCACTATGCTTCGCCTTTCACCAATTATATCCTCTTTCCCTACATTCCTTTTAGTGAATGTATTTGGCTATTCTTTCCTCCACTATTTGATGCTGAACAATATCTGAAAATTGTGTATATCTTTGCTAAAATTGTTAAATTGTTTATTGTTGTCAAATTTCATGGGTTTAACTCAAAAGACCAATAATTGAATAATAAAAGTTCTTTTCATATACATATATCTTTTTCACGGTGAATGCGAACCCCATAATACTTTAAAACACAGTTCATAATATCTCGAGTGTTTGTATTTCACATTTATTCTTCAGACTCCATATATTGTGTTTGGATTTGGCAAAAGATCCAAACAAAACAAAAAGCCTTACATTTCTTGGACTCCATTATAAGAAACAACACGAAAAGTTCAAAAAATATATGTATTTTTAATGTGTTAAACTATTTGATCTAATTAATGAAAATTACTCGTTTAGCATATGGTGAGAACGTCTTGGAGTTGTAAGAAATATCGTGACCATTTGATGCCAGTTTACCTCAAGTGAATTATTAAACTCAATTTGAGAAACAACAAATCAGTGTTGTAGAGATTCTCTCTGTATTTATTTATTTTTTTTGTTTTCACGGATCGGTATCCGGGATTTACTCAATTAATTTGGTCCGAGCACTATAGAACCTATTAAAAGATTGACTTTCATAAATTATTTTTTGTTATTTTTAGAATTCGAACTCGAAGTCTCTAATTAAAAGAATAGAGTATTCGATCACTTAATTTAAAAGAATTTAGTGCAGAGATTCTCATAGTAAAGTAATGCCAAAATAAGGTACGCGGCTTGCTTCACCATCTTGCTAGGGGATAAAAAGAAATAAAATTTGCTCATATTAATTGCTTATTAATTCCTAACTAAGAGAGATAGATATAAGTAGCCAAATTTCACTTGAAATAAAAATATTTTGAATTGGTAGCCAATGGATTCCTAGAATCCATAGAGCACCATGTCTTTGATTTGCAACTGTTCGGCGTGATACGTCTTGTTAGTGCATGGATTCTCCAATAAAATTAGATCCCAATCATAGGGGTTAATTTTAGGCATTTTCCAAAAGCATATAGAAAACTTCACATGATGACTTGGTTTCATAATTGGTTGCAAGTGACTTGTTTTTTTTTCGTAAATAATTTTTGTAAGTATTGATATTTGTGGAGTTCATAATTATAATATCGATATTTAACGATAATCATTTCTTATAATAGTTTAATAAAATGATCGGTAACTATTAAATAATAATACAACAATCAAAATTCTCTTATCAATACATAATAAAAGTGTAGAAAATCTCTAATTTTATACTTTCTCTATAAATTTGATTTAAACATTAAAAAAAGTAAATATAAAATCAAAAAGAAGGGAGTCTTCTATTATTTAACATATCATCTATGCACTTTTCAGTCTAAGCAACGTCGTCATCCCCTCCAAAGTCCAAACCTACGCCCACAATCGTTTCTTGATTTGTTACTCTTCTGCGTTTTTATAAACTGGCATTTCATCATCCCTTCATAATCATCATCATATTATCAGCAGGCAGCATTTATCTAAATCCTATCCTAAGAATTTGAAGTCGGCAGATAAGTCCAATTCTTCACATAGGTTGGGGATGCAAGGACACGATGACCCCTTGCAAGAATTTTAAATAAAAGCAACGTGGGAAAGAAAAAAAATGATGATTGTAGTGTAGATAATTATTTAACGGTTATCAATTATTTTATTTTTTTTATCTTATGAAAACTAATAACCATTATAATGATTCAATAAATACAAATTCCATAAAACTCAAAAATAAATCATTAAAAAACCCAAAATACTATCATACATAGTTTAAAATAAATGTACAATAAAATTATTCTTTGTTTGCATACTTTTTGAAATAAAATAAAGTGTACACTTTTGTCAAATTCGGTTAGGTTTTAGATGGTAGATTGTGACATTTGTCTTTTTTTCATCAAGACTTGGGGTGAAATGACTAGGAGTCTCCATTCTTCTGACCTGTTCTTTCTCCTATCACTTCTTATCTTCAACCTCGTTTGACTACTAAAATGTAGTATCAATACTACAGGAAGAAAAGGGTAAATCCAGGAACGATGTGTTTGAGATAAAAAACCCAACCCAACCTTTTAGTTCTTTTACCTTTTGAATATATCAATAAAAATATCTCTTATCAAATTTTCTCAGAACTAAATTTTGGATTGAATCACTTATCTCTTTGACAAACGGGTATTCTAGATCGAGAAAGCGTCACAAAAATAGATCACCCCCTATTGTTCCACAGTCCAAATGCCACTTTTGATATGTCAAAATGATCAAAGTGTTCAAACCCTCACGAATGAAGTATTAAATTTTGCCCTTCTTTTCATACAGTACAATAATCTTCAAAAGAAAAATGAGCACCTCATTTTGTACATTCATTCCCGGAGGAAAAAAAAAAGTACTTTCCTTTTTTTTCTTCAAGAAACATGTAAGGGTGGTTGGGGTTGGTTATTACCCAATAACCACTCCCCCTTTTTATTTAAATTCAAATTGGTGGGGCATGGGTCCTGGGTTTGCCCTCATGGGCGGACCCGACCCAATCTATCTAACATCTCCCACTCGCACATGAGGGCTAGAACCGCACACAGCGTGATCATTATAATCAAATGTCAATTTCATACAGGCAAAAGGACCGTGTGACCCGCGAGAAAACCAAGAGCTCTAAAACCATACACCGGTTAAGGATATATAGCAGCTTATCGTCAAAGTGGTGAAGATGACATCTTATCTCGCTATACCCCAGACTTCTTTTATTCGACACAGTCCACATATCTCTTATTCCTCAAATCAATGTAAGAGTATACTTGACTTTAATCCAATCATGTATTCACAATTACGTCACTAAACACTAAGTCATAGACATAATTGACCGGTCTGTGAATAAAGAGTAACATGTCGATTAAAGACAGTTTTCCTTTTATACTATTAACTTTCAATTTTATGTTAGCTGCTTTCTTAGACATGTACCGCCGAACCGAATCATCCATGATTTCTTGGTAACATGCTAAAGTAGCAACACTAAAATAAAATTTCAAGAAATAGAAAAAAGTCTTAAGGGTATAAATTGAGGTTGCGTATAAACCTCTGAGTCTCATACAATGAAATGAAGAGGGTACCATCTCATTACTCATATAGTCACATAAGTACACGTAGTATCAAACACGTGCTACGACACCTTTCTTTTCATTTGGAAGTGTATGTCTTCTTTTCTAAGATAACGCATCGTATAGGTCTTAGTCCAAGTATACATAACATTTGACCTGAGTTTTTCTTTTTTACAAGTTCTCCAATATCTCACAACATCAAGAAAAAACACATACCTGGCTATTCGATAAGTTTAATGGATTGTGAGGAATCAATTTCGATTATCATATACATAGTATATCAACCGGTAATCTCATCTTAGTACTTAACTAAGGTGGCTTATCTGTGTTAATCCACTACAAATTAACACGTCTCATCTCTACATATCACACAGATATTAGAGGCGATTGCTCGTGTGAGAGAGCCAATCTCAGAACTTGTCCGACATACTTTAATCCAGACACAAGAATTTTGAGCACAAAAACAAAATTCAAATGTCAACGAATATGAGCATTATAATATATATACTTTCTGTATATAATCATAATCACTACCACAGTAACAAATACTGTATCAATCTATGCAATCCATGTCATTTCACATGTTTCACAAACATGTCCTTAAGCATCAGCCTCCGAAAAATGACAAGTTTCTACTAAATGCATAGATACATATCTCAATGTCATTCCCCTCTTTTCAATCATGTCTCTGACAAGATTGTTCTTTGTGTCTATGTTTGGATTTACCATTATATTTGGAGTCTTACGTATAAACAATAGCTGACCGATTATCACAATTAAATCGTCAAGCTCCCACTACGTTACTTATTACTCCAAATATTACAACATCTATTTAACCAAACTCATCTTCTGAACTGCTGAAACATTAACCACAAATCTGCTTCCTTTATAAAAAAAAGTGATACACAGGTTTGTTTCTTGCTTCTTCATGAGATAGCGTTATCAATGAGCAAGCAAACAAAACCAGAGACAAATTTTCTCTCATAAAAATCTCATCTCTAATCAGCATTCGTGTATCCTTTTAATACTAGATCATTTCCTTAATAATGAAGGAAATAGTCTGCATTCCGCTTAGGTATTCCAATATCTTTTTCATAACAATCCAATCATTCTATCCAGATTGGATAGATACCTGCCGACCAAACCCCTAGCATGACAAATATCGGAATGAGTGCACTTCATAGCGTACTCCAAATTCCTAACAGTACTAGAATACGTTGTTACGGACATTTCATCTATTCATTAGGAGTTTTATGGTATATGTCATCTTTTGAACTATTTCCTATAGTCACAGTAGTATAAATGGGTTTGCAGTCTTTTAAGTTAAACCGTTCCAGATTCTTTATAATATAAGACTTTTGAGACAACTCTAGTAATCTCCTGAAATGATTTCTTTGGAATTCAATTCCTAATCTGTTTTACCCATAACCTTCATCTCGAAGGTCATACTCCTTGTCATTCTCCAGTAACAATATATCCGTGACATATAAGAATAGAATTACAAATTTGTCAATGGACCTTTTAAATAGAAATAATGGTTTTCATCTATTATTACGAAATCATAAAAGATCACATCTCTATGAAATCTCAAATACCATTATCTCAAAAACTATTTAAGGCCATTAATTGTTATCTTCTTGGCCTTTAATGACAAAAAGTCTTTGGTTATGTCATACAGATGTCTTCCTCAAGTTCACCACTAAGGAAGACAGTTTTCATATCCATTTGACGTAATTCCAAATCCAAATTGGCTAATTTTGCCAACTACTTGCGAATGGAGATAAATCTCACTATTAGGAAAAAGGTTTTCTCATAATCAATACTCTTTTACAAAGCGTAATCTTCTGCTGCCAGTTGAGTCTTTTATCTCTCAATAGTTCTATCTGCTCTACGCTTGGTTTTGAGAATCCAGTTATTCTCAATAACTTTGCGTCATAATATGAGTTCAACCAATTCCTATATAAGGTTGGACTTCATCGACTCCTATTCTTCTTCATTGCATTTTTCCATTCACCCTTAGTGGGATAAGATAAGTCTCATATACATTCCGAAACTCTTCTTCATCTTCTAAAGAAACATCACATACGTGCCCTTCAATCCCCAAGTGAGCTTAGACACGTTTTTCCTAACACTTTTCTGAGTCTGTAACTCAGTTGAATTGTTAGATTTTCAAATCCCTCCCAATAGGATCAACACTATTCTAACAATCCGCAATAGACAAAACTATTATTTGAATCAACTAATTCAAATAAGAGCTCTATGTCCTTCACATCACCTCTGTTAGGAAAATGATTCTTCAGAAATGTTATATCCATGATTTAATCTCTACTGTAGTACCATCATCTTATTCACAAATGAATACTTAACCTTTAGACTGGTTGGAGTATCTTATAAAAATACTCATACTTTTATAGAGACCGTATTTTCTAAACTTATTGAAAAACTCTCAAAATACAGATAGTTGATCCCCATGGTCTCAAGTCACTGAGACACGATCTTCTATCAGTCTAAAGTTTATATCTCGTCATTGGTACTGTCTTTGAAGGTACTTTGTGCAAAACAATGATCGTAGTCAACAAGACATCTCCCCAAAAGGAAATCTACAAGTGAACTTGCGTTCTCATGGATTTTGCCATATCCAACAATGTCCTATTCCTTCTCACTATAACACCACTCTGATGGGATGTATAAAGAATGGTCAAATGTCGGATTGTGTTTCTTTCATTATCCAGATCTTTGAATTGATCTGGTAGACTTTCACACCATCTATCCGTTTGATTCTCTATCTTTCTCATATAATGTCTAAAACACTTATATGTTTCAAACTTATGAGAAATCAAACACGTATGGTTAATCATGTGAAATCATCAATAAATATAATGAAACACAAAATTCCATGGTTACCCTCCATATCTTTTAGATCACGAATATCTGAATGGATCAAATACAATAGAAATTTAGTCGGGTTAGATTTTCCAAATGATTTTCTCATCATTTTGCCGTCAAGACAACATTTACATGTTGGTAAATCAAATTTTGTGAGCGAACCCAATAGTTCTATTCTCACTAGTTGACTTATCCTGTCTTGCCCCAATGTGACCAAGTTTGCCATGTCACATTATCAAAATTTACAAAATGATAAAACCATTTGCAAACTGTCCAGAACCACTACACATGTTATTTAAATATAAATCATCCCTATATCTCTGAAAATTCAAATCACAGTCAAATTTCAAAACAATAAGAAGAGATAAGATTCTGTCGAATTTCTGATACGTAGAGAACCTTATATAGAATAAGAGTTCGGCCACTTTATAACTATAGTTTACAAGTACCAACTCCTTTAACATTTATTCTTACATCATTCTTTACATTTTATCTACTACCAGAAAACAATCGATGAAAAATTCATAAATGTTTCTCTATTTATTCTTATATTCAGGGTTATTCTTTTGTGATCCGTCTATAATTTCCTTACTTTTCTTACTTTTGTTCTAGTCCCTTTCACGTTTAGAGTCCGAAACTCTGTTGGGACTAGATCTACTACAAAAGCATCAACTATGAATCTTGCAATACAAAGCTGCTTGTCTCGAAGTTGAACGTGGCAAGCAATATTCAAAAAAGTCTTTATACTGTCATTGTGAATCAAAATGACTTTCAGGTGCTTCCACTAGATAGGAAGGAATCGGATCAAAATTTGAACTTTCTATTCATTGAAGAGGACATAACCTATTGAGTCTCATTCTTTCTCTTTGAGGTACACCCCAAAATCATGAGCAGTCAAAGTATTGTTCACACTTAGGTATCATGCCTTCAATCTGAAAGCCAACCAGAGTCGCTCGAGCAGTGGAATTTATCATTTTTCATACATGGTTAGCATCTAGTTCTCTCCATTATTGGGCAGCATTGCCTACTACAGGATATTATATGACATGTTTGATACCTTTTTGAGGCATCTAATTCTCTCAGTACATTTTAAATTATATAGCGTCATATCTTATGATTGTCGCCATTCAGATTGTCATCTCTATTCAAATCCCTTATAAAAGATTTCAATGCTATGGTTTGGGTTTTCTAAGAGGGTAAACATACGTACTAAATGCTCATATCATTCACATGATTTTGTACTTCAAGATTAACATCCATGACAGGTCAACATTAGGTATAGAATCGAAAGTTCACTATGTTCCCAATCATCATCTATGGTCCTAATGTATCACTATCACAAATTTAATTTAAAGTTACAAAATTCTATAAGTTTTAGGTGAGAATTACTTAAATTCTGTCAACCTAAAACCTTCTACATAAATACACTAAGTATTTAATATAATATTTCAATTTTGGATAAGAATCACTAAATCTACCAATCCAAAATTTTTATTTAAGGGAGAGACCTTTCAAATCCTTTTGCATACATGATCATCAATAATGAACATAACTGACAGATATTCGAAAGAAATTAAAATTTCGAACGTTCATTTATAATATGATCATGATCATAATTAACCATTCATTACATGCAAAAGAAAGAACATATAAATGAATTATCTTGTTCAAGATACATCCATTCGTGATATCATATTTACAATTCACTTAGATAGTCTATCCCTAGGAGCGAACCTCCTTACAGCATTTGGGGAACTATTTATACTTTGGGAAATTTTTTTCTTCACTTGACTCTCCAGATTCTTGATTTTCCATATTTCTATTAATATTGGTCTTATAACATCAAGAATCATATGTTCATGCTTGGCAAGTAACTTATCAACCACGTTAGCCCAACAAGGAGGTAGAGAATTTCTCAGTATATACACGTCATCCCCCAGAAAGAATGACCGAGCTGAATGAGTTCCAAGCGTTTCTGCTCCATGATCTCTAAATGATTTGACAAAGAATGAGATGGGTTCATCTTGTACGTCAACATTTAACCCAACTTCATTAAACGCTCTGGACTTCTCAAGTCTTTTTCCCTTCCCCAGAGTCCCGGAAGTTCTTTAAGAATACGTCCGATTATTACCATTTCTCTGAAAATGAGAACAATATTAGGTTAAACACATAGCCAACCATAATATTATAACAAATAATAAAAAATTATTTATTTTAAATAATATGCACAATTTTTAAATAATTTTATGTTGAAAATATGAATTTTTCATACATAAAAAAAGAACATAAAATTAAAATGAGCATAAAAAATTTACACTCAAGTAGCCAAAATTAATAAAATAATTTTCTAGTCCTACCAAAAATTTTTCAGAAATTTCTGGAACAGAAAAATGATTTTTCTGTAATTTTCTAACATTTATTGATTATAAATCAACAAATATTAATTTTCAACCCCGGAAAATATATTAAAATTCGTAGAAAAATCTAAATGATTTTTTTCTGACTTATACAAAATTTTCCAAAATTTTCCGGACTGAAAAACTATTTTTCGTAATTTTCTAACACTTATTGATTTAATAATCAAAATAAATATTTTTCATCTCTGAAAAATAAATTTTAAATCACCGAAAAATCTTAATAAATACAAGATTTATTCTGGTGAAAAGTGGGACCAAAATGACGTCGGCACGTGCTTCCACGTGCCAAAGGACCCAATTGTAACAAAAAAAGTTCTGATGTGTTCACACGCCTGCAGTGGAGCATGAGCTCCACGCGCCGCTTTCCATGCGGCCGTTGGTGACCAAATTTTGGCTACCCCATCATTTTTAATGTCTTTGAGTTCAATGGTGTTCTCGGATTTTCAATCGGACATCACTAGCTGGGGGGTGGATTACACTTGCCGTTGCCGAGAGTGAGATTGAACATTTTAAAGTTCATATTCTGCTCCAAATTTTCAGATTTCGACCCAAATTTTGAATGGTTATATCTCGTTCAATTCTTAACAATTTTTTGCGATCTTTATATGGTTGAAAAGTATTTTTCATGAAAAATCTAACCATATGAATTTTGCATCACAAAACTTAGTATTTTAAAAATTATGAGTATATTAAGTTTCGGTTACGATTTATAATATCTTTTAATATACTGATCCATTACATGCCAAATTTTACAGATTAGATCTACATCTCATAAGCATGTTATGGTATAAAAATGAGAGCATTTCGATGAGCCAATTTCAAGATGCCATTAATGAACCTCTAAGTTCATGCATGGTTTTTTTTTTTAATTTTTTTTAAATACCCATATTAGATAGAAAACAACCAATGCATGCTCTGATACCAATGAAGATTTTTGTATAAATCAACAAAAATATTTCTTACGGAATTTTTTCGGATCTAAATTTTGGGTTGGATCACTTACCTATTTGACGAACAGGTATTCTAGGTCGAGGAAGCGTCACAAAAATGGATCACCCCCTATTGTTCCACAGTCTAAATACCACTTTTGATATGCTAAAATGATCAAAATGCTCAAACCCTCATGAATGAAGTATTAAATTTTGCCCTTCTTTTCATACAGTACAATAATCTTCAAAAGAAAAAAGAGCACCTCATTTTGTATATTCATTCCTACAGGAATAAAATAGTACTTTTCTTTTTTTTCTTCAAGAAACATGTAAAGGTGGTTGGAGTTGATTATTACCCGATAACCACTCCCCCTTTTTATTTAAATTCAAATTAATAAGGCATGGGTCTTGGGTTTGCCTCATGGGCGGACCCAGACCCAATCTATCTAACACCTTTAAAAAGGAAAACCAACATATCATCTGAAAGCATTAGCAACGGAAACAGTTGGGCAACGTGATGTTTTGGGACCCATTCCTACGAAGTTCCACGTCGGTATGTTGGACTTCCACGCGGCAAGCATCATGTCTCGATCGAGTGCTCTCAGGCTGAGACTCTCAGTCCATGTGTACTTTTTCCTAGTTTATTCGATAAGAGTGTTATAATGTATAACTTTATATGCATTATAAATTATTTATTTATATTTTTATTAGGAAAAACTATTGTGATTATAGTCTTAAGAAAAAAATTTTGATTATAGTTTTACTGGTTAACGATGATTATAGTGTTAACGCAGAACATGCAGCCCTGAAAGTCAGGAATGGATGACAAGCCTAGGGGAAGGAAGACTTGAGAGTTGAAGGGTGCGAGACGGCAATTGGAAAAGGCAAAAGCCATTGCACCTGCGCACGAGGAATGGTTGGAGTGGATGCTTTCCTAGGTTTGGGCACGCGCACGTAGCCATCCGCCCCCATTTGTCTAATGCACCTGCTCCCTCCTCGAAGCAACTGCATTCAAAAATCAAGAAATATCTTTTTTCTTTTTAACTATTTACTTTCCTTGTTTGAGGTTGAGTTGTTTTGGGGTTCGTTTCTTACCTACTTTCCTAGGATCGGGATCGCTTTAATAATATCAAAATATTGTATTTGCATCGCAGTGCTGTTTCTATCTTTTCTCTAAAGTTAAATGCCTATCTTTTTCTCCAAAAATATAAGTTGGAAAAGTGAAGGACCCTTCCTAGCTTATCGGGTTGGTCACAAAATTTAGTGGTTGAATATTCGATAATATTCTTTTAGTAATGTATTTTTGAGTTTTAGTCAAGTCAATATATTTATCAAATGTTATAAGAGAAGGTTGTCCCAAAACGTGTGATCATAGCTTCTCATTCCATTGTGTAGCCCTAGACGTAAAAACCCCCAATAAATAATAATAATAATAATAATAATAATAATAATAATAATACTAATAATAATAATAATTGAATGTGAGTTTGACTTCACAGAAAAAAATTTTGCTAACTCGAAGGGGAGGGCAATCACTTGATGATCTCGACCGATGAGACTTGCAAAAGACCGCCGTAAGACACTTTGGTTGGAGAGTTTCGATGTTCAAGTTAGAAAACAGTTTTCGAAAGGAAAGAATAAACTGATTGCAAAGAGAGAGAAAACTCTGTTTTAGTGGTGTACTCTATGTGAGGGCAAGAGAACTTAATTAGGCGGTAGGCTTATGGAGATTATATATTTTTCGAGCGTGAGAGCCATGTATTTGAGGGTGATAAAAACCCAGTTCCTTCTCAGAATGTTTTGAAATTTCGAGGAAGCATAGCGTAAGATACCCAAAGATCATAAAACGTTATCGATATGGAAAGTCTAAATCATCATAGAGATTCTTTCCCTTATCGGCTACAATTGTATATTCTCTTTATGTTTTTGTAAGATTGTTTTTGCAATTCAGGGGGAGTGAACATTACATCGATAGATTAAGTAACAATCGCCGAGCACCAATCAGTTAAGGTACCGAGCGGGTGACTATCAGGGAGAAGAGGCGATTAGTGTGCACTAAAATGGCCTGTGTATGGGCTTTTAGGCTTAATTGACTATAGGCTCCACATGGTTTGGGTTAGGTACCATCATTTGTCTTTACTTCTTATGTTAATTCTAAAGGAGAAACATAAGGAGCAGGCCGAAAGAGCGGTTACCTGAGAGGTCGTGAAGGCATAAATGAACTTAACTCCTCAGTAAATGGCCCCGGATTGAACACCAAGTGGGAAGTTGAAGGAGTCAAAGCTCTTCATTTACTATGCACACATTTGAGTTATCTCGTCTACTCAAGATTTGTAAAGTTTTTGCTCCTGTGGCTATAAATAAGGGTCATGCGGCTTGGTAGAGCCTTAAAGAGACTTTGTATTTTCGATTCTCCTAAACCTTTTTGTTGAGAGTCTGTTCTTAAGTGAGGTTGCTAGGTTATGGGCTTTGAGCTGCAACATTCGGCAGTTTAGAAGCCTTTTATTGATGTGAGGTTCTATAAAAGAGGGGGCTGCTGACATGAGGTCCCATCACATCACCTAATGTCTGGACGTCGGGTTGGAGTCCATCAGGGCTTTCATCAGAGTTCTCAACCTCAGAGAAGGATTCGTCGATAGATTCTTATTCAAGGTTGGAACCATCGTTCGACTCCTTGGCCAGGTTATTTCCTTCATATTTCCTCTACCAATCAATCGGGCGATAAGAGGGGTTGGGAGGTGGTGACAGACTGGGCATCGCAGAGGGTTTGGAATCTTATGTGTTCTCACAGTTTCTTTTTGGCCATCTCTCACCTTCTCAAAGTCCTTTCTTGCTTCTGCCAAAAAGGATTGATATTTTTTACCCTACTCAGTTCTATTGCCCTGGGGCATTTCTACAATCTTCTTGTCTTAGTCAGGCGATGCCGATAAGCTGTAGAGTTTCTTCTCGGTCTTTGTCTTGCATCCATTTAGCTTTCCAGCATGGAGTCTTTATGTCAGACTTTCAATGTAGCTCTATCCGTCTCAGGGACTTGTGTAATTTCTTTTTGCTTTGTATCTAACTGTGTACTTTGACGTGTACTTGTCAGTTGAAAAGAAAAGAAAAGCTTTTGTTACTCATTGGTCGATCTCACTTTTGAATAATCATCTTGTCATGTTAGCACCCTATCGTTGTGTATGTTGAATACTAATATGTTGAGTGAACGATGAGATCGATAGGGTCAGGTCAATGAAGAAATTTGTAAATAGCTGGCTTTTCTCTTGCTAGGTACGAGATGACATCATCCTTGTAGCTGGGATTGAGATTGAGTTCGTTCAATAGGCGGGGTACACTTGCCCCATTTGGGGAGATAGATCCTTAACAGTTAGGCAGGGCAACATAAGTCTATTTAGGGAGATAGATCCCTAATGGTAGGACAGGGCAACATAGGCCCTTTTGGGGAAATAGATCCCTAATGGTAGGATAAGGCGACATAAACCTATTTGGAGAGATAGATCCTTAATAGTAGGATAGGGCGATGTTGGTCTGTTCAAGGAGATAGATCCCTAATGGTAAGGCGTGATTTACCTGATCGTCATGAGAGCAAATCGATAGGTTAGTATTGCAGAATAGAGGATCGTAAGGGTTTTACCTGATCGTCAAATTTCATATGGTATAAGGCGTGTTCGTCTGGTAGCACTGACCCTTATTGGTAGTAAACACGTAGGTTTTCAGAGTTCCATGTTTTGGGTACAAGTGAGTCGTCTAGGTGATTGAGGCAATAAATGTCTGGGCAAACATCTGATCGTATCCTGTAGGGGCCTTCCCAATTAGGCGCTAGATTGTCCTCTAATTGGGGCTGATCAGTGACTTCCACTTTCTTGAGCACCAGGATGCTAGTTTGAACATCTTGGTTCTGACCCTACTATTGTAATACCTACCCATCTATTGTTGGTAGACTGTTATTCGAACGAATGCAGCTTCCCTTGGCTAGGGGAATAAGTCTAATTATTCGTGCAGTGTAGATTCGTTCCGCCCTTCCATGTATTGGTCCACTCTTAGCGAGTGAATCTTGATTTCGACTAGTATAATTACCTCGCAACCGTATGTGAGACTGAACAGTGTCTCTTTTATAACCCTTCGGTGCATCATTCGGTAAGCTTAGAGATGTTGCACAACTCGTTTACTGAGCTTGTTTGGTTGGTTACCTCAGCGAGGCCGTTGGCTTGCCGATAGGTAATGGAAGTAAAGTGGTACTGGATCTCCAACCTGTCACAGAAGTCTTGGAAAAATTGCTTACAATTATCTATAATCAGGACATGGGGTATACCAAATCTGATAATGATGGATGTCCACACAAAGTGTTGTACTTTGCCGATAGTGATTTTAGCTAGGAGTTCAGCTTCCACCCACTTGGTGAAATAGTCGATAGCTATGACTAAGAACTTACATTGTTCAGTTGCTGGCGAGAATAGTCCTATGATGTCCACTCCCCCACAAAGAAAACGACCATAAACTAGCTATTGGGCTAAATTTGGTAGTGGATAGGTATGACACTAATGAGAAGTGCTGACACTTGTTGCATCTTTTGACATAGCTATCCATATTGGCTTTTATAGTTGGCCAGTAGTGCCCTTGTTGAAGGGCTTCATTCTCCAAATTTTGAGTGTCTAAGTGATTACCAAATATCCCATCATAGATTTCTTGAAGAACGTAGTCCCCTTCTTCGGGTGTTAAACACTTTAGATATAGGAGTGTATAGGACTTCTTGTAGAGACTGCCTTCGATAATAGCATAATGGGTGGCCTTGCACCTCATCTTGGCAGCTGCGATGGGAGAGCTCGGTAGTTGCCCATGTTTTAGGTAGGCCTTAATGGGATCTTTCTAACTTGGTGAGTTGTCTGTCATCAGGAACCATTCAGGCTCTTCGATACTAGGGTACGACAAGTTTTCTATATAAATGGTGTGACTGGTTGTTACTGAGTCAAAGCTGGCTAACTTCAAGAGCATGTCGGCTCATGTGTTCTCGAATCAAGAGATTTGTTGTATGTTTAGCTAGTTAAAATTGTCTATAACTAGGCATATCTTGGGAAGATACTTCACCATCATCAGTTCCTTGATCTCGTAAACCCCCTTGACCTGTTTGACAATCAGTTGATTGTTGGTAAAGACTCGTATATTCTGGGCTCCCAATGATGCTGTAATCTATAGTCTGGTTAGAAGAGCTTCGTACTTGGCCTAGTTATTGGTTGTTTGGAAGTCAAAACGAAGAGCATATTTAGCCTTGAAGTCATTAGGCTTAACTAAGATGAGTCCGGCTCCGCTGCCTAATGAATTAGATGACCCATTCATATGGAGAGTCCGTTGGGTAATAGGCACTCCTTTTGGTTATTGGCGGGGGATTGATCAGTAGTCATTGGGAATGTGCACTCGAGGATGAATTCGACGAGGGCTTGGCCCTCAACGGCCGGTCTCGATTAGTATTTGATGTCGAATTTGTCTAGTTTAATACTTCACTTGATGTGTCAACCTGAAGTGTCCCTCATTTGTAAGACTTGTTTCAGTAGCTGGTTAATTAGCACCATGATAGTATAGGCCTAAAAGTACTATTAGAGGCGTTTAGCGGTAATAACCAACGCGAAAGTTATCTTCTTGATAAGTAGGTAGTTGATCTCCAACTCATGGATTATTTGGCTAGCATAGTACACCGACTTCTATACGGTGGGTTCCTATCTCACAAGAACCGAGTAGAGTGTTTGTTCAGAAACAGAGAGATAGAGATAAAGTTTTTTGCCTAGAACCGGTCGGGAGTGGAGTGGAGATGACATGAGATACTCCTTGAGCTTTTCGAATGGGGCCTAACATTCTGGTGTCCATGTAAGCTTCTATGACTTTTTCAGAGTATCATAGAAGGGTTTGTACTTTTCCCCTACTTTTGACATAAATCGGTTGAGGGCAGCAATTCTACCAATGAGGCATTGCTTATCTTTCACTATCCGAGGTGAAACCATGTCAAGTATGGCTTGGATTTTCTCTAAATTTACCTCGATCCCTTGGTTGGTGATCAGGAAGCCTAGAAACTTTCTAGACATGATTCCAAAGGTGCACTTCAATGGGTCTAACCTCATGCTATATTGTTCTAGTGTCTGGAACGTTTCTTCCAGATTGAAAATGTGGTCATTACCATCAGTGCATTTAACGAGTATGTTGTTAATATAGGCCTCCACATTTTTATCAAGTTGCTTAAACCTTGATGACCAATCGTTAGAAGGTTACGCCGGCAATCTTAAGACCAAACGGCATGACCATGTAGCTATAAGTACCAAATACCATGATGAAGCTGGTTTTTTCCTTGTCATCAGAAGCCATACGTATTTGGGTTGTATCCAAAGTATATATCCATAAAACTTAAAAGCTAGTGGCCAGATGAGTTAGTGACTAACTTGTCAATGCTGGGGAGCGAATAGCTATTTTTTGGGTATGCCTTATTAAGGTTAGTGAAGTCCACATATATCCTCCACTTCTCGTTTGCTTTCTTTACCATGACCATGTTGGCTAATCGCTCAGAGTATTCGACTTCCTAGATGAACCCTACTGCAAAGAGCTTCCAAACTTCTTGTATCATATGCTAATGTTCTAGTCTGAACACTCATTTCTTTTGCTTGACAAGTTTACGGCTAGCGTTTACAATCAACTTGTGAACAATGACCAAGAGGTGAATATCTAGCATGTCCTCGAGGGATCATGCAAAGAGTTTGGAATGATATTGTAGGCAGTTATGACTACCTTCTAAAGAGATGCTGGCAAGTAGGCACCAATCTGAATTGCTTGGCCAGGTGTATCTATGATAGGCATTTCGATTACCTCCTCTCCGAATTGGGGTTGGATTATTGCTCAGTGTCATCCTTGAGTTCTATAGTGTCAACTGCTAGGATCTCCTTTTTCTCTCCCACCAAGGGGACAGTCGATGGATCTGGGTTGTTATAGAGAGTTATGATCCCCAAAGATGTTCTGAATTTGATTATCATGAGAATAGTGCTCAGTAGTGCCTCAAGGCTGTCTAGGTTGGGACATTATAGGATGGCATTGTAAGGGGATGGAAGCTTCACCACTTAAAAAGTGGTTCTACTGGTGGCATGATGAGAAAATGCTCTTAGAGACACAGTGAGTGAGATAACTCCTTTAGGACATATACATTCATTAGCGAGCCCTTTGATGGGACAATCAGAGGGTTGGCGACAAAATGGAGCAAGACCCATTTGCTGAAAAGCATCCCAAAAGAGAATGTCACAATCTGCTCCTTGGTCCATAAAGGTCCTCTTAACGAGATAAGAGTTGAATCTGGCTGTGGGGACTAGTGAATCGTTTCAATTAGTATCAACTCTCACCAAATCATCATTATTGAAACCGATTGTAGATCTTATTCTATTAGCTGAGGCCATGCTCAAAAGAAGGGGGGAATTGAGAGCTATTTCGGCTGGACTTTAGTCTATTCTTACGAATGAGATCAATCTGTTAGAGATGGTTTTGATTCCACAGATAATGACTCTACTCACTCAAATGGGAGGACTTGATCACCTGAGAATCTTGACCAATGAGACCTACAACAAACTATTGGAGGGTGCTCCAGTGGGGGAGGCTCCGACACTCAAGTCAGAAAGCGATTTTCGAAAGGAAAGAACATACTAATTGCAGAGAAAGAGAAAGCTCTATTTTAGTGGTGTGCTCTTTGTAAGGCTAAGTGAACTTACCTGAGCAGGCATATAAAAGTTATATATCTTTCGAGTATGAAAGCCATGTGTTCACGTGGTGATAAGGTCCCAGTTTCCTTCTGAGAATGTTCCGAGATTTCAGGGAATCATGGCATAAGATACTCAAAGATCGTAAAACCTTTTCGATATGGAAAGTCTAGGCCACGATTGTATATTCTCTTTCTATTTTCATAAGATTGGCTCCATGATTCAAGACAAGTAAACATTACATCGATAGATTAAGTAACGATCATCAAGCACCAATTAGTTGAGGTACCAAACGGGTGACTATCAGGGAGAAGAGGTGATCGGTGTGTGCTGGAATAGCCCTTGTGTGGCCTTTTGGGCTTAATTGACTATGGGCTCCACATGGTTTGGGTTAGGTACCATTAATAATTATAAAGTCTTTCTTTATAAATTATCTGTATCCCGTTATCAAATTGGATCCTGATGGGATCCTGTTCAAAAGGCTCCATACTAAAAATGTCTAATACGCTTAAACCACAAATAGGGCTAAGTTGTCCAGCTCTAGCAATGGGATATATCTCCTTGAATGGGCCATATCATCCCGATCCACTAAGGGGATCTATCATTCATGGTATCCTATTCGGCTATCATTCATGGTAAGACCAAACGACTGTCTCTTTTATTCGACTAGTGACTACTGAATACTAAAGGGACCTAACACTTTGACCCCATAATAGTAATACTCAACTGAATCTCGCCTTAATTAGGCTTCCTATTTTAGTATAGAATGTATCTCTTAGATAAGAAAGGAAACTCTTAAAAGGCTAATCGATAAGAGAAAGAATCTCCCCTTATAATCAAACTTCTTAAATGGTAACGATTTCAAATATCTAACGTTTGAATTCTGAAAATTTTGGATTTCCTCATAAGAAAACTAGGGTTGTAATGCCCCGAATGAACACGGCTCCCACGGAATCTTGTAGAAAGGCCTTCGATACATCAAGCTAAGTCCTATTGACTCTACACAAGACACACAAGTTGTCATGTATCCTAATCTAATTACAAGAAATGACTTGCTATTGATTGTGTATTAATAAGATTACCTTAGGAGAAAAAGTTCTGATAATTATTCTTTATGATCAAATTAAAAGAAAACCTATTTTTTTATAAATTTTCTAGATTATTAGCCTACGAAACTAAAATTCAACAAAATTTACATTTTCAAATTTTTCTCTTGAAAAAGAGAATCGACTTTTATTTTGAAGGATTAAATTCTGAAACTATTTTATCCAAAACAGGGTCATTTCCTTATGTACAAGCAAGTGAATAAACTAAAATAAAATTACATGAACATAAAGAACTATATAAATATATATAAAAAAGTTAAATAAACCACTAAAAGACAATACCGTCCACCAACACTTGCCATGCACATATTGAACCACATGGATGCCAAGTGTTAAATATCAAATGTATATGTCTTCTATGGTTGCCACATGGAGGGACACTTGGTTTAAATCAAAGGTAGCAAGCTTAGATAGAGAACAAGTGTCTTCACACTTGTCAAAAATCCATGGTCACTTAACAACTATAAATAATTATCCCCTTCATACCAACACCATCACAAAAATCGTGAGGAAGAGAGAAGAGAAGAAAGAGAAAAAGAGAGAAAGGAAGAGAAGGAAGGGAAGAAAAAGGAAAGAAGATTTTTTTGGCAACCTTTAAAAGTGAGTGTTTTTTGCATTTCTATATTTCTTTATGTATAATCTAACATGATTTTCTATAATCATCATGAATTCCTGCTAATTTTATAATTTCCTACTATTACCATGATTTTCTATTGCCATCATGTTTTACTATTATTATTATGTTCTACTGTTACTTTATCAATGTATATGTTTGTGATTGTTATATAACTAATATGTGCAGAGATTGCTCAAGCAAGCAAGGGCTCTGTTGAGCATTAAAGTACATATTGGTAGCACCCCATTAATGTGGATAAGAGATTTGTCTACTTAATGTGGGGGAGACCGATAGGCCTTTTCGGAAATGGACTTCCTGGGAGGGATAAGTAAACTGTTCTTGTAATGGAGAGATAAGATGTCAGGGAACTGTTATCTGTACTATATTGTTACATGTTATTGTATTATTATTACTTGTGCATGTTGCTGTTGCATTAGGAACTTTTCAAAAGATTTTTTGATGAAACTGTTATCATAGATTTTATAATGGCATATTTTCTTTACATGCACACACGAACCTCATTGGGCTATCAAGCTCACACAAAAAAAAATATTTTTAAACCCTACATGAACAGAAGTCGAGGAGAATTAGGCAAATGAGTAGAGAGAGCCCTGTCATGAATTACTTTTCGAGTACTAATGTTCCACTACCTTGTCTTGTATAAGAGACCTCTGTAATATTCATAGTGATTGAATAAAAAAAATCTTTTAATTTAAACTTGATTAATATTATTCATGTAAGTTACCGAGTCCTAGCAAGAGCTAGGCAGTCCGTCGCCAAGGAAGCCTCGGCGAGGGGGTTGAATTGGGGCGTGACAAATGAGTGGTATCAGAGCCTAGGTTTAGAAAAAAAAAAATAGATATTAGATAGACACCTTTGCATTTAAGAAATAATTATTATGTTTCATAGGAATTTTTTTAATATTGTCGGACATTTTGTAGCTATGGAGCGAGATAAAGATCAGTCAGCAATGGACTAAGATCCCTCTGAGGAAATAAAAGAAAAAGTTAATGAGCCAAATAATGAGGATTTTTATGTTGTGATAGAAGATAGTGAGGAAGAAGTAGAGTCAACTAGGCTAGCAAGAAAAGATCTGATAATGGATGCTCAAATAGAAGAGATTAATAAGCTTCAGCGAGAAGTGCTTCGTAGTTACCAAGCTTATAGCCAACTCCATCAATGACTAGGAGAGGTTTGTTATGACAACAATATGACTCAGAAGGAATTGATTGCAGTAAAACACGAAAATCAAGTGCTAAGTGAAAGACTTGATGACCAGGAGAAGTGGGGACAATTCTTGGCCGAATATTGCACAAAGGCAGATAAAGAAATTGATCAACTGTCCAAGAAAAATAGGTTATTAGAAAGGGAAAGGTTAAGATTTGCAAAAATCATCCAGAATTATGAGGACAAGACCCAAGCTTTGCAAATGGGCCTGTATGATCTCTGTAATATGGCAAAAAGAGATAGTCCAGAACACAGTCAACAGTCAGAGAACTAGTCAAAGTATGTAGCTTAGTTAACTGAACTTTTTAGGCCTACATCATAAGCACTATCGGAAGTATTTAGTAATATGTTTTGATATTGTAAATTGTATCGTATAGTAATAAGTAATATCAATACTATGGTTTTGGTGCATCCTTTTGAAATACTAATTATCTTCATTATTTTAGGTCTTTTCTTGAAATATTATTAAGATGGTTAACACAAGGCAACAACGGAACAACTGAACTGATCAAACTTCAAACTCTTTGGATCAAGTGATTGCAACATTAGATAGAGTATCCCAAATAATGGAACAACAAGCCAACAATATAGCCAACCATCAGTCATCCCACGACTTGTCACCAAACATAGAACAACCTGAGGATATCATTTTGGAACGATTTTTTAAATTTCATCCTCTAAGGTTTGATGGAGGGTATGGAAATGATGAGAAAGCTGAATTATGGTTGGAAGAAATGGAAGGAATTTATATAGTCTTAAACTATATAGATGAGCGAAAAGTTAAGCTAGCAATATATCAACTATTTGGGACAACAAGAGAATGGTGACGAACCATCACATATAAGTGGGGACAAAATAATATCCCACATACTTGGGACAATTTCTTAAAAGAATTAAATGAAAAGTATTTCCCACGCCACATACGAGAAAGACGAGAAGAAGAATTTCTTGTTCTCAAACAATATCATATGACGGTGGCTCAATATGAGACCAAATTTACAAAACTTTCAAAATTCACCCCATCCTTAGTATCAACTGAAGATAATAGAATTAAACGCTTTATTGGAGGTTTGCGTTGGGAGATTCAGGATGCTTTAGCCCCTATCATCATAGAAAATTATTCTAAGGTTATAGAGTTCGCTTGCCGAGTAGAAGATAGTAAAAATAAACGATAGATTGGACTTGGTAAGAGGACAACCTTAGCAACTTGGCAGCAGGGGAGGTTTCAAGGAAATACAAAAATGATAAAAAGGGGTTCTAATGACTTGGCATCTCAAAGCCAAGAAAAAGGGATGGGAAGTTCTGATAAGCCAGTAGGGCAAAGAGATTTTTGTAATTATTGTCAAAAGTTAGGACATGTTGAAGATTGTTGTTGGCTAAAGGCCGGAAATGTATGAGATGTGGAAGCAATGAATACTACATTAAAGATCGCCCAAAGACAGCAAGAAAAAGAGGTCTACCTCAAAGTCAAAGACACGACAATCAGAATAATAAACCTAGCATGCAAGGAATAGTTTTTGCTATGGAAAGAGAAGAAATCCCCGACGCATCTAATGTTGTGGAAGGTACACTACTATTTAATAACTATAAAGTTAAGATATTATTTGATCCCCGTTCCACACATTCGTTTATCAATCCTAGATGGATACAAATCTTGGATGTTGAGGTTGAAAGTTTACCATACATATTGGAGGTAAGTACTCCAATGAGAAGTAGTATGACTACTAAAATTATAATAAAATCATATAAAGTCAAGATTGTAGAAAAAGAATTTCCAGCAGACTTGATAATCCTACCTATTCAGGAATATGATGTGATACTAGGAATAGATTGGTTATCTAGGCATCATGCAAAAATAGATTGCAGAACAAAGGAAGTAAAACTTTGCATTCCAGGACAAGCTGAGGTTAAATTGGTGGGAGATAGTAAGCTCTTCTCTAATCTTATTATATCTGGGACACACTCTAGAAAACTCCTTTATAAGGGATGTACTGGATATCTTGCTTATCTTATAAATCAGCCTACTGAAAAGAAGAAAATTGAGAACATCCCTATAGTGAGAGAATATCCAGATGTATTCCTTGAAGAATTAATCTCATTACCCCCATAAAGGGAAATAGAATTCAGCATTGATCTTATTCCAGGAATAGAACCAATATCAAAGGCTCCATATAGAATGACCCCTCTAGAATTAAAAGAACTTAAGATACAGTAGCAAGAGTTACTTGAAAGAGGGTTTATACGACGAAGTGTATCACCATGGAGAGCTCCTGTGTTATTTGTTAAGAAAAAGGATGGTATATTATGATTGTATATCAATTATCGAGGGCTAAACAATGTCACAATAAAAAACAAGTACCCTTTGCCTTTGATAGATGAATTATTTGATCAGCTACAAGGTGCTAAGGTTTTCACCAAATTTGATCTCAGACAAGGGTATTATCAATTGATGATTAAAAAAGAGGATATTCCTAAGACAGCTTTCAGGACTCGATATGGTCATTACGAATTTGTGGTCATGCCTTTTGGATTAACTAATGTACCAGCAGCATTCATGGATTTAATGCACAGAGTATTCAATCAATACCTTGACCATTTCGTAGTGATTTTCGTAGCTAATATATTGATATACTCAAAATCAGAAGAAGAGCACAAAGAACATTTACATTGTGTGTTACAGACACTTAGGGAAAATAAATTGTATGCCAAGTTTAATAAATGTGACTTTTGGCTGGAAAAAGTTACCTTCCTTGGTCACATAATATTTGCGAATGGAATTTCTGTTGATCCTTCTAAGGTAGAATCCATTTTATCATGGAAAACACCAAGAACAGTAACTGAAGTACGAAGTTTTTTAAGATTAGCTGGTTATTATCGAAGATTTGTGCAAGATTTTTCAAAGTTAGCTAGATCATTAACAAAGCTAACCTGGAAAAATATTAAGTTTAGTTGGGATATAGCAAATGCGAACAAAGTTTTCTTAAATTAAAAAGGAGGTTAACTACGGCTCCAATACTTGCCTTACCTGAGGGAAAAAATGGGTTTGTAATATATACTGATGCATCAAAAAAAGGACTTGGGGGTGTGTTAATGCAACAAGAAAAAGTTATAGCATACACATCATGATAGTTGAAAACCTATGAGCAAAACTATCCCACTCATGATTTAGAGTTAGCTGCTATAATATTTACCCTTAAGAAATGGAGACACTATTTGTATGGAGTTATTTTTGAGATATTTACAGATCACAAGAACTTAAAATACTTCTATTCTCAATAAGAACTCAGCATGAGACAAAGAAGATGGATAGAATACCTTGAAGATTATGATTGTACCATCAAATACCAACCAGGGAAAGCAAATGTAGTTGCAGATGCCCTTAGTAGAAAGATGAAGATAGCAAGAATAAGGATGAAAGAGTGAGAAATGAGAGAACATTTGATACATTGGAAGCCTATCAAGATTCACCAAGGAATTAGATGTGCCAATATAAAAATACACATCGATTTATACTCAAGGATAAAAAATGCACAAGAACAGGATCAAGAACTGCAAAAGATCAGGGAAAAAGTTAGAAGGAATGAATTGTTAGATTATCAAGAAACTGAGAATGGAATGTTAAGATTCCAAGGAAGAATTTGTGTACCTAAGAATGAAGTCTTACGAAAAGAAATCCTTGAAGAAGCACATTGCTCAAGATATACCATCCACCCTGGAGGAACTAAGATGTATGAAGACCTGAAGAAACATTACTGGTGGAATAACATGAAGAGGGATATTGCAGGATATATTTCTACATATTTCACCTGTCAACAAGTCAAGGTAGAACACCAAAAGCCATTTGGATTGCTACAACCCTTACCAATTCCAGAATGGAAGTGGGATGAAGTAACTATGGATTTTGTTTGTGGATTACCAAAAAGTAAAAATGGGCATGATGCAATATGGGTGATTGTGGATAGATTCACCAAATCCTCTTATTTCTTGCCCATCAAAATAACTTATTCCATTGAAAAATTGGCTGGTATATATATAGACGAGATAATTAAGTTGCATGGAGTACATCTCAGTATTGTTTCTACAGGGATCTAAGATTTACTTCTCGACTTTGGAAACAACTACACCAACTTTTTAGGTACCAAATTAAAATTTAGCACTAGTTCTCATCCTCAGACCGATGGACAATCTGAATGCACAACTCAAATATTAGAAGATATGCTTCTAGCATGTATTCTTGATTTCAAGGGAAGTTGGGATAAACATCTGTCACTTGTAGAATTTGCATACAATAATAGTTTTCAATCTACAATTGGTATGGCTCCTTATGAAGCATTATATGGAAGAAAGTGTCGATCACCAATTTATTGGGATAGAATTGGGGGAAAAAATGTGTATACATCAAATACCATTCCTTGGATAGAAGAAACCCTTGACAAAATCAAAATAATCAGACAAAGAATGATGACTGCTCAAAGTAGACAAAAAAGTTTTGCTGACCATCAAAGAAAGGATTTGAAATTCCGAGTAGGAGATCAAGTTTTTCTTAAAGTGTCTCCTCAAAAAGGAATTATTCAACATGGAAAAGGGAAAAATTGAGTCCAAGATATATTGGGTCATTTGAAATACTGGAACGAATTGGTAAAATAGCATATCGATTGGCCCTACCACCAACTTTATCTAGAATCCATGATGTATTCCATGTATTATTACTTCGAAAGTATCAACCTGATCCAGCTCATATACTAGACTATCGGCCACTTCTACTTCGTCAAGACCTAACTTATGAAGAAAAATCAGTCAAGATCTTAGGCTTTGATGTAAATAAACTAAGAATAAAGGAAGTGCATATGGTTAAAATACTTTGGAACAATCATGGAATAGAAAATGCTACATGGAAACTTGAAGACAAAATCCGACAAAAGTATTTTGCAGTATTCCAGCAAGTAGGTATGAATTTCGAGGATGAACTTTTTTTAAGGGGGAAGGAATGTCACTTACCCTAATCTAATTACAAGAAATGACTTATTATTGATTGTACATTAATAAGATTACCTTAGGAGAAAAAGTTCTGATAATTATTCTTTATGATCAAATTAAAAGAAAACCTATTTTCTTAGAAATTTTCTAGATTATTAACTTACGAAACTAAAATTCAACAAAATTTACATTTTCGAATTTTTCTCTTGAAAAGGAGAATCGACTTTTATTTTGAAGGACTAGATTCTGAAACTATTTTATCCAAAACACGGTCATTTCCTTATGTACAAGCAAGTGAATAAACTAAAATAAAATTACATGAACATAAAGAACTATATAAATGTATATATTAAACTTAAATAAATCACTAAAAGACAACACCGTCCACCACTACAAGACAACACCGTCCACCAACACTTGTCATGCACATATTGAACCACATGGATGCCAAGTGTTAGATATCAAATGTATATATGTCTTCTATGGTTGCCACATGGAGGGACACTTGGTTTAAATCAAAGATAGTAAGTTTAGATAGAGAACAAGTGTCTTCACACTTGTCAAAAATCCATGGTCACTTCACAACTATAAATAACCATCCCCTTCATACCAACACCATCACAAAAATCGTGAGGAAGAGAGAAAGAAAGAGAGAAAGAGAAGGAAGGGAAGAAAAAGGAAAGAAGATTTTTTTGGCAACCTTTAAAAGTGAGTGTTCTTTGCATTTCTATATTTCTTTATGCATAATCTAACATGATTTTCTATAATCATCATGAATTCCTGCTAATTTTATAATTTCCTACTATTACCATGATTTTCTATAACTACTATGAGTTGGTATTGATTCTATGATTTTCTATTGCTATCATGTTTTGCTATTATTATTATATTTTACTGTTACTTTATTAATGTTTGTGTTTGTGATTGTTATATAACTAATATATGCGGAGATTGCTCAAGCAAGCAAGGGCTCTGTTAAGCATTAAAGTACATTTGGTAGCACCCCATTAATGTGGATTGGAGATTTGTCTACTTAATGTCGGGGAGACCGATAGGCCTTTTCGGAAATAGACCTTCTGGGAGGGATAAGTAGACTGTTCTTGTAATGGAGAGATAAGACGCCAGGGAACTGTTATCTGTACTGTACTGTTACATGTTATTGTATTATTATTACTTGTGCATGTTGCTGTTGCATTAGGAACTTTTCAAAATATTTTTTGATGAAACTGTTATCGTAGATTTTACAATGGCATATTTTCTTCACATGCACACACGAACCTCATTGGGCTGTCAAGCTCACACAAAAAAAAAAAAATTATTTTCAAACCCTGCAAGAACAGAAGTCGAGGAGAATTAGGCAAACGAGTAGAGAGAGCCCTGTCATAAATTACTTTTTGAGTACTAATGTTCCACTACCTTGTCCTGTATAAGAGACATCTGTAATATTCATAGTGATTGAATAAAAGAAAATCTTTTAATTTAAACTTGATTATTGTTACTCATGTAAGTTACGAGTCCTAGCGAGAGCTAGGTAGTCCGTCGCCAAGGAAGCCTCAGCGAGGGGGTTGAATTAGGGCGTGACACAAGTCACAGGGAGATCCGTCTACCCTTCTCTCAGTCTGTTTTTTATTCTATTCAAAACTGCTCTTTCTAACTTGAGTATCGAAGCCTCCCCTACAGGAGTAACCTCTAGCAGTCTTTTGTAGGTTTCAAGCCTCTTTATCAAACACCCGTTCGAGTCACAAAGAGTCAGATCTATGGAGTCGAGACCCATCTGTAATAGATTGGTGCCGTTCGTAGGCTACAAACTAGAAAACTGTATTGAGTTCTCTGGATCACCAGACCTGCATGCTTCCAAAGCAAAAAAACCAGAACTACATCGAAGGCCGCATCTGCCATAGACAGCCAAACTGCTACCCCCACTGAACGCAACCCTTCCTGTGGCACCCACTCGCTCTATTCACAATCCTCTCGCTTATTTTCAACTTCCTCACTTGGAGTAGGCCCCGTAACCTAGGCCTTAGGAACACCTAGCGATGGCCTCTATGCCAATACCCCAAGAACGAGCCAGTCAACCCCAAACGGACAAATTAGAGTCTAGGATCTATGATATGAGTAAGCAGTTAGAAGGCCTCAGTTGTGCCATGAGGCTCAAGGGCTAGACTTCTTTAAGAGGATCTAGGTATGTACGCCCCTGAAAACAAATGCCACCACTCAATTACGAGCCCTCGGTGACTTCCCACCATGATCTCGAAGACCTAAGAAGACAAGTTAAGCAAATCATAGTCGACGAGCTCAAATAGGCAATGCTCGAGAAAATTGAGCCCTGCTCTACCTCGCTAATGCTTCACCGTTCGACCCAAAGGTCTCTTCAGAACGGATGCCCCATGATGTATTTTTGCCCACCATGGAAATATATGACAGAATGACTAAACTTTGTGACCATATGGTGCATTTCATAATGGTGATGGTCGCAAGAGTCATGACAGATGTCTTCATGTGGAAACACTTCTTTACCACTTTCAAAGGGAACGCATTAACATGGTTCAACTCGCTCCCGCCACTGAGTATAAAAACTTTCTCTTAACTCCTGCAGTAATTCGAGACCCACTTTGTGATCAGTCAAGGAGCAAAGAGAAAATCCGTCCTCTAGTATCGTTACATCAAAGGGAGGATGAACCCCTGAGGGACTTCTTAGAAAAGTTCAAAACAGAGATGATGAAAGTCCCAGTTTTAGACCATTCTATTGTCCTAGCAGCATAGTTCACTAGATTATGCCCTCGGATATGAAAATTTGGATTACGAAAAATCCTTCCTCCACTATCCAAGAGTTCTCTTATGCTAAGAAGTACATTGCGGCTGAAAACACCTAAGCCTTTGACGGAAGGAAAAACCAATCATCCAGGAGAGAATGTAGTCGATCACCCCGACAACTCTCACCAAAGAGAAACTGATCAGGTCCTCCACCTCCTCAGAGGTTCAATGCTTACACCCCTTTGAATAAAACCCCCAATCAAGTTCTACTTCAAATCAGGGACCAACCTTGTATCCGATGGCCTCCTCAACCCACTGAGGATGATCCCAAGAAGGACAGGACTAAGTATTATCACTTCTATCGCGATTATGGCCACACGATCGATGATTGCAGAAAGCTCAAAATAAGCTTGAATTCCTGGTCCGAAGTGGGAGGTTACAAAGGTTTATCAGTAGATAGGGGAGAGATATGCCGAATCCTAACCGACAGGCACCACCAAGATGGAACGGACCAGGTGATTGTCCGACCATCCCACCACCAGCTAATTGTTAGGATGGAGTGATCCTCTAAATTCATGAAGAGCAAACCTCTCGAACATGTCATCCTCCGCTGGACATTTTAGACCCTCCAGGTAGTTCACAAGGAAGTAAGGCTGAAAATCTGGTCACGCTAATCTTCTATTCGCCTAACATCCCTCTCCCTACTCTGTCAGAGGTGCTAACGACTCACATTGGCGAAGAATTTAAAGGAAATGATTGATCATCGATTTTACTAATGAAAACATGGTTAGGGTAGATCAAAATCACCATGATCCCCTCGTTATCACTACCAAAATCTGTCTATATGAAGTCTGAAAGGTCTTTGTCGATCAAGAAACGGGGTGTGATCTCCTATACTAGGATGCTTTCAAACGAATAGGCTTCGGCCCTAGACATCTCAAACCCCATACAGGTCTAGTCAAATGACCCTTGAGTGAATGGATATACCCCGAAGGGATCATTTCCCTTCCTGTCATATAAGGCGCATCGCCTAATCATGCGACAGCCACAACAATGTTCAATGTAGTCAACCTCCCCTCGCCTTATAACGCTATCTTAGGAAGGCCAGGCTTGAATGCTCTAGAGGCCCTATCTAGCATGAAACACATAAAACTTAAATTCAGAACTCCACTCAAGATTGGGATACTACCTTATGATAAAGAGCCTTCAGTATCCACCTCGAAGTAATCACACTATATGTTTTAATTATCTTGCATAGTCCTTGTGTTATTTCCATAGTATTCTTTCGCTCGACAATGAATACACATGACTATCTTATTGTTTGCATTTTATCAGACTTCTACTCTATATAGAAAAAGAACATACGATCCGAAGGAATCTATCTCCCTGAATAGGCCTTTGTCGCCCTGATTTAACGAAGGGATCTATCCCCTGAATAGGCCTTTGTCGCCCTGATCTAATGAAGGTATCTATCTTCCCGAATGGACCTTTGTCGCCCTAACCTAACAAGGGGATTTATCTCCCTAAATGGGTCTTTATCATCCAGATCTAACAAAAGGATCTATCTTCCCGAACGGGCCTCTGTCGTCTGATCTAACCAAGGGATCTATCTTCCCAAATGGGCCTTTGTCGCCCTGACCTAATGAAGGGATCTATCTCTCTGAATAGGCCTCTATCACCTTGATCTAATAAAGAGATCTATCTCCCCAAACAGGCCTCTATCACCCTAAACTAACTAAAGGATCTATCTCTCTGAACGGGTCTCTATCGCCCTGATCTAATGAAGGGATCTATCTCCCCGAATGGGTCTTTATTGTCCTCATATAACAAAGGGATCTATATCTTAGAAGGGGTCTCTATCGTCCTGAACTAACGAAGGGATCCATCTCCCCGAATGGTTCTCTGTCGCCCTAACCTAACGAAGGGATCTATCTCCCCGAATGGGGCCTTGTCACCCTGACCTAATGAAGGAATCTATATTCCCGAATGGGCCTCTGTTGTCCTGATCCGCCGAAGGACCTCCCCATTCATCTCTTTCAGATAAATCTCAATAGGTATTGCTTGTCAAAATGTCAGAGACACTTGTCTAAACGTACAACTAAAGAATGTCCCTAGACAGACCGATGCTCTCTAGAAAAGTCTAAAATAATTAAGTACAGCCGATAAGTTTATTAAAACTATCTAAACGACGAAGGGAATATCCCTTGCTATCAACACATGATGAACAAAAGAATATGAAAGAATCTTTCATTAAGAATTGTTATGATAAAATATCGCAAGAGTTATACAGATTTCGGGGGGATCGAGAGAAGTGCCAAGACCTCTTGAGAAGAAGTCTTCATTGCAATTGTGCTCGTTCCTGCCATAATACCAATTGACCTGGCAAGAATCATACCTTGGCCTATCGCATCCTGACTAGTAGCCTCCCTGATCAGAGGCAAAACTTCATCTAACCCAAACCGACGGATTATCTCCTCGGCACATCGTAGTCTCTCTATCAACTCACGTCGAGAATCCCTAAAGGCAGTGGCATTTTTAAGCAAAGATTCTTCTGATTCAGCCACTTTCTACTCCGCCACCTGGAGAGACTCCTTGCGTAGCTGAGTTAACATCTAAGCAGTATGCAATCGCTCCTCAAGGGCCTTCTTTTAGATTTCTAGCCTCTCGCAATGACTATAAAGATTCTTTACTTCCTTCTCCTTAACTAAGAGGCCTTTAGTGCCTCCTCTGCTCCTGTATCCTTCTTCTTTTGATTGGAAGCATCTTGTAATGTCGTGACCTGAGCATTTAACATATTGACATGCTCCTCCAGATGTCCCACTGCCTATTTCCTCTATTGCTCCTAAAACTCTGCCAGGGCCCTTGTCTGCCAAAAAGGGAGGAACTGGATCAACCAACGATAAAACAAAACAGAATGAATTCAAAAGATGATACCATTAAACCAAGGGATTTAAGAGCCCTGTCAGCTTGCTCTATGGACATTTTGTGAAACTCTAAGTCGTAACGATAAAAATCTAGCCGATCAGTTATTTTTTCTGCTTCAGCCAAGTCCACATAGCTATACTCTCTGTCTCCTACGCTAATGGATACTTTCTCTCTCCTTCGATCCTTTGTCACCATGAAAGGATCGGATAGGGATAGAAGGAGGAATGACAGTCCCATCGGGAACTTTGCGTTTTCCCTTGTGAGAAGGCCACAGTGGAATAGCACCCGACGGACTAGACAATTCTTCGATCAATACAACTTGAGTTTTTATCGCCTTGGTGCCCTCACTTCCGCAACAGACAATGGAGTCCCTTCGAGCCTCCCCATAGCGAGCGCACTTGGTAGTGAAACTCCTTTGTCTTCGATAAATAGCGAATGACCGGTCCTATCAAGCTCCTTTGGATTAACCTTGGATGGCCTCAACGTGACCAAGGGCGTGCGCCCCTTGGTTTTCTCACCCACCTCATGCCCACTTCTTGATGGAGATTTGGGCAATACCACTTTTCTCCTCTTTATTGAGGAAAGCGCTAGTGAAATTTAGACCTCAGGCACCCCGTCAGTTCTCTCCGGAGGATCCCTTATGGATGAATCCTAATCAATTGTAATCTCATACAGTAGGGTATCGTCCACAAAACCCGAAGTATCGGTCAATCCAATCTTTTTCCTGTCGACCAAAAGAGGACTGTCGATCTTTCTTTTCTCTCCTATCAACAGACCCGCTAGAGATAGCATTTGGTCATCTATCATATAATCAATTGAGATGGCCCTTCATGTAGACCTATAGTAACTACCGACTGAATCCATGAAGCCAAAATAATGTGAAGGGTTTACAAGTTGCAATTCGAGCGTAGGCCTCCCCTCAGCACTAGGAAACACTGGCATAAGGTTCTTATGCTTGAACTCCACAAAGAAATACTTGTACATCTAGTTACTATTGGTGGGTTCCTTATAACAAAATCCCCAATTAGATTTAGGATGGGTTTGTAACGTATGCCAATCTCGGACCAAACCATTCTTTATGCACCTTACTAGGGAAAAGAGGGCCGTCAGGATATCAAAATCAAAGCAAAAGGGATAGAACCCTAATAGGGAGATCATAGAACAATCAGGCACGAAGTACTAGGGGTCAATAAAGTTGGAAATATGTTCCAATGCTATAACACCTCAGTGAATGGGCCAGTGTATGGTACCCTTAAGCTAAACTTCACCATTTGCTTGTACATCTGAACATAGCCCTCTGGCACTCTATTCACTTTGTCATCATTATGGTTGATACCAGGGTGTAATCATCGCCTACTAACATGACGGTCTGAACTTCTTGGAGCTTCACCATTGACATAGTACTCCTAATGTTGTCAATGCTTTAAAGAGCAGAGCCTCTTGCCATTTCTCTTGCAAAAAATCTACTATGTACTAAGACAGTTCAAAGGAAGGAAAAAATAAGCACGAGAAAAAGGGAACACCAGATCCTCTCCCATGAAAAAACTTATAAGGGACACTAGAGACAGTTCATGAAACCCAAAATGACACATGTTGCAAAAGGATCTGGCTACTACTCATGGCTTCTTTCTCACAAAATGACACCATGAGTCGAGGGCAAAGGATGAGACCCTGTTTAAATGGCTCTGTACTAAGAATATCTAATACGCTTAAACCACAAATGGACCTGAGTCGCCCAACTCTACCAATGGGATATATCTCCCTGAACGGGCCATATCACCCCAACCCACTAAGGGGATCTATCATTCGTGGTATCCTATTCAGCTAACTCTCAATGAAATCTATACAACTCGATCCGTAAGCACATTCGGTAAAACCAAACGACTGTCTCATTCATTCGATTGGTGACTATCAAATATTAAAGGGACCTAGCACTTCGACTCCTGAATGGTAATACTCAACCAAATCTCGCCTTGATTAGGCTTCTTATTTTATTACGAAACATATTTCTTGGATAAGGAAGAAAATTTTTAAACTAATCGATAAGGAAAAAATTCTTTTCGTATAATCAAATTTCTTAAATGTTAACGATTTCAAATCTTTGACTTTTGAATTCTGAAATTTTTGGATCTCCTCGTATGAAAAATAAGATTGTAACATTCTGACTGCACACGGCTCCCACGGCATCTTGTATAAAGGCCTTCGATACATCAAATCAGGTAAGTCCTATTGACTCTACATCGAACACACAAATTACAAGGAGATCCGTCCATCTTTCTCTCAATCTGTTTTTCATTCTATTTGAACCCACTCTTTATAATTTGAGCATTGAACTCTCCTCCGCAAAAACACTTTCCGGCGGTCTTTTGTAGATTTCAAATCTCTTTATCAAACATTCATTCGAGTTACAAGGAGTCAAATCTATAGAGTCGAGATCCACTTCCAACAGATCCGATTAAATTCGATTCAAGTTAAATTAGATTTTTAAGAGACATAACACTCCAATCACCTTCTCACATCTAAATTTTATTTATTTTGTGGAGCCTACATATAGCTTTTTGGAACCTAATATATATATAGGTATGTATGTATGTATGTATGTATTCTGTAATTACATCCGATCTATGAATTTTATGGAGAAGTTTTATGAGAAAATTTTAAATTTTTTATTAAAATCTTCTGTCTTAATTCATAAAAGAATATTGTTAGGAATTGTCGGGAAAGACATTTCTCCCTTTTTTAAATAAAAGGTAATTTTGGCAGAGTAGGGTTTTTGATTAGATAGTGTACTAGTTGGCTACTTGCTTTACTTAAAAAGTTACAATTATCCTATTATTGTACCAACTACTTCTTAGATGGAAATGATTATGCTCTTAAAAAGATACTTATTTAAATTATTAATCTGAAAATCTATAACAAATTCCATCTAGTTGAACATTTGGTCATGCACTTGATGTGTTAAATTAACTATTATAATTAGAATTGTAAAGAATTCCATTGAGTTGTAAGAATTTTCTATTTTTGTGTAGGCGTTGATATCGATAGATTTGAAATCATTGAATAGTCATTCCGGCCAACATTCCACTACCAAAAAATGTGTTTGACACATCAATGTCGAAAAATATTAGTGTCACGCCCTGATCCTCGGATCGAGCACGCAAAAACCGCTGCGTCGTCTCGATACACGGGCAAAACCTCTCAATATACCGGGACTCCGCAAGATTATATTCCTGAACATTTAAACCTCTAGTACACAATCCATCAAAGATAAGGAAAGCATGAAACAATACACATACAAAGGACCCCTTTGGTCCATTCCCTGTACACACAAGCATGCGTTGGCACACAATCGGGGAAGGGGCTCCTGTATATGCACGCATGCGATGTGGCCATCCCAGCCAACTAGAATTTCTCAACACCAATAAAGCATTTAAAATACAAGAAGTCCCAAATCATAGTCGTAGGATTTTACTGATACTTGCCCAAAGAAATCAAGCTAACATCAATAAAGTCTAAACAATATGAGATGTACAAAACTTCACAAATCCAAAAGAAAGTATCGAAATTTAGAATTATAGTCCAAATGTCCCAGTACATAACGAAAACATTTTCATAAAATGATTAAAATCAAAATAATTAAGCACAAATCATAATCGTCGGATTTTACTAATACTTACCAAAAACTCAGCCAGTATCAGTAAAATCCGCACGGTATGGGATGTACAGAACTTCCATTTCCATGGTTTTAAACACTACAATTCTCCAAAAATCCTGCCTTTGTCAAATACCTATACAAATCAGCAAAAATACTTCGCAAGCTCTAGCGTTCAATCTCATAATTAAGTATCATCTGAAAAATGTGGAGAAAGGGGTGAGTATTGAGAAATACTCAGTGAGTAGAGTGCAATGGTACGCAACATATAAATGAGGGGTGAGAGTGGTGATGCTAAATACATGTATCAAATATCATTTAATACAATAACGAATTTCATTTTCATAAAATCATTTATATCAATCCACCATGACTCATAAAATCAACTTAATCAGTCAAATCTCATTTTTCCATAATTTTTGTGGTTTACCGAAAATATTATCCTACCAATGGCCATTGGTAGGACCCGCCTAGGAATTTTTTTTTTCAATTTTCGTATAAAGCTCCCCTTCCCCTTTGGCGTTGGCGCGGAAATTTTTTCATGGGGTGCTACCACGTCATCCGTCCGACTTGAGTGGCTCTCTATCCCACCACCTCCAAGCCTTTAATGTAATCACAAATCAGCCCAAACCACGCCGTTCCAATGGACCGGTCCGTGACAGGACTCAGAACTGCAGTCTTTTTTCCCAGCACCATGTTACCAAACTCATTTCATAATTCAATGCACGCTCAAATATGAGGTAGAGCAATATTTCACAATTCATCCCAAAGTAACATGGTGCAAATAATTCATTAATCATGTACAAGAGTCATGGACATTTCACAATTTCATTTTAGGCATACCACAATCACAAAACAATTTCAATTCCATTTGCAAACTCATTTCAAAACTCAATTTATAAATCATATTTAAAATCATTTACTCATTCATATGATACATAACCATCCACTCACCTCTAGAAAGGGTATTCACTCTCTATTTATCAATGTAATCTGAATAGATCCCTTTCAAGTCCCCAAAAGATTAACCTAATCAAATATCACAATTTATCATCAAATGAGATCTCATATAGTCATAATTTGCATATCTACAAATTCTAGACTCTCATTTCATCAACCTAAGACCATTTACTTCGCCAACGAACTTTAATTCTCAATATTTCCAATTTTTCCCAATTTTCTTCCAAATTTACATAATTATAGTACTTTTCATGCATATTTCAATTTAAACTCTGAGTAAACTACTCTATTCAACCCAACATGATTCTATCATCCCTTATCATGCTTCTTTCGTATCAAACAATCTAATTCATATAAAATCTTATACTTAACCTTAATAATCACGTATAAAATTTCAGAAAACACATTCTATTCATATCTAATATACATTCTAACATATACAAGACTTCTTACCCTAAATTTATCCTAAATTCAGTCAATTAATCGAATGGATCAGAAATCCCCTCACCTAGGGTTTTCACAGTTCGCAAATCTAGCTTCCGTGTGCCATTTAACTCATTCCAAGACCTGCAGTGCTTCCAATTCGAAGCAAAGTTCAGTAATTAAAGTTATTCACTATGGAAATCAAAACCTTAGAACTAAGATCTGAGCTCGGCCCTTACCTGCTAGAGAAGAAATCGCAGAACATTGTAGCCTAGGGTTTTTGACAATCTGCTACCGCTAGCTTGGAGCTCCTGCGATGGTTGCAGAAGGCTCTCAACGGAGTGAGTGGCATGCGGTCAAGCGAACAGGGGAGGAAGACAGCATGAGCCGTCGCACGCGCTAGGGAGTAAAGATAAAACAAGCGGTCGCATGCAGTGTAACTGCCGGAAGGAGGTGTCGACCGCGAGAGATAAAGAGAAACGATAGAGAGGGAGAGGGAGACAGTGAGCGATAGAGTAAAAGAGAAACAGAGGGTGAGATAGAGAGAGACAGAAGGGCAGAGAGGGAGATAGAGAGAGATGAAGAGGAGAGACGATGGCGGGGGGCTATCGAAGAACCCGCCGGTGATGGGTGGAGAGAGGCGGAGGAGATGGAGAGAGCGGCGGAGACTGAGAAAGCGGCGGAGAGTGTGAGAGAGACGAAGAGATTAGGGCTTCTAGCCCTAATCGAATTTGGGGGGAGAGGGAGTGCTGCATTTTGGCCAAAACACAACACTTCCTTCTCTGTCTTTTATTTTTTATTTTTTTTTTATAAATACATATATTTATATATATATTCATATAATATTCATATTATGATTCCAAATTTATCAACAATTGAATGCACTATATATTTGCGAACATGGATATTTTAATATACCAAAAATTCTAATTTAATACCCCAAAATCAAAAATCAATAAAATTTAAAATTTTTCCTTTATATTATAAAGATATTTACAAACTTTCTAATACCGAATTTTCGGTATTACAATTAACGCTTGCAACAACGTCACAAAATATCAATGCCAGCAACATGGGGACGTAATATAGGTGCCTGGAGGCAAGACGACAGAAAACTTATCACTACAGCATGTGTCAACGATGCCAAAAATGTTCTGGGAAATGGGGCATCACAGTGTGAAATTTAGCAGCGTCAAGTCCATTAGAAACGACATCAAAAGAGTAACAATGCCTCATGGCCGATGCTTATATGGCATTTCTAAAAATACCAAACTGGTGACATGGAGCACCTTTTCATGCTTTCAATGCTTTGTGGTGCTCTTAGCATGTCATGCATCGCTGAAACTATAAGATTTTTTCAGTTCGCTTGCCTTCTCAAGTCAAAATGGTATTTTTGCGATATTGTTAGGCATCAGTTATGGGGTCACTAAATCACACTACAAGTCACATTCCCCATATTTCTCAGAACTCACCTACAATCATTCTCTAAATTTCCTTTCTACTACAAGTTCGAATAGTATTTCTTTTCACTTATTTTGAACATAAATCGATTTTTATCTATTTAATTATATTATTTTATAGGAGAGGTGTACCTTGAGGAGAAGGGGCATGCTCAATCCCAGGGAGCTGTTTTATCTGATACTAACCTTACACCTAAGCTTTCAATAATTTCAGTCATTGATAATCTCGACTTATAAGATGATACGTCTAGTTATACTATTGGAGGTTGGTTAGATTTCATAGTTGATGGCTCTACTAACTCGAACGATGAACTTAGCTGCCTAATAATCTTGACCGTTGATACCTACAAAAGATGGAGAGACTTCGACACTCAAATTAGAGAGTGATTTTTGAAGAGAAGAAAAATAGACTAAAATCAAGAGGAAAATAGCTCTTTATGACTTATGTGTAAAGTGTAGATCTAGAGAACTTACCAGGATAGCAGGCGCATTAAAACTTATATAGTTCCCTCTTGTGAAATTCGTGTATAGGCGGGATGATAAAACTCTAGTTTCTTTACGAGAGCATCATAAGATTTCAGAGAATCATGTTATAAGATTCTCAAAGATTACAAAATGTATCCGGTTTGGAAAGTTCAGATCATCACAGAGATTCTTTTCCTTATCGATCATGATTATAGGTCTCCTTTCTATTTACGTGAGATTCTCTCCGTGAGTTAGAAAGAGTGAATATTACGTTAGAAGATTGCATATCGACCACTGAGCATCGAGGAGGCCTTGGGACTGACTAGTTAGAGTACCAAAGAATTGGCTATAAAGAGAGAGAGAGAGAGGTGATCGGCGTATACCAAGAGGGTCCATTGACAGGCTATGGACCTCACTATCTCTGGGCCTAACATGATTTAGACCATGTACCATCACTTGCCCTTTACTCCTTATATCACTTCGAAGGAGAGGCGTAAGGAGTAAGCCAAGGGTAGTTACTTGGAAGGTCACGAGGGCGTAAATGCATTCAACCTTTGAGTAAATGATCCCAGAATAAATACTTCGTGGGAAGTTAAGGGGTTTAAAACTCCTCATTCATTACACATGTTTCTCATTGGATCATTAAGCCTACCCAGAATTATGGGGATCACATCTCCATGGTTATAAATAGAGGTCACATGACCCAGCATCATTCATGATCTCTTTAACTTTCACAAATGATTCAGTGAGTTTCCACTGCTAAGAGTCTATATTTTTTAGAGACATATTGAATATGGGTTTTAAGCCACAAAACCTAATAGTTTAGGAGATTTCTGTCCATGCAAGGTACTATCAAGGATTGGTCTACTGATGTGAGGCTCTATCATGTCATTCGACATTCGAACTTCAAGGTGGAATCCGTCAGGGTTCCTGACCTTGAGGAGGTAGAGATATTCCTTGGGGTACGCTCTCTTCTCGGGGCTAGAACTATTATCTGACCCCCGGGTGTAACAGGTGGCTGAGATATTTCTTGGGTATTTCCTTGGGTCGGGTGGATAGAAGGGGTAGGAGACGGCCAAAGGCTTGATGCATCCTTATAATCTCTCTCATACTCTCCTCGACTCCTTCTCAAGTCCTTTCCAGCTTATGTTGTAATTAGTTTGCAGTTTTTATCCGTTTTAGCCATTGTTGCTCGCGGGCCGTGGAGTTTCTTTTGGTTCTTGGTTCACATCTAGTTGACTTTCAAGCATAGGACTCATGTATCTTCTTCATATAGCTCGGTTTGGCTTAGGGACTTATAAATCTTGTATTCAACGGTGTACTTGCATATGTATTCATCGTGTCAAAATAAAAGAGAAGTTTTTGTTACGTACTTGTTGATCTTATTCTTAAATGATCATCTTATCCATTGGTAGCTTAGTCGCTAGGCACGGGGCACAACTGCTCTTACACTTGTTATCCTCCTTAGACCGAGAGAGTGAGTGTCGACCGCATGCTTGCCTAAGAGAATAACCCATGCTTCCTTGTTTGGAAGACACGTCCAGGAGGAGTAGGTGACACTTACCAATGCGGGGAGATAAATCCCTATTAATGCTCTCCGTTTGGGAAGACTTGGTAAATATTTATCTGTTCAGAGAGATAAATCCCTATTAATGGACTTTGTTTAGGAGAACTAGGTAATATTTGCTTGTTCAGTGAGATAGATCCCTATCGATGGACTCCGTTTAGGAGGACTAGGCGATACTTGTCCATTCAGGAAGATAGATCCCTATAGATGGACTCCGTTTAGGAGTACTGGGCAATATTTACACGTTAGGGAGATAGATCCCTATCGATGAACTCCGTTAGGGAGGACTAGGCAATATTTACCCCTTCAGGGAGATAGATCCCTATTAATGAACTCTGTTTGGGAGGACTGGACGATATACCCATTCGAAAAAATAGATCCCTATTGATGGACTCCGTTTAAGAGGACTAGACAATATTTGCCCATTTAGAGAGATAAATCTCCATCGATAGATCTAGTAAAACATCAACACAGTAGTATAGCGGTCAGCAAGTACGGTAACACGACATGATAAGGGGTTGTAGAAGTCTTGTCTGATTATTCGACTATATAAAGCAAAGTGTATTCCTCCAGGAGGCATCGTTCCTCATTAATTCACAAGTTTTCAAAGTTCCAGGTCCTAGGTATGGTCGAGCGATCTAGGTAATTGAGGTGATACGTACCTAGGCAGACTTCTGAGCGTGTCCTGTAAAGACCTTCCCAGTTAGGCACGAGTTTGTCCTGGCAGGGGTTGACCAGTGGCTTCAACTTTCCTAAACACTAGGTTAGCCTTCTTAAATATTTTAGTCCTAACTTGCCTGTTGTAGTACCTAGCTGTTTGCTGTTGATAAGCAGCCATTTGGAGATATATGGTTTCCCTTAGTTCGGGAAGTAAGTCTAGTTGTTCGTATAGTGCGGACTCATTTTGCCCCTCTTTATAGTGGTCCACCCGTAGCCAATGGATACCAATCTTGACTGGTAACATTGCTTCTCAATCATACGTCAGGCCAAGCGGTGTTTCCCCCATTACACTTTTGGGCGTCATTCGATAGGTCCAAAGAATGTTGTAAAGTTTCTCTACCCAACGACCCTTGACCCCATCTAGTGCAGCTTTCAGCCCCTGTAGTATCATTCGATTAGCTACTATTACAATTTCGTTGGTTTGTGGGTAGGCGATAGACGTGGAATGATATTGGATCTCTGGTTTGTTGTAGAAGTTTCGAAAGCTTTTGTTGTCAAACTGTTTGCCATTGTTAGTGATCAAGACATGGGGCCACACCAAACTAGGTGATGATGGTTGACCATATGAAATGCTGCATTTTGCTGATGGTGATCTGGACTAATGGTTCAACCTTCACTCACTTGGTGAAATAATCGAAGCCTACGACTAAGAACTTTATCTGTCCAAAAGCAGGAGGGAATGGCTCTAGGATGTCAATTCCCTACTGAGCGAATAGCCATAGGCTGGCTATTGGGCTGAGCTCGGTGGAAGGTTCGCATAGTATGGACAAAAAGCACTGGCACTTGTTACAACTTTTGATGTAATGGTCTACATCGGCTTTCATGGTAGGCCACTAGTACCCTTGTCATAGAGTTTTGTTTACTAGGTTTTGGGTGCCTAAATGACTGCTGCATATCCCTTTATGAATTTCTCTTAGCACATAGTCTCCTTCCTTGAGTGTAATGCACTTCAAATAGGATAGGTGTAAGACTTCTTGTAGAGATCATTGTTAATGATGGCATAATGGGCTTCCTTGCACCTCAACTTGGCAGCTTCAGACGGTGAGCTCGATACTTGTTCAAACTTCAGATGCGCTTTGATGAGATCTTTCCAACTTGGTGAGTTGTTTGCTGACAAGATTTGTTCGGGCTCCTCTATACTACGATGGACTCTTTATGTAATCGGTTCAGCTAGTTACTATTGACTCGAAACTGGCTAATTTCGAGAGCATATCGGCTTATGTATTCTCTAATCGGAGGATCTACTATACGTCCACCTTGTTGAACTTATTCGTGGCTTGGTGTATCTTAGATAAATACTTTGCCAGATTTAGCTCCTTGGTCTCGTATACCCCCTTGATTTGTTTGATGATCAGCTGACTGTCGATAAAGACTCGCATGTTTTAGACCCCTAATGAAGCTGCGATCCGCAACTTGATTGGAAGAACTTTGTATCCAACTGTCAATAAAGACTCGTATGTTTTAGACCCCTAATTTTGAGGGCATATTCAGCTTTAAAATTATCTAGCCCCACTAAGATGAGTCTGGCTCCATTTCCTGAAAAATTAGATAACCATCCATATGAAGGGTCTATTCGGGCTATACGTCTTCCTCTTGGTCATCGATAGGGACTTGTTCAATAGATATTGGGAATGTGTACTCAAGAATAAAGTTTGTGAGGGCTTGGCCTTTAATAGCCAGTCTCGATTGGTATTTGATGTTTAACTTAACTAGTTCGATACTCCACTTGATGAGTCGACCCGCAATGTCCCCTTTTTGTAAGATCTATTTTAGGGGCTGATTGGTCAGCATTATGATGGTGTGTGCTTGGAAGAGGGTCGGAGGCATCTAGCAATGATAACCAAGGTGAACACTATCTTCTCAATAAGTCAGTAATTGATTTTGTACTCATGAAGTATATGACTAACATAGTACACCAGCTTTTATATGATGGATCCCTATCTCATAAGGACAGAACAGAGCGCTTGGTTAGAAACAGAGAGGTAGAGATAGAGTTTCTCACAAAGGATCGGTTGGGAGAGAAGTAGGGCGAGTCCAGTAACTTACCTAGGCAGCAAGCACATTGGAGCTTATATAGTTCCCTCCTACGAGAATCGTGTGTAGATAGGGTGATAAAACCCTAGTTTCCTTACGTAAGTGTCCTGAGATTTTGGAAAATCATGTCGTAGGATTCTCAAAAATTGCAAAACATATCTGGTTTGGAAAGTCCAGATTATCACGAAAATTCTTTTACTTATTGATCATGATTGTAGGTCTCCTTTCTATTTACATGAGATTCTCCATGTGATTTAGAGAGAGTGGATATTGCATTAGTAGATTACGTATTGACCACCAAGCACCGAGGAGCCCTTGGGACCGACCAGTTGGAGTACCGAATAGTTGGCTATCAAGAGAGAGAAAGTGAGAGACGTGATCGGTGTGTACCAAGAGGGTCCATTGACGAGCTGTAGACCTAAATATCTCTGGGCCCAACATGATTTGGGCCATGTACCATCACATACCAAGCACAAGAGGCTTGTTTTTTAATGGGTAAATTCAAAATGCAAGAGCATCTTCAAAGAAAAAGCATGGTAACTTTCTCTTCTCCCAACATCTCAACTCCACCACTGGTGCAGTACAAAACTGTTAGGAGTAATTGGCAGAAATATTTGTTTTCCATATTTATGTTGATTACTTTTGATTTATATTAGGAGTAATTAGTGAAAATATTTATTTTCTGTATTTATGTTGATTACCTGTGACTTGTATCCTTGATTAATTCGTGAGATCCACAATTTAAGGGTTGATTTAAACCTCTTCTTGCATATAAATTCATTAATCTATAATAAAATTATGATAAGGGGAACTCCCTTTCTTTTATCATGGTATCAGTGTAAGGTTAGAATCATAAATTTCTTTTCTACCATGACCAAAGAAACCTCTATAAATTCTTTTCATCAAATCAACCATAATATCTCATCACCATATATTATTAATACCTTTGACAAACCAATAGCAGCTAATAGAACCCAACACTTAGAGAATATCGAGAGTAACAATAATGTTCCAATTGCTAAATCGATAAATAAGCAATGTACACAACTTATATCCATGCTTAATCTTGCAAAAAGTCTTGCACTGATGGCCAACTTTATAGGTATAGCAATTTCTCTATCCAGTGACGAAACTGAATGAGTTTTGGATTCATGTTCATCTAATCACATGACATCTCATGAAAATTTTACTCTACCTCATACAAATATCCCATATTCCTTACCAATTAAAATCGCAAATGGATCACTTATTTCAACAAAGTCACATGAAAATGTTTCTCTTACCTCTCTCGTTACTTTAAAGAATGTTCTTTACATACCTTCTTTTACATGCAATCTTATTTCCATTAGCAAATTAACTAAAATCTTGAATTGTGTTGCCCATTTTTTCCCTTCTTTTTACATCTTGCAGGACCTATCCACGAGGAAGCTGATTGAAATGGGTGAATTGCATGATGGTCATTATTATTTTTGGGTAATTAAAATTCTTATGGCAATAAACAGTATTACTTTTGACTCAAAACTCATTTTGTAGAACTAGCACCTTGGACATTTGTCTTTTGATAAACTATCTCTACTTGATAATTTAGGCTCGTTCTCTTTTAAATCATCTAATAAATGTTGTAACTCTTGTCATCATGCAAAACTAACTCATAATCCATTTCCAGATTGTCAATCAAAACACATGATCCTTTCGAATTAATCCATTGTGATGTTTAGGGACCATATCAAACTGTATCATTATCTGGTGCTCACTATTTCTTAAGTATTGCTGATAATTATACTCAAATTACCTGGGTTTATTTACAAACTAAATCAGAAGTTTACAACTGGTTGGTTTTCTTTATAGCCATGACAGTTCAACAATTTGGAAAAGCAGTAAAACAAATTCATAATAAGAATGGCACTGAATTTACAAATCATGATATTCAATCATATTGTCGACAACATGGCATTTTGACCCTTTTTTCTTGTGTTTCCTCACCCCAACAAAATGGAGTTATTTAACCTAAACACCAGCACAATCTTGAAGTAGCCAAAGTTTTACGATTTTAGGTAAATTTACATATTATGTTTTGGGGAGAATGTATATTAATAGTTGTATATTTGATTAATTCTAGTCCTACTCCCCTCTTGTTTAGTAAAAATCCATATGAGCTTTTGTTTTTTGAAAACCCAATTATTCTCATCTTCGTGTGTTTGGATGTCTTTGTAATGCCTCTATTTTTTCTCAATCCAAAAACAAATTCCATGAACGTGCCTCAACTTGCCTCTTCATTGGATATCCTAATGGTAAAAAAGAATACAAATTATATGACTTAAACACCCATAAACCTATCTCTAGAGATGTGGTATTTAATGAACATATTTTTCCCTTTCAAGGAAAAAATTCCTTTAGATACTCCTCTCCTTTTCAATCCACCACCACTCCCATACCTTTACCTATTAATGAGCCTATATCTTTTGATTCAATTCCAGATGACACCACTAGTCCTATATCCTCAAACCTAGATCCTGCACCTCTGCTGACCCAGACACACTTTCTCTACCTACCACTGAATCTGATACTTCCACTCTTAATCAGCCTCTAACTTTGACATCCACACACTCCCTCATGTTAGAAAATTGTCATCTCACTTATGACTTCCATGTTAAATTGCCGAAAAATAATGCTGCCCATTTTTCCTCTTCCAATCATGTATCTCAGGTACATCTCATCCTTTATCTCATTTTCTTTCATATCTAAATCTACCTCATCCCATATAAGTTTTCTTGCAGCCATAACTCAACATGATGAGCCAAAATCCTATACATAGGCTATTAAACACAAATGTTGGTGAGAGGCCATGAAAATAGAATTATAGGCACTTAAACAGAACCATACATGGACCTTGGCTATATTACCTCCTGGGAAGAAACCCATTGGCTCCAAATGGATATACAAAATCAAATATCATTCTGATAGGATAGTGGAACAATACAAGTCTCGCTTGGTAGCCAAGGGATATATGCAAGTCGAAGGGCTGGACTATAGTGAAACTTTTGCCCTTATAACAAAACTTACCATAGTCCAAACCCTGTTGGCTATAGCTGCTCCCAAATCATGAGAGTTACGTTAACTTGATGTTCATAATCCTTTATTACATGGCGATCTTAAAGAGAAGTACATCACATCATCACCTAGTTACTTGTCTCCTTCGGATGATCGAGTATGTTACTTGCGAAAATCTCTTTAAGGTTTGAAGCAGGTGTCTCGTCAGTGGTTTGTTAAATTTTCTACTGCAATACTTCAATTCGGCTTTGACCAGTCAAAGGTAGACATATTCTTCTTCATCTATCGCAAGGGCTCTTCGTTCACTGTATTACTTATATATGTAGATGATATTATTGTTGCTAACAACAAGATCTTCCATACGCAAACTCTTATGAAATACTTGAATGACCATTTTCATATCAAGACCTAGATCCTCTCTAATATTTTCTTGGATTGGAGGTGACATGCTCTCCTAAGGGTATTGTATTATCTCGATCCAAGTATAAATTAGATATTTTGTAGGAGGAAAGTCTACTAGTACCAAACACTATAAAAAATCATGAATTTAGTAACGGATTTTAGCAACGAAAAGAATTCGTCACTATTTTGTAATAAAATTAGTGACAAAAAAATTTCTTTACTATTTTGCAATGAAATTAACGATAAATATAGATTCATCGCCAAATAGTAACAATAGTGGTTTCATTGCAAAATTCGTGACAAATTAGCCATGAACAAAATTTTGTTACTGAATTCGTTGTTAATTAGCGATGTAAAAAGTTTTCATCACTAAATAAGCGATGAATAGAGTATTCATCGCTAAATTTGCAACAAACCAAAAATTCATCACAAATTTAGTTACCAAATATAAGATTTGTCGCTAGCTTAGCAATGACAAAATCTTTCATCGCTTATTCTACGATGAATTTTTCTCTTTTTCGCTAAATTTGCGACGCACAACTTCTTTCATCGCTAAATCTATGACAAAAATTAATGTTCATCGCTAATTTACCAATGAATAGATTCTTCCATCAACAAATCAATGATGAATGACTCTTTTCATCACTAAATTTATCACTAATTAACAACAAATTGAACAAATCGTCACTAAATTGATTGCTAATTAGCTACAAACTAGTTATTCGATGCTAAATTCATTGATAATTTCAGCGGTATTTGAAATTTCTTTTCAAATTTTGTGATTAAATTCCTCCTATGTTCACTAATGTAACCTTTTACAATTGTCTCTATTTTTGACCATCTTTAAAGTAACAAATTAGCTTGACAATAAATAATTCATTCATTCATTTTCAATACCTAATATGCTCCAAACTAATCATTTTTGACAATAAATAATTCTTTCATTTTCTGTTTATATAAAAAAAAAGTTAATTGAGTATTATATTTTACAATGATAGAACTTATTCATATAAACATGTCTATATATTTATATAAGTCACAAACTTATAAATTTGTGTAAGTATTCAATTCATTGTCTAAAGATGAAAAAGATTTTTTTTTTCTACTGATGATCAATATAATGAACATTTTTTATCCATAATTTTGTTGTCAAATTTATTGAACTTAAATATGAATGATAGTTTGTCTATAATTTCAAAGTTTAGTGAATGGAACTAAATTTTTGTTACAAAATTCATCGCAAAATGATACATTTATTACTAAATTCATTGCGAAATTGTGACAAAAAAATTGTTCATCGCTAATTAGCACCGAACTGATATATTCATCACTAAATTAGCAACGAAAATAGAACGTCGTTGATTAGAGACGAATATAGCCATTCTTTGCTAATTAGCGAAGAAAAGAGTAGTTCGTTGATGACTTGAAAAGAAAACACAATTACGCCATGAAGGCAAATTCTACAATGAATGAATTGTTCATCACAGATTCTGCAATGAAGTTAAATATTCGCCACAGATTCTACGACGAACGTTTTGGTTCATCACAGATTCTAAGACGAACAATTTTGTTCGTCACAGATTCTGCAACAAATAGTTGTTTTCATCATAGATTCTATGATAAACAACTTTTTTTGTGGTAGATTTTGCGACGAACAATGGTGTTCGTTACTGACTACAAGTTTTGTTCAAAAATTTCTAAGTCTCTCACACACTCACTCTGTCTCTCTCTCTCCTCGGCATGCACATTCTCTCACCTAGGTATGTCATTCTGTCACTCTGTCTCTCTCTCTCACTCTAAATCTACCGTTGGCAGTGTTGCAAGACTCTAAATCCAATGGCAGTAGTGCCATCGAATTTGGGCATGGGATGGTGCCCTCCCCCTCCTATGCCTCTCTTGAAAAAGAAAGGAGAGAGGCAAGGGCCCTCCCCCTCTCTCACCGAGGAGAGGGAAGGTCCCCCTCCTTTGGCTCTCTCGAAAGAGGGGATGGGGAGGTGCCCTCTTGTGAACCTTTTTTTTTAATTTAGTATTTTTATTTATTATAAATTATATAAATTAAATATTTATTATAAATTATAGAAAATGTAATTATTTTTATTTATTATAAATTATAAATTATATTTAATATGTTTTATTAATTTAAATGTTGGTGTTGATGTAGTGAAAGCTGTTGAGTTGCCGAAGATTGCTTTGCATTTGGCTAAGGAGCTTCTTCTTTCAATCAATGATGGGAGCAAGATGCATTTGGTAATTTTCTCTATCTTTATGAATTTGGTGTCCACTTTCCCTAAATTATGTGAATTTTCATTTTGATTGGGTTTAAATTGTGATCGATGGTCAATTGCACTTGATGATTAATGTGATTTTTGAATATGTCCAATGAATATTTAGCATTCTCAATTGTGGTATTACTAAATTAATTTTTATACCTCTATTTGGACGTTTGAAATTCTTGTGAAATTCTTTGGTCTTGATATTGGAGGTTAAATTTGTCTAGATACTGGAGGTCAAATTTGCTACCCCAATTTACCATCCAAATATCGATATTGGAGGCTGAATTTGTTCAAATATTCTTAATTTGGCTCCTAAGGTATATATATTTCATTTAATTTCCATAAGTCAATTTCCATATTTTATTAATTGTGTTTTTTTGGGAACAATGTTAGGGATGTTTTGCCATTACAATGAATCAGTTGGACTCATCTAAGCTAGGTATCACTGTACTGCATTCTCATTAATTAATTATTGGTTTCAAGGAGTAATACTTGTAATAATTTATTTGGTAGTTAGTATGAGAAATAATTATTTATTGGAGGATAAATTTAAATTGAGATTTAAGTGTAATAATAACTCTACTTAGAAAGTTTATAGAGGACAATGATATTCCAAGTATGTCTTTTGTCCCAAAAAGAGGGGAAAAAAAAAACAAAGAAAGAATTTAAAGAAAAGAACAATCTTGGCATTATTGAGGTACACCAAATTTATTTGATTCTTGTCCTTTTTGGCACTGTTCACCAAGAATTTACATTTCCCTAAATATCATCCTTTCTATTTTTTTTTTCAAAAATCATCCTTTGTACCTATGTACTAGGAGGCTAACCTAAGATCATTGCAAGCAAGCTACATAACACTTCTAAGGTAAAGAGGTTTCCCCACATGAACAAAATTTATCTAGTGGTTAATTTCATAAATTTTCAAAATTTAAAAAAATATTTGAGTACCTGCAAATTTGATGGGTCATAAGTGGATAAATGGTTACCTGGTAGTGATTTGTGCAATATTAAAATTGACAAAAAGTCTCAACTGATGAAAATCTAAATATATAATTAACAAAATTCACTACTATTTCTCTGATGTGATTCCAACACACAATAAAAAGTATAGAACCTATGAGTTCTCACTCTTTTAAAGTTCTTTGGATTTTGACCTAAACTATAAAGATACTATATAGTAAAATTATACAATAAAAATTGGATTTCTATAATTTGTTAAGAAAAAGATATTTACTGAGATTAATCGAACACTCTAAGTGTAATTAGAAAAAATCTTCTATTTATTATTTTTTGTGTAAATTTTATCTCTTTGTATTGAATAATTCTACAAAACTCTTAGTATAATAATAACTCTAAGAACACATGATAATGATGTGTGTTGAATGTCATTATCCTCCATAAACTTTCTCAAGTATAAATTCAAGTGTAAATGCTATGTGTTGAATCTCATTTTAAATTGAGATTTCTCAACTATAAATTGAGATCTCATCTTCTAAAATAGGCTGCCAAATCTTATCTCTTTCTCTCTCTTTAGATTTTCATAGTAGGGGACAACTTAGACAAATTTAATTATTTATTATTGTTACAAATTAATATATTATATATGATTTATGTTATAAATAGTGTATATATGTGATATTAATATAAATTAATATATTATAAGCAAGGTAACCTTTTTTTTTTACTCCAATCAAGTACATTTTATTAGTAGTACTTTTTATTAATATTTTATAAATCTTAAATTTGTACGCAGAGAAAATGTAGAATGATAGAAGTTGGAAATATAAAAAAAACTTATCTGAACATCGAGATTTAACTGATGAGTTTATTATTGGGTTAAAACTATTTTTGGATTTCGCTAGTAGTAAAGTGGAGTTTATAGATGTGAATAAGTTAAGATGTCTGTGTAGAAAGTATCATGATAATAAATTTTATGAGTGTGATAAAGTTAGAGAATATCTTTATAAATTTGATTTTATCCCGAATTACTATAATTAGACTTATCACAATGAATCATTTATATCTGATGAAGAATATTGACAAAACATGCATTTTTCAGTTAGAGGGGATCAGAATTGTTATAATCAATTGAACCCATATCAGAGGATAGTAATTGTTGTAGGGGGTCAAAAATTTTGCTCCCGAACCAAACCATGCAAGTACTAGTTTTGTTCCAATATTTGAACAAGTGTATACTAGTTGTACATCACCATTGAAGGAAGTAGAAGCAAGATGTGTTGATGAGAATACGAATAATAAAACTTATTTGTCGCATCAATTTTAGGAAATGGTGAGAGCTGCAGATAAATATTTGTGAATTGGTTGTGACAGTCACACTAAGTTATCATTAACGGCAAGACTATTAAATATCAAGGTAGAATATAATTTGTCTGAAAATTGCTTCAATGATATTGTTCAAGTAATTGGAGAAGTATTGCCTAATGATAATATCATGCCAAATGATTTTTATAATATGAAAAAGCTAGTGAAAGATTTAGGTCTTCCAATGGAAAGGATTGATGCATGCAAAGATGGTTATATGCTATATTAAGGAGATAATGAAAATGCAAAATTTTGTAATTTTGTAATCAATGTAGGTATATGAGTACTAGGAGGTCAGATCGTAACTAACAACGTAAACCATACAGACAAATATTTTATTTACCCTTAACTCTTAGATTGCAAAGGCTTTATGCATTAAGGCCACTGTTGAACACATGACTTGGCATGCAAATCATAAAACAGAATAAGGACTAATGTGTCATCCTTCGAATGCAGAGGTATGAAAACATTTTGATAGAACATATCCTAAGTTTACAAAAAACATTTGAAACATTAGGTTAGGTCTCTATGCTGATGGGTTTGCTCCATTTAGCAAATCAAAAAGAATTTATTCATGTTGGCCAGTTATCTTAACTCCATGAAATCTTCCACCTAGTATGTGTATGAAGACACCCTATATGTTTTTGACATTAGTTGTGCCTAGCCATAAAATCCAAAGAAGTTAATAGATGTTTATATGCAACCATTGATTATGGAGTTAAAACAACTATGGGATGAAGGTATTCCTACATATGATGTCTATACTGATCAGATGTTTGTAATGAAAGCTACTCCTCTTTGGACGATAAATGACTTCCCAACTTATGGTATGTTATCGGGATGGAGTACCATTGGGATCTTAGGATATCCGATTTGTATGGAGAGATCAAAGTCATTTAGATTAAAACATGATACGAAGGCGAGTTATTTTGATTACCATAGACAATTTTTGTCACTAAATCATAATTTCAAAAGGAATAAAGAAGAGTTCATTAAGAATAGAATTGAAAATCACCTCCTCTATTGAGATTTACTGGTGAACAAATTTGAGAGTGAGTGCTTCACTTTTTATTTGTTATTGAAAACCCATATGGTACAACGTATGGATATGAAAGTATGCATAAGTGGACCAATGGAGTATATTTTGGGATCTACCATATTGGAAAACCCATTTGATTCAACATAATTTCAATGTGATCCATATCAAGAAAAATGTTTTTGATAATATAATAAATATAGTGATGGATATCACTAAAATAATGAAAGATAACTTGAATGCGAGAAAAGATATGTAACTTGTTTGTAATCAACCTACAATTGATGTGGATAAAAATTGTAAGGGACCAAAATCAAATACAGTTTATATATTGAATAAGGATCGGAGATGAAATTTTTGTGAATAATTAAAATCGTTAAACTTTCCTGATGATTATGTCTCAAATTTTGGGAGATGCGTCAATCTGAAGGATTGTAAGTTGATTGGTTTGAAGAGTCATGATTGTCACATATTTTTTGAAAGACTGATTCATATTGCTTTCAAGGAACTTTTACCAAATTTTGTATAAAGCATCACCTTCATGATATTTGCTCGATAGTGTTGAAGGAACCGCACATAGCAAAGTTGGAAAGAGATATTTCTATTATCCTATGTAACTTAGAAAGGATATTTCCTCCTTCGTTTTTTGATTCCATGGAGTACCTTTTAGCTCACTTGTCTTATGAGACCAAAGTTGTAGGTTCCGTCCAATTTCGATGGATGTAACCATTTGAAAGGTAAATTTTTTACCTTCATTTATACACTTTGTTTTTAATGCATGTCAAATTACTAATTTCATTATATGTATTTTTTGAAACACTTTGTTTCATTACAATTAAATTGCTAAATCATTTGAAAAAAAAGATAAAAAATAAGGTTTGGGTTGAAACCTTTACATACATTGTATAGGAAGTGACAACATTTATCTCATACTATTTCGAGCCTTATGTACAATGCAAGAGACGAAGAACGGGAAGAAATGATTGATCTTAGTTCAAAATCATTCTTGACTTATAACTATCTTGGTCAACCAAGTGGGGTATGTAAGTTTAGATATTTCTCTGGTAAAAAATGGCGGACAACTCATACATATATTTTACTAAACTATCCAGAAGTGATGCCATTCTTCAAGTAAGTATACATCTATAAATAAATGTTTGTTTTTGTGTCGCAAATATTTTGTGACATAAATCACCTTCTTTTATGGTAGGATTTTTTAAAATTCATGATCTGAACTATCAATGAATGAGTTTGATCATATGCACAATCAAGAATTTGCAGCATGGATCAAAACATATGTAAGTTGTCTTGAAATTTTATAAATAATTAATTAACAAACAAATTAAAATGTTTACTTTGCTTCAGGTTCAAAGTAATCAAGTTCAAGTTGAGCAAGATTTGCAAATCCATCTATCATGGGGTCCAACGCAAGGGTACAAACTTGGCCAGCATACTTCGTAACTTGGTATAATTTTCACACTCAAGAATATGGAATTGGAAAAGCTATAATGAATAGTGGGGTCTATGTTCAATCATCCAATGATGGAAATATAAAAGATGATTTTTATGATTTGTTGGATAAAATCCTAGAGATAGAGTACCCTGGAGTAGAATTGCGGGTCGTCTTATTTATGTGTCAATTGTTTGACCTCGTCAAAGGGATGAAGGTGTACCCAAAATTTAATTTGATAGAAATAAATCATAAGAAATTGTATAAAATATATGAATAATTTGTATTGACACAACAAATGATTCAAGTATATTATGCATCATATCCTAGTTTAGATCGAGGAACGCTAGGAAGATATAGCATATCAACAAGAGAAAGTTACCAACACGATTCAAACTGAGGAATATGATACTCTAACATTACGAGATCTATATGAAGTAATGATAGATGTGGATCCAAATGAAATTCATGAAGATGACATTGAAGAAACTAATTTTGAGACAGATAACAAGGATGAGGATGATGATGATGATGATGTTGAAGAATCTAATTTTGAGACAGATGATGAAGATGAGGATGACAATGAGAACTTTAATTTTTGATGGCGGGTAAGTTTTATTTTCTTAATACAATAAGAATCTGTTATATCTAGTATATTTAGGTAGCTTTTCACAATGAGCCTACCAAACTAAAGAGTTACATTTAATTTTGATTTCTTGAAATTTATTATGATTATCTAATAGCAGACTGAATTTTCTTTAATTATTTGATTGAGAAAATGCATTTAGTCTGAATTGAACCGACTTGAAACTATTTTTTTTTTAATCATTGTTTTGCAAATGTTAGCGTAGTCTTGATTATATATTGTCATTCATTCACTAATACATTGTCTTCCTTTTTATAGATCATTGGAGATGATTTTTATTTTCATTGGAGATGATTTTTTGTACGTCAATTTAAATATGGTAAGATTCTTCATGTATTTCATTATGTATCTGATGAACATGCAATTTTTATTTTCTTTATTATTCTAATATTTGTAATTGACAATATCGATATGGGGGCCATAGACAAGTTAGTGATGGAAAACTAAACTCTTCAGTATCGCAGTCCGTTTCAGCTGCACCTTCCCATTCCCCTTCCCTTTCTACTGATGCACTTTCGTCGTCCCCTTTCGTTGCACCTTCGGTACAATATTCATATGTTGAGGGGGAAGACGGGCAAGAGGTGATATCCCCTTGTGGAGATCCATAAGTATTGAATTTTAAAATTTTATTACTATTATTTCTTTTATTTATATAATATATGATTCTTTTAATTATCTTATTTACTTGTTATTGTCTATTTATAATTTTATGACAGATTCACAAATTCTGTATATGTTGTTCACGAACTTAATAGAATAGTGAACAACCACTGGGGAGGAGTTTGGATATCTTTCACAAGCACCCCAAAAGATACAAAAGAGTTATGATGGAGAGAGCTTAAGGTAAGTTATATCATTCAGTTTACATATATAACTAAGTTTATAATTTTAATATAACTAACTATTTTTTTATTTATTGTAGTGAAAATTCACTTAGGATAAGACTAAGGAGAATGAAATAAGAAGAATTTTTAGTAAAAAAAAGTGGTCATCACTTCTAAGGGTTATTAAATTATGCAAAGACTAGCAGAAAGAAGTCAAAGTGCATCATTAAAGAGAATTGGCTCAGGATTATGAACTTCTAGAATCCAATGAGAGCATACGAAAATGTGAGCAGAACAAGAAGAACAGACCTTGTAATTCTATGGAATCGTCTACCACGTATACGGGAAGCTTAATCAATATAGATAAATATAGAAATATATTGATAATTTTGTTAAAATACTAATTTTTTAATTTAATTTAATTATTTCATAGATGTTCTAACAGTGTTTTTTTTTAGACCAAGGAAATAGGAACCGAGCCATCATTTGTAGACATTTTCACTCGGACATTCCAAAAGAAAGACAAGACGTGGAGTGGGTAGAGAGTTAAAGTGGTTAAGGTATGTAATTTCAAAACTTCAAATTATTTTATGACACTCTCAATATTGGTTTGAACATATTGTGTTGAACCTACCATAACACATTGAAAAATGAATTTAATAGGTTAGTTGCTCCCAAATTTCTTTTCACTGCCTAGATTGATTCTTTGATTTCTAATATATGCTCTTCTATTTGATCATTATTAATTAAATTTTTGGGATGGATAATGTCTTTGCAATCTAAACAGAAGTATGCCAAATTTCTATTCCATAAGTCTCTTAAATTTGAAATGTGTGGTAAATATATTATTTTTTGTATCTTATTATTAACTGTCAATAGCTTAATGATGAAAAAAATTTTGCATTTTGATTTTCTTTGTTGGATATTTATTATATTGTTAAATTGTCAATGGGCACTTTGATTTCCTTATTGGATAATTTATTATATTGTTATCTTAATTTTCTTCTAATTTTTCTCATATCAATACAGGAGAAATATGATGAGTTTTTATAGAGGAATTCAAGTGGTAGTGATGATGCTGACTCATCTGAGCCATCTGTTGATAGTATGGCTCTATGGTCCCAGGCAACTGGTGGAGCAAAAAGGGAAAGAGTACTTGCGATGTGTTCTTTGAGTAAGACTTGCAAAATTACTAGTCCATCTTCTTCCATCCCATCAGTAGTAAGGACAAAAATAATGCAATTGACCCTAGAGGTAAGCCATTTGAAGGATCTACCAGCACAAAGAGATAACGAATTTGAATAGGTAAGACCACAGTAAAGGCAAAGAGATAACGAACTTGAAGAGGTATGCACACAACAGAGGCAAAGAGACAACAAACTTCAAAAGGTATGCATACAACATAGGCTCATCTTGTAGCATCTTCGATTACACCCTGCTTTAAGTCAGATTCTCCCTTCTCTATCTCATTGTGATGATGCTCATAATGGTGATGGTGATGATGATATGACAATGATGATATATTCGATGATAATGATAATAATGGTGCTTCTTGAGATTGTTTATTGTTACATGATGATTACGTTTGAACATGGTTTCTTAAATAATGAACTTTATGACTTGATATTGTTGTTGTTGTTGATACTATTGCGGTTGTTATTCTTGATATTGTTAAAATGATTAGATGTTGTTGTTGATTAGTTGCATGGATGAGTAGAGATAGGAGAAATTTGATGTTGATGGTTGTTAGATGGTTAGTTGATGATGTTGGATAAGCAAAGACAGAAATAGGGCATACAGGAAAAAATGGTGAAAAAATGTCACTAAAATTGATTTTTAGCACCAAAATTCTAGATTCGTCATAAAACTTTTCATTGATTTTCAAGTTCATCCCAAAATTCATTGCTAAACTTTTCCAAATTCATCGCTAAATTTTGGATTCGTCGTTAAGCTCATCGCAAGAATTTGTCACAAAATGTTTGTTACTAATTTGGTCGCTAAATTAGCGACAAATTTTACATCAAAAAAAGTTTGTCGCAAATTTTGCAACGAACCATATTTCGTCATGAAATTTGCGATGAAAAATAGCTTGACCCAAATTCTGTGACAAAAAATAGTTTATCGCAAATTTTGCGATGAAATATGGTTCGTCGCAGAATTTGTTACAGAATTCGTCGCTAAATGTTCGTCACAAATTCTGCAACGAAAATGGCTTGTCGCAAATTTTGTGATGAAACTTTTTTTGTCACAAAATTCGTCACTAATTTGTGACAAAAAAAATTATTCATGATTAATATTTGCGATGAATTTTATGATGAAAAATGATTCGTCATAAAATTTGTGACAAATTCTCTGTAATTTCATCGCTAATATTTGCGATAAGTTTTTTAGTGATAAAATTATGTTCGTCACCAAATTTGTTGTAAATACTTTTAGTTACAAACATTTTATAGATATTCATCACAAATTTTATCACAAAAATGCTTTTATTTGTAGAGAAAGTTTTACCCTTTCCTATTAAGAAAAATCACAAATTTGCATTGGATGAAAGTACTATTCTAAATAATCCTACTCTATATTATCGTCTTGTCAGGAGACTCATCTACTTAACAATCACACAACTACAAATATATTACTTAGTTCATATCCTTTCTCAATTCATGCAGCATTCCTAACATGGACATTGGTTAGCAGCTCTTCGAGTCCTTCGATATCTCAAATCTGCTCCTCGCCAAGGCAGTTTTCTCTTATCCATATCTAATTTTTAACTTCATGCCTACTGTGATTCTGATTAGGGTGGCTGTCCTCTTACCCAATGTTCTCTCACCGTTTATTTCATCACTCTCAGTAGCTCCACTATCTCTTGGAAAACTAAGAACCAAACTGTTGTATCTTACTCATCGACTGAAGTTGAATATCGCTCCATGGCTAGTACCGCTTGTGAACTTATTTGGCTTCACACTTTGGTTCATAATTTATTGGTTCCCATTTCTACTCCTGCTCAATTATATTATGACAACCACGCTGCCATCTATATTTGTAACACCGGACAAGTCCGAATTAATAAAAATGTATTTTAAATGTCATTATTTGAAAATTTTTTATATTTTTTAAAATTTTGGAAGAATAATTAATTTTAAATCTAAGTGTAAATTTTTGTTCTTTGGGTTGTTCGAGAGATCCTCTAGATATTAGGTGGATAGACTTTAAATTTTTGAATTACCGATCATTAGAGTTCGAATCACTAGAACTATCGGTTACTTAAGTATTGGGTGATCGGTGTATTGTTTAAGTGAAATGTCTATCAGTGTACTGTTTAGTGATGGTCTGTCGGTAACAAGTTCTTAAATTCCTGTCAGTCATCTAGTTACCGGTTGGTGTAGAAACCCCCGTCGGTGTTGTGAGAACTCATCTTTCATATGAACAACCCATATGCCCTTCGGTCCTCTTTCATTTGACCAAACAATACATTTCTCTAATCGGGGACTGAACAATACATTCCTTTCATTAACTCATCTATTCGGCACTTCCATATGGTACTTGAATTTGCACTCCCAATTCTCTACTGTCGGTATAATCATCCTTCAGTAGTGTTTTTGGCCATTCGGTACAATCACTAATCGGCAAGGTTCTTGACCGTTCGGTATTGAAATAATCATACTGTTGGTAATATGAGACTTGACCGAACAAAACATTTTTTTTTTGTTAGGAATATTGCACTGTCGGTAATTGAACTTTTCCTACCGTACACCCCGTTTCCCTTCACCCGACCGATCATTGAGCATTACCGAACAATGAGCCATTTAGCAATTGAATATTTCCATTGAGCATTACACCGAACAGCTGGCACTCATGGGACTCAACAAAGTCTTCAAAGTCCTTCACATCATTTGTTTTTAATAGGATTTTATCTCTTGACCTTGATTTAGTCCAAAAAGATTTTATCCACTAAGCTATCCAAACATTTCAATTTTTATATACACAATATTTAATATATTCTATATTTTTGCTATTTCCATAAGTATATCTCCATGTGAGGTTGTGACCCTTCGGTAGAGAGCCATTTCCTTCATATTGTGTCGGAACATTTGTTTCCCCTGTTCGGTAACCGATGGGAATTGAACCCAAGCACCACTCCCTCTGACATTTTGTCTCCCTCTTTTGGTAATTATTACTGGAGAAATTTAACTAAGCTCTACCAGTTCCAGGTTGCCCATTTGCACTTCCTCATTACTAAGAGCCCATCAGTTAATGCTGAGAGCCCATCGGTCAATGCATTCTCCTTGTGTACCTTTTATTTTCATTTCAAAATTAAGTCTTGTAGCATCTAGAAGACTTGAACACTATTTGGTCTCTCTCATTACCGAACACTCCTCTTTTTTTATAAATAATATTTCAAGTACTTAAACTCATTGGGTTGAGTTTCCAAATTATCAAAAAGGGCATGTTGGGTAATTGTGTAAGGTAGAAGAGAATGAGGACAATTAAGTAAATTGGAAAGATGAGTTGTAAATAAAAAGAAGAGTTGGGACTCTAGAATCTATGAATGTCACCTTTTAACTTTTCTCTTGTTTTTCTCTTTTCTATTCGTACACTACCTCTTTCTCTCTTCTTGTTTCTATCTAAGATCAATCGAAATACCACAAAACCCACACACTCTAAAGACTCCCAAACTCATAACCCAATTTCCAGGGAGTTAGATCTAGTAAGAGAACTGAAGTTTTCTAGTAAAAGAAAAATCTAGGGTTTGATCGTAACTCGACTTGAAGCGAAATCGGAGACTAAAATTTAGGTAATATTTTTATTCTCTACTTGGGTTTATTTTTCTCTTTCATGACTTTGGAGTTTACGTTGAAATTTGATGAAATAAATTTGGCTGGTTTTGAGTCACCGTAAGTGAGACAAAGATTGGGTATTCAATATTAGGGGTTTTGGGTTTACTTGAAAGGATTGACATTGATGATGGTGAGTATTGATTATATCCCTCAGGAGTTGACGAAAACTGAACGAAGTAGGACGTTCGCTACAGAGACGTCCGGGAGTGGCTATCATCCCTAGTACAATGAGTGGTTGCATGCTTGCACTTAAATAAGATAAATATTTTCAATGGATTTTCTAAATGATTTTAAAACTTGATTTAAAATGTTTTAGTGTGAGTGGAATATCCCCAAAATTGTGTTTGAAATTCCGATGCATAATGATGTTTTGATTGAATAAATGTGTCATGTTAATTTATTGATGTTGAGCATATTATGATATTGGTTATTGATTTAATTGATAGCACATGGAATGAATTGTTAATTTTTTATGAAATGGTGCACGGTGTGGTTACTGGGGGAAGAGCCTGAACCCCGAAAAATGGCTAGTCATTTCTCGTCATGGTACGACTCGACGGGGTGACGTGGTGGGGTTGATCTTGATAGACATGGTATGTGGCCGGTCGCGACAGCACATTCATGGTCAAATAACGTGTCGCTTGAAGGGCGTGGGATAGTTAGTTGCACCGCCAACGAAATGTTATGGCCAATACCAAGGAGTGGGGTATTTGTAAATTGAAAATTTGTAAAACACTTGGCGGTTCCACCCTAGGTCGTGGCAGACCTTTGTTGGAAATGATGATTTTGGCTGCCCTATATTTGGAAATGTGAAATGATTTGATGCATATGAGATTGATTTATGATGATTGAAAATTGATTTATAGTTGAATAATTTTGTGACTGATATGATGGTTTGAAATATATATGTTTTATATGTCCACCACACAAATCTTGTTTTTGTTCAATGTGTATATCACTCACTGGGTATTCTCATACTCACCCCTCTATCTCCATTTTTACAGACGAAGGTTAGTTACTTCGCGAAGTCGTTTAGAGGCAGAATTTTTTGGAAGACCTCTATCAGAGATTCTTTGGTATAGATCCCACTATTGTCTTTGAGGTATCAATAGATTGACCCATGGAGGGCATTTTGTATAAAGCTCTATTTGAATATTTTTAAAACTTTGTATTTTGATTTCGAATGGATTTGACTATGTATAAACTTTTGTTGGAAACCCCTTAATTTCCTATTTATGAAATTTTCTTGGAAATTATTGTTGACTTTGTTTTCTATCCCTAAAGAGGAAATTGTGTTCAAATTCTTTGATGGTATTTGTTGGGTGGGATGGCCTATGGCTTTATTTCATATTCTGAATACTTTGCGATGCCTTGGAGCACGGGGTGAGGTTCACACGTGTTCAAGGTAGCACGCGGTTATCTCGTTCTCGGATCTGCGGGTCAGAACGTGACAATATTGCTGCCAACCTTGTATATCATGACTGCTTGAAACATATCAAAATCAATTGTCACTTTATTCGGGAATATATCTAATCTTGCTCCATTGTGACATCATATGTTTCCTCTTACCTTTAGTTTGTTGATATCTTCACCAAAGCATTTGGTTCTAATCAATTTTCTATTCTAGTAAGCAAGTTGAGTATCCGTAACCTCCATGCTCCAATTTGAGGGGCCATATCAAGAGTAATTGGTGGGAATATTTGTTTTCCATATTCATATTGATTACTTTTGACTTATATTATGAGTAATTAGTGAGAATATTTGTTTTATATATTTATATTGATTACTTTTGACTTGTATTCTTGATTGATTTGTAAAATCCACAATTTAAAGGTTGATTGAAATCTCTTCTTGTATATAAATTCATTCATCTATAATAAAATTATGATAAGGGGAACTCCCTTTATTTTATCAGAAATAATTAGGCGGGAGAACTTCGACCATAGGAGTAAGTTAACACCTTAGTGGTGTCGTCAAACTATCAAAAATAATTTAATCTACTTCACTAAATACTAGTATAGAGTGAATATGGTCATCTTCATACGTAATGATGGATTTACTTCTTTTAAAGAAATAAAAATAAAAATATGGGGGTTTAAAAAACTAACTAAACTAATTAAATAAAAGTAAATAATTCAAAAAAAATAAAAACTAATGGAAAATCAATTTTCTAGGCAAATGAATTATATCCACATTGATTTTATGTGATTGATCATCACTCTATCTAAAAATTTTAACACTCCTAAATAAATTAGTTATAGTTGTCGGCAAACGCCCAACGACCAATTTCTCCTTACTTCATCGATAATTAAGAGAAGTTTGTTAATTATTTTTCTAATCGAGAGTCAACTCTAGATAAACTCTTAGGATTAAAAGTCTCAATAGTATTAAGATTTAGAGAGATTCAATTCTAATTAATAAACATACAGTTGGTTCATTTAAATTAGATTATTCAATCACATGACACGATTGTAATTCCCATGACACGAGTGTCATTTACTATTTTATTAAAACTAACAAATAATTATGGATTTATCATTTTAATTAGTTGTAAATTATTTTAGAACTATTGAATATTGATCACTATGTAACAAATTCTAGAAAATCATGATCCATGAAATGCAGGAATCAAATAAATATCTATGAAATATTTATTTAATAAACCCAATTAAATATCACAACCATTAAAAATTAAGAGTTCAATACCCTTTAAATAGAAATTAAAATTAGAATGAAAGTGAAAAAGAAAACTCACAAAAAAAATGTTATTACTCCTCGAAAGAAATTGGAATTGACATTACCAAGTACGTGACTTGTTAATATTACATGAAGCAAGAGAATTGGTGGAACTACAAGACCTCCCAGGGATGTGACCTGCTGCTCTTAGGAATAATAATGTGTTCTTGCTGGATGTAGGGGGCTGCTGCCCCCTTCTAGGGCTCCTCTCCTAAATGTGTAATGTCTCATATATATAGAAATAAGTTGCCTATTTTTCTAAGAGAAAATCTTTCTAAATTTTTAGCAACTACCAAATAAAAAATGAATTTTTTAATGACAAATAATCTAGTTGACTTATCAAATAGATAATCTAACTAAAATAGAAGATTACAAAATTTAGACTTTTCTAAAATTTATATTCCTAAATATTATGAATAAAATAATATCTTCAAAGTCTCCTATGTTTCCAAATTAGGTTTCTTTTTTCCTTGAATTTTTTGAAACATGTTGATTTGGTCTTCAAGAAAATTTAGTAATATCTCATAAGATCCACGTAGCATTGTTGTCCATTTTTCCAATATTTGCATGAATGCTCCAATTTAGCTTATTTTTCTTCACTTTCCTTTATAGGTCTCCTCCAACAATCCTAGCATATAAAAATACCATAAATCATAGACATTAGTGCAATATTTATTCAAAAATAAAATAAAATAAACAATAATTATTACATTAATTTATACTCTATCAAATTACCCCACACCTAGATGATGTTTGTCCTCAAGCATTACTAACTCAAATAAAACTAAAACTATTGAAATCAACATATTTTTCTTTCGAACTGTTAAACCAATATGTCATAAGAGTCAAACAATAAAAATAATCAAAATAACAAGTATTTCACAGTATTTAATACGAGAACAACCATTACAAATCTCAAAAGCTCTTTATAAAATCAAAACTATAAGATCCAACATCCTTTCCAAGGGTTCACTCAAATTCACTCGAAATGGGATGTCAAATGTATATATCATTCAAATCAGCATAGTGAAATTGACATTACCATATATTTGTAAATATATCAAATCTCCACCACTTAAAAATTTAGATTTTATACACTAATCAAAAGGTCTTTCATTTAGTTTTAATAGGGTTAGGGTTAAAAGTAGGATAAAAGGGTATATATAGCACACTAAAAATATATGATCTCGCTATCCACACGTGCTCAACATAACAACAGTCAAAAGCATATAAAAATGTCAAAGACTTTTTCTCCATGATCCATGACTGAATGTGCAGCACTTTTTCTTCTTTTTTTTCTTTTTGTTTTTTTCTTTTTTTTTTACTGCTGCTTTTTTCTTTTTGTTTTGTTCTCTCTTTTTTCTTTTTTTTTTTCATGAAGAACACCTTAACATAAAAAATGAACAAAACCAAACTTTTTTTTTCTTTTCTTTTAGATTCATCAAGTCCCTTTCTCTTTCATATGTTACAAATATTATCATCAAGACTCTAATCAATACATGTCTTATGAGACGATCATATGACTAATATCATGCAATTAATTACATATATCTTTGGTATAAGGGTTGAAACGTAAGCCAAAAAAAAAAGGGTTTTGGTGTTGTAATGAGGGGTTATGAAGAAAGAAGATGTTTCAAACTCAATTTGGTTCACTAAGGGGAATAAAAATCAAGGTAGGGATTTTTACAAAAGCTAAAAAGGGATAAAATCTAGGTATTTTTATCAATTTAATGCATGAAACCCTACATGTGATTTCGAAATATATAACAAAGTAAGTTTTAGAATGACCAATCCAATTGTGATAATCACTCAACAAGAAAGAAAATTCCGAACACAACGAATAAATTTACTCGCTTTAGACTCAAAGCCTCACTTTTAAATAGGATTTGTATCAAATTTTGCATGTTTATCATTCGAAGAAAACTATTAAAGATATGAATAGTTATTATAAGTACAAAACTATTGATATGAGTCATTTTTTCATAAATTTCTAGCCAACCAAATAACACATATCAACTTAGAAAGTTTGAATTTTTTATTTTCTCTTTTATTTTCTTTTTTAATTAAATAAAATAAAATAGAAAACTTAACATATTATAAAAAAATAAATAAACTACCAAAAACAAAAACATAATATATCCCCCCATACCTAAATCATACATTGTCCCCAATGTATGCCAAATGAGAGAGAGAAAATAAAAATAAAAAAATAATATTCATTTGAAATAAAAGCAAAAATAAAAAGATAAAATAAGAACAAGACTTCTCTAGGATCGAGTGATGAATGGAGAGTCAAATTCAACAAGTTTTGAAGAAAAAAATATAGTGGCAACAATGGACTTTTTCTTAGGGCATGGGCACGCCTTAACTCATGTACAATTCTGGTCACTTATAAATATTGACAAAATTGGACAGAAATGAGGGTTTGTTTAGGCGTGGGCACGCTTTAATAATAGAGCACATCTGATCATCAAATTTTTCAACATTTATTCACCTAAAAAGATCTAAATCAAATCTAAATCAAACCAAATAAATATGAAATAAAAATCATAAAAGAAAATATTAGGTTGCCCCCCAACAAGCGTCTTTGTTTAATATCTTTGACTTGATATTGTCTCCTCATTTCAATCTCATTCAAAGACTGGTCCGGTCCATTTAGACTTCAACTTACTAGCCATGAACTTCAATTTTGAATTGAAATGAAGGGCTATATGACCTACCATGGATTGTTTCTGATGTGGGAGTTTGTCATCAAGAAATTTGTTTCATTGTGCAACCTCATCTGTCACGTTTTCCTTAAATACAAAATCTAATTCATCTTGTATAAAATTATCATAAACAATGAAATCTATCGTGCTATCGTGAAAAATAGAGTTAAAATCATTTGGATACTTCATGATATAAAAAATATTAAAAATAACAGCTTTACCATCAAACCCAGGCATTAAAGTATCCAAATTCTTCTCAATTTTTGATCAATGGAACAAATACTTGCCTCATTGACTTTCTTTGAAATATTTTGTCATATTCCAAATTGTTGGCAAGTCTCAATATTAGGAAAATCACTGCAAAAAATATGTTTATTAAAATCAGAAAATAACAACTCCTTTAAAGTCTTTTGTGTGGTTATATTTTCTTCTTTGAAGTCCTTTTATTCTATATCACCGTCAAATTCCGGCAAATTTATTGCAAGGATTAGTTTTGAAAATAAGGAGAAAACAAAAACTTAAAAGAAATAAATCACTTAATACCGTTCCCCAGCAACGGTGCCAAAATTTGGTGGTGTTGTCAAACAACCAAAAATAATTTAACTTAATTCGCTAAATATTAGTATAGAGTGAATAAAGTCATCTCTATAGGAAACGGTGGATTTACATCTTTTAAAGAAATAAAAATAAAATTAAAATATGGGGGGTTTAGAAAACTAGCTAAACTAATTAAATAAAAATAAAGAATTCGATAATTAAAAATAAAAACTAATGGAAAATCAATTTTCTAGTCAAAGGAATTATATCCCCCTTGATTTCATGTGATTGATCATCGATCTATTTAAAATTTTTAACATCTATAAATAAATTGGTTATAATCATTCACAAACGTCCAATGCCAATCTCTCATTACTTCATCGATAATTAAGAGAAATTCGTTAATTATTTCTCTAATCGAGAGTCAATTCTAGAGAAACTCTTAGAATTGAAAATTTCAACAGCATTAAAATTTAAAGAGATCCAATTCTAATTAATAAACACGTGACGAATTCATTTAAATTAGATTATTCAATCCCATGACATGAATATCATTTACCACTTTATTAAAACTAACAAACAATTGTAGATTTGTCATTTTAATTAGTTGTAGATTATTCTGAAACTATTAAATATTGGTCACTATTTAATAAACTCTAAAAAATCATGATTCATGAAGTATAGAAATCAAATAAATATATATGAGATATTGATTTAATAAAGCCAATTAAATCTCACAATCATTAAAAATCAAGGGTTCAATACCCTTTAGGTATAAAATAAAATTAGAATAAAAGTGAAAAAGAAAACACACAAAAAATGTTATTACTCCTGGAAAGAAATTGGAATTGACATTACCAGGGACGTGACTTGGTAATGTTACCTGAAGCAAGAGAATTGCTGGAACTACAAGACCTCCCAGGGACGTGACTTGCTGCTCTTAGGAATAATAACGTGTTCTTGCTGGACGTAGGGGGCAGCTGCCCCCTTTTTAGAGAAAATCTTTTTAAATTTTTGACAACTATCAAATAAAAAATAAATTTTTTAATGACAAATAATTTAGTTGATTTATCAAATAGATAACCTAACTAAAATAGAAGAGTACAAAAATTGGACTTTTACAAAATTTATATTCCTAAATATTAGGAATAAAATAATATCTTCAAAGTCTCTCATGTTTCCAAATTAGGCTTCCTCATTCCTTAAATTTTTAAGAACATATTGATTTGGTCTTCAAGAAAATCTTGTAATATCTCATGAGATCCACGCGTCCATGTGTTAATGAAAGAGTATTGCTGTCTATTTTTCCAATATTTGCATGAATACTCCAATTTAGCTTATTTTTCTTCACTTTCCTTCATAGATCTCCTCCAATAATCCTAACATATAAAAATACCATAAATTATTGATATTACTGTAATATTTATTTAAAAATAAAACAAAATAAATCATAATTATTACACTAATTTGTACTCTATCACACCTCACTTTCGAAAATGCTAATATTCGTATTAAAATGTGACTAATTTGGAGCGGCATTGAACTTTTGTTTCAGCTCGCACACATCTCTCAACATCGGCCCCCCCAAATAGACTCAACTCCCACTCCACTCCCAGCACCAACCCTCCCATGCCTAGTCTCATGACAAAATTTAAAGTTATGTTTTTAATAACAATGATGTTACTCATTTGTGACCAATTTGATCTATCTAGATAATTTTTTTTATTATTATTCTGACGTGTGTAAAACATAATTTTATTTTTTTGATTTATATGTATATATGTATATAGAACTAAATATTTATATATAGAAATATATATTTTTCCTTTCTTTTACATATTCATGTCTTTTATAATATTTAATTTTAATTCAAATTTTAATTTAAAATTCTATTTCAACGTTAGAAATTGAGAACAATAAAATAGTAACGCACACTTTGAGACGCACGAAGTGTTGCTATCAACTCTCTCTTAGCAATGAGCAAAATGAGACAACTATGGTATTGCCATGTAGTCACAAAAGGATGTTGCCATAGCCATTGTTGATCGCGTCGACAACTAGACACTGCTAATCGCGTCGAAAACTTTAGCCGGAAATATACTCCGTTGAAAGTGTGTGCCGTTAATATCAACGACGCTCCTCTTCGCTTTCGTCATTAATTTTTATGGTGAGCCTCTTTCCAACACCTTCTTCTAGCGTGATTATGGCTGTAGCAAAACAATTTACAATAAAAAAAATGAAGTATCGTAAAATTTTATTGTAATTTTTTGTAAATACTAAAATGGTGGATGACCATTGAATGGTCATTGACATGTGCATTAATCCACTGAAAATGGCAGCAATACCTTGAAATCACAGTGAGCTTTGCTTTAATTATTTAAATACGATTAGGTTTGGAAAGGTATCATATGGAGGAAGAGGCAGCATGGGCTTAGCTTGGGGCTAGACATCAGTCCAACTTGAGTACATTCTTCGTTGGTCATAATAGAAATGTCATTTTTTTTTTATAAAAATAAAACATCCCTATTTAAAAACATGAATAATCCGATTTGAATAGTTATAAAATTTAATTAAGTAATTGATTCTTTTTGAAATAACCGAACGGTAATAATATTGTAAAACTTCTCCGTTTAAATATTTAAATTTTTTCATCGATAATTTCCATCGGTACATTCACAAACTTATTCCATCAATTATTTGTTTCATCATTATTTGCAAACTTATTCCGTCAGTTATTTGATTCATCATTATTTGTATCTATCGGTTAGAGTCATCCGGACAAGGCATCGATCGATAAGAGCCTTCGGTTGCTATCCGGACATCCCTTCCAAATTCTTGCCATTCGTGCAGTTCCCTTGACCTTTGCAACATCCAAAAAGTCATTTGCCACTAGATTATTTAAATCTCTTAATCATATTAGGTTTCATTTATATTATATCCCAAAAAAAAGTTAAAATATTAATATATTTATATTTCTAAATAAAATTTACTTTTATTTTCAATTCCTCCCAACCCATCGGTAGACACATTGTCTCTAACTGAACCCAACTTCTAGTACTAACTCATGATGTTAACTTTTCCAAGAACCAAAAAAACATATTAGGCAATTATGAAAATTAGGAGTAAACAAGGGTTATGTAGTAAACGTGGGAAAATGGGTTAAAAATAAGAGAGCTGAAAAGAGACTAAGATTTCCAGAAAGTTCACGTAACACAATTTCACTTTTTTCTCTAACCTATTTTCTCTTCTTCTTCTCTCCAAACTCAATCGGTCCACTGACAAACCCAAGATTCAAGATTCTAAATTTTTCATCTAACACTTCAAAGTCAAATTCTATCCTTAATATTGGGAAACCTTGAAGATCTAGATACTGTCACTAAGAATAGCAAAATTCTAGGGTTTGGTGAAACCCGAACGAGAAAAGTATCTTGGAGACAATAAATAAGGTATTATCATTCTCTTAATCCATTCTTTAGTTTATTTATTTAGATGTTCACTTGGTTTTGGAGAATATTTAGTCACCGAAAGTGAGAGAAAACTGGGGTTTAAATGATTCGGGTCTTTGGATTTCACTTGAAAATAAATATTGATGATTTTATTTCTTGATAAATGTCCTTTAGGAGTCGAACGGACCAATCGTGGCAAGACCATTGTTGTTGAGGAATCTGGAAATGACTACCCTCCTGAACACTATGAGTGGACGGACTGTTGTGCTAGAATGAAAAAAATGATTTTTATAAATGATTTTTAAATCATTTCTGAAATTATTTGTATTTGTGGTGTAACACCGACACTGCGGTGTCCGTACTAATGTACTGTTCACGAAATATATATAACATATTTCTCGGTTTATATAAGCAGAGAAATTTTTTTTATTATTATTTTTATATATTATATTGATTTTCGAATTTGGGGTTTTTAAATCGAACTTTTGGTATATTTAAAATATTTGTACTTCCGATTGGTAGGGTGAGTATAAAAATATATATACATATATATACACACACCTATTTATTTATTTATCTAATTATTTACTTATTTAAATAATTATAAAAAAGGGGGGTTGCAAAACGCTGCGTTTTACCCCAATTTAAGGATTAGGGCTAAAAGCCCTAATCCCTCTTCCTCTCCCTCTCTTTACTTTCTCTCTCCCGCAGCTATCTCACGCACTCCGCCTTCCTCCACCGCTAGCTGCCACCTGCTCCACCTTCCTCCACCGCTAGCAACCGATCATCCCTCCCAACCTCTCTTTCTCTCTCTCTATCTCTATTCTCTCTCTCAGTTTCCCTCGATCTCTCTCTCACCCGAGACTTCGATCTCTCACTCCCTCCATCGCGGATGGTCGCGATCCACCATCCCCGCCGCTCGTCGCCTTCGGTCGCTTACTCTTTCTCTCTCCATCACTCTCTGTCTCTCTATTCACTCGATCGCCCTCTCTCTTAGTTCTCTCTCGCGATTCACACTCTCCCGATCTCTCTCTTCCGTGGTTCTCCACCGTGAACCGCCACCCACAGCGCTCACCCACCACCGCCACTACCTTCTCCCTCTACCTCACCCTTGGTTCTATCTCTGTGTTTATCACTCTCTATCTCGCTCGCTGTCTCACCCTCTCACGGTTTTCTCTCTCTCGTGCACGAAGAACAGAGCCCCTTCCTCTGTCCCTCGCATGCTCGTGCGATTACAGGCTCTGTTCTCTCACTGTCAAGGGTTCTTCTCCAACCTCTGCAGAAACCGTAAATAGATAGGAGTAGGGGCCTTCAGAAACCCTTGGCTCAATCTGCAGTCATTCACTGCCTAGGTAAAGGCCGAATTCCGATTATCAGTTTTAGGTTTCGATTTTCTTGGTAATTTAGTCTAATTGCTAAGCTTTACTTTGGTTTGGAGACATTGCAGGATCCCAGGCTGAGTTGTAGGCGCACAGACGTTAGGGTTGCGAACCAAGAAACCCTAGGTGAGATAAAATGCAAATTCTTTCAATACATTGGATGAATTTAGGGTAAATTAGAGTAAGAATGCATTGTGTATATTTAGGAATGTATTTAGATTTGATTGGAATTGCATTAATGAAATTCTATGTTGAATATTAAGGTTGAGTCAAGTGTCTGATATGGAAAGAGAATGTCCTGGATGATAAAATCATGTTGAGTTAATTAGAATAGTTCTCTTGAAGTTTAATTTAATGTATGCATGAGAATAGTTGGAAATCAGGGATTTAAGCTAAAGGGTTAATGCATTCTTTTACATTATAAGTTGTTTTGCATATAGGTAATTCAAATATCATCCTTGTATTATGAAAATAGACTTCCCTACGTTGAAAATGATATATACTTTGAAACATTCGGATGCGAATCGGAAAGTTTATGATTTTTCAAATAATTTCTATTTTGGGAGAAGATTTATTATTTTATGGTAAATTCTGATATTGAATGATCTTTAGGATTACATTAGGCTTGACTTTCAATGTGTTATTTATAAATGAAATGCAATTGATGACATTAAAGTGTATTCATGAATTGAAGAATTGAGGTTTGTACAAAAAATTAGAGAAAATGGAAATTGATGACATAATTATGATTTTGTATTAGAAAAGGTCAATCGAGGATCGAGTAAGATTTTATTTGATTGAATTGTGAGTATATGCAAGTGTATATGGACTGAACAATGTGATGTTGTAAATGTACATAGATATAATTGAGGTTGAGGTGTGAGAAATATGTGATGTGTTATAATTGTAGTGACTTGATTGGAGACCAATCGAGGGGAGCACAGTTTCAACACTTGTTGTGCGTTGTAGGGAGTGATTGACCCTCCCGTATACTATGAGTGAGATTTATTTCAATGTTTTCGTTTAATATGTGAACTCTACTTTACAACAGTTTGATAAATGAGTATGATTTATCGTGTGCTTGAAATGTTTTGACTGGTTTTGGAAATGATTTTTGTGAACCGATGGAGTGTCCGAAAATTTGGTTGAATTATGAAAAATATGCATCCATGTGGTTGAAATGTAAAATGTGTCATTTTATGCTATATGTTGCATTTGGTTTGTGAACCTGATTTACGGCACATGTTTGATATGATATTGATTTTGGCATTGAGGTCTTTGGTATGTATTGTTCCGTAGCTACGAAGGACACCGTGAGAGGCGCTTGGGTGGCGTCCGGATATGCCTAGGCCTGGGGTATCCCACGAGTTGTCGAGATTATATTTACGATACGGTACTAGCCAGTTTGAACCCGAAAGGAGGAGGACTTGGATACACTCTCCAAGTCTAGCACCTGAACGAGGTTCGTCGCCAACGCCGAGGTAGAGAGCACTTTAAATAAAATCGCATATAACACCCCCGGTGCGCCTGTCATAGGTCGAGGTAGACCTCTGTCAGGACACTTTCGGCTGGCAGCTCTATGATTTTAATGACAGTGCTTTGGATACATATTTGACTTGATAATGCGTGTAAATGATATATTGTTGAAATGAAAAGCATGATGATTTGAAATATGATTTGTATACTTATGCTTTGACACTCCAGTTTCACACCCCATATTACACGATTACATTGACTCACTCATTCACTGAGTATTCTTCCCTGAGTACTCACCCCTCCTCTTTCCCCTCCCCAGACAGGATTTTGGTGCTCGAGCGACGCATTTGGCTCTAGAGGTATGATAGATTGTTGGTGGATTTATATTTGCGACGGTGAGATTGAAGTTTTAAATTGAAAATATAAATTTAGTACTTTATGTCGACCCTGCGTGGTCTTGATATTGAGGTCCGTAGTTGACCGTGTACGCATTATGGGATGACTGTATAATTTTTAGACTTTTATTTGCGAAACTCTCATATTTCTCTTGCATTGAGGTATTTGTAACTATTTGAAGTGTTAACTTGGGAAATTTATAATATAATTGTATAAATTTAGGCCCGCTCAGTGTGGCGGCTACTCATGCTCTAGTTGGGCATGACAGTAGAGGTCTGTGGCTAGGACTGTTATTGATTTGTTAGTCTTGCGTTGTCTGGATATCGGTTGTGAGATTCGGTGGATTGTTTTGGAGAGGCCGGGATGGCCATTGGTTAAATTTATAAGATGATTTTAATGTATACAGGTATCCAGGTTTAATTGTACATGGGAGACCTCCGATTTATGAGGAGATTCTGCCCAATTTTCTGTAGAAATACAGCTGGTATCCAAGGCAACGGGTAGTTGTTCATGATTCCCGGTTCGGGGCGTGACAGTTCGGTTGGTATCAGAGCTCTAGGTTGAGAACTATGAAGGAAGAGAGTCTTGAAAACATTCCCAAGTGTGTTGTGCTTAAAGTCCTCAATGCATGAGAGTTTCATACAGTCATGAAATCCCAGTACATGGTCATAGGTATATGAGTTCATCTATTTTTAGGGGATTAGATACGTTTGTATCTAACCTAACATGTTATTTTTCACCCTTTATTGAACTACGGATTCCATTCTTTTGTGAGGGTAGTCATGCTGTGATTAGTCCAAATTTCTTGAACCATATAAATTCTTTGAATGATACCTAATAAGGATCCTTCTCTTGTAGAAGTATGACGACTCGACGGAGCACCCGTTCTGCCCCACCAGAGGACTTAGGCGAGCCGGAGGATCGTTCCTCGACTCGCGTGCCACCACAGGCACCTACCCAGCCAGCTGCTCAGGCTGAGACTTCCGTACCCACACTTGACGCCTTTCGGCAGGTGTACGAGTGGTACGCTATGCATGGGGTCCAGATTCCGCCCCCACCACCTCCTATAGCGGTGCCTACACCTGCAGCAGCGCCAGTTCCTTCGGCACCGGTTCCACCGCCGTGGCCGATCCTTCTACTTTGTCAGAGCCGAGTGAGATCACATCGGCTACTCTTAGATGGGTACATGAGTTGACTCAGTTGGTTAAGGAGGCCCGTCAGTTGGGGTGCACTGATTTCATAGGGCTTGGTGATGCTGCGGCAGCCAAGCATTGGATCAACCGCACCCGCAAGATTTTGACCAATCTGGGGATTGGAGAGGAGCTCTGCCTGAAAGTGACGGAGCGATTATTAGAGGGAGAGGCCCTCTTATGGTGGGAGGCCTCATTGACGAGGCGACAGAGCCACTGCGGTGGGATGACTTCCTTTGGGAGTTTGACCGCAGATTCTTCCCACTCTACCAGCAGGACAAGATAAGGTCAGAGTTGGGACGGCTTACACAGGGGTCCAGATCTGTCTCAGAGTATGAGGCAGACAAGCGGAGACTTGCCGCATTTGTACCGGATATGGCTACACCTCAGTATTTGCGCTTCAAGTTCGAGGACGGTCTTAGCCTCAGCATAAAGAGGTATATGACTGTTACTCCACAATTTACACTGGCTGAGGTGATAAACTCTGCTCACTGCGCGGAGGCTTTGGTCCGCGTCGAGGTTAGGCAGAGAGAGAGCAGAGAACAGAAGAGAAAGAAAGAGAAATCTCATTTTGCACAGAGCTCCAAGAGGGGCAGGGGATCTAGTTCGTATAGAGGCGGATTTGGATCTGGATTTTCTGAGCTGGGATGGAGACAGTATTCCCAGGGGTTCAGACAGCCCGCTCCGACTCACCCTGTACAGTATACTACTCAGCGGCATTCTTATTGCCACAGGTGCAATAGGTCCCATTCGATAGGAGCATGTTCAATGTCAGTCACTTGCTTCCACTATAGGAAGCCGGGACATATCAGGAGCTCTTGCCCTGAGTTAGGACTCAGAGGACAGAGTTCACAGAGCCGCACTAGTACTCCTCATATGGGTCAGCAAGGGCAGTCTACTCGGCCAGCATCTTCTACTCCCAGGGTGACCACCAGGAGTAACACAGTGCAGACCCACGCACGACGGCAGCCTAGGGCTTAGGCCAGGGTTTATGCCATGACACAGGAGGACGCTCAGGCGAACCCCGACATCATCACGGGTACCTTACCTATCTTCGGAATAGATGCCCGTATCCTTATTGACACGGGGTCTAACTATTCGTATGTGAGCGATCAATTCTCCCGATATTCTGATAGGCCACTCTCACCTTTGGACGAGGAGATATTGGTCATCACTCCTCTGGGTAAGCAGATTGTGCGCGGCACGGTGTATAGAGAATGTGAGATTAAAGTTGGGGATATAATTTTGAAAGCAGATCTAATCCCTTTCTCCATTACTGATTTTGATGCCATCTTGGGGATGGATTGGCTATATATGCATCGGGCTTCAGTTGACTGCTTTAAGAAGCAGATGGAGTTTCGAAGACCCAATCAGCCAGTGTTGATTTTTTAGGGCGAGAGGTGGATTTTACCCCGCTGTGTCATTTCAGTTTTGGAAGCATGATTCGCCACGGGTGTACGGCATATTTGGCTCACATCATAGACACCACTGCTCAGGGACCGAGACTTGAGGATGTTCCAAGGTGAGAGTTTCCTGATGTTTTCCCCGAGGAGCTACCCGGATTACCACCGGTTCGGGAGTTTGACTTTGAGATCGATTTAGCTCCTGGGACTACCCCTATCTCTATGCCGCCATACAGGATGGCGCCGACTGAGCTGAGAGAGCTCAAGGTCCAGCTACAGGAGTTGCTGAATAAAGGGTTAATTGGGTGACTGTGAAGAACAGATATCCGTTGCCTCGCATAGATGATTTGTTTGATCAATTGCAAGGTGCCCGAGTTTTCTCGAAGATTGATCTTCGATCGGGATATCATCAGTTGCGGATTAGGACTCAAGATGTGCCAAAGACAGCTTTCCGCACTCGATACGGGCACTATGAATTCCTAGTCATGCCGTTAGGGCTGACTAATGCCCCAGCTGCATTCATGGACTTGATGAACAGAGTTTTTCCTAACTATCTGGACCAGTTTGTCATAGTCTTCATAGATGATATACCGGTGTATTCGCGAAGCGACAAGGATCATGTTCAGCATCTTCGTACCGTTTTACAGATCCTCCGCGATGAGCAGTTGTATGCCAAATTCACAAAATGTGAATTTTGGCTAAGACAGGTTGGATTTTTGGGGCATGTCGCTTCTGCAGAGGGGATTTTTGTCGATCCGCAGAAGATCGAGGCCATTATGAGATGGGAGCAGCCGCAGACAGTGACTGAGATCAGGAGTTTTCTTGGTCTGGCCGGGTATTACCGCAGATTTGTTGAGGGGTTTTCCCGGATAGCTGCTCCATTGACTAGATTGACGCGAAAGGATGTCAAGTTTGTATGGGGTAACCGTTGTGAGGCGAGTTTTCAGGAGCTCAAACAACGGTTGACTACAGCTCCAATTTTGACGCTTCCCACCAGTAGTCGGGAGTACACAGTGTACAGTGATGCTAGCCGACAGGGGTTGGGTTGTGTCTTGATGCAAAATGATCGGGTGATCGCCTATGCCTCTAGACAGTTGAAGAAACATGAGGTAAATTATCCGACACACGATCTAGAGCTTGCGGCCATAGTCTTCGCATTGAAGATATGGCGCCATTACTTGTACGGGGTGACTTGCCGGGTGTATACGGATCATAAAAGTCTGAAGTATTTATTCACCCAGCGAGAACTTAACCTGAGACAGAGGAGATGGTTAGAGCTCCTCAAAGATTATGATCTTGTCATTGACTATCATCCAGGCAAGGCCAATGTGGTTGCTGATGCCTTGAGCCGAAAATCAGCTTCATCGTCCCAGGAGAACGATACAGCATACCTTACTTGTTTGATGGGACTCCGGGATTTGGGAGTCAGATTGGCTAGTGATGATCAGGGCACTCTACTTGCCAGGTTTGAGGTCAGGCCGACGCTGTTGGACCGTATTAAGGAGCTTCAGGGCACTGATACCAAGCTCCAGGCTCTTATTGAGAGAGCCCGCAGAGGTGATATTGATGATTTCAGAGTCCGTAGTGATGGACTTCTGACTTATCGAGATAGAGTGGCAGTACCCGCCGATAAGGATCTCTGCAAGTCCATATTGGAGGAGGCACACTCCTCGGCCTATGCCTTGCACCCGGGTAGTACAAAGATGTATCGGACTATTTGGAATAGCTATTTGTGGCCAAGTATGAAGAGGGACATTGCGGAGTTTGTGGCTAGATGTTTAGTCTGTCAGCAGGTGAAGGCTGAGCATCAGAGGCCAGCGGGTTTACTACAGCCTCTTCCCATTCCCGTATGGAAGTGGGAACATGTGACTATGGACTTTGTTATGGGATTGCCGCGGACTCAGGCCAGGTATGATGCCATTTGGGTGGTAGTCGATCGACTCACCAAGTCCGCCCATTTCATTCCAATGCGCAGCGACTCTCCATTGGAGACATTGGCATGTCTGTATATTGACGAAATAGTCAGACTGCATAGAGTTCCCATAGTCTCAGATAGAGATCCGAGGTTCACTTCTCGAAGCTGCAGGAAGCTTTGGGTACGCGACTCAGTTTTAGCATAGCGTATCACCCACAGACAAATGGTCAGTAGGAGAGGACCATTCAAACGCTTGAGGATTTGCTTCGGGCTTGTGCTATGGATTTTCGGGGTAGTTGGGACAGGCATTTACCGCTGGTGGAGTTTGCATACAATAATAGCTATCAGGCCAGCATCGGTATGCCACCCTATGAGGCACTTTACGGTAGGAAGTGTCACACCCCGTTGTGCTGGGATGAGGTAGGCGAGAGACGCCTTACTAATGTTGAGTTAGTCGATGAGACTAAGGAAAAGGTCAAGGTGATCCGCGAGCGGTTAAAAGCCGCCCAGGACAGACAGAAGGCGTATGCGGATCGGAGACGTCGGCCTTTAGAGTTTGAGGTGGGTGATATGATGTTTTTGAGGATTTCTCCTTTGAGAGGACTCATTCGACATCGACAGCGGGGCAAGTTGAGCCCCAGGTACATTGGCCCGTTCCGTATCCTCAGTAGAGTTGGGAGCGTGGCATACAGACTAGAGCTGCCAGACGAGTTATCTCGGATCCATGATGTCTTCCATGTATCAGTATTGAGGAAGTACTTCCCAGATCCTTCGCATATTTTGGAGCCTCCGCCAGTAGAGGTACAAGAGGACTTGAGCTTACCTATTCAGCCTGTGGCCGTACTTGACCAGCAGATCAGGCAGCTACGGAACAAGGAGGTACCTCTTGTCCGAGTGCTATGGCGCAACAATCAAATCGAGGAAGAGACCTGAGAGTCTGAGGAGGCCATGAGGAGACAGTACCCCCATTTATTTTCTGTATAGCTTTCTTTAAGTTTCGAGGACGAAACTTATTTTTAGGGGGTTAGAAAATATAATACCGACACTGCGGTGTCCGTACTAATGTACTGTTCACGAAATATATATAACATATTTCTCGGTTTATATAAGCAGAGAAATTTTTTTTATTATTATTTTTATATATTATATTGATTTTCGAATTTGGAGTTTTTAAATCGAACTTTTGGTATATTTAAAATGTTTGTACTTCCGATTGGTAGGGTGAGTATAAAAATATATATACATATATATACACACACCTATTTATTTATTTATCTAATTATTTACTTATTTAAATAATTATAAAAAAGGGGGTTGCAAAACGCAGCAAAACGCTGTGTTTTGCCCCAATTTAAGGATTAGGGCTAAAAGCCCTAATCCCTCTTCCTCTCCCTCTCTTTACTTTCTCTCTCCCGCGGCTATCTCACGCCCTCTGCCTTCCTCCACCGCTAGCTGCCACCTGCTCCACCTTCCTCCACTGCTAGCAACCGATCATCCCTCCCAACCTCTCTTTCTCTCTCTCTCTATCTCTATTCTCTCTCTCAGTTTCCCTCGATCTCTCTCTCACTCGAGACTTCGATCTCTCACTCCCTCCATCGCAGACGGTCGCGATCCACCATCCCTACCGCTCGCCGCCTTCAGTTGCTTACTCTTTCTCTCTCCATCACTCTCTGTCTCTCTATTCACTCGATTGCCCTCTCTCTTAGTTCTCTTTCGCGATTCACCCTCTCCCGATCTCTCCCTTCCGCGGTTCTCCACCGTGAACCGCCACCCACAGCGCTCACCCACCACCGCCACTACCTTCTCCCTCTACCTCACCCTCGGTTCTATCTCTGTGTTTATCATTCTCTATCTCGCTCGCTGTCTCACCCTCTCACAGTTTTCTCTCTCTCGCACACGAAGAACAGAGCCCCTTCCTCTGTCCCTCGCATGCTCGTGCGATTACAGGCTCTGTTCTCTACTGTCAAGGGTTCTTCTCCAACCTCTGTAGAAACCGTAAACAGATAGGAGTAGGGGCCTTCAGAAACCCTTGGCTCAATCTGTAGTCATTCACTGCCTAGGTAAAGGCCGAATTCCGATTATCAGTTTTAGGTTTCGATTTTCTTGGTAATTTAGTCTAATTGCTAAGCTTTACTTTGGTTTGGAAACATTGCAAGATCCCAAGCTGAGTTGTAGGCGCACAAACGTTACGGTTACGAACCAAGATAACCTAGGTGAGATAAAATGCAAATTCTTTCAATACATTGGATGAATTTAGGGTAAATTAGAGTAAGAATGCATTGTGTATATTTAGGAATGTATTTAGATTTGATTGGAATTGCATTAATGAAATTCTATGTTGAATATTAAGGTTGAGTCAAGTGTCTGATATGGAAAGAGAATGTCCTGGATGATAAAATCATGTTGAGTTAATTAGAATAGTTCTCTTGAAGTTTAATTAAATGTATGCATGAGAATAGTTGGAAATCAGGGATTTAAGCTAAAGGGTTGATGCATTCTTTTACATTATAAGTTGTTTTGCATATAGGTAATTCAAATATCATCCTTGTATTATGAAAATAGACTTCCCTACGTTGAAAATGATATATACTTTGAAACATTCGGAAGAGAATCGGAAAGTTTATGATTTTTCAAATAATTTCTATTTTGGGAGAGGATTTATTATTTTATGGTAAATTCTGATATTGAATGATCTTTAGGATTACATTAGGCTTGACTTTCAATGTGTTATTTATAAATGAAATGCAATTGATTACATTAGAGTATATTCATGAATTGAAAAATTGAAATTTGTTCAAAAAATTAGAGAAAATAGAAATTGATGACATAATTATGATTTTGTATTAGAAAATGTCAATCGAGGATCGAGTAAGATTTTATTTGATTTAATTGTGAGTATATGCAAGTGTATATGGACTGAACAATGTGATGTTGTAAATGTACATAGATATAATTGAGGTTGAGGTGTGAGAAATATGTGATGTGTTATAATTGTAGTGACTTGATTGGAGACCGATCGAGGGGAGCACGGTTTTGGCACTTGTTATGCGTTGTAGGGAATGATTGACCCTCCCATATACTGTGAGTGAGATTTATTTCAATGTTTTCATTTAATATGTAAACCCTGCTTTACAACAGTTTGATAAATGAGTATGATTTATCGTGTGCTTGAAATGTTTTGACTGGTTTTAGAAATAATTTTTGTGAACCGATGGAGTGTCCAAAAATTTAGTTGAATTATGATAAATATGCATCCATGTGGTTGAAATGTAAAATGTGTCATTTTATGCTATATGTTGCATTTGGTTTGTGAACCTGATTTACGGCACATGGTTGATATGATATTGATTTTGGCCTTGAGGGCTTTGGTATGTATTGTTCCGTAGCTACGAAGGACACCGTGAGAGGTGCTTGGGTGGCGTCCGGATATGCCTAGGCCTGGGGTATCCCACGAGTTGTCGAGATTATATTTATGACACGGTACTAGCCAGGTTGAACCCGAAAGGGGGAGGATTTGGATACACTCTCCAAGTCTAGCACCTGGACGAGATTCGTCTCCAAAGCCGGGGTAGAGAGCACTTTAAATAAAATCACATATAACACCCCTGGTGCGCCTGTCATAGGTCGAGGTAGACCTCTGCCAGGACACTTTCGGCTGGCAGCTCTATGATTTTAATGACAGTGCTTTGGATGCATATTTGACTTGATAATGCGTGTAAATGATATATTGTTGAAATGAAAAGCATGATGATTTGAAATATGATTTGTATACTTATGTTTTGACACTCTAGTTTCACACCCCATATTACACGATTACATTGACCCACTCACTCACTGAATATTCTTCCCTGAGTACTCACCCCTCATCTTTCCCCTCCCCAGATAGGATTTTGGTGCTCGGGCGACGCATTTGGCTCTAGAAGTATGATAGATTGTTGGTGGATTTGTATTTGCGACGGTGAGATTGAAGTTTTAAATTGAAAATATAAATTTAGTACTTTATGTCGACCATGCGTGGTCTGGATATTGAGGTCCATAGTTGACCGTGTACGCATTATGGGATGACTGTATAATTTTTAAACTTTTGTTTGCGAAACTCTCATATTTCTCTTGCATTGAGGCATTTGTAACTATTTGAAGTGTTAACTTGGGAAATTTATAATATAATTGTATAAATTTAGGCCCGCTCAGTGTGGCGGCTGCTCATGCTCTAGTTGGGCATGACAGTAGAGGTCTGTGGCTAGGACTGTTATTGATTTGTTAGCTTTGCGTTGTTTGGATATCGGTTGTGAGATTCGGTGGATTGTTTTGGAGAGGCCGGGATAGCCACTGGTTAAATTTACAGGATGATTTTAATATATACAGGTATCCAGGTTTAATTGTACATGGGAGACCTCCGATTTATGGGGAGGTTCTGTCCGATTTTCTATAGAAATACAGCCGGTATCCAAGATAACGGGCGGCTGTTCACGATTCTCGGTTCGGGGCGTGACATGTGGGATATCCCAAAAATGTTAGTCGAATTCATTTGCATCCACTGTATTTGTGATTAAATACGTGCCACTGTTATTGGAAATTTCATTGATGAATATTGTGTTATGGCTTGGTAACCATTTGCTGAATTTGTGGCACACTGGAAATTTTGGATATTTGTGAAATGGAGGTATTGGTGATGGTAAATGACTATAGTCATTCCTCCTACGGAGCGACGTGGTTAAGGGTTTGTTTAGCAAGGGAGGTAGACACAACCTTCTACGTCCCCGTCATACCATCTAGATAGCAATTCGGTGAAATACGAGTCAACGCCAAGGAATGAGGAATTAGTGTTTTGAAAGGAAATGATTGAAAAAAATCCCTTGACGGGTTTCCATCCATGTTCGGCCAAACGTTGGGCGGGAGTGTTTTCTTTAGAGAGACCCCATAATTTTAGAAAGTATGAAATTGTGGATGCATTTCTTTTATAATGATCTGAATTGTTTGATGCGTCTTATGAGTTGATTTATTAGAAATTGTGATTTTGACATTCCCACACCCATCACTCATTTACTGTCATAACATGTCATTGTACTCCACTCACTGAGTATTTATATACTCACTCCTCTTTTCTTATCTTTTTCAGAGAAAGTGTAGATTTAGCAGCAGCCCCTTTTTAGTAGATAGAACCAGTCGAGGAAAAGCTATCGTGACTTTTGTTGGTATTGACTCTTCCTATATGTAAATTTTTGAGGCTGTAGTTGGACCCATCGGAGTGTATGTTTTAAAGTGAAACTCTGATTTGGTAATTGTATTTTGCAAAAACTCATCGATTGTATATTTCACATACACATATTTCCTTAAATTAAATTTTTGTTAAAAATGCTGAAAGTTTGATGTGTTGGTTTTATTGGATTAAATGAGGATATTTTTATAGCCTTACGGGGTTCTGGGGTATGTGCCGGTGACTGCACGTATTTCTAGATCACGCGACGGCTATCACGTGCTCGAACTTGCGGGTCAGGACGTGACACTTTTAATATTTATTTTTTCTATTGTCCAAATACGAATCGAGATATTGAAGAAAATTTTAATATCTTATTACTAGACCCAAAAATGATTGGTTGATTTTGGGAGCCAACAAGTCCTCGTAATACTTTTATTTTTTTTTTTTCGCGGGTGTTTGATTTTGATAAATATAATGGAATTTAGCTGCATTTAATTTTAAAATCTACTCATATTATTTCAAATTTTTTACATATTAAACTAATTAATTCAAAAAAATTACTCTAAATAATTCAAATTATCTCAAGTTGACCATTTTATGAAAAGTTTAATTAATTCCCAATTTACCAAAAATAAAGTAGTGCATGCTATAGATTCCAAATTACTGCTGTCATATTATATTCAAGAAAGAAATAGAAGTACTCCACCATCACTATGAAAAGTTAAAAAAAAAAAAATCCGCATAATTTGACTGACATAAACAGTAGAACGAACTAGGTCACACAATGAAGCCACCAAGTAGCTTGATGAGAGTCAAAGGTTGGCCAATCAAGACCAAATCTAACTTTGCAAAATTCTCCCAACCTTAAAAACGCTTTTGCTATAGCATACAATATGTGAGGATAAGATTAGCTTGCCAAAGCATTTGTTTATGTACTTATGACATTGTGGGGTGCTAAAGGTAGAGAGAGAGAGAGAGAGATATGAAACTTCTAAGATGCTGATACTGAGAAAATTTATGGCACCTCTGTGACCTTCATTAACAAAATATGTTACCGACATTTTCTAGCAGGAAATTTCGATGTAATTGGGGTTGTTATATCAGTGGTAAGAAAATCTAATTATTATTATTATTATTTGTTTTGGGGTGTCTTTCAGGGTCCCATTTTCACCACCAAAGCAAAAGCAGATGAATTAAATAGATATCTGAGTCTTTCTTACTTTTGAACCCATGTAGAGGAACCATCATATAAATTACAATATAATGTGATTCACATCACAAAGATTTGCCCTCCATTATACCCACCTACTCACTAGCAAATTCGAGAAAATGCAGAAGGCAAGGTGTATTGACTGTCTTTTAAGTTTATCATTTTGTTTTTGTTGTTGTTGTTTTTTTCTCCCCTAAATGGTTCAGCCAATCAAAATGTCTAATATTTAAATTTTTCAGAAAATGTGGTCATTTTAACCATAATAAATAGTATAATTAATCGCGAAAACGATTCTATGGGAGATCTAAACCGTGACCAACTACAGCACCAGAATTGATTAACCACAAGAAGTAGTATGCCTTTCTTTCCCCCTGGCTCGCTAAGACGCAGAATGCTTAAGTGGCCACATAGATAATCTCCATATGGGAAGGCCACCACTAGGGGATTACGTGAGTAGTACTAAACAATATTCATGCGAAACTTCCTTGCAAAAAAAGTTGTTGAAGTATGAGATTGACCCCTTTTGTTGGATATCATTCATTACAAAAGAAAATCTGTAAGAAGAATGGATCAGCCAGTTTGGAATTTGGGCCAAATGCGATGGGCTTGAAACACAAATGAACTGAGGTACCACGTATCTATCTATAATTATATGAGATTCATTTACGTTTGTTCGAGCAAATGGGCATGCGTGCACTCACAATGTATATTTAACCACAAATACGTGAGGTGGGCTATGAAATGTTAGAGGAAAAGAATGATTTTTTTTTTTTTTAATTCATGGAAGAAGCTCAAACTTGAGAGTTTAAGTGAAAGGGGACGGTAACGAGATATAAGTCAATAGCAGAGAAAGAGAATGATAAATATGCAGGACTGTGAGTTTTTCAAGTTCATGACAAGTTTGTTAAAAATTAATTTCAAAGCAGAAAAATTATACAATAAAATGCGGTATTAACTATTAACTATGCTTTTGTTCATCATCAAAATTGACAATACCCAAAATTGTTATCACAATCCCGTCTTCTTTTTCAAAGATTTTAAGGATTCTCAGTAGTATACAACATGTGGCATTGCAATGGAGAGGGAATCTAGGCAATATTTATAGGATTCAAGTGACACTTCCAAATCCATAAGTTACATTAAGAACACATTCAAGTTATTAATCTACTGATTTTTGTTCATCTATGCTGGATTCAAACACATATAACTCATTTTAGGCAGTCCAACATGAGCCAAGTCCCAATCTTTTCTCAATCTTGCTATTTCCAGTTTTTATTGTTACTATTTCTTTCCTTTTAGTTTTAGGGAGGTGTCTAATGTTTTCTAGGACTCTAGTTTTAGTTGTTTAAGGTTTTAATAATTTTTTCCTTCCATTGGAGATTGCAATTTAGAGATTGAGAAAAAGAGAGAGACGATCAGTTTTCAGAAGTGAGGGGAGAGAGCTTCGACCGTTGAGGAACCTTCAACTTCAGTCAGGTATTCAAGGATAGCGGCAGCCTGTATGGGAGAGGAGAGGGAGAGCAATGAAAGAGAAAGGGAGAAGAAGAGAGAGAGAGAGAGAGAGAAAGAGGCAAATGCAAGTTCTCTCTGTCCAACAAATAATATGAAGATTATGGAGACCGAGTGTGTTTTGTTTGGTGGAGACAGAAAAATATGGGGGAGGTGCAAACTTCAAAGCAGGAACTAAGCAGGAATAGGAAGTAGTCGAAGGTGGAGAAAGTGTTTGGGAGTGGTCATTCCATCAGCCAGCATGTGCAATTTCTGAAAATAGAGCCATTCCCAGATTCAGGCAGCAATCTCAATGCAGTACGTAAGACCAATCTTTTGGCAAGTACGATTCCACCAAATCTAGAATTGGCTGCCATTATTCTAAAAGAATACCTCCATGATAGCCGTCAGGAGGCAGAAGTTGGAGGACGGGGCTTGAAATTTTTAAAGAAAGTTGGGGTTAAACAAACCAATGTCTCCAAAGACAACTCAGTGCCTACTGAAATTTCAAGAAACAGTGGTGATTGCTCCACAAGCGTGGAATTCTGGTCCCTGCAGGTGTGCATGGTGGGCCACAAACCAGAAATGGGAGCCCGTCTAGTCTTATTGATAGATGGAGATCTGGTGGACATTGCGACTGCGGTGGCTAGGACATTGGTTTCCCACTCAAAGCGTTCCATACAAAAATAACATTACCCAGAGTGGATTCTCAAGGGCACTGCTAACCATTTGTCCTAACACCCAGGTTGGTTGATCAACTCATATCATTTTAGTTTGCTTGTTTGAGTGATTAATTTCATTTCTGGCTTCAAACATTATTGCGCTCCTGGTCATAATATTTTGGTCATCCTAGGCTTCTATAGATTTGCTAGATATGCCACAGCAATTTGACAAGGGACAAATATGGATTGATGAGTCAATCCTTAGGCTAGAACCATACGAATAGTCTAGATCTAGGTTGCTAATATTCGTTAGTTAGTAACTTTTGTACGGGGTATTTTCCGGTAGGATGTAATCTCATGTTAATTCCCTCCGTGCATGCGCCGACAGTTTACAATAATCTTAAATTTTGACCAAATTACTTTACTAATTGCCTGCAAGTTGACTAAATGCATTGTGACAGAAGATTCCCCGGGGCAATGGTCAAGAGTAATCCTCAGATGTTAGACAAGGAAACCAGCAATAATGTTTGTCCATTTTCTCTCTGGAATCTGCATGGACCTACATCTATTTTCGAAAGCTTGTTCATTTCAGACTAGCTTAGCTGTTGATTGTTTTTACTACAGCGAATGCCCAGCTTTCTAGTTTACTGAATTGTGAAGTATGGCAAAGCAGAAGGTTTTGCAACTTCTGAACTACATACTCACTCGTACACCATTAGAATCTACACAATAATCTCCCTTGGTTTCTTCATCATGTACGAAGATGTTTTCCATAATTCAGTTTATGTATGTGCTTGATTAGGCATTGATGCGATCCTTTTTCTAATTTTCAGGGTTCAGAGTTTGGCACGCCTTATTTCAAAATGGTGAACATCAATGATGGCCTGTATTATATTCATTTCCAATCAACCCTGTCACCATTGCAGTGTTTCTCAACAGCAGTGGCAATTCTTCACATACATAGAGTACGGACGGAGGTATTCATCAACTTTTTAACTTATACAATAGTTCAACCGGTAATATGGCCCAAGGAAAGGAGTCTTGTTCATTTGTTTTTGTTGTATGATTTTTATTTTTTTCTGATTCTATTTTTTGTCATTTTCGTTACTATTTTGAAATAATTGTCCTTTTAGCTTATTTCTCCTAGCCGGTCTTATTGAGGTTGCACATGGCAGTTTTGTATGATTAGCCCACTGTCCCCTTTTTGAGAGTTACGACACTGACCGAGGGATGGACTCGACTTTCAGACTGGCTAATGTTTCCTTGTGACCTCATAACCTTTTTTATTCTCTCTTTCTGGAAAAAGATTAAAACTAGCGAAAATTGATCAAGACATTAGATTCGGAAGTCTACTTGGTAAATAAATCAGAATAAGTGACTGCATGCGACTTAAAAGTTTTGCTTCCTTCCATAATCAAGTGCAGAGAGAGATCAAAGTTCTAGTGTTTCTTTGTATCATAATCTAAGGTTTCTGGCATACTTCATTTCTATGCAATGCTATTTCCTTGTTGTTCCAAGAGACAGTCTAGTAGTCACAAATTCTTCTCCGCCAATTATATGATCCAGAGTTTAAATTCTTGTGTAATCAGGAAAAAAAGAAAAAAAAAGTTAAAACACTATTTCCTTGTTCCGATCATTATTTTTTTACTTCAAGACTGGTGTCCAGAAGTCCAAATAATCCAACTCGAGTAATTATAGGATGCAATTTGGAATTAATTCTTTCGACATTTGTTTTTTCATTATCAAAACTCAAATTTGAGATTTTAGTTAAGAGAATTTAGTAGGCTAGGACATTAGTTTGTTCCGATCATTACAAATTTTGTATTCCTTTGATCATGTCATTGAGATTTTTGGGGTGGGGAATCAAATCTTAGGTGGGATTGTGTCTCCTATTTTTCCTTAAACTGCTAATAGTTATATTTTCTCACATAATTTTGCATTTTTCACATAATATGAGAAAAGAAATATAAAATGCACATGGGCCTAGCAAGGTTCCGATCCAAAAAAAAAAAAAAAAAAAAAAGGAGTCTTCTCAATTTTTTCTTTTTCTTCTCATTTTTTTTTTTTTTTGGGTTAGCTGTAGATTTATTACTGATTAGATTGATGCTTTCACCTAACATTCTGCTTGATTCGTTTTTTATTTTATTGTTGCGCTTGCTCTTGCTGCAAAAATTTTGAATAAGGTTTATATTAATTTTATTAAGAAAAATAATATCTTAGGTTTTAAAATTGAGTTTAGGCCCCAAAAGTTAGTAATAAAATTATTACACCTACTCTCAATTTGTATTAGAAAATTACCTACGGGCAAATTGTAATATCTGTTTATTAGATACAGATAATAACACAACTAATTTAAATGGCTTAAGCTTTTAATATATTTTGCTATTGTATGTTAATAGATATATATATATATACACACACTTTTATTTCTACAATATATCTTGGTCTGAATGGTACTATTTTAAATTGTTGAAAGTGTATAAATATTTAAATTTACACATTATTAATTCAATAAAAAATGTTGAATGTCAATTGTTTGAATCTTGATGCCAATATAAATTATATCTAAAATAAAATAATTATTAAGTTCAAATGTGGTGATATATGGTCCAAAAACCCATTATCATAAAACTTAAATCCATAATTAGTAGTTCATGCGAGTGAAATGAACCCCTCAGTTGGGGGGATGTGGCCCGCTCTCTAAATCCTCATCGACCAAAATCTACTTGGTACAAGGTTGATTGGTCTTAAGACCTCCTTGGTGCTTTTGGTGCTTAGTATCTGATCAACTCGGTGCAATATTCATCTTTCTTTAAGTCACGAAAATAACATTTCATAATTGGCAAGGAGATTTCAAATCCTAATCGATAGGGAAATGAATCCTTTGGCAACTATAACTTTCTTAACAACAAGAATTTTGAATCTTATGAAAATCTTTTCCTAAGAGATCTTGCGATCTTAAACACTCTCATATGGAAACTAAAGTTTTAACGTCCCATAAGCACGTGAGACTCATGAAACCATCTTATACATCATGAGGCCACTAGCTTGGTAAAATCTCTCAGTTCACACATAGCACACAAAACCATTATGAAACTCTTTTTTAATATATTTATTTTTTCAAAAACCGATCTCTAATTTGAGTGTCGGAGCCTCCCCTACTGGAGCACCCTCCGACGATGTTTTGTAGTTCCCAACAATCAAGATAATTTGATGGCCTGTTATCCTGTTTGAGTCAGCAAAACCATCATCTATAGAGCAAAACTCACCTTCAACAGATTAGCGTCGTCCGTGGAAAATAGGTTGATTTCTTGAGTTCCTATCACCATCCCCTTCCTTTTACAATCATGGCATCAACCAAGAGAAAGAGACCAATCATCGGTTTCGATAACAACGATCTAATAGGGTTAACACAGACCGAAACAACCCATTGATCATCACTGTAGGAATAGGGTCCTACCTCATTAAAAGGACTTTCATTGATCAAGAAATAGATTAAGATATCCTCTTTTGGGATGCCTTCCAACTAATGAGTTTCTCCCCATCTCATCTTCAACCCTCTGATGGACCCATAAAAGGATTTGTGACAAATGTGATATCCAAAAGGTGTTATCTCGCTCATCATAACTTTAGGAATGTCTTCCCACAATACTATTACCAAAATCACTTTTTATGTGTTGAAACTCTCATCCCCCTATAACGCCATCCTAGGTCATCCTAGTTTGGACAGTCTCGAAGCACTATCGAGCGCAAAGCATATGAAGATCAAATTCATGATATCCTTAGGGGTCGCAACACTCCGTAGTGATACCGACCCGTCGATTGTCCCCAACGTCAGAGGAGAGAATGAAGTTCTCTCTATAGATGCACTAGAGCTTAGAGATGATGCCAAACATCAATCCAAACCTTAGCCTGGAGAGGGAGTAATCGAAGTTTCTATCACAGATGTACCTGGTCAGACAGTCCAAGTTAACACCCACTTACTGGAATCTCTCCAAAAAGCAGTTGTGGATTGCTTTTAATGACATTCCAAAGTATTTGCATAGTCTTCAGAGGACAAGCCATGAATCCATCCATCAATCATAATATACAAACTCACTATAAACCTCAGTTGTAAGCCTATTAAATAGAAGAAAGGGGTATTCACGTTGGAACATCAATGAGCAATACAAAGGAAGTCCAGAAGTTTCTGACAGTAGAGTTTGTTTGAGAAGCAGAGTACCCAGATTGGTTAGTCAATGTAGTTATGGTAAGAAAGGCTAACGACAAGTGGAGAATGTGTATAGATTTCACAAATCTCAATAAAGTATATTCAAAAGATATCTATCCACTCATTAACATCAACAAATTGGTAGATATTTCATCAAGCCACCAACTCTTGAATTTTATGAATGTATACTCTATCTACAACCAAATATGCATGACCCTAATAACGAAGAAAAAACAAATTTTATTATGGAGTTTAGCACCTACTACTACAAAGTTATGTTGTTCAGCCTCAAGAACACTAGAGCAACTTCTAAGCAGTTGGTCAACAAGGTATTTGGCAAATAGCTCGACAAGAATGTGAAGGTCTATGTCAATGATATGCTCATCAAAAGCACCGCTGCTAAAGATCACGTGACAGATTTGGAAGAAACATTTCAAACATTAGAACACTATAACATAAGGTTGAATCTACCAAAATACACTTTTGGGATCATTTCACAGAAATTTCTAGGATTCCTAATTACCAATCTAGGGATCAAAGTGGATTCGGAGAAGATACAAGCCATATTGGATATGACAATGCCAAGGATAGTGAAGGAAATGCAATGCCTCATAGGAAGGATCGCGTCTCTAAACCAGTTCATGTTAAAAGTGGGGGAAAGGTATAAGCCCTTCCATAATATTTTGAAGAAACCTCAAAAGTTTGTGTGGATGCCAAAATGCCAAATAGTATTTGAGCAACTCAAGGAGCACCTTGCATCGCCTCCGCTCCTTTCCTAACCTGCTCTTGGTGAGAAACTCTATCTTTATCTCTCTATTTCTAACCAAGCACTCTACTCTATCCTTATGAGATAGGAATCCACCACACAGAAGGTGGTGTACTAGGTCAGTTGCATGCTTTAAGAGTTCGAGATTAATTACCAACCGATCGAGAAGATGGCATTCGCCCTAGTCATAGCTGTCAAATGCCTCTGGCCTTACTTCCATGCTCATATCATTGTGGTGTTGACTTATCAGCCTCTAAAGTAGATTCTACAAAACAAGATAGCTTGGGTCGACTTATTAAGTGGAGTATTGTGCTAGGTGAATTCAATATTGAATATCAACCAAGACCAACAATCAAAGGCCAAACGCTCGCCGACTTCATACTCAAATGCACCCTCCCACCACTCACTAAACAAACCCTTGCTAATGACCAAGAAGAATGCTCATTGTCCGAATGGACCTATTCTTGTGGGACTAGATAATTTCAAAACTGAATACGCCCTTCATTTTGATTTTGAAGCAACTAACAATCATGTCGAGTATGAAGCTCATCTGACTAGATTGTGAATTGCAGCATCACTGGGGGCCCAAAACATATGGATCTTTACCGACAATCAGTTGGCCATCAAATAGATTAAATGGGTCTACGAAATTAAGGGAGCGACGATGGCAAAGTATCTAACCAAGTTATGCGAGACGGTGGACAAATTCAACAAAGTGAACATAAAATAGATCCCTTGATCAGAAAACGCATGAGCCGTCACTCTCTCAAAACTAAACAGCTCTAAATCGGTAGCAACTAGCCAAACAATCTATATAAACAGTCTATCATACTCGAGCATTGAAGAGCCCGAGCAGATCTTATCGGTGAATAGTTCAACAAGTTGGAAGGACCCCATAGAAGCCTATTTGAAGTATGAGGAACTACGAAGCTCACCCTTTGAAGGCATAAGGCAGCACATGATGCCATTATCAATAGGGATCTCTACATGAAATCCTATACCCATCCATACCTGAAATGCCTGACACCCAAGAAAGGAAATTACATGCTCAAAGAAACCCGTGAAATGATATGTGACAGTCACTTAGGCACTCAGAATTTAGCGAACAAAGCTGTCCAACAAGGGTACTATTGGACTACTATGAAGACCGACGCAAATAATTACATCAAAAGATGGGACAAATATCAACACTTTTCATCAGTACCATGCCAGCCCTCTACCGAACTCCGCTGAATAGTAAGCCCATAGCTATTTTCCTAATGGAGAGTGGATATCCTCGAACCATTCCCACCAGCCATGGAACAATGAAAACTCCTAGTTGTGGTTATTAACTACTTCATCAAGTGGATAGAAATCAAACCATTGATCCAGATCACCACCGACAAGATACAGAATTTCGTGTGGAAGTACATCATCACCAAATTCGGTGTGCCCCACATTCTGATTACTGACAATAGTAAATAGTTTGATAATAAAAGTTTCCAAGACTTTTGTAATAGAGTGGAAATCCAATATCGTTTCACTTCCGTCGCATACCCACAAACCTATGGTCTCGCTGAGATAACTGACTGAACAATCCTACAAGAATTAAAGGCCACATTGTATGAAGTTAAAGGCCACTAGGTAAATGAGCTCTATAGTATCCTCTGGGCCTACAAAATAACACCCCGAAGGGCAACAGAAGAAATGCAACTCAGTCTAACTTACGGTTGTAAAGCAGTGATATCGATGGAAATCGACATTTATTCACTTGAGTAGAGCAATATGAGCACGAGTGGAATGAGCTTGCATTACTCAAATGGTTAGATTTATTCCTCGCATTGTATGAAACCGTGTCTATTCAAATAGTCACTTATCAATAGCAGATGATGTGATATTACAATAGGAGGGTCAGGACTAGAACGTTCAAGCTGAGTGATCTAATGTTAAGGAAGGCAGAGGCCATAGGTCAACCTCAATCAAGGGGAAGCTAGCACCCATGTAATATCGAAAACTTGATGTCGAATGTTTTGTAAACATTTCTATAATAAAATAGAAAATTTTGAAATTTTATTGATTTTCGATTTTGGGATCTTACTTTTAATTTTTGGTATATTTTTAAATTGTTGTATCCGCGAACCGTAATAAATCCCATTTTTATGAAAAATTTAAATTTTAGTAAAAAGGGGTGTGAATATATTTATATATATATATATGATTGTTATTTATTTTAATATATATATTGTTAAAAAAAAAAAAAAAAAAAGAGATAGTGGGACAAAACGCAGCAAAACGCTGCGTTTTCCCCCAAATGAAGATTAGGGCTAAAAGCCCTAATCTTTCTTCTCCTCCATTCTTCGTCTCTCTTACTCTCAGCCTCTGCTCTCTCCCTCTCGCTCGCGGTCTCTCTATTCGTCACTCTCCCTCTCTCGATCGACTATCCTCTGCCGCGCCACCCTCACCCACCATGAACCGCCGTCGTCTCTCTCCCTCTACTCACTCTCTATTTCTCTCTCTGTCTTCAGTCTCTCTCTCTCTGTTGAACGACTCTCGCTCACTCACCTTCGCACTCTCTGTCTCTCTCGCGCCTGCGACGCCCTCTCGCGGGTTGCTCCGACCACCGTAGCCGGCAGACAGCGAAGGAAGGTCGTCGTATCTCTTTCCCTCTCTCCATTTCTCTCTCTCTCGCGCGCGTGAAACCCCTCTGCTCGCTCGCACGGTGCACGCTGTGAGCACCTCCTTCGGCCAACGACCAAACCAGCAACCATTAGATCCTCTGAAAACCCTAGCTGCGACTGTGAGTCTCTCTCTGCATAGGTAAGGTTCGGTTCCTAACCCTAACTCTAGGGTTTTGAAATTTTCTTAGGAAATAGCTTTAGATTACTGAAATTTACTTTAAATTGGGAGTTTTGCAGGTCTGAGAATGGACTGAGAAGGCATCTGAGCGAGGATTGCGAACCACGAAAAACCCTAGGTGAGGGATTTTCAATCCCTTCAATAATTCAAATTGTTTTTGTTGAATTTAGGTAGAAATTATATTTACATATATTCTAAAATGTGTTAGACTCGTAAGAAATGTCTTTTTCTAAGAGTTGTATGAAATTATTGAGATTAGGTCTAGGATTCGATACAAATTTGATTGCGAAGCATGATAGAATATCGTAGATAGTATTAGAGTTTTGTTTGATTGATTTGTGTAGTTTTCCTTGAGATTTGAATTGGAATTGGAATGAATTAAATTAGGATTATGTAATTCGGGAGAAAATGGGTAAAAATTGAGGAATATTGGAAATTTAAAGTCGTTGGTGATGGAAATGATTCTAAATTGATGAAACGAAAGTTTAGGAATGTGGTGCAAATTAAGGCTATTTTAAATAAAAAGAAAATTTGAAAACCCTTTAATAGAGTCTTAATTGATGCTTATTTGTATTGATTGGTCTAGGTTGACCTTTGGAGACTCGAGAGGAGTCGTTTTGAGTTGATTTCAGAAATAGGGAGTCGATACCCTCCCTAGAGGTGAGTGGATGGTCCATTGTGTTCATGAATGAGTAACATATTTTAAAATTGTTTTGAAAATGATTTTGAAAGATTTTTACATGTTTTATATAAATTTTTTTGTGATTGTGGACTGTCTGAACTGGATTGTGAAATACGAATGCATCCACTGTGTTTATGAATGCTTTTGTGTTATGTGATATTTAATATTGCTCTATAAACTGCTTTGGCATGAGATTATGGATTATTTGTTGGAAATCATGGCACATTGTTGAGAAATGGACTGATTGAGAAATAAAGGGTGTCGTAGATAACTATAGTCATATTCCCACCACGGACCGACCCGACGGGGTGGCGTGGTTTGGATAATATTTAGCGAGAGAGACAGACGCGTCTCCCTCTGCTGTAGGTTGGACTATATCTGGACGCACCCCGGTGAGGCATGACCCAACGCCAAGGAAGGGGGTATGTTTTGAAACATTGGATAGAAAAACCCTTGGCGGGCTTTGGTCTGGGTTTAGCCGCCTTAAGACGGAAGTGTTTTTCGATGGGACCCTAGGATTTTCTGAAAGGATAATTGACATGGATGCATATTTATAAAATGTGATTTATTGAAATGATTTTATGTATATGAAATGATTTACGAGATATGCTTTAACTGTCCCACATTCACCCCTTGTTTATGAACATAATTGCACCATTGCACTCCACTCACTGAGTATTCCCCAATACTCACCCCCATCTCTCCACCTTTTTCAGAGGAGACTTAGTTGGGAGACTACTCGATGAAGTTTACGCAATATTTTTGCGGATTGTATAGATATTTGGCTCATGCAGGATTTTTGGAGATTTATAGCTCTCAAACCATGGAAAGGGAAGTCTAGACATCCCATGCTATGCGAATTTTATTGCTACTGGCCAAATTGTTGGCAAGTATTGATAAAATCCGACGATTTTTAATTTGTATTTTATTATTTTCATTGCTCTATTTTTGAAAAACTGTTTTATTCTGTACTATGACATTTGAATTATAATTGTTGGCTTTTGCTATTTTCCTATGATTTTGTAAAGTTCTGTACAACTCATACCGTTAGGATTTTACCAATACTGGCTTGTTTTCCTCAGGTAAGTATTGGTAAAAATCCGACGGCTATGTTTTGGGATTTCTTGTTTGTTACACGCTTTATTGTGGTGAGAATTCTGAGTGGCTAGGATGGCCACGTCGCATGCGTGCATGTACAGGTTCCCATTCCCCGATGTGTGCTAATGTATGATTGCATGTACAGGATTCCACTCCCCGATGTGTGTCAATGTGTGTGTTTGTATGTCCAGGAATGAGCCGAATGAGTTCCTTGCATGTGTATTGATTTTGTAATTTCTTGTTTTTGAATAGTCTTATGCTTTTGATGATTTATTGTGAATTTGATAGCCTTGCGGAGTCCCGGTAGATGGGGAGATTTTGCCCATGTACCGAGATGACGCGACTGTTGTCGCGTGGTCGATCCGAGGATTGGGGCGTGACAACCCAATTGCAAAGGCCTTTACATGATATGCTCAGAAGTTCACCTGGGGACATTCGTCTCAATCACCTAGATGACTCGATCATGTCCAAGACTTGGAATTCTAAAAACCTACGCATCTACTATCAATGATGATTGTAATTCTCTCGGGGGAATACGCTCTACTCCGTACCTAGTCAACAGACTGGTAAGACCTCTACGATCCTCTACCCTATTATACTATCATATCTACCAACTGATCTGTCTCTATATATATGTTTTTCAAAGTGTATTGTCAATAAGGGATGTATCTCCCCGACAATATACACGGCTTATTCTATTGCTTAAACTCTCATGTCTGAATGTCCTATCAAGCGTAGAATGTCGTCAATAAGGGATATATTTTTCTAGCAGTTAAACATGGCCCATTTTATCATTTGAACTCTTGTGACTGAATGTTCTATCAATCACATCGTGTCGCCATTAGGAAATGTATCTCCCTAACAGGTAGATATGGCCCATCTTATCATTGAAACTCTTGTGACCGAATGTTCTATCAAACATAGTGTGTCATCAATAAGGGATATATCTTCCCGATGGGTTGACACAACCCATCCTATCATTTGAACTCTCGTGACTGATTGTTCTACCGAATATAGCATGACGTCAATAAAGGATATATCTCCTTGATAGGTACACATGGCTCATACTTTTGATTAAACTCCTAAAACGAGTTAACCAATATTTAAGCACAAATAATCCACTAAGAAACTACCAGTCAAACGATTAATATTATTATGTTTTACATTGCAGCTACTGGACAGACATGCAGTACAATTTCCAAAAAGAAAAGACAAGAAGTTTTTCCACCAATATTATTACAAGGCAAAGTAAATACAAATGAAACAAAAAGTACAAAGTTCCACACAAGCAAAAGAGACATCATATGATCGGAAGAAAAATTACAAAATCTTTAAAAGAGAACTTGGAAAAGACTTTGAAAGGGTGGAAGATGGTCAAAAAGAGATAGAAAAAATACATCAAGTTTCATACCTTATCCATCAATCGATCTACTTTGATCTCCCAACTCCTCTTATCGCCTCACCTAAAAATGTTGAAGAAGAATCCTCAGTCACCTATTGCACATATAAGCTAGACGATGATTCTGGACTTGGAAAGAGAGCTTCCTGTACGAACAAAAATCTCTCCAATTCGAGCTAAGATGTCTCTGTACCTAAAGCCAGCATCCTCAAGGAACTCCGACAGATTCCACCATAACACTGGGATTCTGAATGCCATGATGGAACCTTGTATCAATAGTCTCATTCTTGATGAAGCCTTGTATAAATAGAAGTCTTCTAAATCACCGGGTTTTGTGGTTCACAACCATATTCAATTAGCTGTCTCTGGGAAGCACTGACTCTCAATTAAAGGAAATCATAAAGTCACTTTCAGATTACTCGAAATCACTTCAAGATGATACTGAAATCTCATCTTCTATTTATAATCATGAATGTGTGATCTCTACGACTATGGGCAACTGAAACACCCCAATAAAAGACATACACAATGAATGAAAAATTTAATCTCTCCAACTTCCCACGTAGCATTTATTTAGAGATTATTTATTTAGTGGTTAGCTCTACTATTGCCCCCGTGACCTTTTAAGTAGTAATATTTAAACTTACTCCTAATATAGTTTTCTTTAAAACAACACAAGGAGTAAGGGGCAAAGATAGTACATGGCCCAAAGACCCATTATCATAGAACTTAATTCCGGGATTAGTAGTTCATGTGGATGAAATGAACCCCTCAGTTGGGGGGACGCGGCCTGCTCTCTCCGTTCTCATTGATCAGATTCTACTCAGTAGGAGGCTGATCAATCTTAAGACCTCCTCTATGCTCAATATCTAATCAACTCAGAGCAATATTCAACTTTCCTTAAGTCATAAAAATAACATCTCATAATTGGCAAGGAGACTTCAAATCCTAATCAATAAGGAAAGGAATCCATTAGCAGTTAGAACTTTCTTAATAAGAAGGATTCTGAATCTTATGGAAATCTTTTCCTAATGGATCCTATGATCTCGGGATACTCTAATATGGAAACTAGGGTTTCAATACCCCGAAAGCACGCACGACTCATGGAACCAACTTATATATATACATCATGAGGCCACCAGTCAAATAAGTACTATCAGCTCATACATAGCACACAAAGGCTACGAAGCTCTCTATCAGTGTGTTTCTAATTTTCAAAAATTGTTCTCTAACTTTAACATTAGAGTCTCCCCCACCGGAGCACCCTCTAATAACTTTTTGCAGGTCCCATCAATCAAGATTATCTAATGGTCCATCATCTCATTCGAGTCAGTAGAGCCATCATCTGTAAAGCAAAACCTAACTCCAACAAAATGTAACAATTTAAAAAGAATATACTGATGTCATAACCAAAATTAATCATCATTCAACAATTTTTATGGTTATTAATGGTACATTGTCCACTGTTTATCACCATTTTTATTCAAGACAACGAACACATTTAACTGCATAGTAATCCAAGTACCTATCTCTATCGTCTTGTCCACTGCTTTTTGTCACTTTTTCCCTAATTTTTGAAAAATTGATTTAGCTCCTAAATTTTTAAAAATAAAATTGATTTATGGATCAAATCTCTTCTTCCTCTCCCATGTATAAACTTGTAATCTCTTTTGATCCTTAGATTTGCTCCATTGGTCACTTCTACTAATTCTAGTGGCAAGGATCTAATAAGCCCATCCACAACTACATGACTTGGGGAATAACTACATGACTTGGGGCTAATTTCCCTGGGATATTCTCTTTCATGATCTCCATAAAAGAGAGAAAATCAACTATATTTAGTTCTCTCTTCCTCCCTCATTAGACATCGAATATAAACTCAAAACAAAAAACAAATATATATACATATATATAAATTAAAATAAAGTTGCAATTAAAATTGTTGTTAAAGTCTTCTCTTGAACTTGGTCTTGATGAAAATAAGAAAGTAAATTCTCATCAAGCCATTACTGAACCATAGCTCCTTAATCCTTTGAAACTCTCAAGACAATGCTCAAGGAGATCTAAGGAAACCTTCAAGCCCTATCCAGCCAGCCTAAGGTGCAAAGTCAAAATTCTAGGCATAAAAGTCTAGAAATCCAACCTAGAACAAGTCTTATTTTTTAGCCCATGTTATGAGCCCAAATGGGCAAGCTTGGACTCCCATTTAAAATAAAAAATGGTCTAAAAGAAGTGGTTCTATTAGCAAAAAGAAATCTAACCATTGTATTGCACAACAGCCAGATTTTCTATTTGTTGTGCAATATATTGGGAGCAAAAATATGTTCCCCCTTTTTCTATCTTAAAACTCTCACTTTCTCGTGTCAAACAGCTATTTTATTATCTCAACTCGCTAGTTGGAGAGACTTCTATATAAATAGAACTCTCTTAAGTCATTTAAAAGTGTGATCTTTTACTTTTTTAAATGCTTTAAAAAGAAGGAATTAATTGCCTCTCAAATGTATTCCAAAATTTAATGAAATTTCGGTATTCAATTTTCATTATTCTAATCTTTAATATTTAAAATTTCATCATGATATTAGAAAAAACCTCAATCCCACTTTTAGAAAATCTTTAACCACCAATTTCCTTCATCCATCCACAATTCATGCCATCTATAGCACTGACCTCAACAAACTCAACCAATAGATCTTAGTCATCAAAAGAACTCTCAACATTCACAATTTGGAAAATCACATTCTTCGAGGGCCCCTTGTTGAAGGAAGTCCATTCTACATTGAATGGAAACAATGGGATGATCAAGTGTTTCTCCTACTCTTAAACATACTTAATCAAACTCGTAAAAATATGGTTTCATGTTGTCCAAATTCAAAAGCATTGTGGGATCAAATGTATCTTCTTTATGGGCAAGAAGAAAATCTAGGAAGACTATACAAATTAAAACGACAAATATTTAGCATAAAGAAGGAGAGAAAGTCTCTTCCTAATCTTTTTGGGGAATGGATCAACCTATGGAATGAGTACGACTCACTTTGGCCTCTCACAATTGATCTAAAGATACTACAAAGATAGAGAGGGGAAGATAAAGTTTTTGGGCTTTTAATGGCTCTGGGAGAACCATTCTCACAAATCCGACAAGAGGTGCTTCAGATGAAAGTATTTCCATCATTTCAAGAAGTACAAAACATGGCACAACTGGCTGAAGCTAGCATAAGGATTGAAGAAGCTTTAAGAACCAGAATGGAAGCACATGTGTTTACGGCTGAAACTCTTGAAATCCAGACTATCTACAAGGTACAAAATAGAGAAGAAGTATGTTCTCATTACAAAAAACCTGGCCATAATAGGGAGGTATGTTGGTTTCTTCATCACCATCTCAAACCAAAGAATTTTATGAGAAAGGAACAAGGAGAAAAGTAGTTTATGGAGGCCCACATCGCAACACTTTGGAACAGAATTGATAACATCCAGAAAATGCTGTAGCAAATCATCCTAAGTATAATATGTGTCTAAACTCGCCTATCAATTTGAAATCTTAGCTTATTGACTAGAGGTTTGACTATCATATAGTCAAGGACAAAAACAAATTTGAAAAACTTTTACCTCTTCCTAACCACGAGACAATTTGCATTGCCAATGGACAAGATTTGAGGTTAAACATTTGGAAGAAATCAAACTTTTTTTGAAAAAAATACAAAATCTTTATATGTCCCAAAGTTTACTTCAAATCTTATGTTCATTGGTAAGGTAACCTGGGACCAAGGGTGTAGGGTTTTTTTTTATCCAGATTTGATTTTCTTTTAGGATCTCAAGTTAAATCGTTTAATTGGCAAGGGCATTAGAAGGAATAACCTTTATTTTTTAGATCAAGAACAAACAGCACTTCAAGCATGCCATGGAGGATCTTCTTTGTGGCATGAGTGTCTTGGTCATCTAGAGGAGCAAGCTTTAAAGCGTCTATTTCTAGAAGATTTTTTTGAAAGTAGACAATATAAAACTTGTATTTTTGCAAAGGAAACCTAAGAAATGTATCCAAATTCTAAAACTACATATGAAAATATCTTTGATTTAGTACATTCTGACTTATGAAGTTTTATCTTATCAAGTCAATGATTTAAATATTTTGTTACTTTCATAGATCATAACTCTAGGTTCACATGGATCTACTTCTTAACCATAAAAGCATAAACCTATGAAACCTTCAAAAACAATCTAAAGTTTGTAACAAAACAATTTGGTACAAATGTTAAAATACTTAGAACGATCATGGAAAAGAATACATGAATAATGTGTTCAAAGAATATCTAGAAGATAAAGGAATAATACACCAAATTTCTTGTTCATATATCCCATAACAAAACAGAATAGCCGAAAGGAAAAATAAACATCTCTTAGATATAACTAGAGCCCTTGTACTCCACTCAAATATCCATAGAACTCTATGGTATAAAGCAATAAGCACTACTTGATACCTGATAAATACGCTCCCAACCGAAGTATTTAAATGAAAATCTACATTCAAAATTCTCTCTAATAAAAAACCTTCCCAATTTCATCTAAAAGTCTTCGGGAACACATACTATATTCACATTCCTAGTCATCTTAAAAATAAATTAGAACAAAAGGGAAGAAAATATGTATTTATAGGTTATGCATCCCATAAAAACGGATACAAATGTCTAGATCCCAAAAATAACAAACTCTACATCTCAAAGGATGTAGTATTTGTAGAAGATGATTTCTACTTCAAAGAACACAAAGAAAAAGAAATGAGCAAAGAAAAGAAAGAAGAATAAGTTTTTGGCAATATTCCTCCAACAACTAATAATGAAACCAATCAAGAATATCCACTACAACCATATAAATCTTTTTAATAAAACAAAAATACAAATTTTGGGGGAGAAGAACTACAAGAAGAATTAAACACAAAAGAAGAATAACCATCAAATAAAATTTCTGCTTCTCCTACACCTCTTAGTTGATCAACAAGAATGAGGGCTCCTCTTTTGAAATGGATAAATAGGAGATTTTATTATAAATCCAATGTAATAACTCATCTCATTTTCAAACACTATACTATCTCAAACGTGTCAATTAAGTACCAAAACTTCTTAAATAACATAGACAAAACACGAACTCCTTCTATGAGGCTCAAGAAATTCCAAAATAGAGGAAAGCAATGGAGAATGACTCCATACCCTAACCAAGAATCAAACATGGGAAATCACTTATCTTCCCAAAAGAAAAAAGGTCGTACGATGCAAATGGGTATACAAAGTCAAACACAAAAGTGACGGTACAATTGATAAATATGAAATACATTTAGTAGCCATAGGATATACCCAAACTTATGGAATAGATTATAAAAAGAAATATTTGCTCTGGTGGCAAAGATGAGTATAATAAGAGTTCTCTTGTCGATAGCATCCAATCAAGAATAGCCTTTATATCAAATGAATGTAGCTAATGCTTTTCGTCAACATGACTTAGAGAAAAAAGTATATATGCAAATACCTCAAGGGTTATCTAAACAAGAAGGAAAAGTATACAATCTCAAAAAGATAATATATGGACTAAAACAATCCCTTAGAACATGATACTCCAAACTTAGTAACTCTCTACTAAGTAACAACTTTAAGAAATGAAATAGTGACTTCTCACTGTTCGTCAAAAGTAAAAATGAACTATAATCCTTATATACTTGGATGACATAATAATCACTAAAAATGATTTAAAACAAATAGAATAAGTGAGAAACTTTCTTGAAAAAAAAATTGAAATCAAGGACCTAGGAAAGCTAAAATACTTCTTGGGAATAGAATTGGCTTATTCTCTTAATGGGATACTATCCCAAAAAAAGAATGCTTTTGAACTTTTGCAGAAGAAAAATACTTCCTGGGAATAGAATTGCCCACTTGCAATCCGGTGTGAGAATGAGAAAGATGAGCCATTTAAGGACATTCAAAGGTATCAAAGATTTGTGGGCAAACTGATATACCTCACTATTACCCGACCGAGTATAGCTTTTACAATAAGCCAAATCAGTCGATTCATCCATGCACCAAAGAAGTATCATTGGAAGGTAATAGAAAGGATCCTTTTTATCTCAAGGGGTCTTTTGGCAAAGGTCTTTGGATGAAGAACAACAAGAGCATAGAAATTGAAAGCTTTTGTGATATAGATTGGGCAAGCGATAAGCATGATCGTCGATCAACCATAGGAATCTACATATTAGTTGGAGGAAATCTAGTCTCTTGGAAAAGTAAGAAACAAAAGGTAGTTTCAAGATCATGTAATGAGGTGGACTATAGAGCTATGAAAACAGCTACAAGTGAGTTAGTGTGGATTAAGGCATTAATTGAAGAGTTAGGATTTCAAGTAAAATTTACTATCAAACAACTAGTCCACCATCCACATTGCCTCCAATCCGGTGTTGCATGAGAAGATAAAACATATCAAGATAGATTATCACTTCATTTGACAAAAGGTTGAAGAAAACATCATAGAAGCAAGACATCAAAGCAACAAACAAGTTGCACATATCATGACTAAGGGGACCATGGCTAAACATTTGGAAGAAACTCTGGACAAGTTAAGCATTATTAATATCTATGCGTCAAACTTAAGGGGAAGTGATAAAAATAAGAAAGTAAATTCCGATCAAGTTATCACTAAAGTAACCATTACTCCTTAATCCATTGAAGCTCTCAAGACAATGCTCATGGAGATCCAAAGAAACATTCAAACCCTATACAGCTAGCCCAAGGGGCAAAGTCAGAATTCTGGGCATAAAAGCTCAAAAATCCAGCCTAGAACAAATCTTATCTTTTAGCCCATGTTATAATCCCAAATGGGCAGGCCTTGGACTCCCATTTAAGGCTAAAAATGGTCCAAAAGAAGTGGTCCTATTAGCTAGCAAAGTTCTAGCAATTGGACTGCACAACGGCCAGATTTTTTAACTATTGTATAATGCATTGAGAGAAGAAATTTGTTCCCTTCTTTTGTCCACCTCAAAACTCTCACCCTATCTTGTGTCTAACAACTGTTTTATTGTCTCTACTAGCTAGTTAGAGAGACTTTTATATAAATAGGACTCTCTTAAGTCATTTAAAAGTGTAATCTTTTACTCTCTTAAATAATGCAAAAAGAATGCATTGATAACCTCTCAAATGTATTCCAGAATTTAATGAAATTTCAACATTTATTTTTTATTATTCTAGTATTTAATATTTGAAATTTCATCAGGTATCATGCTATTGAAGAATAAAGGTAAAGAGAATTATCTATAAATAATCAAATCAAATGGTCATCATGGACCATATTTTCATTTAAGTATAAACTTAAAAGTGACTTGGGCACAGTCGTCCAAGCACGTGACCACGTCCACCCATATGACCAGGTTTTTTTTTTTTTCTTGCATACACCTTTTTCTTTGGTATCTAGATCTTATGGTCGTCCCTCACGTGACCAGAATCTACCAGTACTATTCACTGTTCACTATTCAGTCAGGTATCTTTTTTTTGGTTTTTTTCCCCCTTTTGGATTTTTTTTTCTGGTCAGTCGGGTGCCCTTTTTGGTTTTTTCTCCCTTTTTCTAGTTTTTCCTTTTTTCCTTTTTTTCTACTTTTTCTAGCCTTTTTTTACTGTGCACTTTTCACTGTTTAACCGGGTACCTTTTTTGGGTTTTTTTCTCCCTTTTTCTAGGTTTTTTAATTTATTTCTTTTTTATTGTTTCTTCTTATTTTTGTGCCCCATTCTTTTCTAGGATGTTACTGTTTATAGAAGATTTCAAACACCCCTCGATTGTCATTCTTTTATTTTTAGGCCACTGTTTTTTTTTTCATTTGGTCCTTCCTCTTCTTTTTTTGGACCCATTTTTTCTATTTTTTTTCTCGTCCTATTATTTTTAACCCCTTTTGTATATACAAGCAGGCGGTGGACACATTGTGGATGCTCAAGCAGCCAATCACATGCACATGAGCGGCCAGCTATGGGCCCTCAAGTAGCCAGCCGCAGGCTGTCATACCCCGACTCTCAATCCGAGCACACAACTACCGCGTCACCCCAACATACAGGTAAGCTCTACTCGTACACCGGCGTAGCGCAAGGAATTCATCAAAAATCTAACCTTTTTCAAAATAACACAACAAAATCCATAAGACCAACAGAGTCCATCCCTATCTCAAAAAGCATGCATATGGTCAACCCGACCAATCCACATCCAATAAAATTTCACATGTTCAAAAAAAAATTCCAACAAAAGAAAACGTAAAAGATTTGAGTACAAATTTAAAGTTGGTCATCCAAGGGGTTGACAAAAAGGAGTTTCAAATACAATTCTAAAATATATATAAATACTCTATTTATGGGTCCAACTGATTTCTCAAAAGTCTTTATCAAAGCAAGATCTAGTACCGAAAGAAAGATACCCCACAAGAGATAGGACTCGGCAAAATCCGACACTACGGTCAGTTAGAACTCAAAACTTAAACTTCTTCTCAAAAAATAAAAGAAAGAAAGGTGAGTATACAAATATTCAACGAATAGAGTATAACGGTATGGTTGTGACAATAAATAAATGATAAAATTGGGAATGTCAAAATCATCAATTTCAAACAATTCATCAATTCGCAAATAATCTCAAATAATTTTGATGATAAAAAGAAGATGTTTCCACAAGTTTGTATTTTCCAAAGATCATGGGATCTCTCTAAAGAAACCACTTCCATGCCAATTGTGGCCGAACCTGGGTGGAACCCCGCTAAGGGATTTTTAATCCATTTGTTTTATAACACTACTTCTCCCTTCCTTATCGTTAACACATACTTACCGGTGGTGCAACCGGAAAGTACGACGGAGGCGCAGGAGTCCACGTTAACCATCCTCTGCTAATAAACCACAACTATGTCACCCCATCGGGTCGCTTCATGCAGGAAATAACTATATTCATTTACATCATATGCACCATTATTTCACAAATATCTCAATCTCATTCAATATGCCATAATTTCAATAAATAGATTACCAAATCATATCACCATGTTCATGAACATAATTTCAAATAAAATATGGCACAAATTCATTTATAAATATAATGGATCTATACATATATCAAATTCTCATTTTAGAACATCTCACAATCATAATATTTGTATAAAATCATTAAAAATCATTTATAAAAAAATTTCAAACGGTTTTTCTCATTTAAAGACACAATGGTCTGTCCACTTACTTCTTGAGAGGGTAATCATTCCCAAATTCACAACCAAGTCATATTTAGTCTCACTTTAGATTCTAAATGCCTTAACCTGGATCAATCCAATTTACTTGTTAGTGAAGCAAGTTTTCGTTGAAAGCAAAAGTCATCGCACGAAGGGCAAAACCCTAACTATCATAACTGCTTAGAGGGAAAAGAGAGTGTTGTGGGTTTGGGTGAATGAGAGTGAGATGAGAAGGGGAGAGAAGGAGAGATGAGAAATGAGAGAGAGAGTGTGTGTAAGGGCGAGAGGGAGAGAGTGTGAGTGAGTAAGTGAGGCAAGAATGAGGGGGAGAAAGAAGAGAGGGCAATGAGGTCGAGAGAGTGAGGGGTGAGGGAAAAAGGGAGAGAGAAGAAGTAAGGCTTGTTAATTTTTCTTTTCATTTTTTATTCTTTTTTTTTTTGGGTCTTAGATGGGTGCTCAAACGGCCAACTGCATTTCTCTTTCGTAGAATCCCTCACCCTCTCATAATCTCCCACCGATATTTTCTAACTCTCATTTTCCACATCATCACTTCACCTCACAATCCACTTACACCTAACTCTCTCTCTCTCTAATTTGTCCTTGTTTTAATCTATTTTTTTGGGGGGGAAAGTATAAAATGATCATTGAAGTATAACAAAATACAAAAAAAAACTATCAAAAACTTAAAAAATATAAAAATATCTTTCCAATTGTGAAAATGTATAAAATTAACCTTTACATCTATTTACCATCTACTTTTATTTAAATTAATAAAAAAATAAAAAATTATTTTTTATTTAAAAATTGAGGATAAAAAAATCAACACAACCTCTCGCTCTCCCCATTTGTTAACCACAATTTTTTTATTTTTTTCGTTCATGTCCTTCCTCTTTTTTTACCATTTTTTCATTCAAATCCTTTCTTTTTTTTATTCGATTTTTTCATTTAGGTCATTCTTTTTTTTCGACATATTGTTTTTCTTTTGTTTTTTCTTTTCTTTTTGCCTCACTTGTCCATGACATATTCAGATGGTTGTCCCTTTATCTTTAGACCATAGTTCTTCTTTTTTTTTTTCATTTAGGACCTTCCTTTTTTTTACTTGAATTTTTTTTATTCGGTCCCTTTCTCTTTTTATTTTTTTACCCAATATTTTCTTAAGTCCTTCGTTTTTTTGGACATAGCTTTTTTTCCCTTTTTGGGCTCTATTTGTCCGTTCAGGTCCTTGCTCTTTTTTCTAACTCAATCTTTTTTTTTTCACTTGAGTTCTTCGTCTTTTTTGAATATAGATTTTTTCTCTTTTATTTTTTGGCCCCACAGATTTTCATCTTTTTATATTTAGACAATGGGTTTTTTCACCATTGAAGTCCTTGCTCTTGTTATTTTTGACCTTTTTTCATTTTTTTATCCAATTTTTTCCCTTAAGTCCTTCATTTTTTGGGACATAGATTTCGTACCTTTTTTTACCCCACTTCCATTCATGTTCCTACTCTTTTTTTTTTTACCCGGTCTTTTTTCACATGAATTCATCTTTTTTGAATATAGGTTTTTTTCTTTTTTTTTTTTTGTCCCCACAGATTATCATCTCTTTATTTTTAGACTATTCAGATTTTTGCTCTTTTTATTTTTGACCTTTTTTTCCTCTTAAATTTTTCGTCTTTTTTTTAAATAGATTTTTTCCTTTTGTTTTTTTACCTCACAGATCATCGTCCCTTTATTTTTATTACCTTTTTTATGTTATATTTTTTATTGATTTTAATAATAATTTAGTTTAGATAATGAATTATTATAGATCTAACAAGTGTGTGAATAATGAAAAAATACAATTCACATTTTGTGAATACTCCGCACTAACTCTAAGTGCGTGTGTGTGTATATATATATATATATATATATATATATATATAAGACTAATGGATATGGTCATTCTCTCACATAACCAACATGTGACCTCTCTCTAAATTATGATAATCCTAATGGGGAAAAAATCTTAATTTAGCCATTATTTTTAACAATGATCTTAATTATTATCATTATTTCTTAAAGAAGTAATGTGCTATTCAAATTCAATAAAAAATTCTTTAAATTCCTGTAGCAGGTAGGTAGTAGTATAAGTCTATGGTATAGAATTTCTCTTTATTATTGACTTCGGATTAAAAAAAGAGAAATTATGTTGAATTCAATTGCAATATTTCTTGTAGCTTACTGTATATTATTTATCACTTGATCCTAAATAACTTCCTATCCTTATCATGTATATGGTACATAGATTTGATAACAATGAATGTCATTCAAGATGAGAGAGTCTAATGCACGAACCATTATTCGATGAATGCATGTGAGGGACAGATATAGAGAGAGAGAGTCAATTTGTTAAATTCTTAATATTATATGGTATTTGGTGGACTACAATAGATGATAATAGATGTCATTTAAGATGAGAGAGGAACTATTATCCTTTTTTTTTTTCGGGTGGAAGAACTATTATCCAATGAGTGTATGCGTATGAGACGGTTCATTTTTTAACTTTTCCCATTATATTGTATTTGGCAGAGAAGATTCGTTGACGATGAATGCCAATTATCTTGTTTTAACGTATTTTAGATTACAATGAATGCTGTCTTGTTAACTTCTTATAAATTTGATGAAAATGAATGTTATTTAAGATGAAAGAGTCTCGGCTTTAGGTTAGTTTAGTTGGGGTGAAAAGTGAAAGAAAAAGGGGATGAGAAGTAAAAGTGAAATGAAATAAGAGATTTCACTTGTTTGGTAAGAAAATAAAAGTGGAGGGAAAGTAAAAGTGGGATATAATCCATTTTTCTTTCTCTTAAGAAATCATTTCCATCCTAAAGTGGACGAAAATAGAAGAAAATGAAAATTTTGGACAATTTTACTCTTGTTTCTTTTTAATATTTACAAAATTGTCTATTATTTTTTATTATTATAATTTTATTTAACATAAAGTAATAAAATTTAATTTCTTTCATCAATTTTATTGGATAAATTATTTTTTCTAATTTTACTTTTTTTTTACTATTTTTATTTTTTTAACATTAATATTCTAATTTTATTTAATATAAAATAATAATAAAAATAATTTATAAAAAATAAGAAAAATATATTAAATAACTATTTTTTAAAAAAAACTATATTTTTAGAAAAACTACCACCAATTTTCTCCCTCTATTTGTTATTTCTTTTCACCTTTTACTCCAACCATATACAAAAAACTACCACATATTTTTTTCTCTTCTATCCCTACTAAATAAAAACGAAAAAAATATATTTATTTCTATCAGGTAAAATAAATCTCTCCCTCCTCCTCTCCCTCCCTCTCCGCGAATCAACCTTACTCTTAAAGTATCAAAAAATGGTATTGTAATATTTTGTGTTTTTTGTATTTTTTTTCTCATAAAACAGAATAATAAAATGATGGATGACCATTAAATGGTCATTGACACGCGTATTAATCCACCGAAAATGGCGGCAATACCATGACGTCACCATGAGTTTTGCTCTAATTATTTAAATACGAATAGGCGTGGAAGGTATCGAATGGAGGAAGAGGCGGCATGGGCTTAGCTTGAGCCTAGACGTCAGTCCAACTTGAGTACATTCTTCGTTCTTCATTGTAGAAATGTCCGATCGTGAGATGGACCTCTAAAATTGAAATGATTGGTTGATTTTGGGAGGCAACAAGTACCCGTGATCTCTCTCTTTTCTTTCAATGGTGTTTGATTTTGAGAGATAAAACGGAATTTAGCTGCATTTAATTTGAAATTTACTCCTAGTATTTCAAATCTTTTTACATATTAAACTAATTAATACAAACAATAAGTATAAATAATTCAAATTATCTCTAGTTGACCCAATTATGAAAAGTTTTTTTAATTCCCAATTTACCAAAAATAAAGCAAAGCATATTTTGGAGATTCGAATATAATGTGGACGATTTGCAAATTACTGCCGTCATATGATATTCAAAAAAGAAATAAAAGTACTCCACCATCATTATAAAAAGATTTTTTTAAAAGGAAAATAAGAAAAGGCCCACATAATTTGACTGACATAAACACCAGAGCGAACAGAAACTATTTGAGTGTTCCTATCTTGCATGGTCCAGTCCGAGGTAGCACATACCAGTATCTAGTAGATCGGGTTGCAATGGTGTCCACGTGGAAAATGAAACTACTTAGTACGGTTGGCTGAAGGACCCTTATTCAGGCCATGTCCTTAGTGATTCCCTCCTATGTTATGCAGATGACTTGGCTTCTGGAGTTCATTTGTTACTAGTTGGACCAGTGGAATCGAAGTTTTCATTGGGGACATGCTGAGACTTCCATGCGAGTTCACAATATAGGATAGGATAATGTTGTCTCTCTGGCAAGCAGGGGGGCCTTAGCCTCTGCAAAAACAGGAATATTAATTTGGCTTTCCTTATTAAGTTGGGATGGCATATAGATGAGTCCGCTCTTTGATGCAGAGTTCTGTTGCGTAAATATATTCAGGATAGGCACTTACTTTCCTACACTAGGAGTACAGGTGGCTGGGCCTTGTGGTAGGTTAGAGATGGTTCAAGGATCAGATTTTGGTTATGTTGGATATTTTAATCGATTCACATGTAGCGAAAGAATTCACAATAATTTTCGAAAAAATAAGATAGATCGGATATAGGGTAAATATTTCGTCGTGCAGAGTCTCCAAAAATCGACCGTGCGTCCCTCGATCGGATCTCGCAATCGGGATAATGATCACGATATTAATCGAACCACCATCGCAATACCACGACGCCGCAACCCTCAGTCTGACGATCATTATGACGAGAGAAATTTTCCTACGCGAAAATTTCTCGAACCCTCAAAATAAAATTCTCTCTCTAGAAAATTCCATTTTCTATCACAAGTCATTCCCTCATTGCTTCTCTCACAAGTCATTCCCCCATTGCTCAGTAAAAATCTCATGCTCAAAGAAAGAGAGATAAGTCTCCTACACATAGTGATGCACCAAACGTGGAGAGAATAATAGGAGGGGAGTTGTGGTAGTTTTGGGAACTCCTCAAAATTACCATAATGCCCCTCTTGGGCATATATAATTAATATCTCTCACTTGTACATGAAGACATTTAATATTCACAGGATCACAACTCATGCGATCACATCACTCTACTGGATTTTCTATAGGATTGGGCGTCGTGCGACCTGCGAGTACACCTGCAAGCAAAGACTTCTCGATACATCTGTTAGAATGATCGAGAAGTTATCGTTAGTATCAAAAGAACTCACTGCACCCCAGATCCAAGACTAATTACATCCATTGAGCTACTTTCCTCATCGAAAGTAATCTCCAATAAATGCTCGACTGTGTATCCACTATTATACTTACATCCCAACATGGATAAGCATAATAGGCATGTCGGTGAATACAGCACAATGATGTAATGTCAATTGGTTTTCCTTTTCTCAAACTCGAATATATTAGTCTCAATTCAACTGCTTTCCTAAACCTGTCCCTTAGACCTCAATTTATCTTCCGGACTATCGGTAAACAAACTAAAGTAGCAACACTGAGCCAAGACTTCTAGAAACAGTCGAAAGTGATAACGGTATAAGAGATCCCACTCAATGGATCTCGGATCTCACACAGTGGGAACGGGGATCAAAATCATATCAGTGTCTCAAATAATGCTCCCACTATCCCTGGTCGTCATATCACACGCGGTATGAAACGCGTGTCACAGTGTTATTCCTCCATCTCTCAAAGGGCATATGTCAGATTTCTCTAACACTGTACAGGTATGGGACTCAGTCTATACATAAGACTTTACCCAGAAATCTCAGAGAGAGTATCTCAGAGACAATATCACTAGTCGCAGGTGATATCTGAGATCTCAAATCTAGCTACTTACAGGCAACATGGATGTGGGCACTTCCATGCCGGTCATATCGCATATAACCTCATCCTGAACACATATCAGGGCGACTTATGTTCTAGTAAGGCCACTCTCAAAGCCTCTTACAACTAGAAACTATTTCATCTCCGCTCACTCAGAGCTGGAAGTGGTCACTCGTGTGAGAGAGTCGACCACGTCTGCCTGACATATCATTTATCACAAGATATTACAAAATATATGACGATAAGATAATGCAATAAATAAGTAACTCAATCATGCACACATGTCATATATATAACACAATAAGCATCAGTACAAGGTGAGAAATGTCAATATACATGCAAACCCAATGATTCCTATATCTCATACAGGAATCTCTCACAATGAGTTTATTGAAGGGATCAGCCAACACGCTGTATAGTAATGTACTTAATTTGTCACTTCACCCTTCTCGATAATGTCTCTCATAACATAGTATTAGGTATCAATGTGTTTAGACTTACTGATACTTAGGGTCTCAAGTGTGGTCAAAGGCGGCCTGATTTTCTTAATAAATCATCACTGGCCTCCCACTATTTGCCACAACCCCTAAGTGATCCGGAAATCTCCGAAACCAAACCCTTTCCTAAACTGCCACTGAGTATCTCATAAGCTCAATCTCTATCATAGATAGAGATATACAGGTTTTCTTCTTGCTACTCCAAAACAACAAAACCTGATATCGATTTGCATATATTCAAATCGCCAACCCAGTCGGTATCTGAATACCCATCAAAATGCAAATCACCTCCTCCGTTACACAAGGAGAGGTCCGCAGTTCTCTCGAGATATCTCGGAATCCTTTCACTATTCTCCAGTGATCCCCTCTAGGATTCGATCGATACCTAATTACCATATTGACTGCAAAGCAAATGTCTGATCGTGTACGCGACACTGCGTACATCAGACCACTTAGTGCACTAATACAAGGGATTCTACTCATTTCCATAGTCCTTTCCTGAGTCTTATGGCATATGTCAAGAATTAGGGTTTAATCTTTTAGTGATAAGAGTATCTCTGGGTCGTAGTCGATCTTCTCGAAGCGCTTGAGAACTCCCTTAATGTTGGACTCCTGTAAAAAAGTCAACATCTGTCTCGAGCGATCCCTCTGGATCTTAACTTCGAGGAAGAACTGAGTCTCACCCGTGTTCTTCACATCAAGACTCGACAATGTCCACGTCATCATGGTCATCAGATACTCTCTATTGTTCCCAGTCAACAGAATGTCATTCACATTAGGACATGATCATGAAAGAATCAAAAGAACAGAAAAGGTATACGCGATGATCCTCCTCAATCATCATGAAACCGTGAGATATCACCTCCTCGTGAAATCTCAAATGCCACTGTCTGGATTGATGATTAAGGTCGTATGTCAACTCTCGAAGTCGACAAACCTTATCATCCAAATCTACAAAAATAAAGCCAGATGGTCATTCTTTGTAGATCTTCTTATCTAAAACTCCTACTCAGGAGAACAGTCTCAACGTTCATCTGGACTCACTCCAAACCCATATCATGTACAGAACAATCGCTAAAAGTAAACGGATCGAGATAATCTTGCCCACAGTCTGAGTAACCCCTGGTTATCAGACGAACCTTATACCTCTATACCGATCCGTCGGCCTATTTTCTTGATATTGAGAACCCACATGTTCCCAACGGCCCTACTACCCTCAGGCAAATCAACTAGATCCCAGATCCCGTTGATTCTCATCAACTTCTCTCACCCATGGCCTATAATCAATGGTCCTCCACAGAACCCTCAAGAGCCTCTAGGACCGTTCAAGGTTTCTCATAATCCTCAAGAGTCACACTGAGAGCCTCTCCCTCAATCGGGAAGCGACGGTTAGGTACGCGTCCTCGATTACTCTTAAGAGGAAGGGAAACCTTTTTACCTTTAGATGGATTGCTCCCACTAGGATCGAGATCCGTAATAGCTTCTTGGATCCTGCCACTGGGATTAGCCAACCACTAGGCTCATCCATCTCATAGAAGGTAAAGTTCCAATTGATTTCACGTCTCATAGAGAAATCATTTTCAAGAAACTCGGCATCATGAGAGTCAATCTCAATAAGAGTGTCGTCCGTATGCTCACCTAGAACACATTCCCCTCGGAGTGTTCTGAATATCTCATGGAGATATATCTCTTTTCTCGCAGGCCTAACTCACCGGGTAAATGCGAGAAACAGTGAACATACGCGACACAACCCCATAATCTCAAATGGCTAAGATCAGGCTATCTTCCTGTCCAAAACCCATATAGAGTACTGACTGCGAACTTTAATAGAATACGATTGAGAACGTAGGTTGCAGCCAATAGCGCATCTCCCCAATGGGAAACAAGTAAATTGGCTCGCACCATCATCGACCTCATCGTCTCAAACAAAGTCTTATTCCTCTCTCGCAGCTACTCTACTCTACTGAATAACAAGGAATAGTCAGTTTTTCGTAATGCCCTTCTTGAAATGGAGCTCTTCAGACAAATACTCGCGCCCTCGATCAGTTCTAAGAGTCTCTACTCTCAAGTCTAACTGATTCTCAACCTCGCTAATAACGTCCTAAGGTACCTCAATGCCTCAGACTTGCGCGAGATCAAATAGATATAACCAAAACGCGTGTAATTGTCTATGAACGTAATAGAGTACCCAACACCATTTCGGGTTCTCATGTTCATAAGGCCATAGATGTCGGAGTGATCTGACTGCAATGAAGTCCCAGCCCTCATTGCATTGTCGAATGGTTTTCTTGTAAGTTTGCCGTCTAGGCAAAACTGGTTACCGGGTTCTACAAAACCACTCACTGCTAACCGGTTCATCCTCTCTCATACTAGGAGGATATCAAGAAATACCATTAAAAGGAATCACTTCCAGTGTATATAGTCCCTCACGGACCAAAATAGAACCAATCAATGAATTGTCGTAATTAATGGAAACTATAAAATTTCCAAATTAACAGAGCATATCCTATACTGAAATCAAGTTCCGTCGAACATTCGGAGCGTAAATGACGTACAGAGTTTAGCAACTTTGCAACTCCAACTTGCAAGTGCTACTCCCTCTGATGTCGACAAACGCTCCGTTTCTCTACGTAAATCCTCCTACTCGAAGACTCACTCGGCGGAACTATATAAGCGCGCTCCTATCTCGAGCTACGTGGTCAGTTGCTCCCGTGTTCATAACCCACGAAGGAGAGAAAAACAATGAGCATCTCAAACCACGTAAAGAAGGAAGAGATAATTTCCACTCGTCGCACTCACGAGCGAAATGACCAAGTCTACTACAAATGTAACACTACACTTTGGTCGTATGCAACTCCTTCTCGCTGCGCATTATTATTATTCGTTTTCTCGGATATTTTCTTCTTACCTGAAACTCGAGTCCCACAGGAGTCCTTGCTCGACTCCACCGCATAAGCATGACCCGAGTATGGCCTACTCGCCTTTAGATGTTCCTCCTCGAGCTCTCTGTGCCTAATTACACTAGTGAAAGTATGAATACTTTCGTCGTATGTGAAATAGACTTTCATGATTTTTCCTGAATCAGGCCGAAATGGGCTCGGTCACATTCCCTAACTCAGCGATCATACTCGACATTTTTATCAAATGTTGCATCATCATATGATCAACCCTTTTCTTATAAGTTATTATACTTATAAGTCAGTATCCTTATCTCAGGATCTATAAGAGCACTACAATACTCTTTATAGGGTGAGCCAAACCGATAAAGCCATAGGATATTGCTTATAGACTGGGATCATATCATCGCTCATGCTACTCAGGAGGATTGCCCTAACTCGGCCATCATTCCTCTTCCATATACGTAATGTCTCCTAATCCCGTCTCTCTGAGGTGTGGAACCCTCCTCGGAGTCCACCATCTAATGCCTCAGAATTTTTAATTAGATCTTGCCCCTCGAAAATAAATTGAATCTACCAGTGAAAAATCACATAATTATCACCATTCAATTTTATTCCTCTTGCAAAAATCTAATACGACAATTTTAGAAGCAGTCATAGAGATAATCGTGACTTGTGATGCTTATTCTCACAATTTGTGCACCCTACAAATCAACAAGACACAAATGATTCGACTACAGACTTCAAGACGAGCGTATGAATCAACAGACACCATACACCACAATTCAGGATTGCATCTCACCACTCGGACTAGGATTTGATACACAAAAACCCACAAAAAGTCACTTTTATGGATGTGAGACCCTCAAAAATTGAAAAAATTTCAATTCCAGACGACCTGACGCGCCGCCGGAGGTCACACGCTCCGCCACGCTCCCGCGACAGCATCTCCACGCGCCTGCACACGCGGGGTCACACACCTACACGTGCGAACCCACGTGCGTGGTCAATTTCGGACCAGGGGGCCTGGTTGGAACCCGAGCCTGTCCAATTCCGGCTCACGGGGTCAACGGGTCGGGGGTGACACGTGTCCAGGTCCTAACGGACCCGGACACCCCGACCGGTTCACGCGCCTCTCTGGCGCAAGAAAGTCACGCGCTCGACCACCTAGGCTCCACGCTCCACCCGCGCACGTGCAGTGCACGCGCCTGCTGATTGGAGCGTTTCGTCTTTACCCGACGGTCTCTGTAACCAGGTCTTTTAACCCGGTATCTGAAAAGCATATTTTTTGACTCAATTTTCACCGGATTTTTTATAGAATCTGTAATTCCATTTATTCCAAACATCCTTGACTCGATTTTGGAATAATCACGCCCTAATCTCGACGTATTTTGGATCCAAAATTCCGGCCCTCTGCGGTCAATTTTGAAACCCCATTTTCCGGCCACAATAATATGCAATATATATATCAAATTAAAGAGCATGAAACAAAGAACCCAGATCTATAATTTTCATGCACCGATTTGACCTAAAACTCGTCAAATCTGGGGTTGAATGGGTCGGTCACTATTCACGGACGAAACATTCAACCGAAATTTTCTTTGCCTAAACATACTCAGAAAATTACAAAAAAATTATTTTCGTATTCTAGGGATATGGGTAACACAGTGGTATTCTCGGATTCACGAAACTCATCCGTGATCCGAACCCCAAATTTTGAACCTATATTTTTATACCTATAAATAAATTCTGAAAATTAATTTTAATAATCCAACCTAGCTCTGATACCAATGTTGAATATTTTAATCGATTCACATGCAGTGGAAGCATTCACAATAATTTTCAAAAAAATAAGATAGATCGGATATAGGGTAAATACCTCGTCGTGCAGAGTCTTCAAAAATCGACCGTGCGTCCCTCGATCGGATCTCGCGGTCGGGATGGTAATCACGATGTTAATCGAACCACTATCGCAATACCACGATGCCGCAACCCTCAATCTGGCGATCATTGTAACGAGAGAAATTTTCCTACGCGAAAATTTCTCGAACCCTCAAAATAAAATCATCTCTCTAGAGAATTCCATTTTCTCTCACAAGCCATTCCCCTATTGCTCTGTAAAATTCTCATGCTCAAAGTAGGAGAGGTTAGTCTCCTAAACATAGTGATGCACCAAACGTGGAGAAAATAATGGGAGAGGAGTTGTGGTAGTTTTGGGAACTCCTCAAAATTACTATAATGCCCCTCTTGGGCATATATAATTAATAGGTTAGATCACTAGGTTAGAGCTCAGCCTTAGTCATGTGGTTGGGTGGATAAGTTGGGAGAGGATACAGATTCAATAATGGTTAGTCATTTCTTCACTTCAAAGTGACTTTGGGATTTTTTCGGACTTTCCTTGGTTATTCCCCGTGAGTGAATGGAGGAGGTTCGGGAGTTCCTATTCCTTGGGATCCTAGGGTGAGGGATGAGATGTTTTGGGAAGGGGATCCGAGTGGATGCTTCATAATTCAATCGGCATTTGAGTTAGTACATGCCCCAGAGGCTGTAGGTATGCAAGATTCCCGTAATTGGTGTCGGGTGTGGAGGTTAAAGTGCTCGGAAAGAGTCAAGTTCTTTATATGGACAATTATCCACAACAAAGTTTTGACTAATTACAAGCAAGTCCAAAAAGGGTTTTCCAATGATACTCAATGCCCGTTATGCCACTCAATAGAGGAAACGGTGGCGCATATTTTGAGACATTGTGGTAGGAGTCGCGAGGCTTGGGAATTACTACTTGGCAAATCTCATCTCCATCATTTGACATTCTCAATGAGGGACATATTTACTTGGTTGAAAATTAATTGTTGCACCCATGGTACCCACATGGATCTTCCTAGGACTCTTCTTTTTGGCTCTATGGTTTGGGTCCTATGGAAGGCTAGATGTCAGGTGGTCTTTAACGGGAAAGATTTCTTACTAGTGAATGTCGTTCAATATGTGGTTGCCCATGCTCGAAATACCTTTGCTGCTATTTCTCTAATACGCAATCTAAATTATAAGAGAGGATGTTGGATCTGTTGATGTCCTCCCCCTATAGGGAGCTTTAAGCTCAATATAGATGATTCATACTATCCGCATTTGAGATTAACTAGTACTGATGGAATCCTTAGGGATGATCATGGGTTCTGGGTTCTTGGTTTTACTACCAATCTGGGAGCCACAGATTAGGAGATGGCAGAGTTACATATAACCTATGAAGGTCTTCGTATCTTGTTGGATTATTAGTATTCCCTAGAGTGAGCACGAACCAGATACCTGATCCGAATGCCCATTATCTGATCTGATCTAAATATTTCAGATACTGATTTTTGCGATTCAAACCCGTATCTGCATAGAGTGGTATCCAATGGAGTAGATATCCAAAAACAAGAATTGAATATATCGGATTGTCTGTTTCCGAAAATATGGATCGCATACAGTAGTATACGGATTGGATATATCCGAAAAATGAAATATTGATATTGTCTCTTTTAACAAATTAAGACAGAAAATCAGATGAAAAAAAATATATATATATATATATATAGTTACCTGATTCAATTTTCTCTAGATCTTTTAAACTCAATTCCAAATAAAAAGGAGCTCCACATTCTCTATGCAACCAAGCTTGTGTACATATACAAATTCTACCATTTTTGGAGTCAAAGAGCTATGGAAACAATCAAGTAATGACCTCTTGTGTAGACTCCGACACAACAATAAATACCAGAATAGCAAGCATATCTCATGCCATTGACAAAAGAATAGGATATCTAGCAGCATTAGCTTTCCACCAAACCAAGATGTCAAATGATTTATCATTCCTATCTTCGCTTATCTCTAGCAAGTTTATATCCAATTCTGTCTTATTTTTAGTGCTATCCATATTATCATCCATATCAAAATATAAAGAGTTCATGAATTCAACAACTCCAGCAAATATTCCATCAACATCCATTGAAGATACTTCCCCAATTGGATTAGCATTTTTTTTTCTTTTTTATTTTTAGGTTTTACTACCCCATAACTCTAAAACAAAGAATATAATACTATTGTCACTATTTTTCAATTTGCTAGCAACATTAGCATTATATGATTTTTCAACAACCCAATTGACATAGTTCAATTTATACCATGAATCAAGAATGATAATAATAAACAACAAAATATTGAATCTTCAATATTGCTCCAATATTTAGCATACTTTTTTCTTCATTATGGAAGCCATACTAGATGTACCACTATCCTCACTTTCAGCCATCTTGGAAAGAAGAATCTTACTCTCATAAATTTCATGCATGTATTCATTTTCAGTAACATAAAAGGATCCAGAAAACTTAGTAATGGTATCATTAAAAAAAATAAAAATAAAAAAATAAAAAAAACTTAAGAAATGGCACTAGATTTTTAGGATACTCCCAATCAAGTTTTGTTTGCAAACCTTTCACCTCAGAAGGCCACACATCTGCATTCGCTTCATCATTTTTATCACTACTTTCATCCTTGAGAATTTGAGATTTAGGAGTTAGCCTGTTCACATACTTCCTATCAATTACCTCTAACAAATCAAAAGATTTCTGGAATTTTAAAGTTGCCTCCAACATTAAGTAGGAGGAATTTCACTAACTTTTGCTCTTTATTCTTTCTCTTTCCACATAAGATTTGAAATTTTGAGCTCTTCTTGGAGAGTACCTAACATACCGAATTGCTGACCTGATTCTAGCAATATGTTCATCTAAAACTTTTAACCCCTATCTCACAGTTAAGCTTAAAATATGAGCAGCACATCTCATGTACAAAAACTCACCATTTAAAATAGTTCCCTTCCAACAATTAAGTCTTTTTTTCAAGTATTGAAGACTAGTGTCATTTAAACTAACATTATCTACTGTTACAAAAGAACTTTGCTAATCCCCAAATCTATTAAGTAGCCCTATATTGTTTTACCAATAACCTTACCGACATGACTACTAATTGGACAAAAATTGAGGATCTTTTTGTGAAGCGTCCAATTATCATCAATGAAATGAGTTATAAGACACATGTAATTCAAATTCTAGATGGATATCCAAGTATCAGTTGTGAGATAAACACGTGAAGACAATACTCCCAAAAAGTTTTTATTTTTTTCTTTTCCTCCAAATACAGATAATAACAATCTCTGGCCACAACAAAGCTTGAAGGAATCAAGAACTTGGGTTGCAATTCAAAGATAAATTTATGAAATCTTTTCCACATGCTTGAAAGGATGTTCATCAACAATTATCATCTTAGCAACTTTCTTCCTACAACTATCTTCATAAGTTTGAAATTCTAAATTTTTTTTGGCTTTTTTTCACATTGTAAGGATACTTTTTGCACCTAGCTTTGTGGTTAAGGAGGGGAGTAGTACCTTTTGCACTTGAATAACCAATAAGAGTTTTACAGTATTTGTAAGAAGTCTTTTGTCATCTTTGGGACAGCACTCAACCTCAATAAAGTGATTCAATGTAGAAGATTTTTTGTCCTTTCCTTAGGGAGTGGTGACTTCACTAAATTAGTTGCTTGCTGAGGGGTAGCAGAAGACAGGGGTTGCATTGAACTTGGAGAAAGAGTAGATGGACTTTCATTAGTAACATATGTTCAGCATTTTCTCCCATACTTGACATCTTTAAAAGTAAAACAACCACAGCAAACAAGTTGTAAGAATTCATGATTTCATGAATTACAATCAAATAGAAAATATAGTTACTATCAAACTTATCCTCAAAATCCATCAATTAATTTAGTCAATTTCTCCATCAAAAAGCCTTAATTTTTAGTCATGTTCAGTATTTTTGCCATTAATTTAGTTACAATCAAACATGAATTGCATAGTTACAATCAAATAGTGAACTTTTTGCCACTAATTTAGTCCATTAATTTCATGATTTGCATCCGAATCCACACTTGTCCTCAAAACCCAGTTCTAAAGCAGTGAATTTTTAGTAAAAATAAGTTCCAACATATCAATAAAAAAGCTGACAAAAAAATTTATGAACAGAATAGTTCAAAAAATCTAGCAGATTCGCTTTGTGTCAAGCTGCCACAACCCCCAAAAAAATTCATAAACAAAACAGTTCACAGAGATGAACAATTGACAGAACAAGAAACAGTTCACAGAATAGGAAAACTCTCACTTAAAAAAATCTTCAAAAAGGAAAATAGTTTAAAATTTCTTCCACTACTTCTAAGAATTTCTTCCTTCAAGAAAAAGAAAACATTTTAAAATTGATATCAATTTGTTTCAAATATTACTTAGACGACAGAATAGGTTGCAATCCTCAAAACCCAATTCTCTTTCTTCCACTACTTCCAAAAATTTCTTTCCATCAGAATGGAGGAAAAAAGGTAAAAGAATAACATCTCACTAGAACAACAAGCATATATCCTCCAAATGTAAAAGGAAAAAAATTGTTAAAAAGAAGGACAGAGATGAACAATCGACAAAGATGGCATCTATACCTAAATTAGATCCATAATCGCACACTTGAAGTCTTGGTGCCACTAGCGAAGACTCACGATGATCAGAAAATTCATCAAATTAAAGGACTGATAGTTGAAGGCGGCCAAGGTAAAACGAGATGAGTAAAAAAAGGCCAAAAGAAAAGTAGATGTGAAGATGGAGGCAGGAGAAAACGAAAGTAATTTTAGGGTTTTAATTTGTACCTTTTGTAATGGCTTATTTACCTCTATTTTTCGGATTGGATCGGATATCCATGAATTCTAAGTATGTTGATCCGTATCCATATCTAGAAAGAGTACTATTCGAATTGATCCTATCTCCTTTTTTTGGATATCTGATCCTCAGATAATTTTAGATCGGATACCTTAGATATTCGGATACTCGGATTTTTTTGTTCAGCCCTAGTATTCCCCCTTGATTTTAAAGCTCGACTCATCCTTGTTGGTGCAAGCATTAACGTCTAACAACTGACTATTCATCCCCAATCCCATTTATTAAGGGAGTGTAGAATGTTAATTCAGAAAATATCCATTCGTGATGTTTAGTATGTGCCAAGACAAGGAAATTTTTGTACTAACTGATGATTTTTGTATATACCATCAAAATATTTTCATGCGGAAATACCCGGATCGAAATTTGGATTAGGATCACTTACCTCTTTCCAATGATGGGTATTCTAGGCAAAGGAATATGTCACGTAAATTGGATCATCTTCTATGTTTCACAATCCAAATGCCACTTTGGTGATTGAAAATGGGAATTACCAATTTCCTTAATCCCTCTCTATATTCACACTTGTAGTGCCCCTTTTTTTGATATCTTTCATGTTCTCCAAACAATGGGAACAAAAATGGTTCTGTTTAACATGCTTGTCCCCTTATTATTTTCTTAAAAGATTAGGCAGTCACGTCTATTTGTTGAAGGAGAAGAGACATTTGAAGTGGGAGAGGTTATGGCGTGGTTTTCAAGATAACCACCCCTTCTCTTTTAAATTCAAACAAGACAATGGAACGGGTCTACCATCATGGGCAGACCTGCCCCATTTTCCAACATCTCACACTCGCACATGAGGGTTAAAATCATACACATAGCATGATAATTACTACCTAACACCAATCTCATATAGATAAGACGATTGTGTAACCTGCGAGAATACCAAGAGCTTTAGAACTATACACTGGTTAAGGATATATGCAGCTCATCGTCAAAGTGGTTACGAGGACATCGTATCTCGCTATACCCCATACCTCTTTTATTCGACACAGTTAACGTATCCCTCATCCCTCAAAATAATGTAAGAGCATACTTGACTTAAATTCAACCATATATTTACAATTACGTCTCTAAACACTAAGTTATAAATATAATTGGTCGACCTGTGAATACAAAGTAATATGTTGGTCAAAGATAGTTTTCTTTTCATACTACTAACTTTCAACTTTATCTTAACTGTTTTCCTAGACATGCATTGCCAAACCGAATCATTCATGACTTCTTGGTGACACACTAAAGTAACAGCACTAAAATAAAATTTCAAGAGACAGATGAAAGTTCTAAGGGTATAAATTGAAGTTGCGTATAAACGTCTAAATCTCACACAATGAGATAGATACTATGAGATAAAGAGGGATGTATTATTTCATTACTCATATGGTCACATAAGCACACGTGGTATGAAACATGTACTACGATGCTTTCCTTTCCTTTTGAAAGTGTTTGTCTTCTTTTCTAAAATTATGCATCGTACAAGTCTTAATCCAAGTATACACAAGGCTTGACCTGAGTTTTCCTTTTTACAAGTCCTCTAAAATCTAACAATATCGAGGAAAACTCACACCTAACTATTTGACAAGTTTAATAGATTGTGAGAAATCCATTTTGATTATCATATGTGTAGCATATTTAACTGGTAATCTCATCTTAGTACTTAATTAAGGCAGCTTATTTGTGTGTTAATCCACCACAAATTAACACGTCTCATCTCTACATGTCACACAAACATTAGAGGCGATTGATCGTGTGAGAGATCTAATCTCAAAACTTACCCGACATACTTTTAATTCCAGATACAAGAATTTTGGATACAAAAACAAAATTTAAATGTCATCGAATATGAGTATTATAACGTATACACTTTCTGTATATAATCATAATCACTACCACAATAACAAATACTGTCACAATCTATGCAATCCATGTCATCTAACTTGTCTCATAAACATGTCTTTAAGCATTGGCCTCCGAAAAAGGACAAACCACTATCAAATGCATAGATACAAATATCAATGTCATTTCCCTCTTTTCAATTATGTCACTGACAAAATTGATTTTTGTGTCTATATTTGGTTTTGTCATTATATTTAGAGTCTCAGACATAAGCAATAGCTGACTGATTATCACAATTAATCATCAAGCTTCCACTGAGTTGCTTATGACTCCCAAATATTGCAACATCCACTCAATCAAACTCATTTACTGAACTACGAAAGCAATGGGCACAAATTCTGCTTCCATCATAGAAAGTGATACACAAGTTTGTTTTTTGCTTTTTTATGAGATAGCGCTATCAATGAGCAAGCAAACATAACCAGAGGTAGATTTTCTCTCATCTAAATTACGTCTCCAATCAACATTCGTGTATCATTTCAATACTAGATCATTTTCTTAATAATGAAGGAAATAATCTACTATCCCAACATCTTTTTCACAATAATCCAATCATTTTACCTAGATTAGACTGATACCTGCCGATCAAACCCTATAGTATGACAAATTTCGGAACAAGAACACATCATAGTATGCTTTAAATTCCCAACAATACTAGAATACGATATTCCAGACATTTTATCTATTCATTAGGAGTTATAGGGTATATGTCATCCTTTGAACTATCACCTAGAGTCACAGGAGTATCAGCGGGTTTGCAGTCTTTTAAGCTGAACTGTCGTAGAGTCTTTACAAAATAAGACTTTTGAGATAACTCCAGTAATCTCCTGGAATAATTTCTCCAGAATTCAATTCCTAATCTGCCTTACTCATATCCTTCATCTCGAAAGTCATACTTCTTTTCATTCGTCGTTAACAATATGTCCATGACATATAAGGATAGAATTATAAACTTGTCAATAGACCTTTTAAATAGAAACAATGGTTTTCATCTATCACAACGAAATCATAAAAGATCACATATCTATGAAATCTTAGACACCATTGTCTCAAAGACTGCTTAAGGCTATCAATTGATCCACTCAATTTACTAATTAAGGCTATTAATCGATATGAAAGAAGCATGTTAAAGGATAATAGAATCGAGTTGAGTTGATTTGAATGGTTTCCCTTAGAGTTAATTTGAAATATGCATGAAAGTATTTGGGTTTAGGGTTGGAATGGACTGTTCTGTAAAATGAAGAGTACTATTACATTTAATATCCTTCTCAGGTTACTTTTGAGTTATTAATTGCCTGATGAAATGCATTTTTGAAGGATAGTTTCAAAAAATTTGTGATTAGGTTTAAGAACTGTTGTAATCCTTCTCATTTTAAGTTGTTCTCCATATAGGAAATCAAAATACGATCTCCATATTATGAAAATAGACTTCCATACTTTGAAAATGACATATGGTTTGAAATGTTTGGATGAGAATTGAAAAGTTTATGATTTTTCAAAGAATTTCTATTTTGTAGAAAAAAAATTATTATATGCTTGTTTTCGACTTTGAGTGGCCATTTAGGCTGAATTAGGCTCGACTTTGAACATGAAAGTGATAGAACTAGACTTAGCACTTGAGACTTGAATCACTTAGATCCGATATGTGTAGAAGAAGTTACATCAATTTCTCTGTGGCTGTGCAAATGCAAATTCTGAATTGTTTTATAAAATGATTTTAAGTGGAAATTGATATTCAATGCCTTAGGATAACATGTTCGGGTGCAAAGAAGGAATTTGATTTGGTTTGGTTTGGAATTGGGAGTGCATACCCTCCCTAAACAGTGAGTGAAACTTTGACGTCTGCTATTAATTGAAAACCATGTTTTAAAAATGCTTTTTAATGACATGATTCTACAAATGTATGATCATTAGAGTTTTGAATATTTTATGAAATATTTTGTGACCATTGGAGTGTCTCACCTCTTGATTCGATGAATATGCATCCATGGTTTTGATAATTTATATTGTGTCATCCTTTGACATATTGACATGTTTTAATATTTCCATTCTATTGGCACATGGTTTTATGTGATTTTGATCTGGATATGTGTGTGGGCTGCATGTCCGGCCGATATGATGGTATTGTTATATGCTTCCTATAGCATCCGTAGCTACGAAGGACATTTGGTAGAGGCACCCCTTGTGCCCAGATACGCTTCAGCTGGAGGTATCCGCCAGATCGTCATGTGTGTGGACGCACCCGGTTGACCCCCATCGGAGAGGACGCGAGTACGGATCTGTCTAACACCGGGTGGGGCTCCATACACGGCCGACTATTTATATATATATATGGTATTTACGGGCTAGTTGGAGTAGCCTGTGACCAACATTGGGGCAGAAAGACATTATGTAATACTAGTATTGTGAAAAACCCCCATGCGCCCGTTCTTGGTCGAGGTAGATCATTACCAGGGTTGTTTTATTGGCCGGCTCTTTATGACTTGATATACATATTGGATGCAAATGTCATTTTCTAATGTGTGCCTTGAGATATGTTATTTTTGAAACAGCATGTTATTTTCACACACTTGATATTGCGTTACATGCTTTGACACTCCAAGTTCACCCTCGATATTAATAGCACGATGTCAATCCCCTCACTTTCTGAGTATCCTTCCATAGATACTCACCTCTCACTTTCTTTCTCAAAGGATTAGTCTTGGACTGAGGGAGAATTATTGTGATTTGCATACTTGCGACGTGGACTTGATATCACTGGACTTGGATATGGATTTTACCATTTCTTCCGCTATGATTATTGGTGATATCGCTTTATATTGGAGATTTTAGTTTGATCAATGTACTTATCTATTTATTTTATGGGATGACTGTATAAATTATGGACATTTATTTGTGAAACTCTCATGTTGGTTCATTACGTTTGCATTGAGGTACTTATAAATATTTAAAATGTCAACTTGGGAATTTGTTGTACATTTGTATAAAATTTAAGCCCGCTTGGTGTGGCGGCTGCTCATGCTCTAGTTTGGCATAACAGTAGAGGTCTGTGGTTAGGACTGTTAGTATTGATAGTAGTCTTGCGTTGTCCTGGTTGTCCACTGTGAATGTGGTTGATTGTTGTGAGGCTGGGATGACCCATTTATTTATTTGACAGGATGGATGTCCATTTTACAAATTAATTTGTACATGGGGGATATTCGAAATATGGGGAGGTTCTGCCCGATTTTCTGTAAAATATAGTCAGCGTCCAGGGCAACGGGCGACTACTCACGACCCCGGTTCGGGGCATGACAGTTCAGTTGGTATCAGAGCTCTTAGGTTAGAGCTATGTTTTATAAAATGATTTGAAAAATATTCCCAAGTACAATTGGTTTTAAAGTCCTCAATGCATATGAAAGTTACATTACAGTCATGAAATCTCAGTACATGGTCATAGGCCGATGAGTTCATCCATTTTAAGGGAGGGTTAGATATGGGTTGTAACTAACCTGCCATATCTTTTCATTTGTTCCTAAACCAGTTAGTTCATTTATTTTAGGGGGTTAGTTATGTCATAACTAACCCTAATCTTTTCATTCCTACCTAACTAGAATCTGTTTCCCGCAGTAGTCTGACGACTAGGCGAAGTACCCGTTTCGCACTTACTGAACCTACTGGAGCACCAGAGGACGTGTCTTCTTCGCACGCACCTCCTCCAGTACCTACTCCATCGGCTACTACAGTCGTAGCACCACCGCCACCATTGGAGGCCTACAGGCAGGTGTTTGAGTGGTATAGCTCACATGGCATTCAGATGCCACCTTCACCAGTACCGATGGCCGCGCTGACTCCTACGGCCGTGCCACATCCAGTTGTACCAGATCAGCCACCAGTTGTTGGTCCTTCTACCATTTCAGGACCTAGTGACACTACCTCCTCCACCTTGAGGCATATTCACGAGCTCACCCAGTTGGTGAAGGAGGCGAGGCAGTTAGGCTGCACGGAGTTCGTGGGAACGGGTGATTCCATAGCAGCGAAGCACTAGATTAACCGTACCCACAGAATTTTGACTGATCTGGGGTTGAACGAGGACTACCAGTTTCGGGTAGCAAAGAGACTCTTGGATGGTGGCGTCCTCACTTGGTGGGAGGCGATTTGTGACGATGCTACCGAGCCTCTACGATGGGAGGACTTCCTGCAGGAGTTTGATCACAGATACTTCTTTGAGTTCCAACAGGACCGCAAGAGGGTAGAGTTTCTGAACTTGTGGCAGGGAAGCCGGACAGTGATAGAGTATGAGGCGGAGTTGAGGCGACTAGCTACTTTTATTCCAAACTTGGCGATGCCAAAACAGCTACGGTTTAAGTTTGAGGACGGCCTCAACTTGAACATCAGGAGATATATGACAGTGACTCCTAGTCTCTCCTTTGCGGAGATCGTGGACTCAGTACTTAGGGCGGAGGAGATCGTCCGTGCTGAGGGTAGACAACAGGAGAACAGAGGGCAAAAGAAGAAGAGATCTGGGGCTTCTTCGAGCCAGGGCTCAAAGAAGGGCAAGACTTCAGGATATCAGGGAGGCTCTTCTCAGCCAAGACAAGCACATACTGGGCAAGAATCACAATCCCAGGGGTTTAGAGCACCGCCCCTAGTGCTACTGCTCAGACTTTAACTCAGCGGCCCCCTCTTTGCCGCAGATGTGGCAGACACCACCCGTTTGGAGAGTGTAGGGCACCAGTTACATGCTTCCGATGTGGGAAGCCAAGGCACATCAGGAGTACTTGCCCTGAGTTAGGATTGAGGGGTCAGACAGCTACAGACTAATCAAGTGTTCCATGAGGAGGACAGTAGGGGATACCTATGCATTCGAGCCATACTGCTCCCCGGACTGCAGTCGGGAGCAACACGGTGCTAGGGCCATCCCAACAGCAGTAGAGGACCCAGGCCCGTGTATATGCGATGACCCAGGAGGACGCTCAGGCAAACCCTGATGTGATTATTAGTACTCTTCCCACTGATCCCCATGTTTAGATATTTTCATGTACTTTCTTTTGTGACCATCACTAGTTAAAGCCTTAGAGGCTTAACTATGTTGGTTGTACATATATTTTGATATATATAGATGGGAGTATATATCTTTTTCCATATTTTCCATTTATATCTCTTTTATTCTTTTCTCACATTAGGAGTTATGAAAATATGGGGAGCTGATGCTCGTGTTCTTATTGACACCAGGTCGAACTATTAATATGAGAAAGCATCTTTCGCCCACCAAATGGGTAGGCCCTTGTCAGCATTGGATGAGGAGGTATTGGTTATCACTTCTCTTGGTGAGCAGCTGATTAGAGACTCTGTCCATAGAGGGAGCGAAGTCATGATCGGGGATGTAGTGCTTGAGGCAGACCTAATCCCGCTCGATATGATGGACTTTGATGTCGTCCTAAGGATGGATTGGCTGAGTACTCACCGAGCTTCTGTAGATTGTTTAACCAAGGAGGTGGAGTTTCGGAGACCTGAGGGACCATTGTTGAGGTTTGTGAGTGAGAGGCGAGTGTTACCTCGTTGTGTTATATCTGTAATGGAGGCCAGGCAATTGATATGTCGGGGGTGCACTACGTACTTGGCTCATGTGATAGACACCACCATGGAGGGACCGAGGCTTGAGGAGGTCCCAGTAGTGCAGGAGTTCCCAAATGTATTTCCCGAGGGGCTACCCGGACTACCACCAGTCCGGGAGTTTGATTTTGAGATTGACCTAGCTCCAGGGACTACTCCCATATCTATTCCGCCATATAGAATGGCGCCAGCTGAGCTTAGAGAACTCAAGGTCTAGTTACAGGAGTTGCTGGACAAGGGTTTTATCCGTCCAAGCACTTCGCCTTGGGGTGCTCCAGTGTTTTCGTAAAGAAGAAGGATGGGACTCTACGATTGTGTGTGGACTATAGGAAGCTGAACAAGGTTTCCATCAAGAATTGGTACCCTCTGCCATATATTGATGATTTATTTGATCAGCTCCAGGGTGCGTGGGTTTTCTCAAAGATCGACCTTCGATCTGGATATCATCAGTTGCGGATTAGGGCTGAGGATGTGCCCAAGACCGCATTCCGCACCCGATATGGACATTACGAGTTCTTGGTCAAGCCATTTGGACTGACCAACGCACCAGTAGCCTTTATGGACCTGATGAACCGAGTCTTCCATGATTATTTGGATCAGTTCATCGTTGTGTTCATCGACGACATCCTTGTATATTCGTAGAGCAATGAGGAGCATGCGCAGCACCTTAGGGTGCTCTTGCAGATTCTCCGTGAGCGGCAGTTATATGCCAAATTCACCAAGTGTGAATTTTGGCTGAGGCAGATTGGATTTCTTGGCCATATTGTTTCTACGAAGGGTATTTATGTTAACCCGCAAAAGGTTGAGGCCACATTGAGGTGGGAGCAGCCACAGACAGTGACCGAGGTATGGAGTTTCCTTGGTCTTGTGGGTATTATCGGCGGTTCGTAGAAGGATTCTCTCGGATCGCTGCTCCACTTTCCAGACTAACGCGGAAGGACGTCAAGTTCTTTTGGGACGATCGTTGTGAGATGAGCTTTTAGGAGCTCAAACAACGACTGACGGCGGCACCAATGTTAGCTCTCCCCACTAGCAGCAGGGAGTACGTGGTATACAGCGATGCCAGCAGACAAGGATTGGGTTGTGTACTGATACAGGACGGTCGAGTGATTGCTTGTGCTTCGCGACAGTTGAATAAACATGAGCTAAATTATCCGACGCATGATTTGGAGTTAGCAGCCATAGTCTATGCATTGAAGATATGGCGGCATTATCTTTATGGAGTGACCTGCAGAGTCTTTACTAACCACAAGAGTCTGAAGTATTTGTTCACTCAGAGGGAGCTGAACCTCAGGCAGAGATGATGGTTAGAGTTGCTAAAGGATTATGATCTGATTATAGATTATCATCCGGGCAAGGCGAATGTTGTGGTAGATGCTTTGAGCCAGAAGTCATCTTCAACTTCTTCTTCTCAGGCAGCAAAAAGAGCGTATATTTCTTGCCTGCTGGGACTCCGTACTTTGGGAGTCAGTTTAACTAGTGACAGTCAGGGTGCACTGCTAGCCAGATTTGAGGTGCGACCTACTCTACTCAATCGCATCAGGGAGCTTCAGGATTCTGATAAAGAGCTCCAGGGTATTCATGACATGATCCATAGAGGAGAGGGTGGAGACTTCAGAGTCCGTGATGATGGACTCGTGGTGTTCAGAGACAGAGTGTGTGTTTCGGCCGATAGTGATCTTCGGCATGCTATCCTTGAGGAGGCACATTCTTCTGCATATGCTATGCATCCTGGGGGTACGAAGATGTACTAGATCATCAGAGGTAGCTATTGGTGGTTAGGCATGAAGAGGGAGATAGCAGAGTTTGTGGCACGATGCTTGGTGTGCCAACAGGTGAAGGCCGAGCATCAGCGTCCAACGGGCACACTGCAGCCTCTTCCCATTCCTGAGTGGAAATGGAAGCATATTACTATGGACTTCGTGATGGGGTTACCGCGGACTTCTACCCGGCATGATGCGATTTGGGTGATTGTCGATCGACTCACCAAATCTTCACATTTTATCCCTATCCGCAGTGACTATTCCTTGGAGGCGTTGGCACGTCTCTACATTGATACCATAGTTCGGCTTCACGGGGTGCCTGTGTCGATTGTTTCAGATAGGGACCCCAGATTCATGTCTAGGTTTTGGCCCAGGTTACATAAGACATTGGGCACTAGACTAAACTTCAGTACGGCGTATCATCCTCAGACGGACGACCAGTCAGAGAGAACAATTTAGACGCTCGAGGATATGCTTCGGGCATGTGTCATTGATTTTCATGGTAGCTGGGATCGACACCTTCTATTGGTGGAGTTTGCATACAACAACAGCTACCAGGCGAGTATCGGGATGCCTCCGTATGAGGCACTGTATGGTAGGAAGTGCCGCACCCCGATATGTTGGGATGAGGTCGGAAAGCAATGTCTCAGCAGTATTGAGTTGATTGAGAAAACGAAAGATAAGGTTAGGGTCATCCATGAGCGGATGAGAGCTGCCCAAGATAGGTAGAAGGTATATGCCAATCGTAGACGGCGACCCCTTGAGTTTACCAAGGGAGATATGGTTTTCTTGAGGATATCTCCTTTAAAGGGAGTTATACGGTTCAGGCAGCGGGGCAAGCTGAGCTCCAGATATATTGGACCCTTCCTTATCCTTGAGAGGGTCGGGAGTGTGGCATACAGATTAGAACTATCAGATGAACTATCCCGTATTCATGACGTCTTTCATGTCTCAATACTCAAGAAGTACCTAGCTGATCCTTCTCATGTACTTGAGCCTCCACTTGTTGAGTTGCGAGAGGACCTCAGTCTTCCAGTTCAGCTCATGGCTATTCTAGATCAGCAGGTCAGAAAGCTGCAGAGCAAGGAAGTTTCAATGGTCAGAGTCTTGTGGAGGTGTAACCAAGTCGAGGAGGAGACCTGGGAGCCCGAGGAGGCTATAAAGAGACAGTATCCCCACTTATTTACTGTATAGCGTTCTTTTTGTTTCGAGGACGAAACTTATTTTTAGGGTGTTAGAAAATGTAACACCGATACTACAGTAACCGTACTATTGTACTCATGTTCATGAAATATATAAAATATTCCTTTGATATATATATAGAGAAAATTTTTATTTATATTGATTTTTGATTTTGGGGTATTTAATTTGAATTTTTGGTATATTTTAAATTGCCTGTTCGCGAATCATAATAAACCTCATTTTTATGAAATTCGCATTCTAAGGAAATATGAGTGTGAAATTATATATATAATTAAAAAAAAAGAGAGTAGGAAGCACTGCGTTTTGGCCAAAACGCAGCACTCCCCTCCCCTAATTCAATTAGGGCTAAAAGCCCTAATTCTTACACTCTCTCCCTCCCGTCACTTTCCCTCTCACTCCCTGCTCTCTCTCCCTCTCTCGATCTCTCTCGCACTCTCCGCCCTTCTCTTCCGTCTCCCTCCGTCGCTGTTTCCGCCGCGACTCGCCACCACCCACAGCCACCGCACACCGCCACTGCTCACCTCTCGGTCATCTCTCCCTCTCTATCGTCTCACTCTCTCACCCTAGCTCTGTTTCTCTCTCTCGGTTCTCCCTCATTCTGTTTCTCCCTCTACCTCCCTCTCCGTCTTTCAGTTTTCTCTCTCTCTATTTCTCTCTCTCTGTTTCTCTCTCTCGGTTTCGCTCTCTGTCTTTCTCTCTCTCGATCGAGTCTTCTCTTCTTTGCGCAACAGAGCTCGCGCTCTCTCTCCCTCCTTTGCCCACTTGCGGTGCTTGCTGTGAGCACCTACTGCTGCAAATCACTTTTGCAACCTCCGTAGAGCCCCAAGTCGACAACAGTAGCAGATTTCAAAAGCGCTAGGCCGCGACGGTTTCCTACAATCCTTTCACTGCGTAGGCAAGGGCTGAGTCTTGATTTTGCTCTAGGGCTTCGAATTTCCTTGGTAATTAGGTTTAATTGCTCATATGTGCTTCAATTTGGAGACATTGTAGGATTTCAAACTGAGTTGCGCACGGACGTTAGGGTTGTGTGTTATGAGAACCCTAGGTGAGTGATTTTTGGTTCCTTCAATTAATTAACTGAATTTAGGGTAAACCTAAAGTAAGAATGTATCGCATATGTTAAGATGTATGTTAGATTCGATTAGGATACATTTTCTGATATTTTATATGTAATTAGTGAGGTTAAATATATGATAATTCATGAATTAAGCTGTCCGATATGAAAAAAGCATGTTAAAGGATAATAGGATCGAGTTGAGTTGATTTGAATGGTTTTCCTTAAAGTTAATTTGAAATATGCATGAAAGTATTTGGGTTTAGGGTTGGAATGGATTGTTCTGTAAAATGAAGAGTACTAATACATTTAATATCCTTCTCAGGTTACTTTTGAGTTATTAATTTCCTGAAGAAATCATTTTTGAAGGATAGTTTCAAAAAATTTGTGATTAGGTTTAAGAACTGTTGTAATCCTTCTCATTTGAAGTTATCCTCCATATAAACAATCTAAATACGATCTCCATATTATGAAAATAGACTTCCATACTTCGAAAATGACATATGGTTTGAAATGTTTGGATGAGAATTGAAAAGTTTATAATTTTTCAAAAAATTTCTATTTTGTAGAAAAAAAAATTATTATATGTTTGTTTTCGACTTTGAGTGACCATTTAGGCTGAATTAGGCTCGACTTTGAACATAAAAGTGATAGAACTAGATCTTAGCACTTGAGACTTGAATCACTTAGATCTTATATCTGTAGGAGAAGTTACATCAATTTCTCTGTGGCTGTGCAAATGCAAATTCTGAATCGTTTTATAAAATGATTTTAAGTGGAAATTGATGTTCAATGCCTTAGGATAACATGTTTGGATTCAAAGAAGAAATTTGATTTGGTTTGGTTTGGTTTGGAATTGGGAGTGCACACCCTCCTTGAACAGTGAGTGGAACTTTGACGTCTGCTATTAATTGAAAACCATGTTTTAAAAATGCTTTTTAATGACATGATTCTATAAATGTATGATCATTAGAGTTTTGAATATTTTATGAAATATTTTGTGACCATTGGAGTGTCTCACCTCTTGATTCGATGAATATGCATCCATGGTTTTGATAATTTATATTGTGTCATCCTTTGACATATTGACATGTTTTAATATTTTCATTCTATTGGCACACGGTTTTATGTGATTTTGATCTGGATATGTGTGTGGGTTGCATGCCCGGCTGATATGATGGTATTGTTATATGCTTCCTATAGCATCCGTAGCTACGAAGGACATTTGGTAGAGGCACCCCTTGTGCCCAGATACGCTTCGGTTGGAGGTATCCGTCAGGTCGTCATATGTGTGGACGCACCCGGTTGACCCCTATCGGAGAGGAAGAGTACGGTTCTGTCTAGCACCGAGTGGGGCTCCATACACGGCCGAGTATTTATATATATATGGTATTTACGGGCTAGCCTGTGACCAACATTGGGGCAGAGAGACATTATGTAAAACTAGTATTGTGAAAAACCCCCAATGCGCCCGTTCTTGGTCGAGGTAGATCATTGCCAGGGTTGTTTTATTGGCCGGCTCTTTATGACTTGATATACATATTGGATGCAAATGTCATTTTCTAATGTGTCTTGAGATATGTTATTTTTAAAACAGCATGTTATTTTCGCACACTTGATATTGCGTTACATGCTTTGACACTCCAAGTTCACCCTCGATATTAATAGCACGATGTCAATCTCCTCACTTGCTGAGTATCCTTCCATGGATACTCACCCCTCACTTTCTTTCCCGCAGGATTAGTCTTGGACTGAGGGAGAATTATTCTGATTTGCAAACTTGCAATGTGGACTTGATATCACTGGACTTGGGTATAGATTTTACCATATCTTCCGCTATGATTATTGGTGATATCGCTCTATATTGGAGATTTTAGTTTGATCAATATACTTATCTATTTATTTTATGGGATGACTGTATAAATTATGGACATTTATTTGTGAAACTCTCATGTTGGTTCATTACGTTTGCATTGAGACACTTGTAAATATTTAAAATGTCAACTTGGGAATTTGTTGTACATTTGTATAAAATTTAGGTCCGCTCGGTGTGGCGGCTGCTCATGCTCTAGTTGGGCATTACAATAGAGGTCTGTGGCTAAGACTGTTAGTATTGATGATAGCCTTGCATTGCCCTGGTTGTCCACTGTGAATGTGGTTGACTGTTGTGAGAGTGGGATGACCCATTTATTTATTTGATAGGATGGATGTCCATTTTACAGATTAATTTGTACATGGGAGATCTCCGAAATATGGGGAGGTTCTGTCCGATTTTCTATAAAAATATAGTCGGCATTCAGGATAACGGGCGGCTGCTTACGACCCCGGTTCGAGGTGTGACACCTCGTCCAATAGTGGCGTAGAGCCTACAATCCAGTATATCTAAATCACTCATATGTAAATGGGCTTATGTCGCCCTGCTTTACTAATAGGATCTACCTCTCCAAATGAGCCTCAGTCGCCCCAATTCTCCGAAGGAGTCAAACTATGTGGAAGCCTACTCACTAATCATCTGGCTCCCGATGATATTTATACGGTTTAACCTAAAAGAGTAATCGGTGGAACCGAATGCTTTCCTTTTCTCTCTCCTGACCGATGGCTATCGAAAGAATCAAACATTTCTCCTCCTAATTAGTAATACTCAACTGAATTTCGCTTCAATTGAGTTTTCTATTTCAGCACGAATCGTATTTCCCAAGAAAGAAATGGAACCTCGAGAACCCAATTGATAAGAGAAAAAATCTTCTCATATAATTCAACTTCCTAAATGATAACAACAACAAAAGTTTGACATTTCGGAATCCCTGGATCACTCCATAAAGAAACTAGAGTTGCAACGCCACGTGATCACACGACTCTAAGAGGAACGCTATATAAAAACTCTCAATGTACCCAATCAGGTAAATCCTCTAACTAAACATAGGACACACAAAGGTCACAGAGAGATCTGTCCTCCATTCTTTTCAATCTATTTATCCTTTCAAAAACCGCTCTTTCTGAATTGAGCGTCAGAATCTCCCCCGCTGGAACACTCTCCAGTGATCTTTTGCAGGTTCAAACCTCCCCATTAAGCACCCGCTCGAATTACAAGAAACCGAATCTATGGAGGCGAAACCTACCTCCAATAGAATGGCACCGTCCATAAGAGCAAACTTGAAAATCTTTATTAAACACTCAGGACTAATTAGACCAACTGCCTCCAAAGCGAAGAACCAGAATATTATCAAGGGCTGCATCTATAGTAGATAGCCATACCGCTACACCTACTGACATATCCCCTCAGGCGGCACCCTCTCGACCTGCCAACAATTCTCCTACTCACAACCAACCTCCTCACTCGGAACAGATCTAGCAGCCTACGTTTCAGGAATGCCTAGCCATGGTTCCTATGCCGATATCTCCAGAATGGGTCAGTCAACCCCAGATGGACAAACTAGAGCCTAGTCATGGTTCTTAGTCGCACTGTGAAGTCTGAGAGCCACTCTTCCTTAGGGGAATCTAGATGCGACCGCCCTCGCTGACGAATGCCACCGCACAACTATGAGCCCTCAGTAACTTCCCACCATAATCCCAATGACCTAAGAAGACAAGTTGAATAACTCGTTGTCAATAAACTCAAACGGGCTAATGCCCGAGAGAACCAAGCCCCTCTCTACTCTACTACTTCGGCCTTCGACCCGAAGGTCTCTTCGGAGCCGATTTCTCGTGATGTGCTTTTACCTCCTATGGAAAGATATGATGGGACAACCGATCATTGCGACTACACGACATACTTCATGATAATAATGGTCTCAAGAGACATGACTGATGTCGCCATGTGCAAATACTTCCTTACCACTTTCAAGGGGAACGCGTTAACATGATTCAACTCACTTTCATTGCTAAATATTAAAACTTTCTCCAAGCTTCGATAGCAGTTCGAGACTCACTTTGTAATAAGTAGGGGAGTGAAGAAAAAATCCACCTCTCTATTGTTATTGCATTAAAAAAAAGGACAGGACTTCTTGGAGAGGTTCAAGACAGAGATGATGAAAGTTCCATCCTTGAACCACTCTATCGCATTAGTGGCACTAAGCCGCTTACTGGGTTATGCCCCTCTGGTATGAAAGTCTCGATTACGAAGAAGCCTCCCTCCACTATCCAGGAGTTCTACTCTCATGCCGAAAAGTACATCGCTGTTGAAGACGTTGAGGTCTTTGATCGAAGGAGAAACCAACAGTCTAGGAGAGAATGTAATCGATCACCTCAGCGGTCGACACCCAAAGAGAATCGACTGAGCCCTTCACACCAGCGAAAATTCAACGCTTACACCCCTCTGAGTGAGACCCCTAGCCAAGTCTTGTTTTAAATCAAAAACAAAACCATATGTAAGGTGGCCACCTTACCCTACCAAAGACGATCTGAGAAAAGAAAAATTGAAATATAGTCATTAGCATGGGAGAATGGACATACGACCGACAACTATAAAAGGCTTAAAGACGAATTGGAATCTTGGTCCGAAATGGAAAGCTGCAAAGATTTATCAGCATAGAAAGGAGAAACATGTATTCTCCTGATTGGCAAGATCCACCAAGAAGAAATGAATTGAATGACCTGGTGGTAGGTAGACCATCGCAAGATAGGTAAGATAGGGTGATCCTCTAGGTTCATGACCCATAACTCCTGCACGAGCCCTATATTTCGACTTACATCTTTCCAGCTTATGACCCGACGTTCTCCGAACCCTTTCTTGAGTAAACTCTAATACCTTTACCTTCAACGGACGTTAATCTTTGTGTTCACATTCAGTTTATTCAATGTTAATTTCTTTCCATAAGGATGCACAATTACCTAACGAAAGGATCTATTTCCCCGAATAGTCACAGTCGCCACATCCTAGTGAAGGGATCTATCACCCTAAAAGGCCTTAGTTGCCCCGTCCTAACGAAGGGATCTATCTCTCCAAAGGACCTCCGTTGTCCCGTTCTAACAAAGGAATCTATCTCCCCGAAGGCCCTCAGTTGCCCCATTTTTTTTTCAAAAAAAATCAATGTCTCTAAAGAGATCCCTTTTGCCTCGATTTGCTAGTAAAACCCATGTCCCCTTGGAAGGCTTGTATCATTCTAATTGGCTGACATGATTTCTATCCCAAGCGAACCAATGTCGCAAAACCGATTTCCCCTGTCGAAGTTTTTGAAGCCACAGACAAAACCTAATATCCAGAATGGGCATGCTTCAATCGAACTGCCCCCCTAACGAGGGCGATACACCCCTATGAGCTAGTTGAGTCACAAGATCGACAATAAGGCAGCTCAAGAACATGCTAAGAAAAGCTTTCATTCTATGAGAAGGAAAACTCTTACAGGAAGAACAAATACACCAAGTAATAAAAAGTGTTCAAAACGAAGATACAAAATCACAACTGGGTCAAGGAGGAGGAAGTGCCAAGACTTTTGGAGAAGGAGATTCCACAACTATCCGAATCGCAAATTGGCTTGGCATGGTCTAGAGCCACGAAGGCGGGGCCTTCGCCTATCGCTGTATGACTAATCGTCCCCCTAAAGGGGGCAAAGTTTCGTACATTCCTGCCTCACGGGCTATCGCTTTGGCACACCTTAGCCTTTCCAGTAAATTGCATTGAGAATGCTTGTGGGCTAGGTTAGATTCTTTAAGATGTGAAACCCTCTGCTCAGCTTCCCGAAGAGACTCTTCCCACAACTACACCAAAATCTCCATGGTTATCAACCGACCAACGTGGACATGCTGCTTGGCCTCTAACTCTTCACATCGCTTTTCAGTCGACGCCATTCTTTCTCCAAGGAGCTTGATATGCTCATCCTTCTCAGCGAGCAAAACGCTGGAGACATTCTTAGCTTGGGCATCTCTCTCTTCCTGGGCATCCTGTAACGACAGGATCTGGTTCCTCAAGTGGTTAACCTGTCTTCCCGCTACTTCTTTCATTGTCTCTTAAGTTCCACCAAAGCTGCAGTCTAACGAAAAATTATACAAGTCAATCAAAGTAAAAAACTAGACGTGATAAGTTTCGAGTAGAATAATACCGTCAAACAAAGAGATTGAAGGGCCTTGTCTACCCGCTCGGGAGATGCTTTTGTTAACTCTAGGTTAGGATCCCGAAGGTCGAATTGATCAGCCAATCGAAACGTCCCCTCAGTATTGACGTAATCAAAACTCTGACCTTCTATGTAGACAGCAACAGTTTCCCCCTCTTGCCCATACTTTTGGGGGTCGACAGGTTTGATGGAAATGAACAATGGGAATCCTTCTTTCTCTGCCCTTTCATAAGGAGGGCTCTGCGACCTTACAGGAGACCAAACAGACGTCTAGCCCGTGTATGCAATCGGAACATAAAACCCCACTGAGGGGCCCCCTCTCAAAGGGACAATCGTACCCGGAGGTATCCCTATCTCTGGGGCTTCTTGGACCAGAGCACCCTCTTCGGCACCCACTGAAGAAGAAAACACACTAGACAGTGAAACCTCTGGTTCCTCTGTTCCTACTCTTACAGATGAGGAACGTCTTGACATAATGGGAGATGCGTACTCTTCAGCCTCCCCATAGTCGTCTCCTTCCTTTGGATGTGCCAACATAGCCAATGAAATGTGCTTCCTGGCTCCTCCGTAAGACTCTTCCTCTTCAGGAGACTTAGGCAGATGGACTCTTCTCTTTTTCGACCTCAATGTTCCCCTCCTTGGAGACCCTTCAGTACGCTCACGCGGTTTCTTAGCATTTGACCTTACACTCCTATCGGTCGAAATCATATCCAAGATGGAATATTCCACTAGTTTTAAATCGTCTACCGGCTTTTTTTCCTTCTATTCCAGCAAAAGGGACCTAACGACCTTCCTTCTCTCATCAATCAACGAGCCAAATATTTCGATGAGTAGACTCACAATAACGCCTGATGGACCTAAAAATTTGGGAATGGCGAGTGGGAAGCAAAGACTTTATTTTCAGCAATGGTTCGTATTCTACATTCGGCAGCGCAGACAAAAGATCCCTTTTCAAGAATTTAACAAAGAAAAACTTTTGCTCCCAGAACTTATCTTTTGACTTACTGTAATAAAACTTCTAGTGGGAGTCCGGGAGGGTCTGCAACTGATACCAACCGTGGGTAGAGTCCTACTCTTTACATCGTGTTAACGAAAAAAGAATCGCCAAGATCTCTATATCGAAACGAAGACGACGAAAGCATAATAGTGAAATTATTGCAGCCACAAAACGCCAAGCACTAGAAATGAGTAATGTGGGGTTGACCCTCCAATAGTGCATCACCTCAGCCAATGGGCCCGTATATGAGATCTTTACCCCATACTTCACCACCTACCTATACATAGGGACGCAATGGTCGGGCACCCTACTCGCCCTATCCGTATCTGTGGGCACCACTAAGACAAAATCACTGCCCAGAGTCATGTCCGATCGTATCTCATCCAACTCCTCCTTCGTAATCATGCTTCGAATTTCGTTAATACTTTGGTAAGAAGAAGGCGAACTCTTCGGCATCTTTGGCAAAAATCTTCACTGGACAGGAAAATTGCTCATAGGCAAAATACCTAATACGTCCAAACGCATAGCTTTTAAAGGACTACCAGAGACGGTTCACGGAAATAGAAAAACTGTTCATTAGACTAAAAGTTTAGTAACTTTTCAAAAAAGTCATTACTCATGGTGTCTTTCTTACGAAACGACACCACGAGTCAGAGGCAAATGATGGGACCCTCTTAAAAAAGGCTCACTATATGAAATGAACCTCATCCAACAGCGGCATAGAGCCCACAATCTAGTTTATGCAGATCACTCACACGTAAATGAGCCTACGTCATCCCGCTTTACCAATGGCACCTATCTCCCCGAATAGATGTCAATCACCCCGACTATCCAAAGGAGTCAAACTCCGTGGAAGTCTACTCACAAATTATCTGGCTCTCGATGATATTTATACGATTTAACCTACAAGAGTATTCGGTGGAACCAAATGCTCTCCTTTTCTCTCTCCTAACCGATGGCTACCGAAGGAATCGAACACTTCTCCTCCCAATCAGTAATACTCAACTGAATTTCACCTCAATTGAGTTTTCTATTTCAATACGAAACGTATTTCTCGAGAAAGGAATGGAATTTTGAGGATCCTATTGATAAGGGAAATAATCTTTCCATATAATTTAACTTGTTAAGTAATAACAATATCAAATCTTTGACATTCCGGAATCCCCGGATCACTCTACAAAAAAACTAAGGTTGCAACATCCCGTGATCACACAACTCTAAGAAGAACGCTATATAAAAACTCTCAATGCACCCAACCAAATAAGTCCTCTAACTAAACACAGGATACACATAGATCATAGGGAGATCCGTCCTCCCTTTTTTCTCAGTATATTTATCCATTCGAAAACCGTTCTTTCTGACTTGAACGTCGGATATTTCCCTACCGGAGCACCTTCTGGTGATCTTTTACAGGTTCAAACCTCCCCATTGAGCACCCGTTCGAATCATAAGAAGCTGAATCTGTAGAGTCGAAACTCACCTCCAACAAAGACCAATTCAAAGAACCCACTTTAAATTTATATCAAATTCCTAAAGTTAGGATGGAATCTAGAATGCATATTATATCATTTCATAGATACATTTAGAATTATAAAAATAAGATGAAATATATAAATAAAAAAAAAATTCTAATTTGAGCTCTCTCATAACCCGACCAAGCATACCTTCTTTACAAATTCAGCCAAACAAATATCCAAAATTTTATTTATTTGATCATTGATATTTAAAAATTCAATTAATACAGTTTAAATATTTGTGAAACTTAATTTAATAACTGATTCTTTTGAAATCTATTTTTTTATTTTTATGATTTAAATTTAAAATCAAAAAAATGTTTTGACACTAAAATAACAGTTGGTTGTCCAAATATTCTTTCCTTTTTTGTCAATTACGTGCACACCAATTCTTTTGTTATCCTTCATCAACTACTAACCTAGGCTAGAAAATTCTGGAAGCTATTCAACACAAGACACGAATCCAGGCATCATCTGCCACGAACAACATCCCAACAAGCCGCGTTAATTCTTAAAATTTGGTGTCAAGAACATCCTAAAGGAGTAATCTTTGGTAAATCGAACGAATGCGTAAGGAATATTTTATTGTAATTTGTTTATATAACTTTTAATTTTGTAAGCAATGGTCTAATGGTTTGAGGCAAGTTGAATACATGAGTTGTACGAGAACGAACACGGAATGATATAAAAAATAAAATTTGTAAAAATAGAAAAACAAAATGATATAAAAGATGATATTTGTAAAAATAAAAGGAAGAAAAATATAAAAGAAAAAAATGTAAATATAAAAAATAAAAAATAATTATAAAAATATTAATTATTTTGTAAAAAAAATAAAATGACCATATTTTATAATAATAATCTAAAATAAAAAGTCATGTAATTATTAATCATAAAAAATAATATAAAAATTATAATTATAATAAATTAAATAAATTTTTATTAAATATAAAAAATATAAAAATATTTATATAAGTATTAATTAATTTAATATATTAAAATATTTTTAAAAAAATACTTTAAAAATATTTTTAAAATAGAGAAACGTCGGTGCCCACAAATTATTCCGCATCAGTCAGAGCATACAGCTGAGAGCAATAGAGGCGGACAGGCGGCCTTGGCCTTTGGATGGAAAAACCAACCCAAAAATACGCAATGGGACAGGAAATAACGTGTCACGGACAGCTAATGGCCCGTAGGGTGGAGACAAATGGCTCAAAAATCAATCACAGGTATCATAGCTCCGATTAGGATCACGCAATAATACCTTATTTGAGCTCACATAAACACAAATCAATAATAAAGTTTCTGGCGTCATGTCCTACATTCATAATTTTTTCACATGATTAGGGCCGCATTTGAATTTTTTTTTCTTTTTTAATTTAGAATTTGCTTTCGTGTACTTTATTAAATAAAATTAATACTATATAATTATTAAATTTTATTTATTTATTTATTAATAATTTTTTTTTTTGGGGGGAAATACAGGCTAATGGAAATACAAATCCTTGACATGTGGGTAGCTAAATCCCAAAGATTCACCACCCAAAATTCTCAAATCTCATTTATGATCAATTAAGAACATAAAGACAAACATGTCCCTCCAGACTCCCGTCTCTTGACCCACCACAACACGTCTACGGCGAACAAAGAAAGCCCTAGCGACCCGAACGAGTTGACCAAATTACCCTCACACGGTACTCACATATTACACACAAACCATTACTGAAAAATCACATCACCGCCGTAGCTGCGACTTTAGGCCGAATATCGCGGCCATTCATGGCGGCGGCGGCGGAGGAGGAGTCATAAGAAGGACAATTATTCCGAACAGCGGAGAGCTCGTAAGGCGAAGCATCAAGAGCGAGCCACTGCTCGACGGTGAATTGTTGCTGCAAGCACTGCGCGTGGACGCCGGTGACTGTGACCTCGACGTAGTTGCAGTACCAGCCGTGGTTCGGCCCCGATCCGTCGGAGCTCAGGTTCATGGCGCACACTGGCGTTGGCAGACATTCTCCCCGCCCACTGAAAATGTCGAGATTGCCCCTCTCGAAGTAGTTGTGCCCTGGTTCCATTAACCCTCCCCAAATTTCCAGATTCGTAATTTCAACCCAATCTCCGTACTCATCGTAGAGCTTCAGGCTTATCACCGAGTCTGTTCCTCCCTTTATGATGGATCCTGTTCTGATGTAGACCGTGTACACGCAATCCTCTCCCTAAAAAAAATGGTTTAATCAAATACCATATTCTTTTGGAGAAAAGGGTAATAAAAATAAAAATAAAAAAATAAAATTGCAATTGAGAAAATTGGTGGACTTACAGCAACAGAGAGAGTGGCGATGGCGTAGGAGGTAAGGAAGAGGAGATTGATCAACACATAGACACGAGTGCCAGACAAAGCCATCCTGTGTGAAATTGGAGTGATCTAAAAATTTTGGACAATATCAACCCCCTTTTTATAACAGAAAGTCTCTGATTGGACGGTTCACACGTGTTCAACAATGAGAATCACACAAGATAGTAAAATAGTTGATAAACGATACAAATTCATTTAATCTTTTCTTTTTGGATAGATATTGGGATTCGAGTCTATCGTAGTAGAGGGGAAGAAGATATCAATTGTGTTAAAGATCATCGACACAAATACATTTAATCTGACGGTCAATATAAATATCAACAAACATAATAAAAAATTCATAATTAATATATTAGTTGAACTTGGGTCCTGTTATTTTTTTTATAATTATTTTATTTAAAAAGAAAAAAAAATATCAAAATGTTGAGGTCCTTATCAACATGCGAGAGGTTTTTTTTTTTTTTGGGTTGATTACGACAAACTCAAGCGAAAAAAAAATGTGGACAAGTAAAATCTAGAATTACAAACTCTATATAAAGGAATTGAGAGAAAAACCGGAATTTAATTTTAAAATTATGTCACAAATGTCTTACAAGCTTCATATAAAGAATATTTAATTTTTTTGTCTCAATCAATCAATATTCATATTATTCGACTAATTAAATTCAAACACTGTAAAATTTAATTTAATTGTTGATACTTTTGATATCTATTTTTTTATTCTCAAATTTCAAACTCAATACGAGAGTCTAATATTTTACATTGAACCCATAAAGTGTTAATAAATAAAGAATATTTATATGATCACAATCCTATACCATAAATAAGAAAAGAAAATTGGCAAAAAAAATTAAATAACATAGCAAGAAAATAGAAAATTTTCGTATGGGATTCCATCAAGGCGCTACGGCGCAATTCTCGGTAATGAGGGCCGTGTTGCACACTAAAAAGTGCCATGGTATCAAAGGCACAAAAGAAAGTGAGTTGTGCTTCAAGGTGTGGGTGCCCAGCGCCTTTTAGGCACACCGTAGTGCTTTCGCGTCCACCACTTTCCTTTGTTCCTGCAGCCCTTGCTCCCCTTTCACATGTTTATTAGCCTTTTTCACTCATCCAATTGACTCATAAACTTCTGAGCGAACGATTTTACATTAGTCTCCTCCACTTGGAAAGAACTTCGTCTCAAGCGCATTTTAAAACTTGGATACCACAGCTCATCGTTTGGGTAGTACTTATAAAGATCAACCATGTTGAAAGTTCTATAGATTTTCATGCCTGGGGCAAGTTGATGACATAAGCATTATAATTAATCTTCTTGCAAAACAATATAAACTGTATTTTTTTATCGTCAACTTATATTAAACTCTTATACATGTAAACGACAGAAACTCCCTTAATCATAGATATTGGCTTCGAGTGATAGGAATGAAGAAATGAGATTTGGAAGAGTCAACCTTTTAATAGATCTCACAGTATTCGAACTGGATTAATCAAACAAAATTCAGATACCAAACGATGAAAAAAAAAATCATCAACTTATTGTATGTCCTAACATGAATTTTCTCTTTGTGTAGGAACACCATCTCCTCTTTACCTCCTTCAAAGGTCTGAAGCCTTCTTCACTTATCAGCTGCCTTCTTGTTTTTGGGTGTGGTTTCCTCGATTTCTCCTGTAACCTCGATTTACAATACTTGTGTTTGTTCGACCACATGCTTTACCACTTTGCTAACACATGATGACCAGGGCAATGCGTGGAGACTTAATGTGACAACTTGTTATACGCGCGTCTCTCCCCTAATATAGGGGCATACTTATTGTGGAAGGTTAGATATAATTCAATATAAAATATTGAAACACTCGAGACAATGGTTTCTGGATCGTCATCTATGTATAAGATAACATGGAAGGAAATTGATGAAAATTCTAAAACTTTTTATTTACTAATAATTTTTTAGAAAAACTTGGTAAAGTCTCCGTCATTCTAGTGAATATTATCAAACCACACAAAGGTGAATCTAGTCTCACAAAACCATACGCTTCAAGCTACACTCCCACACAACATAACTATATTAAACATTACATAATATCTTAAATATAAATAGACATATTAAGTTGGTTCACTCGGCCTCCATATCTCTAGGTTTTTAGGATATATATTACTTAAACATGCTAATATCAAGGTGTATTAAACCATATAGATGGGTTATACAATTATCATTTCATATCGTATCAAAATATAATACAAGAAAAAAATTGGAGGGTGTGACGGCCCACTATTTGAGCATCTCACCTGCTAGCACAGAAACATACTTCATCCAAAAATTTTAAAATAATTCAATACAAAATATAGAAACACCTGAGACACTGATATCTATATCATGATCCACGTGTATCATAACATGGAAGGAATTTGGTAAAAATTTTAAAACTTCTATTTTATTAACATTTAAAAAAAAAAAAACCTTAAAAAAGTCTCCCTTCTTATAGTGACCATTAGCAAGTTACACGAGACAAATCTACTCTCAAGAAACTATGCACATCTATATCGTATGTTGACAATATTTCAGAGGAACGATACTCTATACTCCTCATTAACTGAGATCACATTTTATTAGAAATATAACTATCTCAAATATTAAATATATTAACATTATTAGTTTAGAATGCCCACGAGGGGCATTTTAGACATTTTATAATACGGTTAGTGGGGTAACTCCCACTAACCACATCTTAACCACTCCTTTATTTTCTTGAACGTTAAAAGAAAAATAAAAATGATAATGGCAACAATGTGGGAATGTTCTTTATTCTCTAGAGAGAGAATATAGAGGGCATGAGAAAAAATTCCGCGTAGGGAATTTTTTCCGTCACAATGATCGTCGGACTGAGGGTTGCGGCGTTGTGACATTACGGTGGTGGTTCGATTAACATCGTGATCACCATCCCGACCGCGAAATCTGATCGAGGGACGCATAGTCAATTTTTGGAGACTGCATATTCGAGGTATTTATCCTATACCCAATTCATATTTATTTTTCCCGAAAATTATTTATGAATGCTTCCGCTGCATGTGATTCAATTAATTCCAACATTAGTATCAGAGCGATACGTTGGATTAAAAAAATAATTTTCGGGTTAATTTTTGGGTATAAAAAAATTAGGATTTAAAATTTGGGGTTTGGATCACGGATGAATTTCGTAAATCCGAGAACACCACTGCGTTCCCCATGATCCCTAGAATACGAAAATAATTTTTTCGTAATTTTCTGAGCACATTTAGGAGAAAAAAATTGTTGCTGAAAGTTTCGGTCGTGAATAGTGACCGACCCCTTCAACCTTAGATTTGTCGAGTTTTAGGACAAATCAATGCATGAAATTTATAGATCTGTAATCCTTGTTTCATGCTCTTCAATTTGATATATATATATTGCATATATTTGTGGCCGGAAAATGGGGTTTCAAAATTGATCGCGGAAGGTCGGATTTTTGGATCCAAAATACGCCGAGTTTAGGGCATAATTATTCCAAAAATCGAATCAAAGATGCTTAGAATAAATGGAATTAGAGATTCCATAAAAAATCCGATCAAAATGATGCCGGAAATGAGCTTTTCCGACAACTGGGTCGAAAGACCCGGTTACAGGAACTGTCGGGTGAAGACGAAGAAGTCCAACCCGCGGGCGCGTGCATTACACGCACGAGGCAGAAGAGTGAAGCGGCAGGGAAGGGGAGCGTGAGATTCACGCGCTCGAGAGGCGCGTGAATCGGCCTGGGCGTCCGGGTCGGTGCAACCGGGACACGTGTCACCTGAACGGCGCCCCGACCCACTACCGGATTCGGACTGGGTTTTGGGTTCCGACCCCGCTCCCCGGGACTGGAATCGACCCGCTAACGCAGGTCACGCGTGTAAGCGCGTGCCAGACGCGCAACACGTCTGGCACGCGCCAGAAGCTATTCCCCGCGCGTGAAGGCGCGTGGGGACGCGCCGCCTATGCGTGGCGGCGCGTGGGACCACCGGCGGCGCGTCAGGTCGTCCGGAATTGAAATTTTTTCAATTTTTTGAGGGTTCCACATCCATAAAAGTGACTTTTGTGGGTTTTGTGTATTGAATCCTAATCCAAACGGTGAGATGCTATCCCGGATTGTGGTGTATGCTGTCTGTTGATTCATACGCTCGTCTTGGGGTATGTATTCGAATTATTTGGGTCTTGTTGATTCGTAGGGTGCACAAAATGTGAGAATAAGCATCACAAGTCACGTCTATCTAAATGACTGCTTCTAAAATTATCGTATTTGATTTTTGTAAGGGGGATAAAATTGAATAGTGATAAATACGAGATTTTTCACTGGTAGATTCAATTTATTCTCGAGGAGCAAGTTCTAATTAAAATTCTGAGACATGGGATGGTGGACTCCGGGGAGTGTACCACACCTCAGACAGACGGGATTAGGAGACATTATGTGCATGAAAGAGGAATGATAGCCGAGTTAGGGCAATCCTCCTGAGTAGTATGCACGATGATGTAATCCCAGTCTATGAGCAATATCCTACGGTTTTATCGGTTTGGCTCACTCTATAAAGAGTATTATAGTGCTCTTACAGATCCTGAGATGAGGATGCTATCTTATAAGTATAATAACTTATAAGAAAAGGGTTGATCGTATGATGATGCAACATTTGATAAAAATGTCGAGTATGATCGCCGAGTTGGGGAATGTGACTGAGTCCATTTCGGATATGTTTTCTAGTGCTGGATGCGATCCAGCTCTTTACCTGATTCATGAGAAATCATGAAAGTCTATTTCACATACGACGAAAGTATTCGCACTTTCACTAATGTGAATAGATACAGTGAGCTCGAGTAGGAACATCTAGAGGCGAGTAGGCCATACTCGGGTCATGCTTATGCGATGGAGTCGAGCAAGGACTCCTGTGAGACTCGAGATTCAGGTAAGAAGAAACCATCAGAGAAAACCGATAATACAACGCAGCTCGAGATAGGAGCGCGCTTATATAGTTCCGCCTATTGAGTCCTCAAGTAGGAGGATTTACGTACTGAAACAAAGTGTTTTGTTGACACCAGAGGGAGTAGCACTTGCAAGTTGGAGTTGCAATGATGCTAGACTCTGTATGCTCTTTACGCTCCAAAAGTTCGATGGAACTTGATTTCAGTTTAGGATATGCTCTGTTAATTTAGAAATTTAAAATTTCTATTTGTTACGATAATTCTATGATTGGTTCTATTTTGGTCCATGAGGGACTATATGCACTGAAAATAATTCCTTTCAATGATATTTCTTGTTATCCTCCTAGTGTGAGAGAGGATGAACCGGTTAGCAGTGAGTGATTTTGTAGAACCCGCTAACCAGTCTTGCCTAGACGGCAAACTTACAAGAAAATCATTCGACAATGCAATGAGGGCTGGGACTCCATTGCAGTCGGTTCACTCCAAAATCTGTGACCTTATGAATGTGAGAACCTGAAATGGTGTTGGGTACTCTATTACGTTCATAGACAATTACACGTGTTTCGGTTACATCTATCTGATCTCGCGCAAGTCTAAGGCATTGAGGTGCCTCAGGAGGTTATTGCGAGGTTGAGAATCAGTTAGATCTGAGAGTTGAGATACTCAGAATCGATTGAGAGCGCGAGTATTTGTCTAAAGAGCTCTATTTCAAGAAAGGCATTACGAGAAACTGACTATTTCTAGCTACTCAGTGGAGTAGAGTAGCCGCGAGAGAGGAATAGGACTTTGTTTGAGACGGTGAAGCCGATGATGGCACAAACCAATTTACTCGTTTCCCATTGGAGAGATGCGTTATTGGCTGCAGCCTATGTTCTCAATCGTATTCTATTGAAGTCCGCAGTCAGTACTCCATATGAGCTTTGGACAGGGAGGCAGCCTGACCTTAGCCATTTGAGATTATGGGGTTGTGTCGCGTATTCACTCTTTCTCGCATTTACACGACGAGTTAGGTCTGCAAGAAAAGAGATGTATCTTTATGAGATACTTAGAACACTCCAGGGGGTTATGTTGTAATGAGCATACAGATGACACTCTCACTGAGATTGAGTCTCATGATGCCGAGATTCTTGAAAGGGATTTCCCTATGAGAGGTGAAATCAATTGGGACTTTACCTTTTATGATATGGATGACCTAGTGGTTGGCTAATCCCAGTGACAGGATCCAAGAATCCATTACGGATCTGGGTTTTAGTGTGAGCGATCCATTTAGAGGTAAAAAGGTTTCCCATCCTCTTAAGAGTAGTCGAGGATGTGTACCTAACCGTCGCTTCCCGATTGAGGGAGAGGCTCTAAGTATGACTCTTGAGAATTACGAGAAACCTTTAACTGTTCTAGAGTTTCTTGAGGGTTCCATGGAGGACCATTGATTATAGGCCATGGATGAGAGGAGTTGATGAGAATCAACAGGATCTGGGATCTAGTTGATTTACCTGAGGGAAGTAGGGCCGTTGAGAATATGTGAGTTCTCAACATCAAGAAAAAGGCCGACGGATCGGTGTAGAGGTATAAGGCCTATCTGATAACCAGGGGTTACTCAGACTGAGAGTAAGATTACCTCGATCCGTTTACTTTTAGCGATTGTCGTGGACATGATTTGGATCTGGAGTGAGACCAGATGAACGTTGAGACTGTTCTCCTGAGTGGGAGTTTTGGATGAGGATCTATAAGGAATGGCCATCTGGCTTTATTCTTATAGATCTGGATGATGAGGTCTGTCGACTTCGGAAGTTTACATATGACCTTAATCATCAATCCAAGCAGTAACGTTTGAGATTTCACGAAAAGGTGATATCTTACGGTTTCGTGATGATCGAGGAGGATCATCGCGTATACCTTTTACGTTCTTTTGATCATGTCCTCATGTGAATGACATTCTGTTGACTGGGAACAACAGAGAGTATCTGATGACTACGATAACGTGGATATTGTCGAGTCTTGATGTGAAGAACATGGGTGAGACTCAGTTCTTCCTCGAAGTTAAGATCCAGAGGGATCGCTCGAGACAAGTGTTGACCCTTTCACAGGAGTCAAACATCAAGAGAGTTCTCGAGGACTTCAAGAAGATCGACTACGACCTTAAAGATGCTTTTATCGCTAAAAGGTTAAAACCTAATTCTTTACATATGCCCTAAGACTCAGAAAAGGACAAGGGAAATGAGTAGAATCCCTTGTTCCAGTGCACTGAGTGATCTGATGTACGCAGTGTCGCGTACACGTTCAGACGTTTGATTTGCAGTCACTATGGTAATTAGGTATCGATCGAATCCTAGAGGGGATCACTGGAGAGCAGTAAAAGGATTTTGAGATATCTCGAGAGAACTGCGGACCTCCTCTAGTGTTACGGAGGAGGTGATTTGCATCTTATTGGGTATTCAGATACCAATTGGGTTGGTGATCTGAACGTATGCAAATCGATATTAGGTTTTACTATCTTGGAGTAGCAAGAAGTAAACCTGTATATCTCTATCTACGATAGAGACTGAGCTTATGAGATGCTCAGCGGCAGTTCAGGAGAGTGTTTGGCTCCGGAGATTTCTGGATCACTTAGGGGTTGTGTCAGATAATGGGAGGTCAATGATGATTTATTGAGAAAATCAGGCCGCCTTTGACCACACTTGATACCCTAAGTATCAGTAAGTCTAAACACATTGATACCTAATACCATGATATGAGATACATCACCGAGAAGGGTGAAGTGACAAATTAAGTACATTACAATACAACATGTTGGCTGATCCCTTCAATAAACCCATTGTGATAGATTCCTGTATGAGATATTAGAATCATTGGGTTTGGATACATATTGACATTTCTCATTTTGTACTGATGCTTATTGTGTTATATATATGACATGTGTGCATGATTGGGTCACTTATTTATTGCACTATTTTAATTATCATATATTTTGTGATATGTTGTGATAAATGATATGTCAGGCAGGCGTGGTTGACTCTCTCACACGAGTGACCACCTCCAGCTCTGAGTGAGCGGAGATGAGATGGTTTCTAGTTGTAAGAGGCTTTGAGAGTGGCCCTACTAGAACATAAGTCACTTTGATATGTGTTCAGGATGAGGTCATATGCGATATGACCGGCATGGACGTACCCACATCCATGTTGCCTGTAAGTAGCCAGGTTTGAGATCTCAGATATCACCTGCGACTAGTGATATTGTCTCTGAGATACTCTCTCTGAGATCTCTGGGTAAAGTCTTATGTGTAGACTAAGTCTCATACCTGCACAGTGTTAGAGAAATCTGACATATGCCCTTTGAGAGATGGGGGAATAACACTATGGCACGCGTTTCATACCGCGTGTGATATGTCGACCAGGGATAGTAGGAGCATTATTTGAGGCACTGATATGATTTTGATCCCTGTTCCCACTGTGTGAGACCCGAGATCCATTGGATGGGATCTCTTGTACCCTTATCACTTTCGGCTGTTTCTAGAAGTCTTGGCTCAGTGTTGCTACTTTAGTCTGTTTACCGATGGCCCGGAAGATAAATTAAGGTCTGAGGGATAGGTCTAGGAAAGCAGCTGAATTGAGGCTAATAGATTCGAGTTTGGGAAAAGGAAGACCAACTGACATTACATCATAATGTTGTATTCACCGGCTAGCCTATTATATATATCCATGTTGGGATGTAAGCATAATAGTGGATACACAGTCGAGCATTTATTGGGGATTACTTTCGTTGAGGAAAGTAGCTCGATGGATGTAATTAGTCTTGGATCTGGGGTGCAGCGAGTTCTTTTGATACTAACAATGGCTTCTCGATCATCCTAACAGGTGCATCGAGAGGTCTTTGCTTGCAGGTGTACTCGCAGGTCGCACGACGCCCAATTCTGTATGAAAGTCCAGCAGGGTGATGTGATCGCATGAGTTGTGATCTTGTGACGAATATTAAAATACCCTCGCGTGCAAGTGGGAGATATTAGTTTAAAATGCCCATGAGGGGCATTTTAGACATTTTACAATAGGGTTAGTGGGATAACTCCCACTAACCACATTTTAACCACTCCTTTATTTTCTTGTACATTAAAAGAAAAATAAAAATGATAATGGCAACAATGTGGGAATGTTCTTTATTCTCTAGAGAGAGAATATAGAGGGTATGAGAAAAAATTCTGCGTAGGGAATTTTTCCCATCACGATGATCGCCGGACTGAGGGTTGCGGCGTTGTGACATTACGGTGGTGGTTTGATTAACATTGTGATCACCATCCCGACCGTGAGATCCGATCGAGGGACGCATAGTCAATTTTTGGAGACTACATATTCGAGGTATTTATCCTATACCTAATTTATATTTATTTTTCTCAAAAATTATTTATGAATGCTTTCGCTACATGTGATTCGATTAATTCCAACAAATATAAATAATCATTCTAAGGTAACTCTCCCATGACTCTAAGAAATATAAATTACTTTAACATACTCGTATCAATATATACTCAAACTGTTTACAGAGATCGTGCAATCATCATGTGGTATCATACCAAAGTATAATATAAAAATAATTAATAAAAGAAAAAGGCGAATGGATCCCATAGGCCTCTAGCGAATGGATCAAGAGAGACAAACTGTTGATATCTTTGATCGTTGGTGATACTTGGGTGCTAATTTCTTAACATTTTGGATGTTTTTTTATGTTTTTTTTTTCATTTTTTATCTCTCAGAAGATTTATCCTCTAGCCCTTACACAATGCTCTGCTCCCTACTTGAAAAGACAAAAAGGGAGAAGGGAAAGCATCACAGTAACTATCAGGCTATAAAATTATCCTAGTTGACAAAAAGAATTTTAATGATTAACAAATTATAAGTAAAATATATTAGAATAATGAATATTAACTTGGAAGAAGTTATAATGAATTTAAGAATGATTAAAGACAGAAATCTGAAACACAAACCTAAAGAAGTTGACTCACCCACAAGCAAAAGTCAACTTCTAAATGTAGAACTACCTTTAAGTTTAGATAGATTGTTAAGCCAGTCGACTCAAGAAGTAATGCCAGTCAACTCATCTTAGGTTATAAGCTAACTGAACTTGGACAATAGATTATTCAAGTCGGCTCACCCTGAATACCTAGTCAACTTAAGAGCTCTCTGTGAAATATGACTGAGTTAAGATAAATGAACAAGTTGACCTAACCAAAAACATAAGTGGACTTACTCATTTGATGAAATAATAGAATCAAATATTTAAAGTTCTAACCGTTAAAAAATTTAAAAGACTAATAGTCAAAATGAAAATAAGACATACTATGTATAGGTCAAGTCGGCCTGCTATACGTCAGAGTCGACTTGCACTTCTAACACTTAGAAAAATTTATGAAAATCAAGTTGACTCACATGCCAACTCACAAAACACAAGGCATTAGGAGCATGTTATGAGCCATAGTATGTATTAAGATATAGGCCAAACCTTAGAACTAAAGTCATACACTAAGCCAAATCGACTTATATATTATATCAAGTCAATACACACATTCGGGATTTCGAAAATTTGAGAGACTTAACACAAATATGATACAAGCCATGACACATACCATGACATAGACCACGATATAGAGCTTAAATCACACACAAGGCCAAGTCAACTTATACAATTACTCAAGGTGACATACATATTTTGGACTTAGAATATTTTGAGTAAACTAGAGCTTAAGTTAACCTAGGAAACACATTAAGTCAACCTACACATGTGCAGTATATAGAATAACACAGAACACATTAGGTCAAGTCGACTTACATATTTAACCAAATTGACTTGCATAAGACTTGCACGTCACAAAACACTTCGCTAGTCAACCTCATGATTTTGTAACACTGAAAATTCGGTGTTAAAAAAATTTTTTAATTTAATTTTTGATTTTTCTCGAGAAAATATTGGGAGAAACCAGTTGTAATTGACTCTGAGTTTTGAATGTAATACTGAAAATTCAATATTTGAATTTTTCTATTTAGTCTCCCATATAATTACCAAGTGTTAGGATTTTTAATTTGTTTATCCACATAAAACATAAGTTAATAAGTAGCTTGGTGGTGTAATGTTTTTTTATTTTGGGAAAGAATGAGCTCTAAGGTTCAAATCTCATGGGATGCAAGACATAGGATAATTTGTGAAATTATGAAGTCTTGGTTGGTTTGTACATTGCTTGGGTTGGCTTGTGTGAGAGGGATGTGTGAGTAGTGGGTTATCTTGTGCTAGGATTGAGTTGGCTTGTGAATATGGAGTTTGTGAGTATTGGGGTGACTTGTGTTGAGCTTAGGTTGGTTTGGTGGTGTGAATTATGAAGGATGAGATGCATCATATCATGTTGGGTTGGCTTGTGAGTGAATTACAAAGGGATAGGTTACCTTATGAAAGGAATGAGATGCCTTGGGAGTGAAAGAGAGGTCACAGGTTGCCTTCTATCCAGGAGTGAGGCGCCTTGGTGGGTTTCAGCATAAGGATTCAGAGCCTTGAGTGTGATGAGATGCCGTATGCCCTTGATTGGGTCTACCCAAACCATGAAGGGTGAAGTATGGGTCGCCCTGTATTGCTAGGTGAGACACCCTATGATGTGTAGAATGGGATTCTTGAGCCTTAAACATCTTGGGTCACCTTGCACGTATTGGTGGGTCGTCCTAGGCAACTAATAGGGATAGAATTCTGAGGCTTTACCTTATTGGGTTGTCCTGTCCAATTCTTGGGTTGACCCAAGGCTTAGGAAATTCTGAAGGTGGGTCGTCTCAGTCTATGTTTGAGTCGACCCGAACCCCTTCAAAACTAAGGACAGGTCGCCCTGCCCATTTAAGCCCTGCCCATTCAAATTTCAACAAATTGAGATGTAAAATGACCAAAAAAGATAACCAAAAACCAACCCAAACTCTTGAATCTTAAAGGGCAAAATAGTGATTTTATCCCCTATTTTAACTAATGCTTGATTTAAGCCTTGATTTAATTCCTTTTTTCCCCTCTTCTTCGCACAGAACTCTCTCGACCCTCTCTCCATGCTCACAGTATTCTCCTTCTCTCCTCACACACTCTCTCAAATCCCTCACACAAAATCACTCACATTATCACAAAACCTACTAAATTAAACTCCCAAATCCTCAATTAAACTCATGGAAGGGAGGATTTAAGGGAAAATTAGAGTTTCCTCTACACGAGGAAATCTATGGTTTTGTGAAACCCAACCATCAAAACTCAATCCAATCACGAATTTAAGCTAATTTCCTCTTCTTAATTTTGGATTTAGATTATTCATTACTAGATTAAAATTTTATTGAAATTTTAGGAGTTTCATTGGAGATTAGAACCCTAGAGTTTGTAATTGGTAGAAACTGAGAAAATATGTGAATGAAAAATGTATGTAGATGTAAATGATGTGTAAATGGTAGAATTAGAACATATATTCTTGAATTGGAGAAATTAAGATTTGTACTAAGTTGGGGAAAACTCATGAACCCTAGAAATAGTCATGAATTAATATTGAATTTGTGGTTATTGATTTAGGATAATTGATTGGAACTCGAGAAATGATTACATTGGGTTTTAATTGTGAAAATTTGGAGTGAACACCCTCCCAATAGGTGAGTGGATGACTATGTTGCATGTGAATGAGAAATTATTTTAAATTATGATTTATGAACCAATTGCACTATGTTACAATTGCACTTTGTTACAATGAAGTATTGATTGTGAATTGTGAATTGCTCTATCTTTAAATGAGCATGATTTCTATGATGAATTGAATTTTATAATATGGTGTTGGGAAAAAGACTATAGTCTAAGTATTCCACGGACTGAGTTATCGGGGCGACATGGTTAAGGATGATTTAATTTAAATTAGAGGCTTGGAGGAGGCGGGATGGAGAGCCACTCAAGCCGGCCGTGATGACGTGGTGGCATCCCATGAAAACTCTGGACCAATGCCAAGGATATGAAATTTTATGAAAAATTATAAAAAACCCCTTGGCAGATCCTATCAACGGCTATTGGTAGGAAAGTGGTTATGTAAAACCCCAAAAATATGAAAATAAAAGTTTAAGTTTATTGATTAGAATACATGAGTCATGGTGAATTTGATTTGAATTCCATTTTATGTAAATGGTTTTATTTATTGCATTGAGATAAATTTTGACATAAATGTTTGGTACCACTACCCTCAGCCCTCATTCATGTTCAGTTTGTTATTGTACTCTATTCACTAAGTATTTTTAATACTAACTCCTCTCTCTCTTTAATTTTTCAGAGGAAGCATAGAATTGGACAAGCACTGGCTGGACAAAATTTTTTGGTGACCTTCGATAGTTATTAGAGATGTGAATTTTATTATTTTGGGAATTATATTGCATAGACCATGGAAGGAAATTTTTATACATCCCCTGATGTTTGGATTTAATAAGTACTTGCTTAATTTATATTTTGGCAAATATTTGTAAAATCCTTACATTACGATGTGGAACTTTATTTATTTTGTTTGAAATAATCTTTCTTAAGGTAATTTACTTTCTTTGGTATATTTAGACTATATTGCAAATTTTGAAATAAAATTTGGATTGTAAATTGTGTGGATATTTGGGAATTGATTTGATGGCCGGGATGGCCTCAGAATGATTTAAAATCTTTTTTGAAATGATTTGAATATCTAAATGCCTTGCGATACTATGGGATATGGAGTGGAGTTCATACATGTTTCGGAATTACGCGACGGTTGTTACATGCTTGACAGGAGGGTTAAGGCGTGACAGATTTAGTAAACCAACTTGCACTGTGACAAATGATATACACACTAACCCAAGTTGCACTATATTAAATGCAAGCTAACCTACGTATATCACAATGAAAATGAGCTTAAGTAGGAACAGGTACAAGTCACCTTGACAACAAGCCCATGTTAACTTGTATGTGGTATGGAACAAAAATAACTAAGTACAATCAAGCCTAAGTCGACTTGAAGCACAAGATGAATCGACCTGCACAAGTTTCACAAGAAATATATTTAAGCAAAATGAAGATCAAGTCGACTTGATGAAGAACAGAAGTCGACCCACACAAACCACAGGGTGAAAATGCTTAAGCATAGAAAAGCAGATGTCAACCTGAAGAGACAGATAAGCCAACTTGAATGAACATCCAAGCAAAAACATATGAACAAACTAGAGCACCAGTCGATTTGACAAATCAAGGCAGTTAACTTGCATGAGCACTAAATAATGTAAAATTCAAATATTAATCAACTCAAGAGAAGATGAAGTTGAATAATTATGAGTATTGGCTAGTTATTCAGAAAAGCTGGTCGAGAATTAAATAGAACACCCAACCACCTTAGCGACTATGTTTGTGCATTAAATTATCTCCAATAGCTACTACTTTAATCAAGTTTATAGATACAACACCCAATCTGAAGATCAATAACTTTTAAATCATTTTATTATACTCGATTGCAAAAAATCTTCTTCGACTTTTAATTTTCTTGTGTTGTATTTCTATGAGTTTAAAAAATCATATCTAAAGTTTAAGCTTCAATTTGCATCCCCTGCTTTCGCTTCAAAATCTTGTAAGAAACTAAAAATAAAAGGTTCTTTCTAGTTTAGGTTTAGAGTGTCTAAGTGAAAAATTTTGATTTGCTAGCACCTGTTGTAAGTTAGTGGTAAATGTTTAAGTGAAATATTTGTGAGGTTTGACTATCACCTTGTCAAATTAGTTGATTTACTATTTTGGTTTAAAATAGTGAATTAGAAAATCCAAATGAAGTATGGAAGTGGTTGAACATCAGGGAATGTGGATTCACTATAAAATCTCTGTGTCGATTCTCCCTACTCTACCCTCAATCTCTTTAAAAATCTAGAAAAATTTAAAAAGTACCAAACAAACTATTCACCCTCTCTAGGTTATTATAAACTGGTTCCTTAGTCCTTATAAAGACATACAAGCAATAAATAATGCGTATAAAATACAAAATGCATGAAATAGGACCATATTCATATATACTTTCAAATGTAATAAAAATAAATAAATAAATAAATAAAACCTCTTTCGCTTTCCTATTGTTCTTTTTATTTCATTTTTTCTTGTAATTAAAAGAAAGGAATAAAGTTAGGTCCCAAACTAGAAATAGAGGGCCTAAGAAGGCGTTTAAAGATTTAAGGTCTAAACCCCTTAATCACTTTACTTGTCCCTCTACTATCCAGAGGAAGATGAGAACTCTCGTGACACCATTAGCTTGAGCAATGACTATTTTCCAACCACAGGTATCATATCATGAACTACATCAATTATCCTAAAGGATGTTTACTTTACTTTTCAAGTTAGGGTTTACATAATCCCTAAACCTTCACTACAAAAACTAATACCCATAGTTACTAAACTCGGACCGACCCGCCAGTCGAACCGGGTTGACTTGCGACCCTTACATCTTACGGGTCGATTCATAAGTGGGACCGTTTATGCACTTGACCCGTACAACCCATGGGTCAATAGCACGTTAACCCTCAACCCATGTCACCCGTGGGTTTTTACAACCCATGAGTCATGTTCAAAATATTCAAAAAAAAAAAGAAAAGGAAAAAAAATCTTGACCATCTCAGAACCACAAAAAAATGAGATTCAAACCAAAAATAAGGAAAAATCACTATTTCAAATTGTTTTTAAAGTGATTGAAATATTTAGGAACTTAAAAATAACAAGATTCAAAAATTAATCTAAAGGGAAATACCTTACTATCGATTTTAATGGCAGACAATGGTGGGTGAAGATTTTTTCAACAACAAAACTCATTGTCACTTTACATGGGTTTATAGAGGAGCAAAGATGAATTTTGAGGGTCTGAAATTAGAAAAAGATTAAGTTTTGGGGGTGATTTTAGAGAGAGATGGGGTTTTTCCATGGGTTACAAATAGAGGAGGCAAAGAGAGGGAAAGCTAGAGAGAAAGGAGGAAGAAAGGGTTTCGTGGAGGGTGTGATGCATGTGCTGAGAGGTGAGGAAGAGAGAGTAAAAGTGAATGGGATAAAAAGAGGGGAGTGAGAGAGGTAAAAAGAAGAATAAGAATGGGAAAAGAGGGCATGTGGGTAAGAGTTGAAAGTGAAAATGGGACCACATCCCACGTGCATTCCATTTTAATTTAAAAATACACTTAAAAAATATAATAATATTTAAATAAACTCATTTAATCAAATATCAATTTATAATGTAATTATATTTAAAAATATAATTATATATTTTTGTATTTTAAAATAATAAAAAAAGAGCAATTGAACCAGTGACCAAACGGTTCAACCGATTAAATTATAAATTTTAAGACACACGAGTTGATGCATGGGTCGGGTTTAATAGCTATGTTAATACCTTTCCCAATAGTTCTCTTATTCATTCCCGACATTTTTTAACTGTCACTAAAGAGTGGGACGATGAAAAATAGATGTCGGGGAAAAAATCATTAAGCATCCCGACATTTATTGACAAATGTCGGGAAAGTACTTATTTTTTTGAAATTTCAAAACATCGACAAATAGTACCTTGGCCATCATTTAATAGGATTAAAATGTTAGGAATATGAGAGAATTTCCTGACATTTATATATATCAGGAAGAGTTCAGGGAATTATCGACGTTTTCCTCACTAGAAACATTAGCAAATGTTGAAACCTTTGCTCATATATATTCATGAAAATGTTAGCAATTCTCTTTGCCTTTAGCGATATTTTTCTAGTACTAAACATCGAAAGGGCTAGTATTAGAGTGAAAATTTTGGTTCCTTTATGAATGGTACCAAAAACCTGCTCCAAGACTTATTTATCAAATATTCATCAATCACAATATACATACTACATCAATAATTTACATTTTATTCACATTTCATCTGCACATAATGATCCCAATATCCATTAACAACACTTGAAATATCAAACAACAACAATCAACTACAAATATAAAATATATCTCCAAAGATTTATCAAGTACAAATATAATGTAAGCTCAATTTCAATCGCAAAAAATAATAATAATAATAAATCACGAATAACCACTTGATTAAGTTGAGCAAGTTTGTATATAATAGTTAAAATGTATACCAATGTCCCACAAACTAGCTTACAAACAATATTCCATCACAAAAATTAGCCACAAAGCATATGAAAAGATACCACACCATATACTGCTGATGCATCATCAATAGTACCTCCTTTTTATAGATTCTGTAAAATTGTTCGAAGAGTTTATACAAATTCATAAAGCATAAGAACAAAAAATTTCAAACAAGACCAAGTTATGATAAAAAAATACAAAATAGTAATAAACCTTGTGATATATCAATAGAACCTTCAACCTTTCCAAATGTAATTTGATGGTACATGGTCTAGCGATCCATTACTACAAAACTAAAACCATTTAAGCCCATCAGGCCATATCGCCCATGAGTGACCGAACATGTTCACTATATCTCGGTTGAGCATTCTCTAGGTCATATCAGTTCTCGACTCCCAGGCTTCTCGATTACCCCAATCTTCGATGGACACATCTGTTAACACAAAAGTAATTCATTCCATTATGCAATAAGTACAATTTGAAATCATCCATTAAGGAAGTAAATCTCTTACGAATTCAAACTTTGTTAATCGAATATAAATCTTCCCCGCTCTTGGGAAGATCTCTTTCAATGAGGAAATATATCTTGGTAATCATTCCCGATAAGGCAAAAAATCTGAGCTTTCCTTAATCAATAGGACACTGAATCATCTAGAGATCTTGGAGTACAATCTGTACAATTTTGGAAGATTCTCAGCAATTTCTATGCAACTAGGGTTTTTACACTCATAAGCTCATACGAAACTTACTATACACACATGCTATATATACTCAGCATCAGCAACTAGTCAGTTATGTTCTCAAAAACTCTACACTTCTTACACCAAGGCAGCACAGGTCTCTCTTGCAGCTCTTCTGAATTTGTTTCTTATTCTTTAAAAACTGCTCTTTCTGACTTGAATGTCGGAGTCTCTTAGGCAGAGCACCATTTGCCTGGTTTTACCACTCATGAAGGCTTAGAAGACTCCTCAGCACCCATCTCACACTCTGGTCAACGGAACAGGTATCTATGGAGTCAAACCCACTTCCATCAGATTGGCAACATCTGTAGGAATAGACTGATTTCTTAACTAGCATATTTTATGCCTTGTCTAACTATTTTCGAAATCACCGTGCCACAAAAAAAAAGGAATAGTAATACCTTAAAGGTTATGTCTGTTGTGAGAGGACAAACGTCCAATCCTATCAACACTCCTCTGATAGCACCTCCCGAAATTGGCTAAATGATCTAGTTATTCGCCCTCTACTTCAAACAGAAATGCTTCCCCAGGAAGATCCTCATTTGCCTGCTACACAGCTCTAGGGCCAACCCCAAGATCAATCGGTCCTGCCTACTACTCCAGCTTCTCCTAACAAAGTCCACAATTCAAAGATTGAAAGGCTTGAATCGAAGATATAGTGGATGACTAAGTAGTTGGAAGAGCTTAGTTGCACCACTGGCAAGAAGGATCGTCCTCTCCCTAGAAATCAGAGTACTCACACATGCATAGACTTCAACCCCGAAGACACCAGAGCCCTCGGTCAAGTCTCAACATGATCCGGACGACCTAAGGAAACAGATCGAGGATCTCATAGCTGCTGAGTTGAAACGTATTACTACAAGTAATGGAGACACCACCACATACACCACCACTCTCTCTCTATTTGACCCCAAAGTTTCCATCGAGCCCATGCCACAAGATATACTCCTCCCTCCTAAAGAGAAGTATGACGGTACCATATCCCCCCGAGATCACGCAGCTCACTTTGTGATAGTCATGTTCTTGAGGGATATGTCAAATACTAGTACTTGCAAGCACTTCTTTACAACCTTGAAGTCCAATGCCCTCACCTAGTTCAATTTAGTCCCCCATTCAGCATCAAGAACTTTTCCTAACTTCGGCAGTGGTTTGAAATGCACTTCGTTATCAGTCGAGGAGTCAAGAGAAAATCTACCTTTCTCTTATTTCTATGGCAAAGGGATGACAAGCTCCTAAGAGACTTTCTAAACAAGTTCAAGAATAAGATATAAAGGTCTCTGGCTTGGACCATTCCAATGCGCTAGTGGGATTAATTAGCGATTTATGACCTTCATGAATAAAGACCTCAATAACGAAGAATCCTCTATCCATCATTCAAGAATTCTATACTCGAGTAAAAAAATATATCACCGTGGAGGAGTTTGAGACATTCAACAAGCATCAAGACAGGTAACAAGAAAGGAACGCAGTCATTCACCCCAGCAAACTTCGTCGAAAAGAAATCGAGCCAGGCTACCTCCTCACAGTCGGTTCACCAACTACACTCCTCTAAATGATACACCCAATCAGATTCTGATATAGAATAGGAACAAACCTTATATTAGGTAGCCCCTATGCCCTTAAAGGGATGACTCAAAAAAGGATAAGTCTCGGTACTGTTACTTTCACAAAAATTATAGCTACCAAACTAATAAGTGCTAAAAGTTAAAGGATGAACTTAAGGCCTTAGTTTGGGATGGTAGACTCCAAACTTTCATAAGTATGGAATAAGAGAATAACCCCCCTTGAAGCCCATGTACAGTAGCACAACCAAATGAGTTGAACAAACTACCACACCTGGAAGGTGCTAGTAGGCTAATGGGGTAATCCTCCAAATTGAATGAATGGTGGCACCAATCTTTTAGAAGGTTGAAACACTTGCCTCTATAGAAGTCCTTGCAACCCGTGTTGAAAAAGAGCAAAGAAGAAAAGATCCATAATAGTTTTCAATGACAATGACTTGGTAAGGATTGATCAAAACTGCCATGACCCTTTGGTCATTATGGCCAAGGTAAGCCAGTTCACAGTAAAGAGGATCTTTGTTGACCAAGGAGCGAGCTACAATCTCCTCTATAGAGATGTATTCCAACAAACAGGTTTTAATCATTTGTACCTCCAACCTCATGTCAGACATGTGAAAGGACTCTCAAGTAAGCGGCTCTACCCCGAGGGCACAGTCCCTCTTCCCGTCACTCTTGGAACGCCACCTAATCCCATGATTACTACAATGATGCTCAATGTGATCAAACTACAATCGGCTTACAACATCATTCTGGAATGCCCTGGCCTGAATGCTTAGAAGTGTTGCCTAGTACTAAGCACATAAAGATCAAACTCAAAACACCTCTCAAAATCTGGACGTTCCCATGTAACCTTGAGTCACTAACTACTCCAGTCTAGCACTCTTTGTTGATTATATACTATTATTTTGTTCACGACGCTACTAGATCATAAAGTGAATAAGTTGACTCCTGATATTTGGAATCATTCCCCCAATAACACTTATATTTCTTATGTTTCATTGTTTCTCTGTACATCACAATGGTAACAAGCATAAGCGATCAAGAATGGCTTACGGGTATAAAACACCCCTAAACATGTCATTGATATGGGATGTAACTCCCAATTAAACACACGTGGCCTATCCTTAGCACAATGCCTTTAAACGCTCTTGGTGTAACACCAACAAGCACCCAATGCCTCAAAATGCTCTTGACGCAGTGGCAACGAATACACTCTCGGCACAATGTCGTGCCAAGAGAACTCTCTCGGCACAATACCTCAATGGCACAATGTCAACAAGCACTCTCTTTCGGCACAATGTGCCAACGAGCACTCTCTCAACATAATACCTCATAACACTCTTGATACAATGCCAATAAGCACTCTCTCATTACAATACCTCAAAAACACTTTTGGCGTAACACCAATGAGCACTCTCTTGATGCAATGCCTCAAAACACTCCTGGCACAATGCCAGCAAACACTTTTTTGGTGCAATGCCTCAAACTCTCTTGGCATAATGCCAACAAGCACTATCTCTACACAATGCCTCAAAACTCTCTTTGTATAACACCAACAAGCATTCTTTCCACGCAACACCTTCAAACTCTTGATGCAATATCCAATACACTGTGAACATATTTCCAAAGTGCAACATTTTCACTGGGCCTCGGTATGTTGCCTTGTTGTCTCTTGGCACATCATCTGGGACACTATGACTGCAATGCTACACATAGCTTGGGCCTTGTGCCCTCTCGATAACACAAATGGTTTTACACAACCTCATCTTAACGAAATCCAAGTTTACATGCCGTAGTGAATGAGGTTGCAAGGCAGCAATATTGCAAGGTTTTTACTCAGTATTAACCCATGTGTCCAAGAGATCACCTCGACGCCCCATTTAAGACTCACCTAATCTCACTCACTCATAAGGAACAATCAAGAAGCAAAACAACATATTGAATACGTGGAAGTTATAAATGGGAAAATGGACTTGAAGTTTCTTTTATTCCAAAAACACTTATATTACATAGAAACACAAGCAAAAAGTACAAAGATGATAATAGATTAAGGAGAAGAGGGAGCAGAATGTCGTAGCCGTAAGTTAATGAAATCAGCTTGAAAAGCATCTATGGGTGAACAAGCAGTAGTGATTTCTTCAGAATGGCCTCCCAGGAGAGCACCACTAGAGCTCGGGCCTATCCTATCGGAGCAACCAACGTCAGCTCCATCAACCGAGCTACCTTTGAGCCATTGGATAGTGTTCTCAGCTTCACGCAACCTGTCAAAGAGCTCCCAATGGCTACGTTCATAGGTCTCCTCCTACTCCCTCAAAAGCTCCTCAATAGCTAGCTGATCTACTTCACTTCTTTTAAGGAGATCTCTCAACTTCTTGCCCTCTTCAATAGCCAAATCAGTAACATGAAACAAATGGTCCAGGTCAACCTACAATAACTTTATCATTTTTTTCCTTTTTCTATAGGGGAATAGAAGTTGCCCTTGCCTTATCGATGTCCGCTCGGGCCCTCTTGGCTCCAAGTTGAGATATCTCCTCTCCTAAAACCCTCCAACTAACCCTTCAAGTGATCTACTAACTATCCTTTCTTTAGGTTTTGAAACTCTAACATAGCAATAACATACAAATAAGAAAAGAGTTAAATATAAATGATAGCAAAAACAACAAACTAGCTCAAATCTCACTAAGAAAAGCATACCTGAACTAAGAAAGACATTATTTCCTCATCACCTTGCTCCACCAATAAACGATTTAACTCCAGCTCTACTTGATGAAACTCCAGTCTATTGGCAAACTTCCTCACTTCGGTGATATCTAAATAACAAAAATAGTTATCACCACAGCTGACAACGGTGGTTCCCCTCTCCTTTAGACGCTTAGAATAGTTAAATGACTGAACCAAAACAGGGGAAGAGGGGTCGTTTGCTCAGGCATTGCCCCTTTCCCTTCCTGATGGATAGGTACTCCGAAAGAGCACTAAAAGAACCCAACTTAGGTCTCACTGTGCCATCTTCTGGGTCCAGGCCTAGAACTCCCAAAGAAACATCCTGATCTCACAAGCTTAAGAGCCCTAACTTCAATGCCTTATCTTTTAGGACTTTAATAACCAAAGGAGGAATTGGAATTATCACTCTAGTAGCCTCGGCGCTAGGAATGGAGGATACCAACTTACCCATCCTTCCTTTAAAAATAAGAGTAGCAATTAGATACACGTCACTTGCCCTCTCTTCTAACGTGCTTTCTCTTCCTTTATTTACCGTCACTTCGACTACGACTGCCCTCTCTTTGACGCCCTCCAACAAAAGAATAGAATCCTTGAGCGTCGAGACCATTGCACCTACCCAACTTGATTCATCACCCTTATCGGGCTTTTCACTATTCGGTGTCCAGACTAATCTCCTCATCTTCCTTGGAATATAGTTTGGAAATGTGCCCTTGGATGCATTCTCTTCATCCTCGATTCCCTTTTTCGAATCAGCATGGGCCCTCATTGATTTTAGGGTAGTAACTCAGTCAAGGTCATCGACCTCAGAAAAATCAATAACGTTAGCGAGTCGTTTAGCCTTTTTCTCTAACATGAACCACCTCTGGATTTGTAACTCCTCATTTAACAGAATGTCGACTAATTTCAGCATCTCATCCAAAATTAGAGCCTCCACCCAAATAGCCTTACCCATAGCCTTACAGAAATTTCCAATCGACTTGACAAAACCTGAATGCTAGGAAGATGCAAACACCTTCAACCTCGTAGAAGGCTCCCTATTAGGCCCAGGTGATAACAACACCAAATTCTTGTTCGCAAATTTAACAAAAAAGAATTTGCTCCTTTATGCCTTATCTAGGGTTTCTTTATAAAAGAACTTCCACTTCCTCAAACAAAATATTGAAGATAAAATCTCAAAATCAAATCTCAAACGACAAAAACTTAGTAAACTCACCACTGCCACTAACAACCGTCATGCACTATGAATCAATAGAGTCAAAAATATATTCAAACCCCTTAAAGCAATAGCTAAAGGTCCCAAGCAAGGCACTCACATATCATATCTCACATATTCTCTACACATGGGAATACAACCTTCTGGCGGATGGTTCGCCCTCTCCTCCCCTATGGGCAGCCTCAGTCAAAAACCATCACCTAAATTCATATCTTTTGATGTAACCTGCAACTCCTTCTCTATAATCACGCTCTTAATCTCACTAATTCCACGATGATAGCATGAACTAGAACCTTTCGCCATATCTACTTTATCCAAATTTTGCAAACCCTAATTTCTCAAGTCAGTGAAGGTATGACTACAAGAATGGAGCAGTCATGATGGTTGCAATAAATCCCAAACTGACTAAAAGTAGGCATGCCCAGAAGATTCGTGAGTTCCAAGGTAGCATGTATAGCATTTAATGCTCCACTTCCACGCTGGTTCTACTTTCGTGCCCATTTTATTTATCCAAAACTATTTTCACTCCACGACTTTTTAAGCTACACAACTCTCATTATCTTAACTCTACTCCTAATGCTACCCATTTTGGGCTAGCATTAGGAGTGGGAGGTAAATGATGATATATGGTCCAATGGCTTATTGCCACAGAACTAAAACCATTTAAGCCCATCAGGCCATATCACCCATGAGCGACTGAATATGTTCGTTGTCTCTCGATTGAGTGTTCTCTTGGTTATCTCAGCTCTTGGCACCCCGGCTTCTCAATTACCCTATTCTTCAATGGACACATATGTTAACACAAAAGTAATTCATTCCACTACGGAATAAGTACAATTTGGAATCATCCATTAAGGAAGTAAATCTCTAATGAATTCAAACATTTCTTAATCGTTTCTCCATTCTCAGGAAGATCTATTTCAACAAGGAAACATATCTTAGTAATCACTCCCAATAAGATAGGAAACCTCAACAACAACTTGAGCTTTCATTAGTCAGGAAGACACTAAATCTCTTAAAGATATTTAACTACAATCCCTGCAATCTCAGAAAATTCTTAATAATCTCTATAAGAAACTTGGGTTTCTATATCCCTAAACTAATATGGGACTTACTATACACACATGCTATATATACCCAGCATCGACAACTAACCATATACGTTCTTAGGAACTCTACTTTCTTACACAAAGGTAGCACAGGGCTCTCTTGCAGCTCTTCTCAATCTATTTCTTATTCTCTAAAAATCGCTCGTTCTGATTTGAGTGTTAGAGTCTCCCTCACCGAAACACCCTCTACTAGTATTATAGGTTATACCACTTACGAAGGCTTAGAAGACTCCTTAGCACCTATTTCACACTGGAGTTAGTGGAACAGGTATATGTGAAGCCAAACCCACCTCCATCATAATTGAAACTTTGTGCTATATTACCAAAAATAATCTCATGTGGAGTGTCGTTTCCATTTACATTCGGACACTCATCAATAACTGCTCGTGATGCTTTTTCAGATTTTTTTTCACAATCCTTATACCTTTTAGTTTCCATTTTTGTTGAGATATAATTACAACTAAATCAACAAATAATAAACAGATCATAAATATAAAAATTAAGATTCCTTTTTAAAAAAATAAGATACATATTTTAATTAACAATAATTTTGAAAATAAATAATTTAACACAAGTTTGAGAAATACATATAGAGTTAACAAACTATTAATCATCATATAAATCTTTAGTTACATCATTCCAAACCCAAATTGAGCTAGAATCTCCATCTATGTTTTCGTTTAGTGACTAAGTAGGAAAATATATACATTCACAAATGACCTCCGAGTTACTACTACCCACTTCATCACCCATGTCAAAAGAATATCTTGATGCATTGTAGATAGCAACAGCCCAAATTATGCCTTAAATTTGCCATGATATTATTGTAGTATAAATGAATTAATTATTAATTCATTTGCCTTAATAATGCCTTAAATTTGCCTAAATGTTATCTACAATTACTTAATTTCTCCCAAATTGTGTCCTAATGTTGGCAAAATTTTACCCTAATATAATTTAATCTTGCCCTAATTGTACCCTAACTTTATCCTAATATTAATTAATTTTACCCTATTGTACCATAATCTTACCCTAATATAAATTAACATTACTAATTTTGCCTCATTTTTCCTAATTTTAGTACAATATAAATTTATTTTACCCTAAATTATCCTTAACTTGGCTAATTTTTACCTAATTTCAACCTGATTTTGCTCTAAATATGTTATAATCTTGCCCTAATCATATTCTAATCATATCTTTGTGCCAAAATAGGTTTACTCAAACTCAAATAACATCATAAACATAATCAGATTTGAGCAAATGGGAGAAACTTACCTCTGGTCAATAGAGGTGGACATGAAGAGTGAGAGCAATGAGAAGAGTGGAACAGAAAGTGAGGAGAGAGCAATCTACTATAGAGAGAACATTTGAGACAGCTTTCATCAATGGTAGGACAATAACGGCTGCGAGTGTGGTGTTTGAGGCATAGTTATTAAACTCAGACTCATAGATCCATATGTATTTAAATTTATGCTTCAATCAATGAACTGTCGAGTCACTTGTTCAACTGTTGTATTTTTATTTTAAAACATAAAAATGTATATAATTAAATTTTTTAAATATAACTAAATCACAAGTTGACATTTGGTGAACTGTTAGTGGGTCCGTTTAAATATAATTATATTTTTAAAATATATTTATATTCTTTAATTGGAATGCATGTAGTCCCCATTCCCGACCTTCAAATTTAAAGAATATAATTCATTAACAAATCTTACTCACCCTCTGTCTCTTCCTATTATTTTTCTCTTTTCCACCTCTCTCACTCCACTTTTTTCTCCCGTTCTCACTTTCACTCTCTTCCTCACCTCAAAGTGCATGTATCACGCCCTCCATCTTCCTCCTTTCTCAACAACCCAAGGAAGCCCTCTATCCAAAATAACCCCTAAAACTCAATCCTTTTTTTTTAATTAAAACCTTTAAAATTCATCTTTGCTCCTTTATAAACCTATGTAAAATAATAATTTCAAATTTCATTACTGAAAAAATCTCCACTCATGATCCTCTACCATTAAAACCAACGGCAAGATATTTCCTTTTTCAAATTAATTTATAAATTTTGTTATTTTTAAGTACCTAAATATTATAATCACTCTAAAAACCATTTCTTGCAGTAACTTTTCTTAATTTTGGTTTGAATCTCGATTTTTTGTGACTCTGAGATAGTGTTATTGGGAAGCTGATTTTTTTTTCTTTTTTTTTTTTTAGTTCCAACCATGACACGTGTTATAAAAATCAGTGGGTGACACGTGTTGAAGATCGACTCACTATTGACCCGCGGATTTGTATGAGTTAGCTATATAAATGGTCCAATTTATGAACTGACCCATAAAATGTTTGGGATGAGGCTTGATCCAATCTGACAGGTAGGTCGGTTCGAGTTTAATAACTACAATCTCAGGAGCAACGGTGCTAGCAGGAGAAGAGTGCAAAAAGTAAAGAAAGGAGAGAATAGAGGAGAAAATAGGGTTCTATGGCTTTCGAGCCCACAAAAATATCGAGAAAAAAAAAACTTTATGCTGACATTTTTAATTAAAACGTTGGCATTCTCTCTCTACTCCATGCCCCCTCTTTATTGCTCTCTCTCTCTCTCTCACTTTACACTTTCCTGATATATAAGTATAAACGTTGGCATCTCTCTCTATCTCTCCCTATCTCTCTCTCTACCCTATATCGATGTGTCCTTATACAAGTGCGCATGCATCACTTTACTCTTTTGCACATGTTTATAGACAAATGTTGGCAATATTAAAAGGTTTTACTAACGTTTATTGCTAAAACGTCAACAAATATTTCCGCAACTGCCTAAATTTGCGCGCGAATGATTTTTCCTGATATTTTGTCTCAAAACATTGCAATTTATTCTTTTTTTTTTTTTTGCTGACATTTTATCATTAAAACATCAAGGAAAGACAATTATTGGTGACGTAGAGTTTAAATGTCCGGAAAAGTATGGGGAAAAGTACCATTTTTTGTATTGCCTATCTTAATATGATTTCTTTGATTTGGGATTCATGTTGAAGCATGAATATTCTCCCGACTTCAGCGTTGTCTTTTCACTTATAGTTATTGTTAAATTTATTTGTTTTATATTCAGGGAACATCATACACCATGCTCCTTACCTGGAAAGGAGTTAGTTTCTGTTTAAATTACAAATTTGCTCCCATGGTTTCATGTAAAATCATACACTACACCCTATATTTCAAAAATAACTACATATTCCCTTGTAATTTTCAAAAAAGTGAAAGGTGGATGGAAACATGCAAACGTTATGAAGATTAAGAAGCACGTATGGGGAAACTCCATCAATAAGATTAATTTTTCTTTGCCAACATTACATCCAATACAACCCTAACGGTCAGCAAAAATGTTGCGTTGACACATGTATGGGATAGTAATGCTAACGTGATATATGTCATGTTAACCTAGGTTAAAGTTCACATTCTCTCTCTTCTCTCTCTCGTTTTCTCTCTCTCCTATCCTCTCCTCTCTCTCCAGCAACAGCCATGGCTATGTGGAGAAGCTCTATAGATGCAGATCGATCATCTTCTCTCTTCTCTCCTCTCTCCTCTCTTCTTTTATCTTTCTTCTCTCTCTCTTCTCTTGCTCTCTCTCTCTCTCTCACACACATCTTCTCTCATCGCATTATCATAAGAAACATTGATTACCCCATAAACAACAACATCAACCCCATCGGACCTTGAACCTAAACCCTTGCATTTGAACCTTTTTGCAGATTTTTTATTTGCAGAGCCAAAGATTAACATCTACATTCAAATATCTTCAATGGACTTACTCCAAACCTAGATTTTGCATTCAAACCTCAAACCTAAATCTTCGCTACCCTAGCATTTAGCTAAACCAACCCAAACCAAATGCCAAATTGGAGTATAATTTTCAATATTTGAAGAAGAAACTGAGGATCTATCTTTTCTAAAGGGCAAGACCTTCAAATTAGGGTAAATCCAACCCAGATGCCAAATTGATAGGGCATAAATTAGTGTAATATTTACAATTGATTTTGTTTTATTTTTAAATAAATATTGCACTAATTAGTATATTTTATTATATTTTATGTGCTAGGAATAATGGAGGAGTCATGAAGAAAAAATGAAGGAAAAGAAGACAAATTTGGAAGCATTGAAGATTTGCAAATATTCCTAAATATTTGGGAATAAGAATTTTGAAAAATTCTAAACTCTTGTAATTTGTTATTTAGTAGTTACCTAAAATTTAGGAGAGTTTTCTCTCTAAAAAATTAGGTTAACTACTCCTATATATAGAGAGTTATGAAAGCTAAAGGAGAGCCCAAGAAGGGGGCAGCCGCCCCTTTCACCCTCTTTCCACCATTTTGTCACGTCCTATAGCTTCTCAAGGTCACATTCTTCATTGTTCAGCAACTTTTCAACATTAATGAAATAGTTTTGTGAGTTTTATTTTTTTTCATCCTCTTATGTTTTCTCTTTAATTTTATTTTCTATTTGAAGGTTAGTTGAAACTTTGATTCATGATATTGTGAGATCTAAATGTGTTTATTCATTCATCAATCATAAATATTTATTTAATTTTCGTACTTCATGGATCATGATTTTCTAGGGTTTATTGAATAGATGGCTAATGTTTAATAGACCTAGATTAATCTACAACTAATTAAAACGGCAAATCCGTAATTGTTTGTTAGTTTTAATGAAGTGGTAATTGGCATTCATGTCATGGGAATGACATTCGTGTCATGGGATTAAATAATCTAATTTAAATGAACCCGATGTGTGTTTGTTAATTAGAATTGGGTCTCTCTAAATTTTAATGTTGTTGAGACTTTCAATCATAAGAGCTTCTCTAGGGTTGACTCTCGATTAGGGAAATAATTAACGAGCGTCTCTTAATTATCGACGAAGTAAGGAGAGATTGGTCGTTGGGCGATTGTCGGCGACTATAACCAATTTATTTATGCATTGTTGAATTATCCTTGAATCAATGATCAATCGATTGAATCAAAGTGGAAACAAACCCTTCAACTAGGTCAATTTATCTTGATTTTTATTCATTTAAATTTTGTCCGATTTTATTTTGTCGTTTTGTTGTTTCGATTTTAATTTTTCGTTTATTTAGATTTAGAAGTTAATTTAGTCAACTCAAAACCCCCCAAATTTTATTTTGATTTTTATTTTCCTTAAAAGAAATAAATCCACCGTTCCCTGTGGATTCGACCCTGCTTACCCTAGACTCGTCTTTCGTAAAGTAGGTAATTTATTTTTGGTTATTTGACACACACCAAATTTTGGCGCCATTGCCGGGGAACGGTATTAAGTGATTTATTTCTTTTATGTTTTGTTTTCTTTCAATTTTTGAAGACTAACCTTTGCAGTGAACTTATTGAGATTTGACGGTGACATAGAAGAGAAGGATTTGACGAAAATATGGCTGATCAAAAGACTTTGAGGGAGTTGTTATTTCCTGATGCACATACTTTTTACAGTGATTTTCCTAATATTGAGACTCCTCAACAATTTGGAATATGGCAAGATGTTCCAAAGAGAGACAATGAGGTAAGTGATTTTTCCCTTCGTCAAGAATTGAGAGAACTAATTTCTCTTATGCGTAATTTTATTGTAGGAAAAACACTGCCGATACAAACTTGTGGAATTTGTTCAGAGATGGATCATCCAACCGATAAGTGTCATATTCTTTATGGTGACCCATATTCAAACATCTATAATCAAGGATGGTATAATGAACCATATTTCAATTATGGAAATTGGCAACAAGGATCTCAACGACAACCACAAATTCAATCTCAATTTCAGTCTCAACAAACTTTTTCGAACCAAGGTACGTCTCTAGAAGAGATTGTTAAGAGTTTGGCTAACAGTACTTTGAGATTTCAACAGGAGACAAGAGTAAACATCCAAAATTTGGAAAATCAAGTGTCAGAATTGATGGCAACCATGAGTCGATCAGAAAATTCATCAAAAGAAGTAGAAGACAATTCATCAAAAGCCGAAAAAGATATGGAAATTGAGCAAATAGAGAAATCATCAATAATAAATGAATCCACCGATGAGGTAAATAGCGAGTCCAATACTTTCAAAACAAAAATTTTGATTTTACCACCTTTTCCTGGTAGGTTGGCACAACCGAAAGAGGATGAAGAAAAAGAGATTTTGAAAACTTCTCCAAAAGAAGGAACCAACATTCCTCTCCTAGACGTAATAAAGCAAGTGCCAAGACCATTCATGAAAAGAGTTAAGACAAAAATTGATACGGATTTGGGTACTCTAACTCTTGAGTTTGATGGTAAAGTTGATACTTTTAATATTGTTGATGTTATGAAGTATCCAAATGATTTTAAGTCTATTTTTCATGATAGCATGGTGGAATTTATTGTTCATGATAATTTTGTGCAAGATGAATTGGATTTTGTTTTTAAGGAAAAAGTGACAAACAAGGTTGCACAATTGGACAAATTTCTTGAAAACAAACTCCCTCATTGGAAACAATCATTGGTAGGCCATAAAATCCTTCACTACAATTCAAAGTTGAAGTTCACGCCAGGTATGTTGAAATCTAAATGGATCGGACCCGTCTTTGAACGAGGTTAAAACGATGAGGTAATGTCGAGCCAAAGACATTAAACAAAGGCGCTTATTGGGAGGCAACCCAATATTTTCTTTTATGTTTTTTATTTCATATTTATTTGGTTTGATTTAGGTTTGCTTTTAATTTTTAGGTGAATAAATGTTGAAAAATTCGGTGACCAGAAGTGCTCTGTCATTATGGCGTGCCCACGCCTTAACAAGCCTCCAATGCTGTCCAGTTTTACAAATGCTCTCAAATGACCAGAATTGCACATGAGTTAGGGCGTGCCCACGCCCTAAGAAGGGGTCCATTGCTACCACCAAAACTTTTTCTTCAAAACTTGTTGGATATGACCCTCCATTCACCACTCCACCCTAGGGAAGTTTTGTTCTCACTTTATTTTTTTTTATTTTTGCATTTAATGTTATTTATTTTTATTTTTATTTTTTTTTCTCTCTCATTTGGCATACATTGGGGACAATGTATGATTTAGGTGTGGGGGGATATTTCATATTTTTGTTTGTTTGTTTTCCTAGGTTTAGTTTTGTTTCATTTTTTTAAAAAAAAAAAAAAAAATTGAATTTTCTAAATTGATATGTGTTATTTGATTGGCTAGAAATTTATGAAAAATAGCTCGTATCAATGGTATTTGTACTTGTAATGACATGCATATCTTTAATAGTTTTCTTTGAATGAGAAGCATGCAAGATTTGACACAAACCCCATTTAAAAGTGAGGTTTTGAGCTTATAACGAGCAAATTCATTCTTTGTGCTCGGAATTTCTTTTCTTCATGAGTGATTATCGCACTTGGATTGATCATTCTAGAATTTGAAATGTTATGCATTTCGAGATCACATCTAGGGTTTCATGCATTGAAATGATAAAGGCACTTAGGTTTTACCTCATTTTGGCTTTCGTAAAAATCCCTTCCCTGAATTTTATTCCCTTTAGTGAACCAAGTTGAGCCTGAAACCCTTTCTTTCTTCAAAACCCTCAATACAACACCACAATCTTATTTTGGCTTGCGTTTCAACCCTTGTACCAAGAATTTATGTAATTGATTGCATAATTTTAGTTATGTTTTTTGTCTCATTGGGAAAGTGTTGACTTGAATGTTGAGTTTGATCCTTTCATTGATGTGAAATGAAAACAGAATTCATGATTATGAAAGGAAGAAAGAATTTGAGTTTTGTTCACTATTTGTATTGAGATACTCAATGAAAATAGAAAAAAAAAAAAAGGAATAAGAAAAGAAAAGCAGCAGCAAAAAAAAAAAAAAAAACGCTGCATCTCTGAAAATTTCATTTCAGTCATAGATCATTGATTGAAAAAGTCTATATTTTTATGTATTCGTGACTGTTGGCTATTATGAGCACATGTGGGTATCAAGAACATGTACTTTTGGTGTGCTATTTGTGTGAGGCGAAACTGTTCATTATACAAGAAATTGTGTAGTTAATTGCATATTATTCTCGGTACATTTTAAACCCTTGTTATACCTCTTTTATCCTACCCTTAACCCTAACCACGTTACAACCAAATGGAAGACCTTTAGATTGATGCATGAAATTCAAATTTATAAGTGGTGGAGATTTGATATATTTGCAAGCATATGGTAATGCCAATTCCAATGTGTTGATTTGAGTGTTATTGATATATTCTCTACCCTCATTTTGAGTGAATTTGAGTGAACCTTTGGAGAGGATGTTGAATCTTGCCGTTTTGACTTCATTGGGAGCTGTTGGGATTTGTAATAGTTGTTCTTGTACGAAATACTGTGAAGTACTTGTTGTTTTGATTATTTTTCCGGTTCAATTCTTATAGCACATGTTGGTTTAGTAGTTCAAAAGAAAAATTGGTTGGTTAGAGTAGTTTTAATTTTATTTGAGTTAGAAATGCTTGAGGACAAGCATTATCTAGGTGTGGGGGAATTTGATAGGGCATAAATTAGTGTAATATTTACAATTGATTTTGTTTTATTTTTAAATAAATATTGCACTAATTAGTATATTTTATTATATTTTATGTGCTAGGAATAATGGAGGAGTCATGAAGAAAAAAGGAAGGAAAAGAAGACAAATTTGGAAGCATTGAAGATTTGCAAATATTCCTAAATATTTGGGAATAAGAATTTTGAAAAATTCTAAACTCTTGTAATTTGTTATTTAGTAGTTACCTAAAATTTAGGAGAGTTTTCTCTCTAAAAAATTAGGTTAACTACTCCTATATATAGAGAGTTATGAAAGCTAAAGGAGAGCCCAAGAAGGGGGCAGCCGCCCCTTTCACCCTCTTTCCACCATTTTGTCACGTCCTATAGCTTCTCAAGGTCACATTCTTCATTGTCCAGCAACTTTTCAACATTAATGAAATAGTTTTGTGAGTTTTATTTTTTTTCATCCTCTTATGTTTTCTCTTTAATTTTATTTTCTATTTGAAGGTTAGTTGAAACTTTGATTCATGATATTGTGAGATCTAAATGTGTTTATTCATTCATCAATCATAAATATTTATTTAATTTCCGTACTTCATGGATCATGATTTTCTAGGGTTTATTGAATAGATGGCTAATGTTTAATAGACCTAGATTAATCTACAACTAATTAAAACGGCAAATCCGTAATTGTTTGTTAGTTTTAATGAAGTGGTAATTGGCATTCATGTCATGGGAATGACATTCGTGTCATGGGATTAAATAATCTAATTTAAATGAACCCGATGTGTGTTTGTTAATTAGAATTGGGTCTCTCTAAATTTTAATGCTGTTGAGACTTTCAATCATAAGAGCTTCTCTAGGGTTGACTCTCGATTAGGGAAATAATTAACGAGCGTCTCTTAATTATCGACGAAGTAAGGAGAGATTGGTCGTTGGGTGATTGTCGGCGACTATAACCAATTTATTTATGCATTGTTGAATTATCCTTGAATCAATGATCAATCGATTGAATCAAAGTGGAAACAAACCCTTCAACTAGGTCAATTTATCTTGATTTTTATTCATTTAAATTTTGCCCGATTTTATTTTGTCGTTTTGTTGTTTCGATTTTAATTTTTTGTTTATTTAGATTTAGAAGTTAATTTAGTCAACTCAAAACCCCCCAAATTTTATTTTGATTTTTATTTTCCTTAAAAGAAATAAATCCACCGTTCCCTGTGGATTCGACCCTGCTTACCCTAGACTCGTCTTTCGTAAAGTAGGTAATTTATTTTTGGTTGTTTGACACACACCACAAATCAAAGAGTTCCTTTTGTAGAGCTTCTCCACAACGGTCATGGTCGTTGTTGACTAAAGAGGAGAAGAGAGAGAGAGAGAGAAGACAAGAGAGGAGAGAAGATAACATTTGTATCTATAGAGTTTCCCCATGGCGGCCATGGCTGTTGTTAGCTAGAGAGGAGAAGAAGGGACAAAGAGAGAGGGAGAGACAGAGAAGAGAGAGAAGAGGAGAGAGGCTGACCTTGCAAAACTTCTCCATGATGACCATAGCTATTGCTGGTGAGAAAGTAGAGGAGAGAGAGAAGAGAGAATGTAAGTTTTAACATAGGCTGACGTGACATATGCCATTTCAGTATTTCTATCCCATATATATGCCAACTTAGCGTTTCTGTTGATGTGTCTCGACAAGTAGGTGTTAATTGTTTAGCATCAACACTAACATTTTAAGAGGGGGTATATAATTACATTTTCACATTAAAGTGAAATAGAATCCTTAACTTTTTTTGTTCATTTAATGCCTATTGGTGTTCCAAAAGTACCTTTTCAAAGTCCTAGGGAAGAAGATGCTTCTTGGGTCGATGTATATATGATCTATGTACTTACTAATTCAACATAGATCCAATATATTTCATCGAATCATATGATGAAAAGATTCGACTTAATCCCTGAATAAAAAAATTTGAGAATCATGAAAATTTGAGTGTTTGTATCTTTCAGGCAGAGGTCTTAATAAGCTTAGGAATTAGGAAAAGAGAAATTTATACCATTTGTTATTTCATATGTGACTGCAGGCCGAATCAAAACAAAATACTTTTTCTTGGTAGGTGTGACCCGTTGGACAAATTATGTGTCTCCATTACATTTCCATTATATCTACACATTTCCATCCACTTTTTTCTTTTTTGAAAATCATAAGAGGTTATATAGATATTTTTGAAATATAGGATAGTATGTGATCGAACATAAAATCATTGTGGGACAAATTGTAATTTATCCTTAATTTTATCATTTGTCACTTGGTTTCCATTCTGGGGTCATCCTGCGCTATGATTCTTATCCAGAAGGAATTCTTTATCTTGTTTTGATAAATTTTGCTTTGTTTCTCACATTTGAGTTATCGTGTTTTATATATTTTTCAGTGCATAAACATAAGATAAATTAGTTTAAAAAATATGTTATAAAAACTTTAAAACCTCTTCTTTAATTCATGCAACTCATATGAGGAATGCACTTTTAAACATGCAAGAAAAGCCAAGAGAAAACAACATAAGAATCTAACGTTCTCATGGGATCAGCGAGAACCAATATTAAAAAATAAGTGGTAACTTGAGTTATACACCCCGAATTTACGTGATTCAAAATCGTATGCTCAGATAACACATAAATCTACAAATTTGATGTTTTGTACTCAACTTAACTTGGCATAAAGAATAATCCAAATTTATCTAAAAATCACAGCCATGATAGTCGCAGCAAGAGCAGATTACTTAACTTTGGATGGCTATTGGAAATCCAATTCTTAATCAAAATGCCCGTGTGATGTCATCTGAAAGGTCCGGAAATCTACTTTCTTGAAGGGTAGATGGATTTATAGAATACAAGAAGTCATGTCTATTAAGAAAATTGTTATCAAATCATAAAATTTTAATAATAACTGATGGGACAAGGTCCCAGAATCGAATCCGATAAGTCAGCCCAAGGAAGGTCCACGCACAAGGTCCATGAAAGACAATTACTGGTCGAGATTTGAATGCAATTATCTACTGAAAGGTCTCAATCACCCGGGTCTTTCGAATGATAGGGTCTTAATCGCCCGGCCAACCGAACAGAATTTGGTTAGCGAAGTTAATCGCCCCAATCGGGTATCTAATTGATAGCCCCTCAACCGAAAGAGTCCTGACGACCTCTTATCGGTCAAGTGACCGATGGATAGCTAACAGTTCTAACGATCCAGAAGGAAGGTTAAAGTATTCCGGCAACTCTCGTCTCTTACTAAAAACAATACATTGAGATCTTTGTAGTTAAGGAATGAATATTTCCTTGATTTCATTAGTTTTCCAAAAAGATAAGGGTTGCAATCAATTCGAAATATGGAATCCTCAAAATTTTCGGATCAGCCCGATAAGGAAGGTAGGGTTGGAACATCGTAGCCGCGTCCAACCCAAAAAGGTATTAAATATCTCAAAACTCTCCACAACAGGTAGACTCTCTGGACCTTGCACTCGGACACATTATTCATAGGAAATGAATTTCCCTCAGCTCTCAGTTTGTTTTTATTTTCTATACGAAAATCACCCTTTCTAACTTGAGCGTCGGAGTCTCCACGCCGGAACACCTCCGACGGTTTTTGTAGGTGTCACATCCCTTCGGTGGCAATCACTCGGGTCAGCAAGGGGTCGATATCTGTTGAGCCAAAACCTACCTCCAATAATAATAAAACCCTACATATGTTACTAATCATTTTACAAAGTGTGCATATTTTTAAAATATTCATATTTCATACAATACAATTTTCTATTGATAGAAGTTGAAGTACTATAGAAACTCTTGTGAAAATTTGAAAATAACTACTACATAAAAGATATTCGCATAGAAGTATGCATAGAATCAGTTGAAAATCGAAATTTAAAGGTAGATCTAAGTTGCTGTGATTTTGATTAATTTTCAAAATCTAGCTCAGCAAATTAAGTACTGATTGGGAGTTGTACTTAATCCTCAAACTTGTCTAAATGGGTTAATCAAATTCAAATCATTTGGAAAATTTAAATCTAACCTTTTTACTGGAGGCAAACTCAGACTCTAAAGAATTTTTCCAAAAGTTACAATTTGGTTTTTAGGATTTGTTTGCTTGAGTATAACTCATTCATCAGTTAAGTATTTTGAATTTTGAATTTTTCACACTTTAGGGGATTGTTATTATTTAAATTTGAAAAATAATAGTAGTAAAAATCAGAGATTTCAAAGGAGAAAAATAAGCTGGAAAATAGGATTTGCTCTGATTTTTTTTTAGCAATAAGCTGTTTCTGAAGGCTATTTTGAGACTTTAAAACTTGATCATTGTAACCAATCTATAGAGAACTCATTGAAGCACTAAAAGTCCATCATATAAAGATTATTCAGATGCATTTACAGATTTCATTTGACATTTTGTTATCTGATCTGAAACTACTCTTCAGGATAAGCCTATCTATCTGAAAATTTTCTATAAAACTACATTCAGTCTTAATTTTTTAAATTTGTAACTTGTTGTTTTGAGTCTGAAAAGTCTCAAAAGATGGTGATTAAGAGGATAGCCTAGTTGGATGAGAGTTAAAATTGAGTGTTGTTGGATTAAGTCATCCTCAAGGTAGAAGGTGCATATTATCAACAAGTGGTTGTATTCAAAATTGTAACTCGCATGGAATAGTGAAAACTAACTACCGCTAAATCCCAATTTGTTGAGCTAGAAAAGTGGATGTAAATACAAGACCGATCTACTATAAATTGGGTTTGATCTCTCTATCCTTACTCATTAATTTCCACACTTATATTTATATAATTCATATGGTTTGTTCATAAATTTAATTGAGATTTTAATTGGAGTAAAATTTAAGATTTGAAACTAAGCAATTCAACCCCTTTTTGGTTATACGGGGACCAACAATATGCCAGTTTTCTATTATTATGCCACTGGACAGATCACTCTGCTTAGGGAGTTTCAAGAGCAACTCTAAAATGAAATGCTTCATATGATATATCAGGAGAGCTCTTAACGAGAAAAGAAAATGGCAAGATGAGGTTGAAGATGATGTTTGAGCATGGAAAACAGGTGAAGGAAGTGCCTATTGGGGTCCATCACTTTGCTATTAATGTGATGAAGGTGTATGCAGACTAGGCAGCGTAGAGGTGGGTCTCTCCACTGGAATAAAGACCTGAGATTTTTTTCTTTTCCTTTATTTTTTTTTTCCTGAGTTAGGTTGCCACGAAGGAGTGGGCTCCACCTCTAAAGCTTTAATAATAACCTTCCCTTTTATTTCTCTACTAATCCAACGACTCCAGCTTGGTTTCAATGCATGCTGGGTTTCAATGATCTGACTAAAATATAGGAACTAATTCTAGCCCTAGTATTTGGCTAAACCTAACTTACTCGAGGAACAAATAACACAAGAAAATCATAAACCATGCACAAAGAAAATACTAAAATTAAATGCTCATGCACATGCTTATGCTTACGCTATCTTCAAGAAACTTGGGCCACCGATCTTATTTTAATTTAGATAATTATAGAAACTTATCCCAATTTTACCAATGGTGATAAATCTCCTACCTATGATCACAATCTTCATATAATATATATATATATGTATATATGTATATATATATAAGTAATTAAGGTCATGAGATGCCGAGTATATGCACATGATTAACATGACTACATAAATTTCAGTAAATCCTAATCACTTATGCAAAAGATAACTGTTTCACCATAGATCTAAAGACTATTCACACCACTATGAATTGGATGATAACTATGTTGACTTCAGATAAATGACCTTGCAATCATTATCATCGTGACATTCACCTTACTCATTCAGGAGTGCCCTCTTTCTGGTTAGCATAAGAGTTACAGCTCCATCATGATTAGTATCTCATCGCTATTGTTGATCACGAACATTTTTTTTTAAGAGTTTGCAAAAAATAATTCATCTATCATATCCTTAATTTTAGAGAATGGAATATTTTATCAATCTCTTAAAAACATTATTCAATTTAAATAACAAAATACATTTTCCAGAGATATTTTTGTTTGAAGTGAAAACTTGTATTGTCATTAGAAATGCAAATTCAAACAAGGCAATTATTGCTCAAAGGCATGACCCTAACACTGCCATAGTTAGATTGAGGGACATCTGTTTGTGGAAGAGTTGATGATGCTGCATTGGGGAAGTAGTGACAATTGTAATCGGCTAAGAAGGAACTGTAGTACTTAGCCGAGGGTTTGCTGTTTGACTAGTCGGCCAACCAATAGGAGTTGATGTTGGTGATCGGAAATTAAAGTATGTTGGAGTCGATTTTTGCTGAACAGATACCTGTTCTTCTAACTCAAGCGGGAAGCCGATAACGGTGGTGTTTATCGGTTCTTCACGAATGAAAAACCTGCAAAAATCCCAACGGGACTGATCTAGCGGGGGGATTCCGACGCTCAAATCAATATGAGTGATAAAATAAAAACTGATAATAGTCGTAAATATCATATCTTTGATCATGTATAGAGTACAATACGAAAGCGTACCTCTGATCGTATAAGATTGAACATGAAGGTGTACCTTTGTCGGTATATATAAATGGGTATGAGACCCCCCTCTGAATGACATATAGAATTGGGTACAGAACTCCCCTTCTGACTGATGTATAGAATTGGGTGATGTATAGAATTGGGTATGGAACCCTCTCTGATTGATGTATAGAATTGCCTCTCTCATGTGTAAAAACTGAGTGCTCCATAAGAGTTGTTTATACTCTGTATTTATAACCTTCCTAAGGGTCTAGAAAACCCTAGTTTCCTTTTGTCTGATATCTTTCAAAATGGTTAGGATTGTGATCAAAGACTTTTGAAAGATTTAGAATTCCTTGGGGTTAAGGAAGGTTTTCAATTAGAAAAATTTCCTTCTTTCTTAAGAGTCTACGAGAATTAGAATTCTTCCGAAATACGAAAAGGTTTGAATTTGGTGGTGATTGCTTTCCTTATCGGATAACTATGAATATTTATGGAAACTTGTTAAGTAGTGTACCATCATTTGCCCCCACTCCTAATGGCATTTTGAAAAAATGGTATTAGGAGTAGGGTGGATTATAAGAGGCCTCCCAAGAAACCGAGAGATCAAGAGATCAGTAAGTCAGTAGACTGAGATATCAAGTAATCGAGAGATCGAGTCATCGGGAGTCTGAGTGATTGGGTGATGAGTGATTGTGAGATCCAGAGGTCGAATGATCGAACGATTACGAGATTGACAGGTTGAATGATCAAGTGATTATGAGATCGCCAAGTTGAGCGATTATGAGATCGCCAAGTCAAACGATCGAGAGATTGGGAGACCGATAGGTCGAACGATCGAAAGATTACGAGACCGACAGGTCAAATGATCGAGCGATTGGGAGACCGACAGATCGAATGATTGGGAGACCGATAGGTCGAATGATCGAGAGATTGGGAGACCGACAGGTCAAACGATTGAAAGAATACCAGACTGACAAGTCAAATGATCAAATGATTGGGAGACCGATAGGTCAAACGATCGAGATATTAAGAGACCGACAAGTCAAACGATCGAATGATTGGGAGACCAATAGGTAAAAAGATCGAGAGATTAAGAGACCGACAGGTCGAATGATCGAATGATTGGAAGACTGATAGGTCGAACGATCGAGACATTAAGAGACTGACAGGTCAAACGATCGAGAGAATATCAGATCGATAGGTCGAACAATCGAACAAGGTATCATAAGCCTGTTTGGGGAGTTAAATCTCAACGATAGATCAGGACATCCTGGACCTATTCGAGGAGTTAAATTCTAATGATAGCCTAATGAGGGACTTCTTTTACTTGAGGGAGAGGCAAGAGGGCTTACTGACAGTAGATAGGTAGATTCTCTAACAGGTCGAACGATTAAGAGATTATGAGATCAAAAGGTCGAGTTATCAGCAGATCGGGTGATTGGAAAATCAAATGTTCAACAAGTCGGTGATCTGGAGATCAGGTGATCGGGAGAAGATATAGGATCGAGAGATAGAAGCATCGAGAGACTCCCTCAATTGGTTGTTGGATTAGTAGGCTTTGAGCTTTGCCAAGAGCAAATCAAATGGTCGAGAGGTTAGCAGACCGAGAAACTGAAGGGTCGAGAGGTTAGGGGTCATGTGACTAGGAGTTCAGGCAAGCAGTGGTTGGGAGTAAAGAATGCTTGTGTTAAGAAAAGCAAAAGTAGATGATCCGAAAACTGACCTAAAGTCTGTATTCTAACAGAATGATGTAATTCTCGATGAATACGAGAAGCTAGAGACCGATGCGGAAGAATAGGGCCAGGGTTTGCATTTATGAGTGTTAACTTGTTGTCGAAGGCGTTATAGCGAAGAGAATATATTAGAGCAATGTTGCAACTGATGTGATGCAATTTCAAATAAAAAGAGAGCTGAATCCCATCCGATTCAGTAATAGTCATTTTAAACAAAAAACCAAGAGAAATGGAGTTAAATCCCATCTGGTGGCTGGAGCTCATAAATAAAAAATTGAGAAAGGGAGTTAGATCCCATCGGGGTGTCGAGACCTTATGTAATACAAAAACTGAGGGAAAGAGTTGAGTCCTGTCCGGGGCGCCGAGGCCCTAAATAGAAAACCAAGAGAAAGTGGATGCAGATCCCATGTGAGGTGTATGATTACAAGCGTAAGTCATATATATTCAGCTGGGAGTTGTATCTAAGAGAGTTCTATTAAATGATTTCAATCGAAAGAGTGGGCCAAGTCTGTCCATCGAAGTGATACATCTCTAATGATAAGCTCTGTTAGGAGGACTTATCTGAAAGATTTTGTTCAATCGTTCAAAAGAATGGGCTATGCTTGCCCGTTCGATGAGATAAATCCCTAACGATAGATTTCATTTAGAAGGACTTGTTCGTTCGATAGACTGACTGATGTTTGCCTATTCGGGAAGATAAATCCCTAACGATAGATTTCATCCAGGGGGACTCATTTGTTCGATAGACAGAGCGATCTTTGCCTATTTGGGGAGATACTGACAGCTCGATTGATCAAAAGATATAGAAGCTGACAGGTGATTGGAAGACCAACATGTCGAGAGATCTTTGCCTATTTGGGGAGATAAATCCCTAACGATAGATTTCGTCCAGGGGGACTTGTTTGTTCGATAAACAGAGCGATCTTTCCCTATTTGGGGAGATACTGATGGGTCGACTAATCAAAAGATAGAAAAGCTGACAGGTGATTGGGAGACCAACATGTCGAGAGATCAGGAGATTAACTGATTTGTAAATCGAGTGATCGAGAGATCAACAAATCGTCAGGTTGAGTAATGGATTGAGATACTGAGAAGTCCGAGCGATTAAGACATTGAGACACTGAGAGGTCAACAAATCAAGTGATCAGCAGATCGGATGATAGGAAGGTTGAGAAACTGATAGGTCGATAGATTTATTGAGTGACTAAGATATCGATAGATCGATAGGTTGAGTGATCAGCGGATCAAGTGATTAGAAGGTTAAGAGACCAATGCGTCGATAGATTTATAGAGCGAGTAACTGAGAGATCGACAGACCAAACGATTGAGAGACTGACAAGTCAAACGATGGAGAGATTGATAGGTCGAGAGACCAATAGGTGGGATAATTTGGATGGTCGAGAGGTCGAGAGGCTATCAAGAGATTGAGAGGCCGACAGACCGAATGGTGGAGAGACTGACAGGTCGAAAGATTGAATGATCCGGATGCCAAGAGATTGACAAGAGATTAAGAGACCGATAAGTTGAATAATGGAGAGAGCGACAGGTTAAAAATCACATAATCCGGGGGGTCAAGAGACTGACAAGAGATTGAGAGACCGACAGGCCAAATGGTGGAGAGACCGACAGGTCGAAGGATCGAATTATCCAAAGCTCAAGAAATCGACAAGAGATTGAGAGGCCAACAGGCCAAACGATGGAAAGACCAACAAGTCGAATGATCAATGATCCGAAAGTCGAGAGACTGACAAGAGATTGAGAGGCCGATAGGCCAAACGATGAAGAGACCGACAGGTCGAACAATCGAATGATCCGGAGATTAAGAGACTAACAAGAGATTGGAGGTCGACAGGCCGAACGGTGGAGAGACCGAAAGTTCGGATGATCGAGGGTGGCATAGTCTCATTTGGGGATATAGATTCCATTGGTAAATTAGGGCGACATAGGTCCATTCGGAGAGATAGATTCCATCAGTATATCGGGACGACATGGACCCGTTCAGAGAGATAGATCTTATCGGTAGATCGGGATGACATGAGCCCATTCAGGGAAATAGATCCCATCTGTAGATCGGGGTGACATGGGCTCGTTCGGGGAGATAGATCTCATCAGTAGATCGGGGTGACATGGGCTCGCTCGGGGAGATAGATCTCATCAGTAGATCGGGGCGACACGGGCCCGTTCGGGGATATAGATCCCATCAGTAGATCGGGACGATATGGTCCGTTCAGGAAGATAGATCCCATCGGTAGATCGGGGTGACATGGACCCGTTCGAAAAGATAGATCCCATCGGTAGATCGGGGTGACATGGACCCGTTCGAAAAGATAGATCTTATCAGTAGATTGAGGTGACATGGACCCGTTCGGGGAGATAGATCCCATCAATAGATCGGGGCAACATGCGCCTATTCGAGGAAATAGATCCCATCGGTAAATCGGGGCAATATGGGTCCGTTCGGAGAGATAGATCCCATCGGTAGTTCGGGATGACATGGCCCGTTCGGGGAGATAGATCACATCGGTAGATCGGAACGACATAACCCATTCGAGGAGATAGATCCCATCGGTAAGTTTCATTGTGCATATTCGAAATGATAATTCAATCAACAATAGAACAAGGTTAACGACCATAAAGGTCTTACCCAATCGTCGTATCGAGAGGTGTCCCGAAAATGGGCAGGTAGAATCATGGCGATAAGAGAGACGAAGCGAAACAGAGTGCGAAGTTTTTTCGGCTTATCAGTCAGTTATTTCCCACATATGACGCCAATCTGTTGGAGTCGATTTTTGTTTCACAGATACATGCTCTTCCGACTCGAGCGGAAAGCCGATGACGGTGGTGTTTCTCGGTTCTTCACGGATAAAAAACCTGCAAAAAACCCTACCGGGACTGAAATGGCGAGGGGACTCCGACGCTCAAGTCAATATGAGTGATAAAACAAAAACTGATAGTAGCTGTAGATGTCATACCTCTGATCATGTATAGAATAAACTACGAAAGCATGCCTCTGATCGTATAAGATAGAGCATGAAGGCATACCTTTGTCGGTGTTTGTAAATGGGTATGAGACCCCCCTCTGAATGACATATGAAATTGGGTACGAAACCCCCCTTCTGACTGATGTATAGAATTAGGTATGAAATCCTCTCTGACTGATGTATAGAATTGGATATGGAACCCTTTCTGACTGATATATAAAATTGTCTCTCTCTCATGTGTAAAAACTGAGTTTCCCTGAGGGTTGTCTATACTCTGTATTTATAGTCTTCCTAAGGGTGTAGAAAACCCTAGTTTCCCTTTGTCTGAGGTTTTTCAAAATGGTTAAGATTGTGATCAAAAACTTTTGAAAGATTTAGAATTCCTTGGGGTTAAGGAAGGTTTTCAATTTTAGAAAAATTTCATTTCTTCTTAAGAGTCCATGAGAATTAGAATTCTCCTAAAATATAGAAAGGTTTGAACTTGGTGGTGATTGCTTTTCTTATCGGATAACTATGAATATTTATAGAAACTTGTTAAGTAGTGTAACATCAAAGTAGAAGAAAAAATCATTCTTCTTTTGGTTTGTGTTAGGACTCATTTCTGGTAACTTCTTACTATTTTTGAAATCAATGCACATATAAAAAGGTAACTCACCCATGTGTCCTACCAAGCATGCCAAAAAAGAGTTAAACCGATTTTTTTGAATTAGCTGATGAAGTGAGCAAATTTTAAAAACCGACAGAAGTAGAACCCATGATTTTCTTGTGGTTCAAGTGATTTGTTTCGGCAAAAGGGACTTTGTCTGCCGAATATGGGTCACCAAAACACTCCCAAGAACTCTTATCGATAGGTCTCTAGAGTAAATATAGATGTGGGGAAAGATATGAATTTTATTATGATCCCAGAGGGAAGACTACAATTGGTACCTAATGGTACATGATTCATTAGCCCATTACCACGAAGTCTCAGTAAGTCCATAATCATAAAGTCTACAAATCACTAAATCTGATCTCTTGGTAAATAGTAAGCACTCTTACACTTTCGGTCTCTGGTCAGTTGAAATCTCCCTCTCGACCTATGTCTCTAAGTAAAACTCTCTTGATTATTGCCTCACTTCTCTCATCCTCCTGATCTCTCGATCTTTTAGCCACTACGGAAATAATTCTTATTATGTGACGGGCTTAAGTTGTAATTATGTTATAAGAAAAGAAATCTTTACAAAATATAAACCTTCGTTATTACAGTAAGAATCTTTTAAGATCTGCCTCGATAAGGAAGTAAATCTCCTAACAACAGAGACTTTCTTAATCTCCATGACAACAACTAAAACTTTCCTATTTCAGAAGATGAATCCATGAGATGTCTATGACTATACTTCCTGCAATCTTAGAAGATCTCCAAAAATCTCTTCACAAGGTAAATATGGTTTTTACACCTCTAAACGCATACGAGACTTGCTAGACATGCTATATATACCATGCAGGGCAACCAATCAGCTATGTACGCTTTACTCTACATACGGCATACAGAGATTATATAGGGTTCAGACTCTTTTAGTCATCCTTTCCTCCTTTACTGCTCTTTCTGACTTGAGCATAAGAACTCTGGTGGGTTTTTTGTAAGTTTACTCTCTGAAGACAACCCAACAAGCGTGACATCACTGGTTCCCAACTCGAGCCGACAGTATGACTTATTGTGGAGTCAAATTTGACTTCAACAAATTGGCGTCATATGTGGAAACAACTGACTATTCATCTCAAAGAAATTTATGCCCTATTTCTCCTATCAGCATGTTACAAAAAGAAGTAGGCCGACGATTGGTTTCGACAATGACTTAAAAGAGGTCAACTAAAACCAATACGGCCCCCTAGTCATCACTGCCACAATAGGCCAGTATATCGTGAAGAGAGTTTTAGTCGACCAAGGAGCAAATTGCAATCTTCTTTATTGGGACACCTTCTATCAAATGGGCATCCACCGCATGCATTTCCATCCTCCTACCATACCTTTAAAAGGACTTTCGGATGAGCAGCTATACCCCGAGGGCACTATTTCGCTCCCTATAACTCTGAGGGCACAACCCAACCATGCCACCACCACGACCGCCTTCGGTGTGAACTTCCATCTCTATACAATGCCATTTTGGGTGTCCCGGTCTAAATGATTTAGAAGCCTTACCATGTATAAGACATATGAAAGTTAAGTTCAGAACGCCTCTAGGCATTGCAATGCTCATCACGATCCCAATCCCCTAGGCACCTTTATGCCAGAGAAGGAAAGGAAGAATCACATCATAGACACCATAGAATTCAAAGATGACATCGAGTAGTTCGCTAAACCTAAACTTGGTGAAGAAGTGATCAAGATCCAGATCACAGATCTTCCTGGCCAGATAGTTCAAATTGGAGCCCATCTGTGGACTCCCCTTTGAGATGCTATAACTGAGTGCTTGTGATGACATTCTAATGTCTTCGCATGGTCACCTGAAAACATACTGGGAATATACGCCCTCAGTAATCGTACACAAATTAATAGTAGATCCCAACTACAAGCCTGTAAAATAGAAGAAGTGGGTGTTTGCATTAGTACGCCAGCGAGCAATATAAGAAGAGGTACAAAACTACTGGTAACAAACTTCATCAAAGAAGTAAAATACCCTAAATAGCTAACAAACATGGTCATGGTGAAGAAAGCTAACAGCAAATGAAAAATGTGCATTAACTTCACCGACCTCAATAGGGCATGCCCAAAGGAAAGCTTCGATAAGCTCATAGATAATTTATCAGGATATCAGCTCTTAAGTTTTATAAATGCATACTCGAGCTATAATCAAGTTCACATGGCCCCAGATAATGAAGAGAAAACCAGTTTCATTACGGAATTTGGCCCATATTGCTACAAAGTCATATCCTTTTGGCCTTAAGAACATGGGAGTAACCTTCCAATGCTTGGTCAACAAAGTATTCAGCTAGCAGCTCGACAAGAATGTCAAGGTCTATGTATACGATATGCTTGTCAAGAGCACTAGCCTAGAGACCCATGTTGCAGATTTTGAGGAAATGTTCCTGAGGCTGGAATGCTATCATATAAAGCTAAACCTAACTAAATGCACCTTCGGCATTACCTCTGGCAAGTTCTTGGGCTTCTTGATCACCAACTAGTGATCGAAGCCAATCTAGAAAAAATTCAGACATTCTTAGATATGGCTCTGCCTAGAACATTGAAGGAAATACAATGCCTCATTGGACAGATTGTGACTCTAAGCTGGTTTATGTCAAAGGTGGGAGAAAGGTATAAGCCCTTCTTCAACACCTTAAAGAAGTCCCAGAAATTTATATGGATACCCAAGTGTCAAGCAGCCTTTGATAAACTCAAGGATTACCTTTCGTTGCCACCTCTCCTCTCTTGGCCCATCCCTCATAAGAAACTCTACCTTTACTTGTTTGTATCTGACTAAGATCTCTGCTCTGCACTCATAAGATAGGATGCCACTATATAAAGACCCATACATTACGTTAGTTGGATACTCCAAGAGTAAGAAATCAATTATAGGCCTATCGAGAAGGTGGCTTTCGCTCTTGTTATAACTGCCCACCGCCTCCATCCCTACTTCCAAGCACACACAATCATGGTGTTGATTGACTAACCTTTAAGGCCGATCTTATAGAAAAGGTACCCCTCAGGCTGCCTCATCAAGTCGAGTATCGAAATTAGAGAGTTTGACATTGAGTATCAACCCAAACCTGTCATTAAAGGTCAAGCCCTAGTTGATTTCATTCTCGAATGCACCTTCCCAAATCCCATCGATCCAACTATCGACAGCCCTCCAGAAGGATGGTCAATTCCACCATGAACCTTGCATATAGACAGTTCCTCCAACTCATCAAGAAGTAGAGTCGGACTCATCTAGTGGGCCCAAAGGAATTTAAAGCAGAATACGCACTCTGTTTCGACTTTCAAACCACCAATAACCAGGCTGAATAGGAAGCACCATTAACATGCTTGCAAATCGCGACACTTTTGAAGCTCGAGACATCTAGTCTTCACCAACAGCCAACTTTTGGTTAAGTAGATTGAGAAAACATACCTATGATGTCGAAATACCTCTCCAAACTTTGAGACGTAATGAGCAAGTTTAACAAAGTTGACATACAACAGATTTCCAAATCCGAGAATGCTAGAGCAGTCGAAACTCGCAAGTTCGGACTCTGTCACAACTAGCCACATTGTCTTTGTCGAGAGCCTCTCTTACTCGAGCATTGACGAATTAAAAAAATCCTGGTAGCCGATAGCTGACCAAGCTAGAAAGATCCAATCCTGGCCTATCTCAATGGCAATAAATTATCGGATTCCTCGTAGAAGGCAATAAAGATCAAGTGCAAAGCCGTACACTGCGCTATCTTTGATAGATTACTCCACAAGAAGTCCTTCGTTCACGCTTATCTCAAGTGCCTAACACCTGAGGAAGGAGACTACATTCTCAGAGAAATCCACGAAGGAATATACGGCAATCATTTGGGTACTCAGAATCTAGCTAATAAAGCCTTATGACAAGGATATTATTGGTCCATTATGTGAACCAACGAGGAGATTTATGTCAAATGATGTGATAAATGCCAATGCTTATCTTCGGTGCCTCACCACCCTCCTTTGAGCTCTATCCACTCACAAGACCATGGCGGTTCACACAATAAGGGATAAACATATTGGGACTATTTCCACTAGCCACCAGATAGCAGAAATTCCTTATCGTCGCTATAGACTACTTCACTAAATGGGTGGAAGCCAAACCATTGACCTAGATAACGATAGGCAAGATCCAAACATTTGTATGGACGTTCATTATTACCAAGTTCGCTCTGCCCCATGTCCTTATCACTAGCAACGATAAACAATTCAACAATAAAAGCTTTCAAAAGTTCTATAGCAAATTCGAGATTTAGCATTGTTTTACCTTTGTCACTTATCCGTAAGCAAACAGCCTCGCCTAAGTAACCAACTGAACAATCCTCCAAGGACTCAAGACGACACCGAACGAAGCAAAGGGTCAATGGGTAGATGAACTTTATAGAATCCCTTGGGCCTATCGAGCCACACCCCGTACGGCCACAGGGAAAACATTATTTAACCTCACCTACGAATGTGAAGCGTCCTACTAGTGGAGATAGGCATCCAGTCGCTACGCATAGACCAATATCAATCTACAACAAATGAGCCCACATTGTGAGAAACTAGACTTTTATCGGAGCTATGAGATACCACATCCACTTGGATGGCTATCTAACAACAACAAATAGCTCAATACTATAACAACAGGGTGAGGACCAGAATGTTAAAACTAGGGGACTTAGTCCAACGAAGAGTAGAGGCGACAGGACAACCACAACCTAGAGAAAAACTCAGACCGAACTGGGAAGGTCCATATCGAGTACACTCAATAGTTCATCTAGGAACATGCTAGCTCAATCACTTAAATGGTTCTGCTATACCTAGAACATGGAACTTAGACATATGTGTCTACTATCAGTAATTCTTGTCATTTTTCCAATTTTGATACATGCTCTAGTTTATTAGCAATAACATTATTCTTTTACAAAATATTGTTTATCGGGTCTCGGTGCCCATGGGTCTCTATTCTATTACTCTATTCATTGCAAGATTATCTCTCAGCATCGTGCCTCACATAGGTTCCGCACCCATACTACCAACATATGAGATTTAACTGCCAAGCGGGTGGCCTCCAATATCCCTTGAGTTCATGCCTTACATTGGTTCCACACCCATTATAGCCAACATATGGGATCTAACTCCCAAATGGGTGGCTCCCACTACCTCTAGGCTTCGCACCCATCCTTACACGGGTACCACACCCACTCTATCAAATTTCACTTCTCAAATGCCTACCATAGGTATAGATGTTTTGTAACACCAGACAAGTCTGGATTATGATGGTTACTCTAAATCAACTAATTGAAAATTTTTATATTTTGAAAATGTGGGAGAATAACTATTTGGAAAAAAAATTGTGAATTTTTGTTGTTTAGACTGACCAAGAATCCTTTAGACACTTGACCGATAGACTTTTAAATTTTTCAGTTCATGATCACCAAAATCATCAGTTGCTTGAGTGATTGGTGATCGGTACTCAATAGGATTTAATTGTTCGATACTTGATAGGATTTGATTCTCTTATGAGAGTTTAGTTGTTCGGTAAAGGTTTAGCAATCGATAAACAATTCTCCAAATTTTGTTTTCTTAGTCAGTAGTCGGTCGTGATCATCTACTGATTTACAAGTGAGAATCCTATTAGTATATTATGAGATCTATAGGCTATCGGTAAATGGAGGAAGTTATAATCTTTCAATATTTTACAATTTTTATATACCCATCGATGCATCCAATTTCCATATACCCTTCGGTATAGTATATTCTACTTATATTATCTGACGGTACTACCTCACCCTGTCAGTATATTTTTCCTACCGCCTCGTTTTTATTATGAGATACCCATGAAATTCTTATTGGTTATCTTGCCACCGATCAATATTGTGAATCCATCAGTATGATACTGTGAGACTACCTTTGAACTTCATTTCCACCTTCTAGTACATTCCTTCATTTCCCCTGTTGGTACACTTGCTCGGTACATTTGCACTTGCAAATTTCTCTTCGATTTTCTTGATGTTTATTTGCTTGTTGGTAGAACAATTTGTAATAGCCAACACCGAACATTTGTTTTGCAAAAGTCACTAAACACATGTTGTCAAGGAGAATTGAACCCAAGTATTTCATTTTCCCAAAAAGCTTTGTACCACTAAGCCACTCAAACTACCTATTTATATTGTTCACAATTTATATTGTATTCCATATTTTTGCATATTCCACATTTTATCATTTCTAGTTTATTTTCCATAAATTTCATCACTCCAACCTCACCTTACTCATCATCAGTCATACTTTTCTCAACAAATAAAATTTCAAGTACTTGAACTCATTGGGTTGGGTTTCTAAATAACCCAAGAAGGTCATATTAGGCATTTGTGCAATTTAGGAGTATAAGAGGATTACTAAACAATTATTGAAAATTGGTTTGAGAATAAAATGAGTATTGAGGTTCCAGAATCTACGAACCCAAAATCTCACTCCTCTCTCTCTCTAGACTATTTCTCTCTTTTCCAAAACCTAATCAATCCACCACCACAACTCTAAATCAACGGCTCCAAATTATTTATCCAACACTCCAAAATTAGATTTTAGTCTTGAAACTTGGAGAAAAGTTTAAGATTTAGTGCTATCACAAAAGAGAGAAAATCAAGGGTTTTAGTGTAACCTGAACCAAAAGAAATCTTTGGAGACGATTAAGGTATTATGATTTTTCTATTCAAATCTTGACTCTAATTTTCTATCTGTCTATTTAGATTTGGAGAATTTTTAAGTAATAGTAAGTGAGAGAAAATTAGGTTTTGAATGTTAAGGTTTTGGATTTACTTAGATAGGTGAATATTGATATTTGTGGTCATTGCCTCAAACACTGTGAGTAGATGGATTGTTGTGTTTGTGATTGAGAAAATATTTTTCATGATTTTCTAAAATAATTTTCTTAACTTGATTTTATGAAATATTTTGTGAATATGGAGTGTCCTTGAAAATGTTTTGTTTGAGCTATGAGATTTATACTCTTGTTAATACATTTTGAGATATGCTGAATTTTTCATATGAATATTATTGCCGAACTCTTGAGCTGAAAACTTTGTTGATTTATATGGCATATGATATGATGCTTGTAAAATGGTTTATGTATTAGTTTTGGGGTATGAGTCTGAACCCCCATGATTTATGTATTGGTTTTGGGGTATGAGTCTGAACCCCCATATGTATGTATTGGCTTGGGGTATGAGTCCGAACCCTCAAATGGCTATAGTCATTCCCTACACGGTGTGGCTGATGGGGTAACGTGGTGAAGGCATTGTTGTTGTTAGTAGATAAGAAGGTGGTCAAACCGTGAGACACCTCTTCTGTCCATTTTGAGCTATTCGGTTGCATCTCTGAAGAGGCCACGAGTTAATATCAAGATTGGGGTTGATGTTTTATGACCGATGATAATGAAAACTACTTGACAATTCCACCATCGGTTCAGGCCAAACCTTTGGTGGAAAGATTTTGAAGCAAACCCCTTGGTTTTGGAAAAGTATATATCGAATGCTCTTTTGTATTCTGAAAATCATGACTTTCGTTGTAAATTGTTTGGGTGATTACTTAATGTTTTGTTGGAATATAAATTTGTTTTGAGATTATTGTTTGACACTTTCATACTCATCACTCACTCACATGCATAGCTATACCATTGCACTCCATTTACTGGGTATTTTTATACTCACCCCTTGATTAGCTTATTCTTTTTCAGAGGAAGTGTAGAGATAAAAATTGTCTCATCGGTAACTAGATCCAACGGAAGAGAAGAGTTGTCCGGATCCAACTATCGGTATTAGTCCATTCTAGTTGTGTAATTTTTGGAGACATGTAGATAGATCCATCGGATGGTATTTTGCAAATGAAACTAATATTTTAGAAATTTTATTTTGATAACTCTTTGAAGTATGTTTTATATAAATATTTTCTCAAAATTGAACTTATGTATGACATATTTAATGTTTGATATGTTGGCTTCCTTTGGTTTGAAAAAGGGTATTTCATAGCCTTGCGGGATCTTGGGGTGTGTGCTAGCGACTGCGCATATTTCTAGATCACGTGGCAGTTGTCACGTGCTCGGACTTACAAGTCGGGATGTGACATGTTTACACTCTTTCAATTATATGTCCTATGCAGGTCCTAGCTGGACACGGCACTTAGTCTCTCTTCCATGCCTTGCTCATCTCTCATTTTTGCGCTTCTCGCATGATCTGTCGATTAAAGTGCAATCAAAAGAATGCTAAACTCGAGTCTTTTATCCCGACACACGATCAACTAACAAAATATAACAATAACAAAGAAGAAAGTTTTCTGCTCATTTACTCATCCAAATTTTTGTATATGTCAGAATTTATACAAGCGGAAGTAGAAACAACAAGGATATTTAACTTTGGCACCTGATGTTTACATATCAAGAGTACAAAGTTGGGAAGGAGGAATTGCAAAGGAAATAAAATATACAAGGTAGAAATTATGGAGAAAGACAAGGATAGACTACATCAAGGTGCTCCTCCTTCCTTAATTCCTTCTTTGTCTTGAGTTTATGCCTTATTGAATAGGTTCGTTTCCCAACTCCACATTCCTATATTTCACTCCCTCATGTTCTTCACTTCTCACCCTAGGAAATGTTGACAATCCTCAATTATCAACCCCCTGTTACACCTATTGCTCGACCGTTCCCCTATGATCTTACAAGGGAAATGCGTCCACCTTCCAAAGGACTCGTGAAAGGAAGGGGGAATGTCTCACCCACTGCAAGGTCCCTTGAAACCCCAATGTCGAGCCATCACAGTAGATTCTTCATGAATGTCATCATGGAACCCGCATCGGTAGTCTCCCGATTGATGGAATCTTGCATCGACAATCCACACACCCTCTCCACACCTACACAATCTCATCCCACAAACTTGGTGACGACTATCCACAAGCCCCCTATTACCAACTGGTCACTAAATGACATAGTGGGAAAAAAGTCCGCCAATTTGAGTACTATTAGTGACCAAATTTGATGACGACTATTTTTGTGGTCACTAAATGGCTTGGCAGAAAAAAGTCCGCCAATTTGAATACCATTAGTAACCAAATTTGGTGACGACTATTTTTATAGTCACCAAGTGGTCACTAAAAGGCATGACAGGAAAAAAGTGCACCAATTTGAATATTGTCACGCTCCAACCCTCGAGTCGAGCACGCGAGAACCGCCTCATTATCTCGGTATACGGGCAGAACCTCCCCATATACCGAGACAATACAAGACTTTGAACCTGTTCAACCTGATTTAAAAATAATTCCACAACATTCAAAAAGATCATCCCCATCCATCCTATCTCAAAAGGGCATGCATGAGACAAACTTGGCCATTACTACAAGGCATTCAGAATTTCCAACAAACCAAAGGTCATCCTGGCCATTTATGCCATCAAATCATAAAGCAAACATACCCTTCATGAGGTAGGATCCAAAAATGAAATCAACTTTTCCCAAAACAAAATTCATAAAAGATTAAATAATGGTCGTCAATAGAATTTAAACATAAACAAGTCCATCTAGATTCAAAATATAGAGTTAAATAAATTTTCAAATAAAATTTACACAAAATGGCCTCCTTGGGTCCAAACTAACGGTACCACAGAATAAAAACATGATCTATACCAAATGAGGTCTCCGACAATGATTTTTCCCAAAATCCGGCTCTAAATGACTCGCGTATTAATTAAATTTTCCCTGTAAAAATGGAAAGAGAGGGTGAGTATAAAACTATGTGTAATACAAGTTATGATAATAAATGAGTGATGATTGTGGATGTGTCAAATAAACGTCTCAAAGCCATGTCACTTTAGTATAGGAAAAATCAATGATTCATAACAAATCAAGTGAGGTTCAATAATCCATGACTTAAAATAATGTGCATCCATTCATATATGTAAGTTTTCCAAACCATGGGGTGGCCACAAATATCATAATTCTCGACAATAGTCTACCTTGACCAATGGCGAAACCGCCAAGGGTTTTCATGCTCATTTCATATTACAAAACACCCCAAACCTTGGCGTTGGCCTCGGACCTCCCCTGGGGTGCAGACAGGCTTGTCCGAAAATAGGACTTCGAAGGCATCTCTCGAGCACAGCTACCTCCTCAGTCAAATAAATGTCTAATCACGTCGCCCCATCAAGTCTCGCACCGTGGAGGAAATGACTATAGCCATTAGTTTAACATTTACAAGCACCATTTCACAATCATCTCAACATATAATCAATGTGCCATCAATTATCCAGACAATTTCTAAAGTTATGAGTTCAATTCAATCATGTTCAACATAAATTGATAAATATGGCACATTATTTTCAATTCAAACTCATGGATGCATATTTCAATCCAAATCCATTTCGAGACATTCCACAATCATAAAACAATTTAAAATCATTTAAAAAAAACATTTATAAAATCAATACAAATTATTTTCTCACTTAAAATCATAAACATGCATCCACTCATTTCGGGAGGGTATTCACTCCCTACACATTATCAATTTCAAGGAAAATCTCCTTTCAAGCTCCAATAGATTGATCTAAACTAACAATAACAATTTTCGGGTCATTTCTCCTCAAATTCAAGGGTTTGCCAATTTTTCCTAATTTTATTTAAACCCTATTTTCGAATATTTTCTTGTTCTTGTTCCCATTTTATCAATTTGTCATCATTTGCATCATTATAAAAATGCTTATTCATAATTCTCCTAGATTTTCTAATTTTCAAACAATTTTCCTAATTTTTCCAAATTAACATAACCCTAACTTTTCATAATTTCTCCAATTCATGAATATACATTCTAATTTCATCAATTGTACCTCATTTACATCTACATACAATTTTTCATTCCAATTTTCACTATTCACCAATCTAAGGTTTTGATTCTTCTATGAAATTTCCATCAAATCTCAATAAAAAAATTAAATATAACATTAAAAAAACTAAACCCAAGTTTAAAGAGGGAAAATTACCTTGATTTTGAGGTTGGATTGAGTTTTGGGGTTTGGGTTTCAAAAACCCAAATTTCTTCTTCGTAGAGTACTAATTTCCTTCAATCCTCCAATGCTTGAGTTTGATTGAATTTTGGAAATCCATTTAGTGTATTTATATAAAGAGTATTTGATTTGGTAGGAGAAAAATCAAATGTGGTGTGGGAGGAAGAGAAATGAATGTAGAGAGAGAAATGAGAGTATGAGTTCGAAGGTGAAGTGCAAATGACGAGAATGAGAAGAGAACATTCACATTCTAGTGTTTTGAAAGGTAAAATTACCATTTTACCCCTCTTAAAATTAAGGTCATAGTTGAAATTGAAGGGTATTTTGATCATTTCTCATTTCTACTAAAGCGTATCGATACATAAGTTTAGGGTATATCGATATATGAATGCATGCTCTCAGGAAATTGGTTTCAGAGGCTTATATATCGATATATCCTATTGGGATATATGGATATAGAAATTCAAACTCTCAGGAAGTTTATTTCAGAGCTCAGTATATCGATATACTCCTCTAGGACATATCGATATATCAAACCAAACTCTCAGGAAATTCATTTTCAGATTATGATATATCAACTCATCTTAGGATATATCGATATACTAATTCTCCACCTCAAAAATTACTTCAGGGACTTGACATAACGATCCCCAAATGGCTCGGTATATCATCTACAATATCAAAACTGTATCATTTTTCAGTGTTACATTCATACTCCGGATCCGTTTAAAATTTGAATTCTTTCAAGAAATTTATGAAAGAAACTAATAATTAACTAAAAATTTTTAAACACCAAATTTTCGGTGTTACAAATACTATTAGTGACCAAATTTGGTGAGGACTATTTTTTTGTAACCAAAAGTTGTAAATTGAGTATCATTAGTCTTTAGTGACCTTGGACTTATCATATATGAATAAAATTTTATACAAGTCAAACTTAATTTTTTTTAATTAACATTAAAAAAAATTAATATGGTGATAAGTAGTCAAAATGTAATTAATATATTATTAGAAACAAATTAAGATGACAATTAAAATAAACTTTAATTGAGTGTATAATTATAAATTTGACTTCTTTAACAAAAATTACATCTAATATGAACTTTAAATTCCAACTGTAATCGATTTCTCTCGCTCATACTATATTAATTTTTATTTATATGATTTTTGTTATTTTTCATTTATTTTTTAATATTATAATAAAAAGGCAATAAACTTATTTTTATTTTTCAATAAAATTAATAATTGTCTTATTTTTAGTGATAAAATAAAAATAATAATCAAATTTATCAAGAAAATTACTATGAATAAATGAAATATTGAAAAAAATAGTTAATAGAATATTCCACATAATAAAAATAATAGAATATTTTAACATTTTAATGTCTCTTTTGTACTATTTTATATTTTAAAATTGTTAATTTTATTTTCTGAAAATCTTTTGAATTGAAATTTTCATTAATTTTAAAAAACTTTGTTTAGGATTTTATTAATAATAAACAATATTATTAATTTTTAATTTTAATAAAAATGAGGATAACTTTAACTTTTGTGCTGGGTTTGTTCCGAACGAGGAGGTTGATTGTGAGTAGGAGGATTGTCAGCGGGTCAAGAAGGAGCCACAAGAGGGGTTGTGTTAGTTGGGGTAGCGGTATGGCCATCTACCACAGATGCGTTCAATAAAGATTCTCAAATCTATTTTTCACGGACGGTGCCAATCTGTTAGAGGTGGGTTTTGACTCCACAAATCTGACTCCTTGTGACTCAAACGGGTGTTCAATGAAGAGACTTCAAATCTGTAAAAGACTGCCAAATGGTGTTCTGACAGAAGAGATTCCGACGCTCAAATTAGAAAGAGCAGTTTTCGAAAGGATAAACAGACTGAGAAAAATAGATGACGAATCTCCCTGTGATTTTTGTGTGTTCTGTATTGAATTAGAGGACTTACCTGGTTTAACACCTCAAAAGTTTTTATATAGTATCCTTCTGAGAATCGTGCTGTCGCGGGACGGTACAACCTTAGTTTTCTTGTGGAGTGATCCAGAGATTCCGGATCTGTGAATGTCAAAAATTTTATATTGTTATCATTTAAAAAATTGAATTATACAGAAAAATTCTTTCTCTTATCAATTGGATTCTCGAATTTCCCTTTCTTTCTCGAAAAATACGTTTCGTGCTGAAATATGAAACTCAATTGAGACGAGATTCCATTGAGTGTTACTGACTGAAAGAAGAAGTGTTCAATTTCTTTGGTAGCCATTGGTTGGGAGAGAGAGAGAAAATGAGAGCATTTGATTCTATCGAATGCTCTTGTAGGTTTATGTAAATATCATCGGGAGCCGAATGATCAGTGAATAGGCTTTTATGGAGTTTGACTCCTTCGGATGGTCGGAATGACTAATATCCATTCGGAGAGGAAGATCTCATTGATAAAATGGGACGACATAAACTTATTTATGCATGGTTGGATTGAACACAATAGATTGAGTGTCTTATGCTACTCTCGGACGAGACCCATTTTATACAATAAGCTTTATCAAACGAATCCCATCATATTTAATATTAGAAAAACTCAAAAACACAAAATTATAACGCCTTTGTTCCCATCTGCAAGCCCAAAAAATTTTGGGTGTTAAAAACACAAAATTGATACATAATTCTCATCTTTAATTCGGTTTCGTTTCGGTTACATTGTTCTCTGATGGTTTTGGCTCCAGTAGACTGCAATCGGTTTAACAGTTCGGGTCCGGCTCTTCACGGTGTGGTCACGTCCACCGGTGCGATTCTTCTCGGCGTGGTCATACATACACGGTCGCGGGAGAGCAAACGTGGCCAGTAGTCAAATATAAATCCGACTAGAATGCTTTCGGTGTGTAAAGCCGCTAAAGAGAGAGCAAGGACGTGGGTTGGGTGTCTCTTATGCCAATTTTCAATCGGAACAATGCGTTCAGAGTCTCTCGTTTCCTTCCCTTCCTATCTTTCTACTCATCAACTTCTACCCTCACTAACGGCTACATTTCCTATTTCTTATCCCATATTCAAGTCTCTGACCTCCCCTCTCTCCTCCAATTTCATTCTTACATCATCACCACCGGCAATGCCAACAACATTTTCATATCTGCAAAGCTTATCTCTTTCTACTCTTCATACAACCAACCCTATATCTGCACCAAAATTTTTGATTCGATTAATCCCAAAGGCAAAGACACCTTTCTTTGGAACTCCATCATTAAGTCATATTTCTCAAACGGATACTACTCTCTAGCCCTTCAATTTTACAGTCAAATGCGATCTTCTAACACCACACCTAATCAATTCACCATTCCAATGGTTGTTTCTGCTTGTGCAGAGCTTCATTCAGTAAAATATGGCAAAGCAATTCATGGGTTGTCTTCAAAATTGGGAATTTTCAATGGTAATTCTGCTATTGGGTCTAGTTTTGTTTACATGTATTCAAAATGCGGTGAAATGGACGATGCCCATGTGGTGTTTGACGAAATTCTTGTTAGAGATGTGGTTGCTTGGACGGCTCTTGTCATTGGGTATGTGCAGAATGGAGAAAGTGAAAAGGGTTTGGTGTGTTTTAGGGATATGCATAGGATTGGTAGAGACAATGGTGAGAGGCCCAATTGCAGAACCTTCGAAGGCGCTCTTCAAGCTTGTGGGAACTTAGGGGCTGTCTTGGAAGGTAGATGTTTACATGGTTTAGCAATAAAAACTGGAATTTTTCAGTGTGCACAAGCTGTAGAATCGTCGCTTTTGTTTATGTACTGTAGATGCGGGACCCCAGAAGAAGCATATATTTCCTTTTGTGAGGTTTCAGATAGGGATCTTACATCTTGGACATCAATCATCAGTGTGTATGCAAAAAAGGGGTGTGTGAGGGAGTGCATAGTTCTGTTTTCTGAAATGCAGGCTTCTGGGGTTCACCCAGATGAAATTGTTTTGAGTTGCATGCTTTTAGGTTTTGGTAATTCCATGAGGATTTCAGAAGGAAAAGCATTTCATGGATATATTATAAGGGCAAGCTATGAACTAGATCAATCTGTTTGTAATGCATTGTTGTCAATGTACTGTAAATTTGGACTTTTTGATCATGGAGAAAAGCTCTTTGGTGGAGTATGTGAGAGGAACATGGAGTCTTGGAATATCATAGTTGATGGATATGGAAGGATAGGACTTGAAACAAAGTGCATCGAACTCTTTAGAGAAATGCAGTACATAGGTGTAGAATGTGATTTTAGCAGCTTGGTCACGGTAATAAACTCCTGTTCCCAGTTAGGTGCAACACAGCTAGGCATGTCTCTCCATTGTTATGTGATAAAAAAATTGGCAGTCGTAGATATCTCGGTTTGGAATTCCCTTTTGAACATGTATGGAAAATGCGGCAAATTTGCATTTGCTTGGAGTTTGTTTAGTAGGACAAGGAGGGATACCATGACATGGAACACATTGATCTCAGTATACAATCAAATTGGGCATTTCAGTGAGGCCTTATCCTTGTTTGATAAAATGATTTCTGAAAATGCAAAACCAGACTCAATAACATTCAGAAATCTTTTGTCAGCTTGTTCAAATCTAGCATCTTTGGAGAATGGTGAGAGGATTCATAGTTACATAAAGAAAGAAAAGTTTGAATTAAATTTATCTCTTGCCACTGCACTTGTAGATATGTATGCTAAATGTGGTCAACTTGAAAGATCAAGAGAGGTTTTCAATTTAATGAAGGAACGAGATGTTATTGCTTGGAATGTGATGATTTCTGGTTATGGAATGCACGGGGACGTTCAGTCTGCGATAGAGATTTTCGGACAGATGGAAGAATCAAATGTCCATCCTAGTGAGGTCACCTTTCTCGTTCTTCTTGCTGCCTGTGCTCATGCAGGGCTTATCAAAGAGGGGAAGTATCTGTTCCATAGAATGCAATTTTATGGTCTGTCACCCATGTTGAAACACTATGCTTGCATGGTAGATCTTCTTGGCAGGTCGGGTGATCTGCAGGAGGCTGAATCTTTGGTTCTATCAATGCCTATTCCTCCTGATTCAGGCATTTGGGGAACTTTACTGAGTGCTTGTCATATGCACAATGATGTTGAAATGGGAATAAGGATCGGAAAGCAAGCCATTGATTCTGATCCTAAAAATGATGGGTACTATGTACTGCTTTCCAACATGTATTGGTCCATGGGTAAGTGGGAGGAGGCAGAACAAGTGAGAGGGTTAATGAAAGAGAACAGAGTGAAGAAGAATGCTGGATGGAGTGTGACATAGGCTAAAGACTATGGTCATCAATCGCTATCAGGGTTGCTATTTAAATTCATAAAACAGCAGCAAATTGCAGCAGTGCGGATCTTTTCTGAGACCAAAATCTGCTCCATGTTTTTAGATCGAGGGAAAGTGCAGTCACCAAAGGCATCTTAGGTAATTTACAACATCATTATTGATTGTTACATAGTTATTTTTAATCTTCCCCTAGCAGGCATGCTTATTGTTTTCTACAACTTCAATGATTTTCTTACCTGAATAGATTTGGTTTAGTTCCTAGTTGATTGTTGTGGGTCAAACTAAAGCAGTTGTGCCAAGTACTATTTGCTTTGACCGAGCCAGTTTAGTTTAGTGAACTTCTGAGTTCCTCAATAATATTTATTGTTATTCTTTTGGCAAAAGCAGAACTTAATGAATATGAGATATTTGATAGCAAAGACCCAAGAAAATGTATTTGAGCAAATAAAATCTCATTCCATCTCAACATAGGTTAATTTAGGTTTTTTAGTACATTAACTTGTACATCTAACCCATTGATATATTCGGTAATTTTCCTGTTGGATGATTAGTTATTGCTCAGGCTGAATTCATCATGAAGGCATAAATTAATGTAGAATAACCTGCACAAGTTATGGGTGAGATAAAGAGAGTTCTAGACTGTGAAATTGTTCGGACGAGATCATTCGTGTTTTGACACAATAACTTGTAAAATATGAATAAGTTTTCCTAGAAAATGGATGAAGATCTTAACTGATGATACTTGGAAGATTTAAATAGGCTCCTATAAAGATATATACATGAAGAAATTCTTAGAAATTTGGAGAGTAACTTCTCCTACTATAATGTTTTTCTTTGCAAGGAGCGACATGGGTGACAAATTCGAGTACAAATAGGAAGAAAGGTGTTTTCTTTTAGAAACACATAGTTCATTAGTCACCTGTTGTTCCATTGTGAGTGGGCAAAAACAGTTTGAATTTTGAAATATTGTTCATTTGGTTTTGGGAATCCCTTTGGTGTGGGATAAACTGAGTATGGTTTGGTGTTGAGAAATTTATATGTTGATCTCCTATTTCTACCCTTCTAGTTGAGTCAAGAGTAAGAGAAATAGGGAAGGGCAGAAGGGCATGACAGCCTCCTTATGATTCCACAAACTTCTGATTGACCTTCCACTTCTAATCTAGAGCATGTTATACTATAAATGTATCATTTTGTATTCCCTATTGTACACTTTTAAGCAGTTGGCTACCACCATCTTTGGGCCTCCCAGTCTTGTCTCTTTATCCTAATCAGAAGGCAGATTGCAACAAAAGTTGGAAAATCCTTAATGTAAGGAATGTAATCAGTGACACGTGTGAAAATAATTAGTATCTTATTTAGTAAGCATGATCATTTTTTTTTCCAGAAATTGAATAGAGAATGCAAGCCCACATTTTTTGAAGCATAAGTTTTGATCATCACTTGTGTTACCTGAGCTTTGTTTATCACCAGAAAGTACCCGTGTCAACATGCCTCAGTATGCATATGGGATTGGGGGTGGCTACTGGTGAAGATGTCTCTAATAGCCATGTCTAGTTGGAGGACAGAAAAAGAAGAGGACAATAATGAGAAAGTTTCTCAATATGCGGATGTTTCTTATTTGCATACCGAGAAATTTTGGTCCCGTTGTTAAAATTTCTTGCAATTTCTCAGGCTTTTGGCCCTTCTGGTCTTGAGTATCACTCTGTAGGGTCTTTAAAAGACTAGTTCAGTTGAAATTTTGGTGCTTCTTTTTTTTTTTGGCCACTTTTTTAGTAAAAGTGCAAAAATGCCTCTTAACTATAGGTGAAATACAAAGAGCCACCAAAACTTTAAAGAAGTACAGAAACCTCTACTCAACAATGAAAATGTATAAAATTAACTATTTGGTCTACATCCGTTTCTTAACTTAATAAAAAATATTAAAAAATCAATTTTTTGTTTAAAAAAATTGAGGGTTAAAAAAGGAAAAAATAAATAAATAAACAACTCTCCATCTCTCTCTCTCCCTCCCTCCCTCCCTCCTTCCTTCCACAACCATTTTCCCTCCTCTGCTTCCTCATTCTCTCTCCCCTTCTCCAATCTCTCATTCCCTTTTTCTCTCTCCCCTGATTTCCAAGGCTTTAGTGACAATGTTGAAGAAGATGAAGCCATAAATTCACTTTTCTGCCATCTGAAACTGTCCACTTCACCAGAATTCACCATGGATACAAAGCTTCATTGCCAAGGAAGAGAAGCAATCCCATTACGTCTTTCGTCAAGTCTGATGTTTTAACTTTTCCAGAACATGATTTCAACTTCAATTTTAACTTTTCAACACTTCTTGTTGTTGCCCATGTAAGTAGTCATCCGAATCCGGTGGCCATATCTGCTTCGGCAGCTATAGCTACGCGAAGTTGGGGCTGGGAGAGAGAGAAGGAGAGAGAAAGAGATGGAGAGTTGATTTTTTTTTTAATTTTTTTAAAATAATTTTTTTAATTTTTAAATAAAAATAATTTTTTAAAGATTTTTTTATTACTTTAATGGAAAAAATAAATGAAACTTGGATGGAAGGGTAATTTGATACACTTTCGTAGTTGATCGGAGGTTTTTGTATTTTTTTTAAAAGTTCTAGTGGTTCTTTGTATTTCGCATATAGTTGAGGGGGCATTTTTGCACTTTTCCTTTTATGTTTTTGGGGTCACTTGCCAAACAGGGTTCAAATTATTAAAGTTACAAAGAGTTAGAAAGGTTTCGCTGTTGAAATCATTAATCCTTTCTAGAAGAGGATGAGAGCTTGTTGAGGCAAAAGAACTCCTGCAAGATAGGTTTTAGTTATGTATTTCAATGCTCAAATCTAAATATTAAAATTGCAAAGAAGGTTCCTTTCATAATTAAGCAAATTAAAAAAGAAAGTGACAACACTTCTCTATATTCAATTGTTTTTAGTTATTATCTCTTTTTTTTTTGTGCATGTCATTAACAAGCATGCTTAGAAGAAAAATAAAATAAAATATAAAATATAAAATTAATTAAAAATAAAAATAGACCAGGATAATCTTTCTATTTATATTGCTTTATATTAAATTTAAATTAAATTAAATTCCATTTATATTAAATTGAACTTTAATTAAAATAGAAGCAAAAAATCCCAAATAAATAAATAAAATAAAAGTAAATATAAAAATAAAACAAAAAAATAAAAAATATGTTACATATATTATGCCTTGCCCGAATCAACAATTTTTTTTCTTCTTTTTTTTTTTCTTACGCTTCAAAATTCTTCCTTGCCAAGCTTAGATTTACTTTTATTTGTTTATTTATTTCTTATTTTTATTTTATCTTGCATTTACTTTATACCTTGTTATCTTTTACATTTTATATTTTGGACTTTGATTTATTTTGTATTTTTCAAATTTAATTTAATAGTTTTAGGGTTTAATTTACTTTATCCTTACTGTGAAAATAATTAGGTTCTGTAGGGTTTGAACCTACAACATGGGTTTTGGAGATCCATGTTCTACCAAAGTAAACTAAGATCACTTTCTTATTACAGCAAATGGTCTCCATGTACTAAAGTTTATGGAGTATATAGTTTGTGTCCTAGAAACCTATCCAAATCCATTCCTGCTTGGCATAGGTTGGGGTGATGACATTATCAAATAATGGGGGAATTGTTGTGCCCAATATTGTGTTAGACATGGACATGGCTTCCATTTTAAGATGTCCATGCTCAATATGTTCCTATAATGTTTGATAACTTGGTCTCGTTTGGTCAAGGTAAAATGCAATTTGAACGAATGTGACTCTTTACTCTGCATTTACACATACACTTGAGTATGTGCTTTCTTTCACTTTCATTTACTTGATTCTAATTTTCTGTCATCTCTACCTAAACTGATCTAAGGGCCAATACAGGGATGGGGGAAGACGAGATTGCCTTTTTGGACCAATTCTTGAGGGACCCTTTATTTGGACGGCATGTCAAATCTAGCTGCTTTGAATCTCAAGAAGGCCTAAAATGCTGGATCTGTATTTCGAGAAGGTAAATATTCAATACTCATAAAAAATCTTAAGATAAAAGTTAACCAGTTTGGATGACCAACTTTTTCTAGCAGAAATCTTCATCCAATTCTCTTGTGAAGTGAAGATGCAATACCTGATTAATGTAAGGCCCTGATTAATGTAAGGCCTATTCGTCCGCTCAATGCTGGGCAGCTAGGAAAAATGTAAGTGCTCATAAATTTCAATTTTGTCTCAGTGTACAAGTTCTGGCACCAATTTCGAATTATGATCAATTTTGATTTTGATTTGATTTGATTTTGTTTATTTATTTTTAGGTTTCACTTGAAACATAATCTCTTTCCAGATTCTGGTGTATGTAGATGGAAGTTCATGTGGTTTACGCAAATGTCCCACATCAGGTACAAGAAAAATTAGTTTCTAAAGCAACTCAGAAAGCTTTCCTTAAAAAATTCTAGTGGGAAACAACTAAAAGAAGATTGCTGATATGATTTGATTGCTATTGCTGCAGCTGCTATTGATTGGTTAGAGAAGAAAAACCCTCTTTGGCTGTTTGAGATGAAAAGCAATTTTTGTCTGATGATGAGGAAAAAAACTCTTTGATCAAACAATATGTGAACTTGGTAGGTTTTCTTTTTTTTTTGATAGAAAAATTGGTGATATGAATCCTAAACCATCATGTTCATGACCTGCAGCGGGCAGAAGCAGCTTCAGCCGCAAGACATAAAGTTAGCAAATGGAAAAACTTCATACATTCTAGGAAAATCATCACAAAGTTATTACATATATAGGTGATGGGGCTGTCCATACTTCTTCCTTAAAGTCATTCTTTTGACAACCGCATTGACATCATCATAGTCCGCACTGATCACTTCTCCCTTTTAGCCTTCTTTGCTGCTGGGGTCCTCTTCGAAACACTTGCAACTAATGATGAGCGTGCCTCCTTAGTGCTAATCACAGTCTTCACAGAGCTATTGTGCTCGAGATGAACCCACTTGATCCATCAATGATGCGCCTGTTTTGGGGTAATGGAGTTGCAATTTCTAGCCCCTTCTATTCCTTGCAAGTAAGCCTCTTCTCCTTTTGAAAGCCCTCATGACACTAATAATATCCCTTAGTGGCAACACACTTCTACTCCCTCCCTGGTGTCATTGCGGGGTACTCTCTGCCCACTGCAGTACTGGCCACCATGAACTCCACCAGGACTGCTTCCTCTGGAAGCCAAAGATGTCATCAGTACGGATGTGGTTGTTGTGGCTGTTGAACCCATCTGATTAGTATGACATAATTCTCTCCCATTCCTCGACATGTATTGGGAAATTTCTGAGTGTCTCCTCGGAGCCAATTGTAGAGTGACTCCCTGGATAGAATGCAATAGGAGAGAACAGAAAGAGAGGTTTGGGAAGAAGAGAAAGAAATCGGTAGATGCATTTGTGTTAACGTGGAATCTGTGTGCATGAATCAAGTTTGAATCTCTAGCGTGATCCTCCTGAGCCACACAACAGGAAATCCAACTGAATCAATCTTCTATAAGAATCATTTATCAAGTAATATAACCATTCTGAAGTTCATTATTCCAACCAACCTTTTTCCTTCCTTACAGACTGCTAGCCCTAGTATGACCAAGAAGAGCTAGGGCAGGCAGTTGGCGGTTTCAGTTGAGAAATAGTGTAATATTGGCCATTTAAGTTGATGCTTGTTGCCATGACCTCCGGTGTCTGCAGAAGGTTCAAGTACACAGCAAAGAAGATAAGACACCGGTCATTGCGCCAAGAGTGTTGGACCGCGTTCCAAGGTGACCCGTCAAAACACAATGTATTTCTTAGTGTTAACTTACAAAAATGAGATAATGAATTATAGTTGAATTGGTACTCTCTTTCCCTCCCTGTTGTAAAGATCTTGAGCCTTCCCATGTACCCAAAAAATAAAAAAGCCGTTGACAAGGGATTCATGGTTATTTATCGTCATTTAATTGTCACTGTTTTTTATGAAATAGGATAATAAAATAATCATTGTCTGTTGAATGTGATCCAATAATCACCAATCCTATAGGTATCAGTACCACAAGAATGATGGAAAATTCTATGGATATGATGCTCTGATTTTTTCAATTGGGGGGTATTGAACAACCATGTTTTGTAAGTTCAATTGTAATTTCTTGTTCTATGATAGTATATTTTCCAATTTTATCATAGAATATTTTCTAATTTTACCCGTATCGCTGGTTAGGTTGTTCAATGGTATCATGGAGCATGTTTGGTAAGCTCCAATGATTTTTAGGAAATAAGTGATTGTACACAAAGATTATTTCAAATCCGAAAATTAAAGATTTTTAAATATGACAACTTTAAAGTATTACATAAAAAATGATTGAATATAAGAAAATCATAACTTTTGATTAAAATCAATTCACCCAAGTTAACATATCCTCATTTTTTTTTTATACATACTGAGACTCGAACTCGATCCTATTACAAAGAAAAAGGGGAAGTGCTACTTGAGCTGAAGTTCATTAGCAATTAACATATCCTCTTATTGCAACGAAATGAAACGGGGGGATATCTCATCAAGGTCCCTTCACTCTCTCATTTTTTATAGTAATATGATATTTTATATTATTTCACTTGTAGTAAATCTTAATCAATACAACTTTTTTTTTTTTTACATTATATGTAAAATTCTTAAAAATTTTAGTTCTTAATTTATATAATGTGTATATGTAAAATACTAATTATATAAGTAAATTTTAAAATACAATACCATCTTTTCTCTAGGTAGACGTGTGGTATTCAATTGCAGCATGGATGACCTTGAGAGAGAAAATTAAGATGTTATAGTAGTGAGAGTTTCTCTCGAATTTGTTGTTATGTGTTTAAGATCTTTAGTTAAGTAGATTTGAGTGAAAGTAATTCTGATTTATTTAGAATTTATTTTTATTTAATTAATTAAATTTAACTAATTATTAATGACAGATAATTGACAGTTAAAGATTAATAGTTAACGATTGATAACTGATAGTTGATAATTGTATTAATTGATATTCATATATAATCATTTTAACTAATATCTATATCTGTGCATTTTACAAATGACTAAAATTTGCGAGTCTATGTTAGTTCATGCGGGTTGCCAAATCAGCCGTCACATGGGCCATCAAATCCCTTCTAGTTCCGACTATTGAAAAAGTCAAATAGTTTTTTTTTTTCATCTGATATTTGGAGTTTCGTTCTGACTAATACAGATCTACCTATTATCGGGCCATTTTCAAATGAAGTCTCCCAACATAATTTTTTTTATATCCATGAAGAATCATATTCATGATCATGATTAAGTAAACTCAGCTTCTTTTCAATTGAGTTAAGTAAAGTCAAATAGTTTAAAACACTACCTAAGGACCGAACGAATCGCCCCATTTGGAGATGTATGGGGACTCCTAAGTCTGTAAATCTTATCTATACGGTTAAATAAAAATAATATTTTATGAAAGTTATAAGGAGTGTCATATAAAAAATAGATATATTTTTTTATTTTTAAAATGGATAGAAATTAATTCTTTAATTTTTTTATAGATATAATTAATAAGTTTATTTAATATTATAATAATGAAATTATTTGATACTTAACTAATATTTATTATAATTTTTAATATTATTAGGTTTATTTGATGCATTAAGATAATTAATGAACAATAAAAGTTTCTCTTGCAATTCTCTCTCTCTCTCCACACTCTTTTTGTCAACAACTGATCTTTCACTTTACTTTTCAAACTCAAAATTAAATTAATTAATACTTCCTCTATTTAGAGAAAATTGATGAATTATTACATATTTATCTGAAAATTTATTTTCTCAAAAAAGAAAATTTTATTTTTCACTCTGTAACTGAAAATGACTTTTATCACATATTTTTACCATAAAGATTTTATTTTTTTCAAAAACCATTCACATAAAAATGTAAAACATATAGTTTTCAAATAAATATATATATATATGGTTAAAGGTTGATAATTGACATGTTTTGTTAATTGATTTTGATTTTTTTAAAAAAATTATTTGCCCAAATTTTCAAGAAAATGATATCTAGATGGTTTTTTATAAAGAATTTTACTAAATTTTTTATTCATAAAATAATAAATAAACAGAAGAAGATGAAAAGAAAAAAATATATATTTTTCTAAATTTTTTATTTTGTGAAGCAAACGTAACCCAAGTAAATGGAAAATAATGAAAATTAGAGAGAATGAGTAGTGGAAAACGCATACACGAGAGAGTGGGGGAAAGGAATAATCGAGAAACAGTTGGAGTGTGTTTATTGAGTTGTAGAGAACGGTGTCGGAATTGAATTTCTAGGAGAGTCATCTAATCAACAGTGGAAATTAGAAGTCAAAGGAAAAAGGTTATGAGTTCAGGTATAAAACAAGAAAAGAGATGTTGTTGGTGCATTGAAGTTAGATTTAGGAATCCGATGACATGATATTATGGTGTGGGGATTTGGATTTTAAATAGAACTTTGCTTTTATTCCATCTACTAGATAGAACCACTGTTTGGCAAAGGATCAAAGAAAACTATGTTTTCTAATTTGCAAAATAATTATTTTTAAAAGTATCATCCCATTAATATTACAAAAAAATTAATAATAATAATAATAATAACAACAACAACAAAAAATTAAATTTTTATTAAAATTCTTGCTAATATCTATACCATTAAGAAAAAATAGTGCATTAATGGAGGTCGTAGGAAGTATCACATAAGAAAATAGGTATATTTTTAATTTTTAAAAAAGATTAGAAATTTAATCATCTATTTTTTGTAAAAGTATAATTAATGAAATTTTTTGATATTACAATAATAAAATTATTTGATCGTGGAGTGATATTTATTGTAATTTTAATATTATTAAGTATATATAATATATTAAGATAATATAGAAATGTTTTTACTTTTATATTTAATACTTTCCGCTTCTCCTCACTAATCTATTTGCTCTTTTCCTAGATAATTTGCCTCTTATCTTTATATAGAATTAGGGTGATCAAAATCTCTTCCTTCCACTCTTGTGATAGGAACACAGCCCAACTTTCATCGATTCGTATTTTCGATTTTGGGAATACCATTTGATTATTGTTGGAGTTATGACAGCTTATTTTACTTCCATCGAGGAACGATTAAGACTTATTTCGTTTAAAATTCCCTACTTCATTCCCCATCACATTTGTATCGACCTAACTTTTCATTATGTATTAAGTATTTTATTAATTTGATTCAATATTTTTTAATGTTTGCTTCTTGATTTCTCAATATAACATTAAAAAAAAGTGTTTGTATGGCTCTTTAATATTTGCTTCTTGGCATCTCAATATAACATTAGAAAAAGGGTTCATATGGCTTTTTAATGTTTGCTTCCAGGTTTTCATTAGAGTTGTAGGAGACCAATGTAGGACGTCAAAAAGTTAAACAAAGGAGATCAATTAAATGGCAGGATTATCGAGATGAACAACTATAATGGTTATTTGATGAATTTTCAAACCGTTCAACTACTAAGTGCCTATTTTCTATACAACCTCATGCATTATGTCATTTTACAAAAACAATACAATCGTTCTTCATTATACCATTCTATGCAAGTATGACCATTTTGCATCAAGCGTTAGGCGTGAACAAAATGATCAATAAAAATCAACTCTATATTATAACCAGGTATGTTAATATATTTTTCGGAGGTAAGTCTTGATTCCACAGATCTAACTCCTTGTGACTCGAACGGATGCACGATGAAGATGCTTGAAACCTGTAAAAGAACATCGGATGGTGATTCAACGGGGGAGACTCCGACGCTAAAGTTAGAAGAGTGATTTTCGAGAAAAATGGAATAGACTGAGAGATGAAGGAAGGACGGATCGCCCTATGATTTGTATTCCGAGTGTGAAATCAAGAGAATTTACCTGGTTTCAATGTATCAAAAGTTTTTATATAGAGTCCACAAGAACCGTGTATATTCAGAGTGTTACAACTCTAATTTCTATACCAGGAGATTCAAAGATTTCAGAGTTCAAACGTCCAAGATTTGAAATCATTATTGTTTAGAAAGTTTGATTATACGGAGAGATTCTTTCCCTTATCGATTAGATTTTCAAGGGTTTCCTTCTTTGCGACAAGAAACATTTCACGCCGAGATAGAAAACAAAAGTCGTTGTAAAAATCGTTTGAATATTATCTCTGGTCAATGAGAACAGAAGTTATCGGTCTCTTAAGAAGTTGTTAGTCATCGATCAAACGTAGAGAGGGACAAGTATTCGGGAGCTTTGAATACTTTCTCGGATTGATTGCATAGACCTCAATGGGAGTTAGCCGAATAGTAAATAGGATACCATAGATAACAGATCCTCTCAGTGGGTCAGGGCGACATGGTTTATTCAGGGAGATAGATTTCATCGGTAAAGTGGGATGACATTGACCCATTTGTGTTTAAACTGTTGAATCTTGTAAATGGGGTCTCATCAGAACCCTTTGAGACATGGTCTCATCATTTACTCCTGATTTATGGGGTCGTTTTGTGAGAAAGGCGTCATAAGTAGTGGCCATTGGGAAATGGAAGCCTTTCACATGTCGTTTTGTGTTTCACGAACTGTTTCTAATGTTCCTTATAAATCTTTTCTTGGGAGAGGATTTGGTATTTCCTCTTTCTCACGTTTGTTTTTTCTTCCATTAAACTTTCTTACTACACAGGAGATCTTCTGCGAGAGAAATGGCAAGAGACTCTACTCTTCAAAGATTAACAACATTAGGAGTGTTATATCAAAGGAAGAACTCCAAGAAGTTCACACCACCATATTGATGAGTGATGATTATATTTTGGTGTCAACCATAAATGAGGACAGAGCGACTAGAGCGGCAGAGGGCTGTGTTTCGATATACAAGTAGATGGTGAAGTTTGGCTTGAGGGTGCCAAACATTGACCCATTCGCTAAGGTATTGCATCATTGGAATATATTCCCAACCTTGTTGACCCCCAACGTTTGGCGCCTTATTGTCGTTGTGATCTCCCTGCTAGAGTTCTGTCACCTTCGTTTTGATTTCGATATCTTGGCAACCCTTTTTTCTCTAATAAGGTATATGAAGAAGGGCTCGGCCTGAGATTGGTATAAGCTACAGACCCGTCCTGAATCCGATTGAGGGTTTCATTATAAGGAACCCACTAGTAGCAACTGAATACACAAGTATTTCTTGGATTGCAACCTTTAAACCCTTCACGTCACTTTCATTTCGTGCGTTCGGTCGGTAGTTACTGTAAGGCTACCCAAAGGGTTATCTTTATTGATTCCTTGACGAATGACCAAATATTGTTTCTAGCGGGTCTATTAATAAAAGAAAAAAGGAAGTCGACAGGCCTTTCTTGATCGATAGGAAAAGGATTAGATTGGTCGATGTTTCGGACTTTGTGGACAATGCTCTACTAAGGGAGATTATAATTGACCATGATTCGTCCGTGAAGGACCCTTTAAAGAGAACTAACGGGGTGTCTAAGGCCCAACCTCCTCTAGCGCTTCCTCTGGTAAAAAGAAAAAAAATTATAGAAAACGAGTCTCTAGTGGGAAGAGGGCACAAAGCTGGGGAGGAAACCAAGGGGGCATACCCTTGGTCACGTTGAGGCCATCCAAGGTTAAGCCAGAAGAGTTTAATAAGGCTAGTCATTCGCCATCCACCGATGACAAAAGGGTTTCAGTGTCAGGTACACTCACTATGAGGAGCCCTGAAGGGGCTCCATCATCTGTTGTAGAAGTGAGGGCATCGAGGGGGATAGAGATTCAAGTTGCATTGATTGAAGAACTATCTGGTTCGTCATGTGTTGTCCCACTATGGCTTTCTTGTAAGAAAAAATGCAAAGTACCCGATGAGACTACCATCCCTCCTTCTATTCCCATCCAATCCTTTCATGGTGACAAACGATCGAAGGAGAGAGGAACAACAGCCATTAGCGTAAGAGACAAGCATTACAGCTATGTGAACTTGGCTAAAGTAGAAAGAATAGCCGATCGTCTTGACTTTGATCATTGCGACTTAGAGTTGTACACGATGTCCATAGAGTAGGTTGGCGGGGCTCTTAAGTCCCTTGGTTTGATAGTATCATCTTTTAAATTCGTCCCGTTTTGTTTTTTCTTCATCGTCGGTTGATCTAGTTCCCCCTTTTTGTAGACAATTGCCCTGGCGGAGTTCCAAGAACAACGGAGGAAACAAACGGTATGACATTTGGAGGAGCACGTCAATCGACTAAACGCTTAGGTCACAACATTACGAGATGCTCCTAATTAGAGGAACGAGGATGTGGGGGAAAATGAGGTGCTCAAAGCCTTACTGGCTGAGAATGAGGAGGTGAAAAACCTGCAGCGGGACTTGGGCTTATGTCAGAGTCATTGTAAGAAGCTGGAGACCGAAAAGAAGGCCCTTAAGGCATGATTGCAAACCACCGAAATGTTAGCACAGTTACACGAGAGTCTTTCTAGGTAGCGGAGTAGAGAGTGGCTAAATTAAAAGAATTTTTGTTTAAAAGTGTCATTGCCTTTAAGGATTTCCTACGCTAGTTGATAGAGAAACTAAAATGTGCCGAATAAATAATCCGTCAGTTTAGATTAGATGCAGTTCTGCCTCCGATCAAGGGGATTACCAGTCAAGAAGCGATGGATTGAAGTATGATTCCCACCAGATCGATTGGTATTCCAGCCAAGCCGAGCATAATCGCAACGAGGGCTTCTTAAGAGATCTTGGCACTTCCCCCCACTCTCCCGAAATCTGTATAACTCTTGTACCATTGTATCATAGCAATTCTTAACGAATAATTCTTTCATGTTCTTTCGTTCAACATGTGGTAATAACAAAGGATATTCCCATCATCGTTTAGATAGTTCGAATAGACTCGTTGACCACACTTAGTTGTTTTAGACATTCTTGGAGAACGTCAGCCCATCTTGAGGCGTTCCTTAGTTATGCGTTTCGACAAGTGCCTCTGATTTTTCGACAGGCAATGCTTACTAAAATTCATCCAAAGGAGAGGGAGATAGATCCTTTCAATATATCATGGTGACATAGACCCATTTAAGGAGATAAATCCTTTTGGTAGATTAGGACAACACACACTCGTTCGGGGAGATAGATCCTTTCGGCAGGTCAGGGTGACACAGACCCGTTTGGAGAGATAGATCCTTTCGGTAAGTCAGGGCAACACAGACCCGTTCTGGGAGATGGATCCCTTCAGTAGGTTAGGGCAACATAGATCCCTTTGATATGTCAGGGTGACACAGACCCGTTCTGGGAGATAGATCCCTATAGTAGGTAAGGGTGACGCAAGCCCATTTGGGGAGATAGATCCTTTCGGTAGGTCAAGGCAACGTAAACCCGTTCGGAAAGATAGATCCCTTCAATAGGTCAAGGTGACGCAGGCCCGCTCAGGGAGATAGATCCCTTTGATAGATCAAGGCGACGTAGGCTTGTTCAGGGAGATAGAACCATTCAGTAGGTCAAGACGACGCAAACCTGTTCAGGGAGATAGATCCCTTCAGTAGATCAGGGCGACATAGACCCGTTCAGGGAGATAGATTCGTTCGGTAGATCAGGGTGACATAGACCTATTCGAGGAGATAGATCCCTTCGGTAGGTTAGGGCGACACAGGTCCATTCGACCTCGCTTCCCTATGAACTGTCTAGAGAGTCTGAAACGTCTAATAGGGGATGAGGCATTTGAGAGGCTCGCTCCTTATGAATTTGGAGGATCACTCAATCCTAGCGATTATCTGGTGGTTGGGCGACCGGTCGATCATTCGATCCATTCTATTGTGGTGGTGCCTATTGGTTAGGATTCGGTATGTCTCTCCCCTCTTTATTGATGAATCTTTGTAACCTCCCGTTCGGACCAAGAATTCTTGCTCGTCTTTGAGCTTTCTATAGTCGTCAGTCATGTGACCGTAATCGCGATAGAAGTAACAATACTTGGTCCTGTCCTTCTTGGGATCATCCTCCGTGGGTTGGAGAGGCCATTGGATTTAAGGTTGGTCTCTGATTTGGAGTAGAACTTGACTGAGAGTCTTATTTAAAAGGGTTTAAGCATTGAACCTTTGAGGAGTTGGAGGACCTAGTCGATTTCTCTTTGGTGAGAGTCGTCGAGGTGATCGATTATATTCTCTTTTGGACGATCGGTTTTTCCTTCTGTCGAAGATCTCGGTGTTTTTGGCCACAATGTACTTCTCAGCATGAGAGTAAAACTCTTGGATGGTGGAGGGAGGATTCTTCGTGATAGAAATTTTCATGCCTGAAGGGAGCAATCCAATGAGCAGCAGTGCGATAGAGTGATCCAAAGCTGAGACCTTCATAATCTTTGTTTTGAACTTCTCCAAGAAATCTTTCAATGGTTCATCCTCCCTTTGATATAATGACAGTAAAGAGGTGGATTTTCTCTTTACTCCTCGACTTATCACAAAGCGGGCTTCGAATTACTGTTGAACTTGAAAGAAAGTTTTTATACTCAGCAACGGGAGTGAATTGAACCATGTTAACGCGTTCACACTGAGAGTGGTAAGGATGTGTTTGCACATGGTGGCATTTGTCATGTCTCTTGATATCATCACCGTTATTAAGTGCGTCGTATGATCACGAGGATCAATCATTCCATCATATCTTTCCATGGGGGGACAAAAGCACATCATGGGATATCGGCTCCAAAAAGACCTTCGGGTCGAAAGGCAAAGTGTTAGTAGGGTAAATAGGAGTTTGGTTATCTCGAACGTTGGCCCGTTTGAGTTCATCGGCTATAAGTTGCTCAACTTGTCTCCTTAGGTCTTCGGGATCATGGCGGGAAGTCGTCGAGGGTTTGTAGTTGAGTGGTGGCATTTGTCGTCGGGGGAGTACATGCCCAGATCCTCCTGAAGAAGACTAACCCTCGGGTCTCACGGCTCGACTAAGACCTTCTAACTATTTGCTTATGCCCTAGATCTTGAACTCTAACCTATCTATTTGAGGTTGACTGACTCATTCTTGGGATACCAGCGCAGGAGGCACATCTGGGCGTTCCTGAGGTGCAGGTTGTGAAACCTGCTCCGGGCCAGGAGGTTAAGCATGAACAGGAGGATTGTCAATGGAGTGAATGGGTATCACAGAAAGGGTTGCGTCAGTAGGGGTAGCAGTATGGCCATCATGGCGGATGTGACCTTCGATGCAATTCTGGTTCTCTTTTTTTTTAGGCATATTGGTCTGGTGATCCAGAGAATTCAACGAAATTTTCCCTAGTCTGTTTCCTACAAACAGTGACAAACTGTTGGATGTGGGTTTTGACTCCATAGATCCGACTCCTTGTGACTCGAACGGGTGCACAATAAAGAGACTTGAAACTTGCAAAGACCGAGGAGAGGGTGCTCTGACGGGAGAGATTCCGACACTCAAGTCAGAAAAGAGCGGCTTTTGAGAGGAATGGAACAAACTGAGAGAGGAAGGGAGGACATATCTCCCTGTGATTTGTGTGCCGAGTGTAAAGTCAAGAGAACTTACCTGACTTTGATATATCGAAAGCTTTTATATAGAGTCCGTAAAAACCGTGTACATTTAGGGTGTTACAACCCTAATTTTCATACTAGGAGATCTGAATTCGGAGTTCAAACGTCCGAGATTTGAAATCATTATTATTTAGAAAGTTTGATTATACGGGAAGATTATTTCTCTTATCAATTAGATTTTCAAGGATTTTCTTTTTTATTTGCAAGATACATTTCATGTTGAGATAGGAAACAAAAGTCGTTGTGAGATTTATTTGAATATTGTCTTTGGTCAACGAAAACCAAAGTTATCGGTCCTTTAAAAAGCTGTTAGTCATCGGTCGAACGTTGAGAGGGATAAGTATTCGAGAGCACCGAATACTTCTACAGATCGATTGCATAGACTTATTGGAAATTGGCCAAACAACGAATATGATACCACAGATGACAGATCTCTCGATGGGTCGGGACAATATGACCCATTTAGGGAGATAGATTCCATCGATAAAATGGGATGACATAGGTAGATTTGTGTTTAAATGTGTTAAACCTTTTGAATGAGGTCCCATCAGAATCCTTTGAGACATGATCCTGTCAATACTATTTAATTTATATATTTTCCCTTTAAGATAACCCGTAATATAAATACGTGCATGTGATTTAGTGGTAATAATAATAATGGGGTATTTGATTAAAGGGGATGAGTTTCATGAATTAGAATGAAACCCATATAAGTTGTTTGAATTAATGGAATGAAAATGAATATATGAAAATGAAACCCTTAAAGTATGAGTTTTGTGAAATCTAAGTATATTGATGGGTTTCAAGTGAAACCCATGGATGAAATTCAAGGAAAAAAAAATTGGATATTTTTATTTTCCTTACAAAAGATTTAAAATAAAAAATAATTTAAAAATATTATAAATTAAATTATTTTTTTTTCAAAAACAATTTTTAATTAAAATATTTCTTAAAATTAAAAAATATTATTTTTATCAAAAAATTTAATTAAAATAATTTAAAATATTATAAATTAAATTTTTTAATCAAAAACAATTTTTTTAATAAAATATATTTTTTTAATCAAAAACAATTTAAAAACAATTTTTTGATAAAAAATTTTACCAAAACAATTTAAACAATTTTTTTAATTTAATAATTTTAAAAATTTTTGATAAATTAAATATTATAAATTAAATTTTTTTGATAAATTATAAAAAATAATTTTAAAATATTATAAATTAAATTTTTAAAAAATATTATAAATTAAAAAAATTAAATGTAATCTAAAAAATTGATAATTATAATTTCTAAAATTTATGATAAATTTTTTTATTGTTTTCTTTAAAAAAAAAGATTTAAAATTGAAAAATGGTTTAAAAAATTGTAAATAAAATTTTTTTGTTAAAAATTTTATAATTTTTATTTTTTTAAAATTTTATTAAAATTATAATTATAATTTTAATTTTAGATATTAAAATAAAATTTTAAAAGTATTAATTTGAAAATATTTTTTAATTAAAACAAAAGTTAGAATTAAATGATTTTTATCCTAAAAAATATATAAACTAAATATTAACAATGATAATTAAATCAATTTTAAAATTTAAATTAAATATTTAATACCAAAATTTGATTTCGATTTTGATTTTTAAAATTTTTTATTCTGATTTGATTTCAATTTTAATTGTTGAGTATGAACCAAACGTTACTTCGGAAATATTTGGGCGCCGAAGCGGCCGAAGCACCAAAAGTGAAAAATTGAGTGGAATGAGGAACTGTACTCCGCACTGTACTGTTCGAATAGGTTCAAATGAAGTGCGCGTGCCGCCTTGCGCTCGATTCGAATTTAACCAGGCGGGTTATTTTCAGGTCCACTCCTGGTCGCTCCCTTATTTTCTACTTCCCGCCCCTCTCTCTCTCTCTCTCTATCCATATTTCTGAATTCTGTGCATTATTTGATCGAAACGAAACCCCTCTCCGTCTCCACTCACGGGTCTTCTAAGGTTTTTCTCCCAAGGTCAGAGCCCTGAAACCTCTTCTTGTTTAGTTGATCTCCATTTCATTTTATGTATTGTCCAGGGTTGTTTTTTTTTTTTTTTTTTTTTTTTTTTTTATAATCAGAGTCTTGATTTTGTTTCTTCTCTTTGAATTTTTCCTCTGGTGCTTTTGTTGTGTAGTGTATTTTGATTTGGGGGTGTGGTGGATCTCGATAGTGGTCAAATTGTTCATGGGTTTCAAGTTTTCGACGAATTGACGCTTAGAAATTTGGATTTTGTGTTGTTCAAAACAAAGTGGGGGTTCATGATGAGTAGCCATACTGACGAATCTCAAAAATCTCGTCCTCCTCTTGGGGAGATATCTAATCGCCAAAGGAAAAGGGATTTTTCTATGATTTCTGGCAATTCTGATCTCAAAAACAAAGATGGGTCCCATAAGAATTCTAATCCTGATAAAGAAGATTGGGAATCTGGGTTTGCTCGCCGTGTGTCTCACTGTGTGGAAAAATTGGTCAAAGACAGATTGAACACAAAATCTGACAAAGATCTTAATGATGTGAACTTCGATTTGTTAGAGGGTAGCAGGGATCAATCTTTGCAAGACGTCAAGGTTTTAGGGATTTCCAAGAACCCATCTGGCGAAATTAAGGAAAATTTGGATTGCTTAGATGGCGTTGTTCATTGTGAACAGGGTGAAACAATACCAGTAAGTATTGTAGAAGAAGGTTATTTGTCAAGTGAGAATCACAATCCTAGCATTTCAATTCCAACGGCTGCTGCACCTTTGAAAGGAGACTTCAATGATGTTGAAAAAAATCGTGAAACTGTTTCTGATGTTTTGCAAAAGAATTCTGTCCATGGAACACTAAATGGTCTTGTTTGTGACCATGATCAAGATGGCAATGATCTTGAACTTCCTGGAAATAATGAGGTTGAGGTATCAAAAAGTTGTGTTTCTGCTGAATGTTCGGCATTGCTCTCGTCACAAAGTTCCAAGTCCTTTGAATTAGGAAGATGCTCTGGATTGAAAGTGGATGCAGGTGCTGGAGTGGACCCGCTCAAATCTTGTGCTTGCTCTTTTTGCACGAAAGGTATCTTGTAAAGTGTATGCCTGAATGTCATTTGCTAAATGTGCCTTTTATATTTAGGATATTGATCTGTTAAATTATGAGAGTTGACATGCCATTCTTGCTGATGGTGGCAATCAGCTGCTCATATATGGTCAGACCTTTATTATCAGGATGTGAAGGCTCGGATTTCAGGTATGCTCCTTGATAATCCTGTCTATGAAATTGGTTTTTCTTTTTGCTCATTTTTTGTTTGCTCTCATTCCTTTGTCTTCACAGCGGTTAAAAAGAGCCAGAAGGAGGCAAACAGCTTGGCTCAGAGATACTGCAAGAGCGGGGAGATCAGTGCTCACGGTCAAGAAAATTACATTAAATACAAGTTAGAATCTGACCTCTTAGGTCATTGGAAGTCGCTCTTTCTTCACATGGAGGATGTCCTTCTTCGTGAAAACAACCAACTTGTGAGTTTAATCTTATGTTCCATGTAACTTGCCTCTCTCCTACTCAAATGCATCTTCGTGTTACTGGACGGCTTTTGCATGTGGGCCACTTGATGAAAATAAACTCATAATATACATTTTCAAATCCATATTCTGACTTTGAGAGAATTATGGAACGGTTTCACCCTTGATTTATGGTCACAAGCTCCTTGCAAGGTGTTTCTTGAAGGTGCTGAATAAGCCTAATTTTGTGGCATGGCTCCTTGTTGGCTCTGTGTATGCAGGATTATTCCTCTAAGTCATTAATTTGGTTCTGTCAATACGAAATTTAATGAGATCTTTCAACTTTAAATGGCAGCAAGCAAATTTGATGACATTAAAGGACTTGAGGGACAACTGCAAGATGGATCTGGAGATTATGAATGCCATGCCTCCAAAAACAGACTAGTGATTCCAATAATTCCAGCTGTGGGGTTTGCATAGCCACCTTAACCACAAGTTTTCTTGTACAGATGCTCATATCAGGTGGTACTACTTTAGAAGGCTTACTGCACTTCCTGACGAATATGTAGGATAATTGTTGTTTGGGTCATATGGACAAAATTCTCACACTTGAGAGTTCAAACTTTTCAGTTTGCATCAACAAATGGAGCAATCCTAAAATACATTGCTTTTGATATGTATCTTTTTGGTTGGATTTATGGTTTGCGCTCTGTGATTCTTAATTTGAAATGCTGAGTTGCATTTATGCTTATGGATTTGTTTGTGCATTTTGGTTCAAGATTTTGATTGGTAATTAAGATATCATGCAAATTTTACTTTGATTATGCTCGTGTGTATTGTGTTCTCAAGTGTATCTTCATATGACCATGCAAAAAGTTTGTTCCTTTTTGTGTTAGCATCACAGTGTAAGCAGACTAGACTTGATGTTGGCATGCTAATTTAGTAAAAAGAGGTGGAATATTGTGGATAAAGAAAGCCATTTGTTCACTTTGTAATTGTTTTTGTATCTGTCGGTCTTAATCATGTTGAACTTGAAATGATGAAGTTCATAATGCGTTAATGCTAGGTATGATTTGTTTAAAATATTTATTGATAGTTGGATGTTACCTTATATGGTGATCATAAGAATTAATGTTGTTTAGAAACTGGAAAAGTGGTCCATTTTAGGGAATTGTTGTCACCTCCATCCAACTTTTTTGTATCTTTGTATTTTATTTGTTTAGAGGTCAATATTTGGGCATGCAATGTTTTCCTGACTGTGTACGTGTCAAAGGAAATGTTGTGGAGTAAGATTTAACAATGCAAGTAACAAAAACACCACGAGAGTGTTACCACTTAAGATGGGTCTATGGATGTTAGCTTTTGATTTTTGGGTGCTAAGGGTCTTTTCCTTAGTTTAATGTGTTGGATGAATAATATGCCAAATGATGAGATATATTCAAGAAAATTTGTTGCCTAGCCAGATATGGTATTTGTTTCAAGCTGGATATGAAAGTAACTTGAAACTTTGATCTTTCTAGGAGTACTTGGGTAGTTATTTGTCAATTGCTGGTCTATTTTGGAAGGGGACTAGTAAGCATTAAAATTTGCAGTTAGAAGTTTGCAAATTTCCATAACTGTTGTGGAACGAAGATGGTAGGGTTCCTTGTCTGATCACCATCTGTAGTTTGATATCTGTATTCAGAAATAGCATGGGCTTTGCTTTGCCCTATAAGCTACATCGCAACCATATTGCCAAGGCTAGTCCTCAATTATTTTATTTTCGCTAATGTTATATTTGCATTTTTCAGTAGCAAAATAGGTAAATACTTGGAGAATTTTCATTACATGGCCTTGTAACCCTTGGTTCAAGATTCTCTCATGAGCATCGCTGTAGGAGATGGCTGAACGCTTGGATTCTATGTTCTGGTTGCAGGTTTGGCTGTTGACCCATTGTTTAGTCAGAAATGCTGGGTTTTCTGTACGCTTAATTGGTTAGGCATTAGGCAATATTTGCAGGTTCATGTCACTTTCTTGGCTGTTGAGTTTGGGTAACTTTTGTTCTAAAAGCATATGCTTTCCGGCAGCATGTTTGCCTGCTCTTCTGGGAATTAACGTGTGCTCATGTACTCGAGGGCATGATACTCGGACTTTTTTTGTTGGATCATTAATCCAACATTGGGTTTATATATTAAAATAATTATGTATTGCATACTGTTAAACTCATAAGTTAAACCCATATGAAAGTGATATGGTAAATTTGAAAATTCGGTAATTTGGGTTTAAATATCTTAGAAGATATGAAAACAAATTAATGTGTAGATACTAATAGACATTTACTATTTATGATGGATTAAATAAGGAATGTTTAAGGGTGATCTAAGGATAGCTGTTATAAGCTGAACAGATAGATCTGGAAAGTAAAAGTTACCCTACAATTATAAATAGGGTTATGGTCCCCGGGTCAATGATCACTCTTCTTCCTAATATCCCAATCATATAGAGAGAATTGGTGAGAATACATATGATCTGGAAGGTCATACCTAGGATTCTATCCAGATAAAATTTGAATCAATGATTCATTCTATTCAGTCTCCAGCTATGGAATCAGGTACATTTCTGTCTAATTTGAATTTCAGTTTTAATTATTAAGTTTTAATTCCGATGATTTAACACGATATTTGATATGTTTTGCATAAAGTTATTTTTCTCAACAAGTGGTATCAGAGTCTCTCGTGCTTAAATTATCGGAATTTTTTTTTGCATATTTTAAATTTTATATGATTTTGATATTGTTTGAATTTTTTGAAAATATGCATGAAAATTTTTGTGAAAATTTCGGTTTTCGATAATATATATATGTATATATATTCAGGATTTTTTTTATGGATTTTAATAAAAGAAAAAGTTATGAATTTTTTTTTAAGTCGACCTTCAGTTTTTTATTAAAAATCGACATCCAGTGTCTTAAAAAAAATAATTGGGAAGATTTTTTTATCAAAGTCGACATTAAGTATTTTATTAAAGTCGACATTCGGTATTTAAATATATGTATTGGTGTTTAAAAATATATATATTTGGATAAAAGAGCAAAAGATGACAAGTTTTTTAAATGATTTAAGACTCTTAATGTTTTAGAATATTTTCTTTCCATCGCTTTTCAGTATTTTTTTAAGAAAGTTGATTTTTTTTTTTTGGATTTTTTAAACTTTCAAACTATAAAAAAAAAAAAAGGAAAGAAAGTTGACATTTTGAACAAATATATGAAAGTTGATATATATATTTTTCTTTGAAAATGAATCTTTAAAATTTTTTCCAAAATTACAAGTTTTTTTTTTTTTTTATGGCAAGTAATAAAATTGACCTTTTCTTTTTAAAGGAATATTTCGGATCTTATTTTCCCATGATACATTTTTGGAATTCCGATTTTAAAGATTCTTTTGGAATTTGAATTCTTTTAAGAAATTTTCGAATTCAAGTATTTTTGGAAAACTTACAGTTTTAAAGAATATTTAGCAATTTAGTTTATTTTAAGAAACTTTCAGAATTTGGCTTGACTTCCAATTTTAAAATAAAGCTTTTCAATTATAAAAAAAAATTAAAGAAACTTTTTGTTTTGGGAAACAGAAAAAAGGGAAATTTTCAGATTTTAATTTTCTTTTTAAAGAATGATATTCCAATTTCAGAAAAGAAATTGTAATTAAGAAAATGTTCAATTTTGGAAAATAAAAAAAAGAAAAAATTTTCATATTTCAATTTCCTTTTCCTTATTATTAAGGGCTGACTTCCCAATTTCAGAAAATAAAACTTTTATTTTATTATAAATTCACATCACAAAAGGATCAATATTTTTGTTTTTTTTTAAAAAAAAAGAGATATGGGTCATTTTGGTCCCAAACAGACCAAATTCTGGGTGTAAAGGTATTGGAACTCATTGGATTCAATTAAACCCTTTTTTTCATTTTTTATCATTTTACAATTTCTCTTTTATATTCAAAATTAGTCATTCTTTTAGTATGCGATGGCATGACATGTCTAGGAAAGTTCTGTCAACAAGACGGGACTAAGTCTAAAGTCGGCTGGTTTTTAAGCGGTTCTAAATGAACTCACCACCTACCTGGGAACTTTCCTGGTGCCCTATGCTACAGAACGAGGATTGACTAAATTTTGGATCAGTTATCGGTAAAGGGTGGAGATTTTGGTTTTATGCCGACAACGAAAGTATAGGGATGCAAAAGTAAGATGAAAGAGATAGATTCGGTAAAATTGGGCTTTTATAGGTCCAATTTAAAGTTGATAAGATTGGACTTTAAATAGTCTAATTTTTAAGAAATTGAGTCTATCAGGATGAAATTGGAATTTTTTTTTTTCAATTACAGATATGATTCAAATATGAGTATGGTTTCGTATATATTTCGAGATGAATTAATTAAAGAAATATGTCACCAAAGTGGTCTCTGTTGTGAAAATTAATTTATTTTAGAATATAAAAAGTTGTGCATATAATTCATGTGAGTACTGATCGGCCCAAAGCAAGGTCCGTACTTGATAGAATTGCATGTATACCATGTGGTAATAAATGCGTGACAATTATTTAGTTTCATATGTGATCAATTCATCGGCCCAAAGGAATGTAATTGATTGACATGCTTTTATTGTCAGCGTTTGATTACTACACCTATGGTTTTATATATATATTAAGATAAATTAATTGAAACAACATGTCACCAAAGTAACTTTTCTTGTGGAAATTAATTTGTTTAAAGATGTAAAATGACTGTGTGTATGAAACTCAAGTGAATATTGATCGGCCCAAAGGAAAATCAGTATTTGACAGAGTTGCATGTACACCTTAAGGTAATAAATGTGTGATAATTTTTCGATTTTACATATGACCAATTTATTAGTCGAAAGGAAGGTAATTGGTTGATATGTTCTTATTGTCAGCATTTGATTACTGTACCAAGATACCACTTACAAGTTAATTATTTTGTCCAAAGATGAAATGTTAATGGAGTAACCGGTATCTTGTGATGGGGATTATATATATTTGAATCTATTTGGTTTTTTAAAGTTCCATGTGAGTATATATAGATTACTGTTATCTGTTTTGTCAATACTATTCCCACTAACATTAACGCTCAATTCAGATTGATTTTAAAATTGAATGGCTCGAATTTTAAGTTTTGATTTAAATCTTGCGTTAAAGAACTATTCTTCCCACCACTTATGGATAAGAGTACCTCTGAAAAGAGAGAGAAAGAAAGATGAGAGATATTGAATCGCATGTGTTTAAAGTGGGTCATCCTAGAAACATTTAAAGACACTACATGTAAGTCAATTATGATGACTAAATCTTTTCTTACGGACATTAAGAAATGATCTGTCAAGACTGAAATGATTACTGGTACACCATTGACAAATCATATATCTATAAGGTATAAACTCTTGACCACTAAGAATAGAAAGAAATAAAAGAAAAGAAAACAGGATAAAGATGCTGCAGGTATAGCATCACAAAAGAAGTAACGAAAGATACAAATTAAATCGGGAACGAATGGTTGCTTCTTCTGTGGTGCTAAGGGTACAAGAAAATGAAAATATACCAACTATCACGTTTGAAGTGATAAGAAAGGTGTATTCCTTAGTTTGGTTTGTTCTGAGGTTAACTTAATTTCGGTATCAGGATACACTCGGTGGTCAGATTTCGCTGCAATTGTTCACATCAGTGTGTGTATACAGGGTTTTCTAAATTATCGATCGGCAATTGATGATGAAAGATACATCTATATGAATAGTGACAATAAAGTTTCAATTATAGTGATAGAAAAGTTTAGATTATCATTGAAAACTGATTTATATTTGGTTCTTACTGAAACTTTTGTTGTTCCATCATTTAGATGGAATTTGATTTCCATTTTTGTTAGATAGATCGGATTTTACCTGTTCTTTCGGAAATGAAAAAGTTAGTTTCTTAAGTCTAAGTAGTTTGGTTTCGGCTTTTTATTAGGATTTGATAATCTATGTTAGGTTGATTCTATTACTCTATTTAAATTCATGCAATATAGTACTCGAAATATACAGTTTAAGTTAACTAGTAAAATTTTTTTTTCCATTTTGGCATAAGAGATTGGGTAATATCTCCAAACGGAGAATAGAGAGACTTGTGTCAGAAGAAAATTTCAGATTTCGATATCTGTGTAAATTATAAAGTGGAAACAAACCAATAAAGGGAGATTGAAGCCAATAGAATCTCAGACGTCTTAGAACTGATACATACAGATATCTATGGGCCATTGCTTTTGGTTCTTGGAATGGTCAAAGATATTTTATCACGTTCATAGACAATTATTCATGATATGGCTCAATCGAGATTGCAGCATACATCATGAATAGGGTTTTTTACTAAGACAACTACTGAAATCCAATAAGAACTTTGGACCAGTATACGTCCCAATCTAAAGTATCTAAACGGTTGAGATTGTCCAACTAAAATTAGGTCTATTAGACCTAATAAAAGAAAATTGGATATTAGGATGGTTAGTTGATTAGTAGTGAAATCTGAAAAGATTTAAGGGGTATTAATTTTATGCTCAGTTCTTTGAGCATGTTGAGTTTGTGGGGGGAGATATGGTTATACACAATGTTAGAGAACCTTCCATTCTAGAAAAACGAACTCAACTACCTCCAGGAGAGATAAAATTTAGACATCCCGACAGTGATATTATAAATTTCATCAGATCTTTATCTCATTAGGTTTTTTAGGTTATGAGATAAAATTTGATTGATAATTATGAATTCATAAGTTATGTGGGAGTAAGTACTCATGAAATGCCTTATTATAAGGGAGACAATTTTAATCTCTACCAGTGTTTCAAGAATAACCTTAAATATAGGAAAACACAGAAGATTCCTTACGCGTCAGTAGTATAGAGTCTAATGTATGTTTTAATCTGTACGCATTTGGATATTGTGTACATTACGGAAATATTGGGCAGAAATTTAAGCAAATCAGGAATAGAGTATTGAAAAGTAACCAAATTGATCTTACAATACTTACAAAGAGCAAAATGATATATATTTACATATTGAAAGTCAGATCAGTTTGAGATCATTCGATTTACTGATTTCGATTTTATGGGATGTCAAGTTAGCATGAATGTTACAACATGCTACACGCTAATAGGATGAGTCATTTTTGGAAGTGTATTAAATAGTCTCTTATAATCTCTTCCATCATTGCGTGAATTCATAGCATGTTATAAGATATCCAATTATGGAATATGACTATGAAATTTTGTCACAGATGGTATTAACAAATCACTCAGATTATTGTGTGACGTAATTCAATAGTATTATATTTCATTTAAGAAAATGATTCAGAGTGGACAATTGTTTATAAATCACATTGGTACAAACCCCAAAATTACGGATACATTTATTAAGGGATTGTCACCCAAAAGGTTCATGTGCGCACTACTCGTATGGGTGTCATATAATTTCAAGATATTCAGTTTCAGTGGGAGTTTGTGATTTTAGATATTCATCTAATATAGACATTTTCAGTTATTTCGCTTTAAGGTATTTTGAGATTATTTTCCACGGAAATAAAGATTCAGTTTTGAATTACACTCTGATATTGAGTATAGTTGATCTCATTAAAGGGACCAATTGGAAATAGGCATGTTAAAGATCACATTACATGAAATTTCCATGCTACGCATCCATATCATGATCCATGTCATTCGGTTATATCAATTTACGTGACCATTGAAGGTTGAGTTACGAAAGAAATATAACAGAAGCCGCCTTGATCCTAAGTTGGTATGATTGATGGACAAGATTGGTTGTAGATACATTTTAGTATTGACAGAAAAGTTGAGCTCATTCGGTTGTTTTGCAAGTACATAATTATAAAAGTTTTATATATAGCCCAAGTGGGAGATTGTTGGATCATTAATCCAACATTGAGCTTATATATTAAAATAATTATGTATTGCATACTGTCAAACCCATAAGTTAAGCCCATATGAAAGTGATCTGGTAAATTTGGAAATTCGATAATTTGGGTTTAAGTATCTCAGAAGATATGGAAACAAATTAATGTGTAGATACCAATAGACATTTACTATTTATGATGGGTTAAATAGGGAATGTCTAAGGGTGATTTAAGGATAGCTGTTATAAGCTGAACGGATAGATTTGGAAAGTAAAAGTCACCCTACAACTATAAATAGGGTTATGGTCCCCGGGTCAATGATCACTCTTCTTCCTAATACCTCCATCATATAGAGAGAATTGATGAGAATACATATGACCTGGAAGGTCATACCTAGGATTCTATCCAGACGAAGATCGAATCAAGAATTCACTCTATTCAGTTTCCGGATATGAAATCAGATACATTTCTGTCTAATCTGAATTTCAGTTTTACTTATTAAGCTTTAATTTCGATGATTTAACACAATATTTGACATGTTTTAAAAGTTAATTTTCTCAACACTTTTCCCTTACATAGCAGGAGATTTTATCCTATTTTCATGAGGACATCCAACAATTACTAGTCACTTGACCATTCCGTCTGTCCTATGAGAAATGGGTGCCCATCGGAGTCATTCAATGGTTAAGAATTCCATGGATAAGGATAGCTATGGTTATAGAAAATTCCATGCCTGCAGAAGTGTTCTCGCACGTGAAACACTTCACAATTTGTTGTGACCTGGGTCTTGGACCTTTTCACTTGCCCTAGCATGTGGACGGATAACGAGGGTAAATTTTAGGCAGCCATGTATAAATAACTAAAGTTAGACCTCAATGCTACCAACCTTGCCTTCTATGTCCTCATCTTAGATTCAGTTTGGCCGACGTTGTCCACAGATTTGCACTTTCCATTAGATGCATGGAACTAGGCATGGCACGACTCATGACCACGAGGGGGGCAGTCTTTGGCTCAACTTTTATGCATTAATATTTTCTCAATCAACTCGCACTGCCATATAACTGAACTCTGGAGTATGCCCACTTGTGGTGTTTGTAGTCAACCACTTGCTTTAATATATGAACTTCGTCTGCTTTTGGCATATGTAGAAGTTGGAAGATGACTAGCATGTTTGCTAACTAAAACGTTCGAACCAGAATCATTTTCTTAGAAACAAAGTGTGCATCATTTGTTTAATCATGGTTTTGATTAATCCAGTACTAATAATTTTTCTGAATAATTACTAGGGTGACTGTCTATTGTCTTCACAAAAATTCTCCGGGATAATATTTATGTCAACTTCTGTCTCCTGCAGAATGGTTTGTCCAATTCCAAATTAATAGAATATAATATAGTAAAATTTAATTTTATTTCAGGAATAGTGATTTTGAATTAATTAGAAATACCATACCATGGTCAAGTAACTCAACTACGCCAAGGATGAGGTCTTCTGTCCTCCATTTGCGCAAATCAAGTCCAAAGTGGAGCCAAAATGGCCTTTCGCCTCCTCTGCCGCCGCAATTGACGAAACTTGTCCTGCCCTTCACGTTCGCCCATGCTTCTTACTTGCCTTTTCCGTCCTCTTAAATTCATCACATTAAAATATTTTTATGTCAATTCAAAAACTTTCATTTGGTAGACAAGTTGGCTCGGCAATAAGTTGAAAATTTTTAAAATTTTTTATATTGAGCGATTGCAATAAAACATAAATTTTTTGTTGGTATATATATATATATATATATATTTTGATTATACAAAAATTTAAAGATAAGATTTTCATATTAGGATTTAAAAATAATATATCGTAAAAACACAAATTCTAAGATAATGGTATTATATTTTGAATACTAAGAAGTGTTAACCGGAGAGATCAACATTGTCTCCAATAGAGTCTAAAATGAGAGTTTTTGCATTTAGATAGAATTTTTTTCATGTGTGCTTCCCGAGTTATGAGTTATGATTTATCATATGCATCTATAATTATGTAAAAAAGTTAATTTTGCAACCCAAAGATTACAATTATTGATGAAAAAAATCTAAGGGTCCAGATTGGTCGTGACACTGTAATGTAACAATACAAATCCTAGTATAATTCTTTAGTTACTGATTCTCCTAAAAAAAAAATAAGGGTGGCTTTTTCAAATCTCGCCCAATTTTAAAATGCAATGCAAGGCTACATTCCAAGAGTGAACGTCTCAATCCACAAATCATAAATTGACACGTGTATCCATTGGATGAACTTTGCCGGAACAAATATAAAATTGATGGGACATGATTCAAAGATCCATTGCGACAATATTCGGCCTTGTAAGTCCATGATCCAGTAGGCATCTTATGCTTAAACTTGTCGACAATTAGAGATCTATTTTTCCAAAAGGTGAACACGGCTCGACACATCGAGTAATCTCTATCGGTGGAAAACTGATCAGCCTGTGACCCTTACAGGCGTTCAACACATCCGAGACTATACAATCTTTTTCGTATTGATAAGAGGTTGGTTGCTCATCCTCATCAGTTAGGGGTAGTACACACACTATCCTAATAAAGAATGAATCTTTTAAAATCTAATCGATAATGGAAGAAGTCTCGTGCATTGCTAAACTTTCTAAGTGATGAAGATCGCGAATTTCCAGAAAATATTTGATTATAGAATCCTGAGATTTTCGGGTATTCTCATAAGAAAATTAGGGTTATAATGTCCCGAAAACACACTTCTCTTGAGTCATGAACTTATTTAAACATATTACATGCTGAAAACTAGGTACGCTCTCTTGAGATCATACACCCGATCAACAAACCACAAGACTCTCATTCTTAGCCATTTCTCTAGCTCAGTTTGTTTTTATTTCTATCAAAAATTGCTCTTTCTGACTTGAGCGTCGGAGTCTCCCCAACCGGAACATCCTCTAGCGGTCTCTTATGGGTTCCATCTGCCTTTTGGAACAATCGTTTGAGTTAAAGGAGTCAAAATCTGTGGAGTCAAAACTCACATCCAATAGATTGACACCGTCTATGGGAAACAGATTAGAACAATCTCAGTAAACACTCTGAAGTGTCAAGCCATCATGCCTCCAGAAAGAAGGACCAGAATCGCCTTGAAGGTTGCGTTATTGTGGACGGACATATTGCCACCCCAACTGATGCTGCGTTACTAGCGGTACCCACTCACGCTGTCGACCATCTTGTCATCCATTCACAGCTCCCTAACCCAAAGCAGGCCCTATAACCTGTACCTCAGGAATGCCCACTTGCACCTCCTGCCCCAATGTCTTTGAAAAGAGGCAATTGTCCCCAACTAATGGTTAGAATTCAGAATACAAAATATAAGCAACTAGATAGAAGGATTTAGCTATGCTATTAGACCAAAGAGACAATTTTCCTCAGGAGGATCAGGGCATGCACGCTCTAGACGGTTTGCTCCTTGTTTAAACTATAAACCCAGTAACCTCTCGTCATGATCCTAATGATCTGAGAAAACAGGTCGAGCAACTCGTTGCTAACGAGCTCAAACGAGCCAACACAAGAAGGCATGAAGCCCCCTCCATCCCTTCAATATGTTGCCTTTTGATCCAAAGGTTTCCTCAGAACCGGTGCCCCATGATATACTTCTACTTCCCATGGAGAGATACGACGACACGTTTAACTCCCATGACTATGTGGCTCATTTTGTAATAGTGATGATTTCGAGAGACATGATAGACGCTACTATATGCAAACACTTCCCTATTATCATCAAAGGCAATGCACTCACGTGATTCAACTCACTTCTATCACTTAGTATCAAAAGTTTCACACAGCTCTGATAGCAGGTCGAAGCCCAATATGTAATCATTAGGGGAGCCAAAAGAAGTCTACATCTTTACTGTCACTATACCAAAGAGACGATAAACCCTTGAAGGACTCTTTGGACAAATTCAAAACTGAGATGATGAAGTTTCCAGTTTTGGATCATTCAATCGTGTTGTCCGCTTTGTTTACAGGGCTACGCCCCTTGGGTATGAAAACGTTTATCACCAAGAATCCTCCTTGTACCAACTAGGAATTCTATGCCTACGCTGAGAAATACTTAGTGGCTGAAAATGCTGAAACATTCGACAAATCCCGAAATCGTACATCCCGAAAAAGAATGTAATTGGTTACCCGATAACTATCATCTCGAAAAAAGAACCGTCAGGGATCCCCACCTCAACGAAAGTTTAATACCTACACTTCTATGAATGAAGCCTCTAGTTAAATCTTACTCCAGATAAAAAATAAGCCATATATCAGATGACCTCCCAGATCCACAGAGGACGACTCTAAAAAGGACAAAACCAAGTACTGTCATTTCCATTGAGATTATAGCCATTCGACCGACGACTGCAGGAAGCTCAAGAACGAGTTGGAATTTTTGGTTCGAAGTGGAAAGTTACAAAAGTTTATCAGTATAGAAGGGAGGAATATACTCTCTCCGGATTGGCATGACCTGTTGCAGAAAAATGAACCAAATGAACAACTAATCAGTCGACCACCACAGCAGGCAGATTGAGTGATCCTCCAGATCTATGAGAACGAGCTCTCCACGAGCTCCTGTTCCAGCCAGTGTCTCTCCATGAGCTCTCCATCACTTGATACACAAACTACATGGTTCTCATTCTCAACCCTTTCTTTAGCTCAGTCTGTTTTCATTCCTATCGAAAACCACTCTTTTTGATTTGAGTATCGTAGTCTCCCCTGCTGAAATATCTTTTGACAGTCTTTTACAGGTTTTCATCCATCTTCTAGAGTAATCGTTTGAGTTAAAGGAGTCAGAATTTGCAAAATCAAAATCTACTTCCAACAAAAACGATACGTAAAAACAACATTTTATAACAATACAAAAAACAAAAAGCTGAAAAATGTATAAATATAAAAAATATAAAAATATAATATAAATATTATTTTTTTATAAAAATAATAAAATAATCATAATTTATAATGAAAATATAAAATAATTAAATATATAATTATTAATCATAAAAAAATAACATAAAAGAATAAGTAATTAATTAAAAATATATAAATATAAAAATATAAAAATTTTTATATAAACATTAATTAATTTAAAATGTTTAAATATTTTCAAAACTGGAGAAGTCTCAAGAATAAGAAAACAAAAGGGTTGATAAAAGAGAGGCAGAATTATTTAGTATATAGGGAAAAAAAAAGAAGAAGGCTAGAGAGAGAAAAATTCGTCTCTTTCTTTTCTTTTCTTTTCTTTTTTTTTGGTTTTTTTTTTTGGGGGGGGGGGGGGGTTAGAGGACGTCTATAAAAGGTATTTGGTGTGAGCGAAAGAAAACAGAGTTGTGAGGCAACAAAGGCAAAACAGGGTGGTAGTTTTTTAATTTCTCTCTCAAAATTCTTCAACCATATTGGTGGATTTTTAATTTCTCTCTCAAATTCTTCAACAAATCTGACTGTTCAATTTCTTCTTCTTCTTCGACCCCTTCCCGTCATCCCCGCTTCTCTGTGTCCCTTTCTATCTGTCTCTGTCTTTCAAATTATCAAAAATTGTAAATTTGTTTTCACTTTTAGATTTTGTTGGAAGTAAGGTGATTCAGAACAGAGATCCAGAGTAGTTTTCCCTTTTTTTTCTTTGGATCTACTAAAGAGGGTTTATTTTTCTCTCCCTCTCAAGGTTGGATCTTAGCTGAAGGAAAGAAAAGGGTTTGTTAATTGAGACCTCTATCTTTAAATACTTAATTTTTATTCTGATCTTGTGTTTGTAAAGATTTTTGATAGAGAAGAAGAATGGCTGCCGCTATAGATTTCTACAATAGCAGAGGAGTATTTTTAAATCCCTCGAGTGCAGAAGAGCTTGTAAAAGCACTTGAACCTTTTACGAAAAGTGCTTCTTCCACCACCTCTTCTTCTCCTTCTACTTCATCACAATCTTCTTTCTCTTTCCCCTTCTCTTCTTCTTCTTCTTCTTCTTCTTCTTCTTCTTCTTTATACTCAAACTCTGAAAATTTTCCAGATTTCTTGAGTCAAGACCAAATGGGTATTTCTCTACAAAGTTCATTTTGGTCTTAATCTTCTCACTTCATCTCAAATTGACCAAATTCAGACCCAATTTCAGATTCAGCCACAACAATTAGCTGCTGCTAGTTCTCTCAACTTCCTTGGCCCGAAGCCTGTCCAGATGAAATCGGTTGGAGTTCCACTGAAGCCGACGAAATTGTACAGAGGAGTGAGACAGAGACATTGGGGAAAATGGGTTGCTGAGATCAGACTCCCAAAAAACAGAACAAGACTGTGGCTTGGCACTTTTGATACTGCTGAAGAAGCTGCTTTAGCTTATGATAAAGCAGCTTACAGGCTCAGAGGTGAGTTTGCCAGACTTAATTTTCCTGATTTAAAGCACAATGAAACTTCCCTGCATTCCTCTGTTGATGCGAAACTCGAAGCTATGTGTCAGAGCTTGGCTGATTCTCAGAAACAGGGAAATCCCAATTTGTCTCTGAATCAAAGAAAACTAAAGTTGGGAAATCGAGGAAGAAATCGGTCTCGGAGGAACCTCCTCAGCCAGTGAATTCACCACCGGAATCGGAGTCTAACACGTCGTCGTCAGAATCTGAAGTTACTTTCATTGATTTTGCAGAAACAGAACCAGATTGGGCTGAATCTAATAATCTCATGCTACTTCCCAAGTATCCCTCAACTGAGATTGATTGGGATTCTATTCTGTCTCAGATGTGATCGTTTACTTCAGATCTTAATTTGTTTTTTAGTTGGAGTCCTCTGTTTCTTCTGCAATGAATATTTTTTGTTTCATTTGCAGAAGTGTTGTTTGTAGTCGATGTCAATATGTAAAAAATCTGACGTCTGTCAGGTTGGTGGGTTTTCAATCGAAACCTGACCTGTGAGAATTGGTAGTACCATTCGCATGTATGTTGTGTTTACTTCTGTAATATCATTTCTGTATTTGAATCTCATCCTTCTCCACCGGCTCCTCCTCCTCCTCAATATATTTCATGTTCCTTGCAAATTCTATTCTCCACTATGTAATTTAGTGATGGTGCATGCTGGCTTTAGGTATTCTAAGTGCCATGGTTTAACAACATTTTAGTTAAATAGGGGCATTTTCCTTTTAATATTGTGATTTATTCCTTTCTAAAAGATAGATTTTACTTCAAACTCAATTACTCTGCCTGGGATCCAATGGCGACCACGCGGTATATGTCATGGGCAGGTGTAGGAATCATGTCAAATTAATTTAAACTAAACTAACTTAATTGGTAAGTAAATTCTAAAACATCGAATCAAGATAAAATTTGGATACTAATGAATTATAACTCAATTGATATCGTATTTTATTTTTAGAGATATCAAATTCAAATCTCTCCTATATATTAGAAAAAAGTATATAAATTCTTTGTTTTGTTAGAAACTATATTTAATGTAATCTTGAGGAGTGTTTTTATCGTTAAAACCTAAGCTCCATAAGCCACCAAGGATTTTCACCGGTTCTCTTAGGATTTAAAGGGAAATACAAATAGAAAATGGATAGATGAAAAGTTGATTTAGTGGGTAAAGTTGTTAAATTTTTTAATCAAATCTCGAATTCGATACTTGATAATGAAAAAGATTATGTCGGGAGAATTGTCTCCTAAAATGGATCAAATAATCGCTCGAATCAAATTAATCGAATCATAACTCTGAATATCAATATATATATATATATATATGTATAAGCAGAAAAAGGATAATGAATGCTACCATCCAGTTAAGTGTAGCAAAAACCATGTTGACTACCCACCACCCAAAAAAAAGAGATAATTACATATCAAATCCTTGAACTTTATCCCAAATTCACAAATTAGTCCATGAATTTCAAAACGCAACTGTTGAAGACCTAACTTTCAAATTACGGAACTTGTTAGTCCTTTCGTTAGTAACGATGCCAACCTGGCCGTTAGATGCTTACGTATATCCACGTACCGACTATGTGGAGTCAAGGTGGCACCAAATGCTGGCATGTCTCATGACATGTCGGCAATCTGTGACGTTGCTACACATGTTTTGACGTGGCAAGCTACGTCAGCTACTCTTGAAGACTTTTCTCTTTTTTTTTTTTTTTTTTGGCGCCATTGTTCCCTCCATAAAGGGGTTAGTTTCTTAGGAAAGAAAAAAAAAAAACAAAAATATAGAAAGAGGGAGTAGGTGAAAGAGTAGTTTGAGAGAGACAGAGAACATTCGTGGAAGATCAAAGGCAAAGAGGGTTAGGGTTTGGCCAATATTCAAAGGTATCGGTTAGGGTTTGGGGTTTGGGCCAACATTTGTGCATTATCAAAACGAAGGAGGGTTAGGGTTTGGGCACTGTGTCGGTCTCATCTTTTTGTCTGCAAAGCAACGGTCGTAGAATGTCTTTAAGCATGGTAGAAGGTTCATTGAAGTGTAGATGCAACCTCGATGCTATTTTGGTGATTTCATGGTGGAACGAAATCTAAGCGGCGAGGTTCTATGGTTGTCCTAAATTTTGGGTATGTCGATTTGTATTTTCCATTCACGGACTGAATTTTTTGGGTATGTCGAATCTTAATGCTTTTGCAGGAAAGAAATGCTTGTTATTTTTTTCAATGACATGATCCACCATTACGCCCAGAAGCGGTTGAAGCCATTCATGGATGAAAAGAAAAGTGGATGAGCTAAAAATTATGCGCAACACTTTTGTGAGTTTGAAAATACAGGATACTGAAACACGATCGAGAGATTGAAGGAAGAGAACAATCGTTTGTTGTGTTGGGTTCAAGAGCTGGAGGATATAAAGGAGAAGAAAGTTAAACCCTTTTGCAAAGATTTCATGCATGTCACCATCATATTGTCATTGGGAGTTCTGATTTTTGGTCTTTTGTATAAAATTGGGTAGGATAAGGGTTTATTAAGAATGTTGTAGTTATGTTTTTTTTTCCCCCTCTTTTTTGGGTAGGATAAGGGTTTAGAGTTTTTTGGGAGAGAAACATTATGTAATGTTAGGAATCCTATATGTAATATTATGAACTCATGCTTTTTGAGCAATGAAAGGCTGGCTGTTGGTCAAAACACTATCGATGCAAACACTCTACAATCAACAAACAACATAAATCATCAATAGTTGATTTTGAATTAATTTTTTGAATTAATTTTTTTATCAAAAAAATTTTTGCTACTCACCATGTGGAAGAGGAATTCAAATTGGATCACTAATTAGAGGCAAGAGTGTAACGAAATCTGGATGTATGAAATCTGGATGTTAAGAATTTAAGAAATCTGGATATGAAGAGAGTAAAAGAAAAAGTGAAAGACAATGGAAACAGAGATCATGATATGAAGCAGATGTATGAAAAGGTTAAGCTTTGGTATATGAAAAGCTGAATGGTAGTAGCTTTCAGACTACCAATTGATAATTTGATCTCTCTATCCCACTCTCTCTCTTTATGTATGAAAAGATTAAGCATTTAGCACATTCAAACAAAGGCCGTAAGCATTTTGCATTCAAAGGCTATAAGCATTCTGCATTGGCATAAATCATCACATTCAAGCATTCTGCATTCAAAGGCTGTAGGTATTCTACATTCAAAAGCTCTCAATTTTAAGCATAAGTTCAAATAGTATATTCTACATTCTGAATGAATCACATTTAAGTTACACATTCTGAGCTTCACATTCCAAACAGAAGCTGTACAAACATCACATTTGGTACCGCAAGTTCAAAACATGTCGCATAGCATAATACATCACAATCATCACATTTGGTCTTGTTTACAACACAGGTAAATACAAAAGACCAAATCATAAACACAGGTTTTGGGTAGCATAATACATCACATATCATAAACACAGGTTTTGTTTACAAGACATCATTGTTCAAATCATCATTACAAGTTTATAAACACAGGTCTGATTGAATCCAAATCATTGCTGAGATGAAGGTGGCTGGGAACTTTGGGATGCACCTTGTGAACCTTGGCCCTGCAAGTAATTGCATGGATTAGTTCTCCATCAGCCAAATAGTGCTATAAACATAGTAAGGATCCAAATTCAATCACTAACCTTATCTACATAGGAGGCCTAGGGATCTCTTGTTGTGTCCTGTTGCTTACAAAGAGTGCACCTGATAATGGTTCCAACCCTAGACATTGAATGAGGATTTTTGGTGGGACATCGGTTGGATCCTTTCTCATTTTTTTTGCTAGCCTTCTGCCTTTCTCTTGTAGTTGGGAGGAAACAAGTTTAGGAGTTGGCATTTATCCCAAATATTTGGCCCATTATAAGGATACACAATCGGTGCATAGCACTCCGCATAACAGGTTGGACTATAACAATTAGACACATATTTCTCTGGTGTCTCTCTACAAACAAACATGCAACTAATTGCATGGGCACAAGGAATGCCACATAACTCCCATGCCCTACAACTGCAGCTCCTATTATTCAAATCAACAATAAACCTATTGAAAAATGATGTGACCTCATAAATCCCACCACCCACTAAGGTTAGAAACCAATATCTACTTAGCCTCTTTTCATTTTCAAGTTTCCTTTGAATAGTGGGACAAATATCACCTTGGAAAGATGATATTTTGATCCTATTTTCAGAAAATTTGTATATCAAACCAGACCTAATGACTTCTAGCAAACTAATCACCGGCATGTCTCGTGCATCCAAAATTTTTGCATTGAATGATTTACAAATATTGTTAACAAGTAAGTCACACTTATTGAATCCAAAAAATGCATATCGTGTCCATGTTTGGGGAGACTTCTCTATCAGCCAAGAATAAGCAGCAACATCTGATATTTGAATTTCTCTCATTACTTGAATGAACTCGACCTCATATGTGGCCCCTCGCAGTAGCATAGAACATGTTTTTCAACTCCAAGTCATTGAATTTCTTGTGTAGGTTATTGTACAGATGTCGAACACATATTCTACGTTCAGATTGTGGAGACAATATTGAAATGGCATTAATTAGTCCATGCACACAAAGATGTACATGTTAATACAATAGCAATACAAGAACAGTTCCGAAATGACATTAATTACTCCCTAGTGGTCCAGTTTGATACCTTCTGTTGGTCAGACATGAAAGTCCATTTCTTATCGTCTCCAATATCCCCGTGTAAGTGTTGCAGGAACCACTTCCAAGAATCTGTCCTCCAACTCCAATATTGCAAAAGCTAGTGGAAACATTTTATCATTTGGGTTTTTTTCAACTACAACTAGCAACTGCCCTCCAAACCTTGATTTCAAAAAACAACCATTCAATCCAATAAATGGCCTACAAGATGCCAAAAATCCCTTCTTACAAGCATCCAGGCAAATGTACAATCTTTTAAGATTGGAGTTAGAGGATCTTGGATGGATAAGGGATGCTCTTCAGCGCATGGTAGATAATTCTCTATTTTATAGGTACTTCCCTTGTTCGTTCTCAAAATCTCTTCAAAATATGGTCTTAGCATGAAGAATTGCTCTTTATTCTTGCCTTCGGCAAGTTCTTTAGCCAAAAGTCTAGCCCTTCAAGCCTTCATTCTTCCATAACTGACCATAAATTTCTCTTTTGCCTTTTGCTGAAGAATACGCACTTTTATGTTAGGATCACTTTGGATACTCTTCACCCATTTCCCTGCAAGCCACTTAGCTGATGCATGCTTATTATTCCAACTTCTAGCATAGCTGTGTTCAGGATTACATGTCACTACCATTATTGTCTTCTCATGACCTTGAATTTTTTTGCATACACCAACCAATCACAGCCCTCAATACATTTAACTCTCACTCTCTCTTTGTCATTTTTAACAAATCTGATAATCTTTCTAGTGTACACAGCATAATCCTTCAATACATCTTTAAAAAATTTTAAATTTTAGACTTTCATAGATTTGGCCTTACTTAAATTCAATAAATTTAGGATTATAATCAGTTTTGAACTCCTCATATCTACCTTTGTTTCTAGCAGTGTCTTCATCATCACTCACATCCTCTCTCATTGTGTATTCTAACTCCTCCTCCTCATCTACCTCATCCCAATCCGATAAATTAACACGTCTGAAGTTTCCCTCTTCTTCTAATTCTACAATGACCTCTTACATCACTCCCATTGGCCTCTTCACCCTCCTATAGGATTATCGGTAGACATTGACTCCTCCCTTTCTTCCCTTGAACTCTCATCATCCTTATTGAGAATCACTATCACTACTCGCCAAAATCTCGATTACTAAAGCCCTCATTTTCCCCAATGTCTTCATCACGTTCAATGAATAAATCAGTATCATCCTCTAACACACAAGCATCATCAATACCATGTTCTATACAAAAATATACTTCCTTATCTTTCTTTCTTTCATCCAAATAGCATAACAATGTAGAATCAGTCAATATTGGGCTGAAACCATTTCCAGGCAAAGGTATCCATGACCTTACATAGTTTTTATAAGCTAACTCTGCTACCATGTGCCCTAATTCAAATACTGATATTCTATCCCCCATCACAATTATCAAAATATGTCAATTCACCACCTTCGTAACTATTTGTTCCTAGAAATTTACCCCCATAATGGAATGCAGCAGTGAATTTGGAAGAATCCATATCTAAAGGAGGAAAATTTTGAACAATGCTCGGATATTGTACACAGTATTTCAACAATCCAACGTAACAGTGAACATACTTAAACACCAATATTGAAATTAAAGAAACATGACATAGATCAAATTATATCAATACAAATTATAACAATAATTAACACAACATAATACAAATCTATAACACTGTATTGATAATTTCTAAAACCTAATTTGAACCCCTAATTTTAAACCCTAATTTTTTTTCCAAACCCTAATTTTGAACAAACCCTAATTTTTGATTTTCAATCGATATTAACACGTATAATACAATCTGATTCAATTAACAAAAATTATACATTTAAAAATATTTTATTGATAATTTTAAAGAAACCCTAATTTTTAAAACCCTAATTTGAACCTCTAATTTTAAACAAACCTTAATTTTTCAGATCTTATAACAATACAGAATTATTCACATTTTATTAACGAATTTAAAGCCAATTTTTTGAACCCTAATTTTTTGAAACCCTAATTTTTTATAAAACCCTAATATTTTCAACACCCTAATTTTAAACTAAGTTTAGAAACTTTGAAATTACAGAAATATTAAACCAAAACTTAGATTTACATACCTTATAAGGACCCATCATTGAAGAAAATGGCGATTGTGAACCAACAATCGGGGACCACAAGCCAAATTTTTTAAGGAAACCAAAATACTTTGTTGAGACCCACTTTCGACTATCGCTTTCCCTTGAATACAGTAAATAAATCCCTAATCTTCGGTTATCCATCATAACGCCATTGTAGATCTTCACTCCCCCTTTAAATAGGTTTTTTTTTTTTTTTTTTAGGGCGACTACCTTTCTCTTTCTCTCTCCCCCACTTTATTAATGTTCTATCGTTTTGTTTTCTTTACTCATCCCATCGTTATAACTTCCAAGAGTAGCTGATGTAGCCACGTACGGCAACAACTTGTGTCTTGTCGACATATTGCTAACGTGTCGTGAGACATGTCGGCATTTGGTACCACCTTGACTCCACATAGTCGGACACGTGGATACACGTAAGCATCTAACGGTCGGTGGCGCCATCACTAACGGAGGGACTAACAAGTTACGTAATTTGAAATTTAGGTCCTCAAGCGTAGCGTTTTGGGGTTCGGGGACTAATTTGTAAACTTGAGGCAAAATTCAAGAACTTGATATGTAATTATCTCCAAAAAAAAAAAAAAAAAACCCTAACCAAGCATAATATTCAAGTGCTCCAATTATTGTGATCATTGAAGGGATTGCTTCGACTTTCATTCAACCACATGCGTGAGCAGTCGTCGGACTCCAAACATCACATCGTTGCCTTCTTCAACCCCTTACATGCTGAACATACCAACCATAACTTCCCTCTTGACTAATGAAACTTCTATTGATTCCTTTTTATTATTATTATTATTAAGAGTAAAAAAAAATTATTATTTATCGATAAGCTAAGGCATTACATCTCTAATTTGTTCCGTTAAAGAAATCTTCGTTAAGCACAAGTTATCGGTTATTGCATTTATAATATTTATTAAAATTTTTTTAATAATAAAAGATAAATTCATTTATGAAAAAATTGATCTGATGCGTCATAAGAAAAATCATTCAAAATCGAAGTTGGGCAGCTTCCTATCTAAGCGTTCCCGATTCAATGTCCGAACAAAACATAATTTAGTAAATGAGCCACCATGTTCTGTAATTTGGAATAATAATGATAATTAAAAAAACTCCATTGCATCGTTTGGGTCAACTCCAGGAAAAAAGTAATGATCCTGAAAATCTACACCACTATTCCACCACTACTTGTTACACAATTTGTCCATCCCTCTTTCTCCGGTCGATTAACGCAACAATGGGAAAGGTATTCGTAGCCAAATAGAGCACATAAACTAAAAGGTTACTCGCACCACCCAAAAAAAAAAAAAGTAAAAAAAAAAATAAAAATAAAAATAAAAGGGAGTTACTTATGTCAAATTCCGAAATGTAGGTTAGCTTATGATTAGATCTCCGAAATTTAGAAAACACGCGATTAAATACTCAAATTCCTTTGATTTGATATCATACCTAGAACAAGTTGTCAATTTGACAAGTGTCATTTCAATAAATTTGATAGATACGCATGACACGTAAGTGAATCGTTGATCCCGGTACACCCATTAATACCAAGTCATCAAAAATTAATTTTTTAAATTAATTTTAAAAGTACTAATTTTTTAAATTAATTTTAAAAATATTAATTTTATTAATATAACTAATTTTAAATTAATTTTAATTCTCTCATCGCTTTCCTTTGCACTCCCCTTCCACCCTACTTGGACTTCACCTTTTATTTGCTAAATAAATTAAATCTCAAATGCTTCGATCTCTTATTATTATTATTTATTATTTTTTATACTCTTCTTTGATTTCACACTCAAACAACAGTGCGATTTCAAAAGCGTGAGTCATTGTTTTCTTCACTCATAGCCTACCTTTGTTCGGTCAAAATTGACTAACGATTTTAAAGATATTAGGGAGAATCAATGAGAATGATTTGATAATAGTGGAAATAACTGATCAAAAATAGAATAACATATTGAAGATGAATCGAATGACGACCAGGGTGAATTAAAAATGGTGAAGTCAAAGCCGTGGTGGCATATGGAACAAAGGAACTGTGAAAGGTGCAAATAGAGGTTGTACAAAAGATTAAACTAGAAATAGGTAGTGATGACGATGAATTGAAGGTTGTACTAGCTTTCTCCTTCCTAATTAAGCCCCAAACCATGAAATTTCTATGTTTTGGTCACTATCTCCTTTGTTTACCATTGATTCGATGAAAAGTTTTATCTACTAACATTCAACATCTTCTTTGCTTAACCAAGTTTGAGTTACCACTTTAGCATTTCAATTCCCATCTTAAATGAATCTTCGATAATAGCCATTGGTTCAATTATCAACTTTATTCTTTACCTTCGAGTTGTGTTCTTCAAGTTTTTTGCCTTGGAAATAGCTCTTTCCCTTCATTCATTTGCGGTCCTTGATTTTAATTCGTCCGTTGTTCACCTAGTTTGCTTTATCATCTCTTCCTTCATAATTTGTTATTCATCATCTCCACCTTGAATCGCCGTCATCTTCGTTGTCTCCACCATTCATCTTAGCCACTATAGAGTCTTCTCTATTCAATCACCATCGTAATTCATGTCGGCTCTATTTTTCATTACCACGTTGTTGGTTTGAGCTCTCTGCCGTTTATTTTCTTGTCATTGTCCATTAATTGCCAACATCCGATCATCGCGTCATCTTCTTTAGTCACCATTGTAATATCGGTAATCAATGTCTAGTTACATGGATAACTTATAATCTATGGAGTGAATTTTAATATTGTCAATTTGAATCATGAAATTTAGTGAATTAAGAAATAGAAATCAGGTTTGTTTTGAACTAGTGAGGTGAAACCCAATTCTTAAAATCCAATATTAGAGTTCAGAATTTTGTCTCATACTTGAATTCAATTTAGGATTCCAAAACTTGATATAAAATCCACCAACAAACCCAAATCTTGGAGTCCAATAATATGAACCCACCTTGAAGCCCAACAAATGAGTGGAAGTCCATTAGCATAACCAACATTGAATTAAAACTCCCAAGGTCTAGCCCAAGCTTTATTCTCTTATCTTTTATTAAACTAAGCCTAAAAAAGTCAAGGAACAAAAAGAGATACAATTAATACATGCGATGTGTGATGAATTGGTTGGTTGACTTTAAAAAAAATAAAAATAAAGAGACAAGAGTACATATGTGTTTGGCCGTGAGAGAAGAGGAAGAGAGAGATATATATCCACTTCCACATTCTTGAACTTTCTTGAATCCACTTTTGTGTGTGTGCTTGTGTGTTTAGCCAAGAGAAGAAGAAAAGAGTGAGAAAGGAGAAAGAGAGATAGAGAAGGAGAAAGGGAAAACTTGAATTTCTTACCTTTATCATACCTTCTTCATTTCTTTTTAAACCATCCAAGAATCTCTAAACCATTCCTCAACAAAAATACTCAGATTTCTATGCTCTCTTATTCTGCTTTCAACCATCTTTAGAAAATCCATGGGCTTGAGGGTGATCAAACCATGAGGTTGTCAACATAGGCGAGAGAAGCTTGCATATGGAGGTGATTTTGTTGGATCCTTGAATATTCTTGAAACAAGTGCAAGGTAAGTTTCAATTTCATGGTTTAGGTTTTTATTTATCATTGAAATCAAGATGGAAACTATGTTTGATGATCTAAACTTAGGAGTAGATGGATGAGCTAGAACAAAGATAGGATCCTTGGATTTACGCAAAACAGAACATTCGACCTTGCTATAATTTTTTTGTCCTAACTTTTCTCTGCACTAGGGCAAATCCAATGAGGTCTTCTCCTTAAGAAATAGACTTCCATATCTTCAAAATGAGATATGAATCACTGAATTCTGATTAGAATTGGATTTTTAATGATTTTTCAAATTAAAACGTTCGTGGAAGAATCCCCTGTTTCTGTCCTATTTCGACTAAGAATTTAGTTCAATTTTGAGATGCCTTCTAGGCTGAATTAGGCCAAAATCTAAACAAAAAATTTGTAAATCTAAGTTTTATCTTTAATTTGAGACAATAATCACATGATTTGGATATGTGTAGTGAGAGTTAAGGTCGTTTTCCTGTTACTGCACAGGTTGGTGTTATGCAGTTAGGGTAAAATTATGATAGACTTACATGTTTTATATGATTGGGATAGATCAAAGTTGTAAAACACAAAAATTGTTATTTTATGTCTAGTCTTTAACTAGAAAGTTAGAGAAGTTTAGCAATCCGAGAATACTTATTCAAAGTATAGTTATTTTCTTAAGATATGAAAATATAAGAATGAGCAATGAGTATGAGTAAATGAATGTTTTAGACAAAGAGGTATATTTTTCCATTTACATATTATGCATTTGGCTTCTTAGTAGCATTGAATCATGTCTAATCTAAATTTTATGTTGTAATTTACATAGCAATCAGGTGGAGTCTTTCGAACAGGATAAAGTTGAGAACTTGGACTAGTGAGAGTCACCCCCTCCCCAAATAGTGAGTGAGACTTTTATGTTTTGTTTATGAGAAATATTTTTATGTTTTAAAAATATTATTTTGAAATGTGGTTTGATAATTCAATTTGGGTGTGATGTTTTCTCATGAAATGATGATATTGAAATTGTTTAGTTAGCTTTCTATTGCTACTTGATTTATATTGTTTTGTTAATTGATGTTGCGTTGGGATATAGATATTTGTGGGTTGTGAATTGGTTTTGGAATTTACTTGTAAATGAAATAATGTTTTTAGTGATAGATTGTTCCACGTAGTTACTATGGTTTTTGCTTTCACTCATGACCGGTTGGAGTAAGAGCGACATGAATGGAGTCGGATTCTGGATTGGGATAGTGTGATGTTGGCGGGTTCACTGCAAGATTACGGTTAGGTAGTCATCCGTCATCGGTATGGTGATATCTAAGCCAACACCAAGGATGGGATAATTTTTAGTAAAATGAATAAATAAAATCCTTAGTAGATCTATTCCATGACCTAGGCCAAGGTCTTGGAGCGATCCCGGGTTTTGAATGAAATCGACCCATATGATGTGAAGAGAAATGTTTTGCTTTGGTGTATTGATTGCTTATGCCTTGTGCATACTTTTTATAAATTTGTGATTACTTTTGTCTTTGATAAATTAAAGATTTGTTGATAATGGTTTTAAAACATGATCACACTCTCACTCGTTAGGTATGTATATGGATTTCTCAATCTTGGGTACATTTGTACTCATTCCATTCTTATTCTCTCCTTTTCGGGTTTGTAGCTCCTAAGTGATGATGAGGGCATTCTTTTTGCGATTGTGAGAGATTTACCTTGGTTGGAACCATACGGTTCGTTATAAGATAGTCTTATTTTTGCAGGTTTATGTAGTTGTAGGTGGATCCATGAGTAAAGGTCAATGGAAGCTAAATTATGTTGTATTATGTATTACTTGTATAAGGTTTAAGACTTTTGTATATATACGTCTTTATTTTGATTTGTCACTTGTATATAAGTTATGAGAACTTTACTTATTTTATTTTAAAGGAAATATTATGGATTTATGACTATGATTACGAGGAGAATTGTACAGGAATGAGTTTAGGTTGATAAACTTGGGGTTAGTCTTGTGGGGTCTCGAGTGCGTGCTCTGGGGTTACACGTAATTCGAGACAACACGGCAGTCGAGATTTAGATTGGTGATTTTATTAAAGTGTTTCTACGCCTCCCATGGATTTTAGGTTAGGCGAGTCTCGTATAGGAGTTAATTCGATATTCATAGATTAATTTATTTTTGTGATTTGAATCTTATCTTATTTTGTAGTTGATGGCATCTAGGAGACCGCATGGGGGGTTTACTTCCCCGTTTCCGTGTGGCTTCTCTTACTTCTCATATTCGATGTCACTTGAACCATGGAATTCCTCCCTCCTCTTATAGTATCGTTCCAAGAATGTATGGAGTGGTGGAATAAAGTATGGACCTCAATTCCACTAACCAAATCAACCCGAAACTCAAGCTACCTCCACCACCACCAAAACCTACAAACGACTACACCTCCTGTGATATCTACCCCCCCTATGCGGTTGCCACATCCTTTACTTATCTTACCACTACCCTATCCAAATTGAACAAGGAAGCTAGATAGTTGGGTTGTGAAACCTTTACTAGGATTGAGTGATGCCATGGTAGCTAAGGATTGGATAAATCGGTCTCCAAAATCTCTCGAAAGATATGGGTTTGGATGATGAAGAAAAGTTGAAATTGGTTGTTAGTCGACTTCGATAAAGAGCATAAACTTGGTGGGAAAATTTGAAGAAACGTTCTTCCATCCCTATTACTTGGAGTGAATTCTTAAGGAATTTGATGAAAAATATTACACACATACATAGAGATTAGAAACGGAAGAGTTCTTACGTCTCAGGTAAGAGAATAAGTCGGTGGTGAGGTATAAAACGGAGGTAGAGAGCTCCATGTATAATAGAAAATGGTAGCTACGGAGGAGTATCTTTGTTCTAAGTTTGAGGAAGGATTGAATCTCAAAATTTCGAGAAAATGATAGTCACCGATGCCTATAATTTCAAGGATGTCTTTCTAGATGGCTTTGAGACTAGAAAATGGCTCGAAAGAGGGGTTGAATTTGAAAACTTTGATAAGGAAAGGAAGTTTGGAGTACTTAGGCCAATTATCTAAAAAGAAGTTATAGTGTTACTTCTCAAGGTAATTACTTGTAGTTGCTGGCTCAGTTGCTTCACCCGATAGGCCGGTTTACCTAAAAGTGGGTGGCTTTCTATTGGTGCATCTTCCCCAGTGGAGGCCACTCGAAATCGTGATCAATGTCGGGTAGCAGAAGATATATACTTGGGCTTATTCTACGAACCTCAAAGATGTTTATTTTGGGAAGGCCCAGTCATTTTTAAGGATTACCCAATTAGGTGGTGAAGGATATGAAAGTCGAGACTTTTACAAGTTAGAATGGGTATCTGGAATTTGTGAGAATATTCTGCTTCTTCCCTCTATTACTACTCCCAAGAGCAAGACAGAAAGCAATATAGTGGTTTTAGAATCTTTCTGTCCTCGGACTCATGCACAAACTAGGATATATGCAATGACTAAGGAGGATATTCGGATCAATCCAGATGTCATTACAGGTATGAGTTTAAAGTTAAACTTTTATCTGTGATATTATTTAAAGTATGCATAAATATCTTAGGATATAGTGAAACATGGTAATTGTGTATATGAATAATTGATATGTGAATAGGACTTAAACATTTTTAGCAATGACACAAATATTTTGTATGATAATGTTTATATGTTTTGGATCTACGAGATGACATGAAGGGGTGATGAATTATTATATTGCGTTAGGTTTAAGTAGGGAATGAAATCTAGTGGTGCAAATAGAGTCTCCATGTTAGATAAAGAATGTCGATCTCAAGTATATGGAAAGAGTGAGAGTTACGATTACTGACATAGTCTTGGAATGCGTAAAAAGAAAAGTATTTAAGTGGATTGATGAATGTTAGTACAATTATATTATGGTTGAGAAT